>JAWWLV010000088.1:125728984-125760797 GCA_035041135.1 Platyrinchus mystaceus
TTGGCTGAATATTTGATTGGCATAATTTATGGCATTCAGAAGAATTTACATAGCATCTGCTATGAACATTAATTAGTCAGTTGTGTAGCTGCTTCTATGAGATTTCAGTTGCTGTTCAGTGCATGTGCATGCATTTATTTATTAGTACATTCGGAATGTTGTAGGAGCAATGCAAACTGCAACAGGCATGTTCTGTGCAGTAGAACTCCCAATCTACACATCACGTTTTGTACTTCAACATTACTGTTTGTTTTCAGAAACTTAATTTCTTTCAGAAGCTCAAGAGTATGTTGAAGTTGTTTGTTTTACTTTTTTATTTCTAATTGAAATGTTCAAGTAAGCAGTTAAATTGTTTCTTGAATATAAGGTACAATATTTTCAGTCTTGGAACGTGGACATGAAAATAGCTGTTTGGTTTCAGCCATACATACTGTGACAATTTTTCTTGAAGTTTGTTTAGATTCCAAAAAATGTGGGATTCCTACTTTGACTCTTGATTTATTATTGTTACTATTTATCATCATTATTAAATTAATACTTTTTCTGTGATTTGATTAAGTTAGCTAGCATGTCTGTGTTGCTGAACTGAAATAAAATATCAGAAATGGATGGAATGAACATGTGCTTTTATAGATAAATAACCAGCTTTTTATATAGAAATGCAGTTGGATCACATTCTTAAAGAGGAAAAAAGTCTTTTTTTCATCTGCTTTCTTTGGTAGATTGGGCTGTTGAAAGATGATTGAATAGTAAAGCTTAGCAATAAACTCCTAACACAGGAAAAGAGATTTTTAGTTGATATTCAGATCCATGACATGGGGATCATAGTTTTAACAGATGCACTGTTTAAATTTGCTAATCTTAAAAAAAAATCAAATACTGTTTCTAGATATAGGGCTGAACCTTTATATTGCTTATAAATTCTGGATTATTTTGTGGATTAATAAAGTAGTATAAAAGTGTTACTAAAACTCTCATGATTGCTAAATAACTAATTTACTAATTGTTTAGCTGGCTGCTCAGATGCATGATGAGTATAAAAAAAACATACATTGTTTTTCTACTATTCCCAACACACCATTACTCTCAAATACTTCAATGTGAGGAAAAACTCAGTGATATAAGAAATACAGGAATGTTTGGATGTTTGGTTTGCCCTTGCAGTGTTTATTGTTTTTGTAAGGCCATATCTGTTACTAACACTATTGTTTCATTCTAGGTTGAGTGCTATGACTATGATAATGATGGGTCTCATGATCTCATAGGAAGTTTTCAAACAACAATGTCAAAACTAAAGGAAGCATCTCGGTCCTCACCTGTAAGTGTTACATAGTCTAAGCTACCTGGGTGTTCTTGATAAGATGTTTTAGTCATTTTGGAGCAAAACTTATGTCACTTGACTTGCAGGTGTTGAAGTTGCGTTAAGCTACAGTTTAATAATGCTACTGTAGTTGAGGCCAAATCATCATTTACATTATACATCCATTTTCTTAGGATTAATATCTTGGTTACGGTTTTTAGCATTACATAGCTAAATACCCAACCATCAGCACAAATTTCACTAATCATAAAAACACAGAAATAAAAAAAAAAATTAGATTGTCAAAAGAGAGAATGCAGCACAAATTTAAATACAGTTAAAAGACCAAAGCTTGTACTGTTATTTTCGGGTTGTACTGAGTCCTTTATTTTAAAAGTGTGGTACTTATCAATTATCATGCGTACATTGATGAATATGAAAAAAATCAGTATTTATGCCACTGCACAAAAATGCAACTGAATGCATTAGTCTAGGTGGCTCTTCTTTAAAGTAATATTGCTCTTCCTGGTCCTAAAGACTATAACAATTTGCAAACCTTTTAATAGGCAGGGTTTACATGCAGAAGACAAAAGTTAGCATAACCACCTTAACATAAAAGCACATACTTGATTTCAAGCTGTGATAGTGAGTTCCTGTGAAGTGTGTTGTGTAAAGGCTTCTTGAGAATACAAATATTGATTTTTATTGCACTTCTAATACCGTAATAGGTGCAGTCTCTTTTGAATTTAAAGAAGAGGTATTTTAAGTTATAATCTTTGCCTGTGCTGGTTTTGGAAATGACTTAAGAAGGTTGTTTTGATAAGAACTGTGGCCATACCTGCTCTAATCCTGTGTGATCTGATTAATTTGTTGTCTGTGAAATATTTCTAGTGCACATTAGAACTTTACTATATATACCCCAAGTGTGATCTTTGTTTACTCCCAGAATTCTGACATCAGTTGCACCTGTGGGAGATTTGGCACAACTTTCTTCAAGTTTACTTGAGGCAAGCATAGATGTGACTGTATCCTCAGTTGCTGAAAAAACTAATCTCGTATGACTGAAAGGGATAGGAAGCTTTTAATTATCTGGAGAACTGCTTGTTTTACTGTGGGGTATTTTTTCCCCTTCCCATAAGGTGTATCTTTTTTCCCAAGCATCCTGTTGGCAAGCTCTGGTTGGAGGATTATAAAATGTAATTGAAGGATTCTCAATGCTGCTGTGTATCTGTTACTAGTGAGTACCTCACCAGATGACATAGTACAAAAGCAAGTCTCTGAAAGACAATTTCCATCACCTAGAAGTCATGCTAGTGGTGAAATGTCTAATAAAGAGGATAAGCAGAGGCATGTAGACTTTTCAAGTCTTGACCTTGTTAGTGCATTTTTTCACTTGAAACCAATTGCAAGATCTCTTTGTAAAAAATTACCTTAAGCCAAGCAGTGGAACCTGTTCCTGTCAGTGAGCCAGAAGGCATGTCTAGAATACTGCTTCAGACTGCTCATCAACCAGACACGCTGTGTTGTGCCATCATGATTTTGGCTGGCTGTCTGTTTTTAAGGTATTGGTTTAGTTGATAAAGCCTTAACAACAGATTTTGGAAAACTTAAACATATAACTCTTATTTCATATGTTACTGCCACAGCCGCTGGATACAGTGATGATTTGCTTGATTTGCCATGTCTTTACCAAGTGGAAAATTGTTAGCAGAATCCTCAGAGGCAAAATAGTACAGAATTTCTTTGTCCAAACAAACGTATTACTAAACTTCTGGGTAAGAGAGGATTTCTGTTCTGATAATGATTTTTTTTTTCCCCTTGCTGATATTGGGCAGGCTAGGTTTAATTTTCCTTGATTGTGAAATGAACTGCATTTTTAATACAAGCCCGAAGTACCAGCCCTTGAATAAGGGATTATTAAATTTGTTGCATAAATGATATTATAGCGCCTTTGTTGGATTTATTTGCATTCATGCAGGTTGAATTTGAGTGCATCAATGAAAAGAAAAGACAGAAGAAAAAAAACTATAAAAACTCTGGCGTTGTGAGCGTTAAGCATTGTGAGGTCAGTAATATATTCTGGTATGACTCTGTTTTTTAAAGTATAACAACTCTCATCTAGTCTCTCTTCACCTTCAAACTGTATGAAATTTAAAAATGTCTGTCAGTTCCAGACACAGTAAGTATTTAAGGGACTGACTCATATAAGGATTCAAATTGACAGCTGAATCACATATGTCTTCCCATGTCACACACTTTCTCTTGAAGATGCCATTTCTGTGGCAAAGGTCACTTAGCAGTTTGTACGGTCATTCCTTAACCCCTGCTTTTCCCAACTCACTGTTTTATGGTGAATTAAAATCGTGTAACTGTCAAATGTTGTTTTATAAATTAAAGTCTTTTTGGAGCAGCTTTGTTGTCTGCCTGTAATTTTATAAAAGGCTTGATTCTGATGCAATGAGCAAATGCTGGCACATGCTGCTGATATCCTCATTGCAGCGGGTGGGTAGGATAGCTATAGAGTAAAACTAGTGCTTTTCATGGTAAAGATAAATCTGGAAACTCAGAAGTTGCTGCAATAATACTTGCTGGTTTTTTTCCCATTGAAAAAACAAAGTTTCTCTCTTCTATTTTTTAGATCATTGTAGAATGCACATTCCTTGATTACATCATGGGGGGGTGTCAGCTGAATTTCACAGTAAGTTAAGTCATTTATATGAAATAGCTTTTGAGTTTTGGAACAGACTGAAATACAGAATTGTTTGCCTGTGCTCTTCATTTGATGATTGTATTTTGCCAGAGTGCATCTATTGTGTTCAGAAAAAAAATATTTTCTTTACATATGGCACAAAGTACCCATAGTTACCTTTGTTAGGAAGTAGCTAAGGTGTGTGGATGGAGACCAAGGAGAAAAATACAATTCTTTGAAAGCAACATACAGAGGTCATCATATGGGTTAGGACCCTTAAGTTATGTAATTTGTGAACCAAATGCAGCACAAATAATAGTAAGATGTCTTCACCCTAGTAATAAGCCTCATCACCAAAGTAGAGAAGACCCATTGAAGTCAGAGAGAGAACTCTAGGCTTCTGTGGTGCCTGACTAGTTGTACTTCTGAGAGGAAAGATGTATGTAGCAAGATAAAGAAGGAAATTAATTTAATAGCTTTTGAAGAGCTGCTGTGAATAGTAACTGAATGCAAACACAGTGAAAAGCTGACAAGTTGCCCAGAGAAGTTGTGGTTGCCCCATCTCTGGAAGTGTTCAAGGCCAAGTTGAATGGGGATCTGAGCAACCTGGTTTAGTGAAAACTGTTCCTGCCCATGGCAGGCGGATTGGAACTAGATGATCTTTTTGGTCCCTTCCAACCCAAACCATCCTATGATTCTGTGATTCAGATGAAAGTCGTTTCAGCCCTTCCAAAGAGATGCAGAGCTTTTGCTGGTTTTGTAGGGGCATTGTTTTAAGAGTGCTGATATTCAGGAAACCTGAATCTAAGTGTTGTGCCTGTTAGATTTGTAGATGTCCTCCTAACCACTGTTTTCAACTGTTCCATGATTTTCGCTTTGGCTTTGCCAGAGGTATGAAAAATAATTTTAGCTCTAACAGCAATCAGACCTAAATATTGCATTTGACAGGTGGGGATAGATTTTACAGGCTCCAATGGAGACCCTCGCTCTCCAGACTCTCTGCATTACCTCAGCCCTAATGGAGTTAATGAATACCTAACAGCCATTTGGTCTGTAGGAATGGTCATTCAGGATTATGATACGTAAGTGTTAAAATCTTATTTGGGTCTTTTTTTTTTTTTAGATATGTATAGATTTTTATTGTAGTTTGTTAAACCAGTGTTGAAGGTGCCTGCAGATATATTGAAATGAAACTGTTTAGCTAAAATATAGAGCTAAAAATAATAATCACTGCACAGTCATATAATCAAAAGCATAAGCTTGTGTTTACAGCAGACATGCAAGGATTTTCATCTGTGATGCAAAGAGCAGCACTGATTTAAATAAATTATTTCATTCTTGCTAGTTTGGTGCTAAAGCCTAGTTTTGTTCCTAGAAACAACTACAAGGGGGAATTTCCATTTTTAATTTTGCCTCTTAATAAAGAGTATTTTTGTGATGAAAGCAGCAGTGACAGTGAAACTTAACTCAACTATGGCAGCTTTTAAAGGAAGGCACTGACTTTAATTTTCTTTAAAATTGCTTGTTTAGAGATAAGATGTTTCCAGCCTTTGGATTTGGTGCACAAATTCCTCCTTCGTTTCAGGTAATGGAATATGTAAATGCACTACATAAGACAGCTAAAAGAACTTACTTCAGGAGGAGACCACATATACCATCCTGACTATGTCTTTTGTGTATTGACAGGTGTCTCATGAGTTCCCAATAAATTTTAACCCTTCGAACCCATTCTGTAGTGGTAAGTCTGAGAAAGTAACATCAGATCTAGAGAATGAAATGGGTAAGGTGAAGGGATAAAAACTCTTGAAAAGTGAACTGAAGCATGCTATTCTAATTAAATAATTACTTTAGTCTTGTGGCAGGAAACAATTGTATGACCAGTTTCCTAGTTATGGGAAATAACATTGCATCTGTCTTCTGTAATGATTTGTGAAAGAAGTGTTTTAAACAACTGGGGCACAGGGCTGGGAACGGTTCTTTTGAGTTGTCAAGCTACTCTATTTCACTGCTGGTGTGGAGTTTTCTGGTTTGAGTGTGATGCTGCTAATGCCTGTTCAATGTTGTCTCTCTGGTCACACTATTAACTACCACAAGCTGCCAGGTGAAGAGAACTATTGTAATTCAGTTACAGGCATTTTAGTTTACAGTATTTGGCCTTTCTGTTCACATAAAGCCATTCATGTTATACATGGTCCTTAAGCACTGGTTAAGCAGAAAGCCTCCATTGTTCATGAATCATTTATTTTTCTCATCATGGTTGGTTTTAAATCTTTGCATTATCTCTTCAATTAAGTAATTTATACAGCTTTGGGAAGATTCAGTGCTTCAAAATGTCCTAATTCCAATATGAAAAAAATAATATGATCCGTTTCTGTTCTCTAGGGATCCAAGGCATTGTTGATGCATATCGGGCTTGTCTTCCTCAAGTGAAGCTATACGGACCAACAAATTTTTCTCCAATTATAAACCATGTGGCAAGATTTGCTGCTGCAGCTACACAACAGCAAACAGCATCTGTAAGTTCTTTATCATACCATGTGTATTTTTTCTTTATTTCCCTTCTGTTTTTCTCCTTTAATCTTTTAAGTGTACTTATTTCAACAGCTTGTCATTTGCCTTGTGAATTAGTGTTTGTTACCCTTAAAACAAGTTGAAAGCTACTGTGTTTTTGCAGATTGTACACAATAGCCCTCTCATAAATTAACTAAATAAACTCTTCAGAATTTAAATATCAACTTAAAAATACACAACACCTTTATGGTATCTTCTGTTCAAAGTTCTTGCAGTACTATACAGGTGTTAAAGTCTAATTTAAGCCTTTACACACAAAAGAGTGATTTAATCTCAGCTGAGAAAAATCAGCTAAATCGTTTCACATTATATAGCTGAGAGAGAGAATTAACCAAGGTAGTAAAAAAATGGGTGATATAGCTTCTGACACGCAGGTGCCAACACAGATAATTACTGTCTGTACTTTAAAGCTTTAGGTCCTTTCACTGCCCAAATTAGTAGGCATATTCAAGGAGGAGTAAGGGGGCTTCCGTAGATGAGCAGCTGTTTCTTTGCAGTCTTCTACAGTGGACAAGCATCCTTGGGTGATCTTGACAGTGTTTAAGCCATTAACCATTTTAGTCTCAGACAGATGCCTTGGTAGTTAACTTCATAAAGCAGTTAGAAAATGTGATTGAAAGAATTTGAAAATGACTGTGATGCTTTTCAGCACAAAAAGGTGTGGTTTAGTATTTTCAGGATGCTGTAATGAAGTCAAGGATAGCATTTCATAAAGGTATTGATAGACCAGAGAGGTGACAAGTTTTACAGGTGTTATCTGTCCAAAACCTCAATAAACTGCCTTCTATCTCAGGACAAATAATTGGAAAAGAAGTTAACTGTTGGTCTGTCTGGGGATTTTGAAGAGGAAAAGGGTGATACTATTGGGTTTTTGGGAGGTGACTGCTTAAAGATGACTTCTTTTTAAAGATGACTTCTTTTAAAAGATTTTGTTGTCCCTAAAAATTTCTTCAGATTGTACAGATGACGCCTGACTACAACTTAGATGTTTGATTGTAAAATTCAGTGAGAGCATTGAATGTGCTCAACGTAACAACAGTGCCTAGTCTGTATGTGCATTTTTCTAAGTGTACATGCCTAGATGTTTGCTATTTCTTTACCATAACATGGTGTTTATTGATTTGACAGCAATACTTCATACTTCTGATCATAACGGATGGTGTGATAACAGACCTTGATCAAACTCGAACTGCCATAGTTAATGCTTCAAAATTGCCCATGTCCATTATCATTGTTGGTGTTGGAGGAGCAGACTTCGATGCTATGGAGTTTCTTGATGGTGACGATGGAGTTCTTAGGTCCTCATCAGGAGAGCCAGCTGTCAGAGACATTGTCCAGTTTGTGCCATTCAGGAAATTCCAAAATGTAAGTAATGTTAATATTATGCTTAATAAATATTATAGAAGTATGCTGGGTTTGCTAGGATATCCTACATATAGTGCTAAGCTTCTGTAGTGTCTCCAAGATGAGCTCTAAAATAAGCCTTTATCAAATAGTTAAACCCAATAAACAAAGAACAGAAGACTTCAACATCTGTAGAATTTCCATTTAGGTGAGCTGATTTGTGTTTAAAAAAACTCTGTTTCTGGTCCCAGCACTGCATTTCTGACTAGTTGTTGCAGGCAAATGACCTTTGTAATACTCTGTCAGACTTGATTAAACAAATAGATGTGTTTTTAATTTGGGAGGAAGAACTTACTGTGGTTTTGTTCTTATGGTAATATTTTTTTTTTCTAGTGGATGCCCATTTGTGAATGTGGCTTAGTCTCACATTTTAGTGCAGCGTTAAAATTCAAGGCTGAATCAGGGAGATCATAATCAGTAGTGGTGATACTTTTTATTTTCATTGAAGCAAATATGCAAAAAAAAAAGTGGTGAAAGAACGGACTCCTGATATTTTTTAATTTCTGTAAAAGCCATTAAAATATGTGCAGGCTAACTGAAGACTACTTTTAAATGTCATATTGTTTGAAACTGTTGATTAAAATAAACACCAAAATTTCCTCAGGATAGGCAAGATCAATAATTTTATTTCCATACTAGTATTTTCTAATATTGTTCTGTGTCTTAATACTAACCCTGTTAATACTCCTTACATCTTATTTTGGCTTTGTGTTTTTGTTTTTACTGTTGATACAAGTTCATTATTTAATCTTAGAGCAACTCAAGGCAAACTGAAAGGAGAAAGAGAGCAAAATCAGTATAGAATATGCTGACCAAATAATGCACTTGGATGTAGATTTAATTAGCGTTCATTTTAAGTATAAAATTATATATTCAAATGCTCTCAGTTTCTAGAAAAAGGGTTTTTTTTTTCCCCCATACACTTAGTCTTACATTTAAAACAGTATCTCCAGAAGAACTGCTTGATAAAAATACAGTTACTGTGGATGAGACTTGGTGAAAAAATTGCAGATGATTTAGACAAGTCCCTGAAGGGTCATCTTAATCAGATAGTGGAAGTATGTTTACATGGCTATAATCTGATGTCTGCACTGTATATTTCATATGAAAAAAGGTACCTTCAGACATGGCAGCCTTTTGTGCACTCAGCTCCTGTTACTTTGATGAAACAAGACATCTGATTCAGGAGCGAGAAGGTGAAGATGTCAGGGAAGCTTTCATCTGTCACACGAGGGCACTGTGTAAAGTCCTTTGTATAATGTCAGACTTTAAATTGGCTGACTAGAGGAGGTGCTTATTGCTTGTCTTAGCATCTCTGTTAACGGTGGAAACTGAAACTTGATGTTCTTTTTTTTTTTTATAAGTCTCCAAAAGAAGCTCTGGCTCAGTGTGTCCTGGCAGAAGTCCCTCAGCAAGTGGTGAACTACTTCAGCACCTACAAACTGCAGCCTCCTAACAATCCTGCTGCAAAGTGAATGGGCTGAGCAGAGGACCTCAGGCTTTATGCTTGCTTTGCTTGCTCTATCTACGGACTTTGGTTCTCAAGATACTTCTGAGTACATGTACACACACCTCTGTATGGTAATGTCTGTTATCTAGAAATCACTTTGCCAAGTGTGCCTTTTAAGGGCCAAAATTGTAATGGTGTTAATATTTGCTGTTGATTTGAGAGATAGTGCTTACATGAATGCATTTTATTTTGAAAAGTAAGAGTAGAAAAAAAGAGGTTGAATATGCAGAGAGAAGAGGGAGAATGGCTGAAAGTGGAAGAGCTGCCTGTTTGATAAATATGGCCAGTGGGAGTGTTCAGTGACTTTTGTGTGGATCAGCACTGAAGACTGCAGTTTCTCAGTGATCATAAAACCAGTCTGAAATGGAAAAGAGGATATATCCCCACCAAAGCATGTGCTTGAACAAAACTGGAATATTTCGGGCTTCTTTGTCTATTAGCCACCGTAACAAAATTTTGTCATAATCAGACAAGTGTCTCAGAGCATAAAGGCCTTCCTTGTACCTGCTTCACGTTTGCCACTTCAGTGCCTTTGGCCAGTGCCTGGGATTCAGGGCTGTGTGAACATGAACCAAAGAAGTCATTAAAGTATATATTCTTTTATAGTATGCCTTCTCTTAGAGTAGTATGGGAATAACTAGGGTGAATGAAGGTAAACTTCAAACATCTCAAAAGAATACTATTGACTGTAGAGGGTACTACTGTAAGGGCTATATGATGTGTTTTAATGTGCAGTGTACTGGAAAATGAAAACTCTGAAGGTTATTTTGGTAGGGGTTTTCTTTTGGGTTTTTTCCCCCCCACCATGAAATAGTGATGACTGTTGATATTCCAAGGGCTTTTTGTGAAATAGGAATCCACTTTTTGGTTAAAAAGTTTCTTGTCTGATTTATGACTGTATATTTTCAGGCAAAGGCAGTTCTTCAAAGTGCTCCCTACATCTGTTTTTGCCATATTTTGAGTCACACTGCTTTTTCATGAGCCTACTAATGAAAAGTGCCTACAAAAAAAGCCAATATTCCCTCTTCCCTCCCTTGAGTAGGAAGACATAAGAAAGTCAAGTCTCTAACCCCTAATCCTATAATCATACTGCATTTCTCTAGGGCAAACAATTTCTGGCTTATTTTGTTGGCTTGAGTTTTCATCAATTATACCAAGTGTAAATCATGTTGTTTGCTTAGTGGAAACTTTCTTGTCCCCACTTTCATACTGCTTTCTGAGGATCCCTTCTGATCCTGTCACTGCCTGTAACGTAAGTGGATGTAAAGGTCACATTTATCACTTTGAAATGCCAATCTTGAACAATAATTTTGCAGTTTCACATTTGAAGTGGTTTAGAGTTAGACATCCAACTGATTTCATATAAGAACAGAAAGGACCAATGCTAAATTCAGCACACTTGGACACTCAAGGTTGCACCAGGTCATCATGTATGTGACTTACCAGCTCGTAGTGTATGTGACTTTTAGTTGCTGGAGCTGCTTTGTGTGGGTTTTGTTTGTTTCTTTTTTTTTTTTAACACATATAATCCTGTCAAAAATCTGAATTCACATTAGCATTGATGGATGAAGGATATATGTATTGAGATTCTCTTATACGAGATAAATGACAGTTATCAATCAATCGTGAATGGATATGTTATCTCCACTCTATTTTCCTTGGCGAAAGGGGGTCCTAAATACTTTCAATAGTGAAATACTAAGGAAGAGATTGTATGTCATATTAAGACAAGCTCTTTTTTTAAAAAATATAATTCATGTGTTTATGTAAAAAAATCTATAATCATCTTTTTTTTCAGTGTAGTGCAAAGCTGTTACTATTTTATATATAAATTATAATGAAGTGCCATATCAAATATGCAACACAAAATACTAAGATCAAGGAATTTGTTATAATAAACCTAAATCACACTGCTGCAAATTGAGAGTGTATGATTTTGGAACAGTAAACTGTCTCACAGCTACCTGCTCCATACAGAGATAAGTGGATGCAGTGTTAACTTTGTCTAGATTAATTGGAGTGGATGGGTACTATTGGTAGGAGTATGGGATACTACTGAAGTTCCTCTGAACTGTTTGTTAAAAATATAATGCTGCATCTGAGTTCTGTTATCAGTTCTGTTTAAAGTTGTCATGGAAGTGCATTTAAATGTGTTAGTAGGTATTATTATACTAAGTATCTGCTTCATGTAAAAGAAAACCTTTTGTTTTGTCTGTATTTTATATATAAATTCTGAGTTTCTACAGTAGAAAATTCATTATCTTTTATTAGAGAATTGCTCCCATGATCCTCAAGATTAGGGAATTAAATAGCATATCAATGACACCTAGTTCTCAATGTGCTTTATTCTGTTTAAAGTAAGTATTTCAGACCTGACAGTGGCATGAACCATTTTCCAGGTATAACATCTCTTAGAGATGTGCAGCTAATGCCTGTTGAAAACTTCCAAGGTAGACTGAAGCAGTATTCTGAATCAAGAAATGCAGCAGATTGTGAGTCAAGGGGAAAGCTAGTTACTCTGTTGTTTCACCTTTTTTATTATTATTTTTTAGTGTATTTTTACATGTAAAAACTGAGTTATTAGCTTGCAAATGACAAAGCAAGATACTGTCAGTTTTGTAAAGAGAATGTGCTTGTAGGTCACTGGCACCACCTTGTGATAAAAGTGATGTATGGCAGTCTTTGTCATCGGATGCTTTTCGCCATTTATTGGTCGTAATATAAATATGTACAGCAGAGAGCTAAGCTGTAACCAGAATTTTTTACTTTTCTATGTATTTCAGTTCTGATTAAGTTAATTGATTTGCAATACTCTAAGCATTAAAATGATAATTTCAGTATACTGTTCTGTTGTGCTTTTGTTTTCAGCATATTCTGTGTAATGCTAAATGCTTTTGTGGTTCCTGTGGTGAGTGTGCCATAGATTTATAACAAGTATCATCAGATAAGAGGAAAAATGCCTTTTCATTTAGTGTTTATGACTCTGCAGTGTATGTTTTGTTTTATAAAGCGTCTTATACTGGCTTTTAGCAAGAAGATATTCTGAAACTGGACAGTTTTAGCTGTCATTGTTTCATGCTCTGTTGCACGTTACAGTTCTCCCATGCATGCCATTTCATACAATTATTATCATGTTTTCCAAAAAATTTTTCAGAACAGCGTCTACCTTTTAATTGGAGAGGCATGGAGATTTGGTTATTTGTACTTTTTAAATACATTATCCTATTCCATCCTTCAGTGTCTTTACATTCAAGTGTAGTCAAGTCTGAGATACTTTATTGGGAAACAGAGACATTGGAGACATAGCCTTGCAGTGGAATTCGATGCCATACAGAGCCTGAGTCAATTTTGATAACTGGGAATTGTGTCTTCTAAGTGCACTGGAGTAATTCACTTGGCTTCTCCACCTGTCAAGAATCTACAGGGTAGAATTAGTTTGTGAAAGGATTTATTATAGCTTACATCTTGACCTTTCTTGTGTCATTCCTTCCTGGTGAAAAACACTGCAAACAGTTGCAACTTGGATTCATGGAACCTTCTTGCCCCTGCCCAGCCCCTAAAAATGGAGGAATTTTGGGAAGGGGAAAATGCTCCAGAACCAGAAAAGTAGGATGTCAGAGTAAACCGGATGGATGTTACTTCTGTGTGGCCTCAATCTTCTGTACTGATTTTGGGTCTAAGGAACTCTAGAGCTGTGTAACTTGGTAATCATGCAGACAGAACTGTCAGGCTTTCCTGCAATCCTGGGCTGTTACGAGCTGTAGCAACGCAGCAATTCCTGGGATGCTCTGTCGCTGCAGTGTAGCCCTCACTGCTGCAGCCTCAGCCCTTGCTTTGTGATGTGTGTCACTGGTGATTGATGAACTTAAATACGCCCACAGAGAAAACGTTTAAAGATACCTGGTAGCATTTGTGTAGGCGGAAGGGAATCAGTTATTTTGCAATGAGAGCAAGCTTTACTCATTAATATAAAAGTGTTAAAATATGGGGAGTTCTGTTTTTTCCCTTTTTCATAATGTTTTGACAAATCTCAAAGAAAAAATATGTGAAACTGTATATTGTAATCAATTCATAGATCGTTATTATTCATAGAGGGCCCTCATTTGTGAAACAGCTCTTCAGTATTTCTGATTTTGAGATTTCATTGAGTCATTCCTGGATGTGCAATAGATGGGTAATATTTTATGATGTAACATAAAATTTTCTCCCTCTGTTATGATGTCCTTTTATTTATTAAATAACAAGTAACATACAAATAAAGATGGTTCTTCCCACATAGCAGTGGAACCTTTGCCTCATGGCTAATGCAGCAGAACTTTCTTTTTGAAAGAGATTTGGGTTTTAGTCATATACTTTTTTGTCATATACATGTCAAATACTGAATTTGTGGAATACATAACATACAGATTTTAGTCATTCAGCTTTTACTCAAGCAAACTTCCAGCTGATTCTGGTTGAGCTGCTAGTGTTTTCTTTGATTAGAGAAGTTGAAAGGCTTTAAAGTACAGATGTGCAGAATGTGTAGCCTGCAGGGTCATATATAGCCTGCAAGAGAATGCTTAATTTTGGCATGGTGCATTCCTTGGTTGGCTGGTCAGCTGAGGAGCCATGAAGCCTGCCCTTACAATTTCTTGGCTCAGCCTCTGCATAATGTTTTTAGTTCACAAAACTGTTCATACAATGAGGTCTGAAAGCAAATAGGGAAAGAGAGGAGATGCAAACCCAGGGAAAAGAAAGAAATAATTGAGAATTAAATTCAAACATAGCTTCAGCCTTTTGTTTAATACTGCATCTGGCACTGTGATGAATTGATGCAGAAGGCTGACAGTGTGGGGGCTCCTTGTTAGGAGGCTGTATCTCTTTAGCTGTGGCACTCATAAAGGATTTACAGTAGTTCACAGGTATGATGTAGCTCAGCCACGAAGGACATGAGTTTCACTTTGTACCATTGGTCAAGATCTGTAATGTAGGTGAACAATTGGAGCATTGGTTGAAAGTACACACCACGGAGCTAGAAAGTGTAAATACTGCTTTTTATAAAATAGCCTTTATTTTTGAAGTGGCTAGTTTAGATACCAAAGTTCTTCAGATTCTTAGCTAAATCAACTACTTACTCTTCAGAGAACATGCCCAATCCCTTGAGAAATCAAGGGCGTAGATCAACAGCCCAGTGGGGTGGACTATCTAAGTCTTTGCCATGTTTATTTGCCAGAATCAAAGACGACTGGAGCAGATATTTATGCTTTCAGAGGGCTGACAATAGTTCTGCAATCTGCTTCCCACTTACGGATTTTGTCATTTTATTTTTTGACAATGGTTTTGTTACATTGACCCCTGTCCCAAGCTAAAACATCCCAACACACAGCACCACAGCTGTCTGCTCTGAGCCATGCTGGTCACAAACCCAGGTCACTTATTAGAAGTATAAGGGGAGGAGAGAGAAGGGTAGAGAAAAATATAAGGACTCTCAGCAACAGTAGGGCAATAGCAAGGAAAAGGATAACTGTGGGAAACCAGAGGAAAAATAAAAAAATGTACATACAACAGTTAAGATCAAATTGAGCAACAGGAACAGCAATAAGAATGCAAGGATAAACAAGAGAGGGAAGAGAAAAAGCAAAAACATGAGAGAGGAAGAGAAAAGGGAGGGTGTGGATCAAACAAGAAACAAGTGGTCCTGAAATACAGTCTAAGCTCTAATTCCTGGCACACCCATTCTCTCTTCAGGCTCAAGGTTAAGAATGTAAATAATTTGTTCCGTTGTGCCAGGAGAGGAGGGAAAGAAGAAGAGGAGCTGGAGTAGATTTTTCTCATGAGTAGTCTCTACTTTTATCTTCTGTACCCAAAAGCAAAGTCACACCAGCCCTGAATTTAGAAGCTTGAATTCAGCACGACAATAGATGGGGCCACAACCCAAAGCATCATCTATTTCTTCTGTGTCTCTTTAATTTCAACTTTAAGGATCTCTCCTTCTCCTGCTCTGGGGGACGGTGACATACTAATGATCAGAGACTCCTTACTGGTTCGTCTCTGCACAGCTGCAGGCTTAGCATGTGCCTTTGGCTCTTTCTTTGGAGCACCGGGTGCAGAGGAGGCAGCGGGCTTCTCAGACATCTCCTCTTCTTTAGGCTTAGTCTCTGCTTCAGCTTTAGCTTCCTAGAAATGAGAAGTTTAATGTTTTTCAATACTGCAGAAGAAATTCTGGAAGTAGTTCTATTCTGCATATGCCATGGAAGGGCACAGCATGGCAAATGTGATTAACGGTATGCAACACATGTAAATTTCTATTTAGATGCTTGAGAATCAGTTTCTAAATGAGAAATGTAATTTCAGAATCAGAATATCAGTGTAAAACCTAGGAAAAACTTGTGGATTATGATAGTATCTGCTTCTTACTAATGCAGCGGGATGAAACAGGCCCATTTTGGGGCACAGAACCCTTCCTCAGGCCTTGCCTTACTTTATGTACTTACACTAGTGGAGAAAGAAAAAAATGTTAACGTAAATCTTGGAATGCTGCCCACAGCCCCAATTCCTTGGCCAGGCCTATTTGCAATTAAGTTCATAAGTAACATTAAATTGAGCAATGTTTCTGCTCTAATCATAGTGTTGTAATCATTTGTGTAAGCAAAATTCTTTATTTAACTTAAATAAAACCCCAGCCAGTTCAGCTATAAAGAAAAGGATTCTGTCAACTTTGGGTAAATATGTAGAACTGAGCAGGTTCTTATTAACATTTCTCAGAATAATGTTGGAATTATTTTTTTATCAGTTAAAATAACAGTTTTCTCCTAAGTGCAATATATTAGAGATTCTATCAGTTTGGTCTGTGTGAGCTATGCTTACATTTTGTCTTCAGGATTTGTAACAACCAGAGATCTGACACTGAATTGGAAAGTTCACCGTGTGCCCGAGTCAGCTGGATCACATTACTGTGTTAAGATATTTCTGTATTTACTGTTGTTTACATAGAACTAGAAGATCAGATGCCCTAGGGACCTTTGTAAAGTCTATTTTATCCTTACTTTCTTTGAGGATTTTTGTTTACGTGCTTTTTTTTTTTTTCTGTGCTCTGCATAGAATCCAGGTTCACAAAGATTTGAGCCAAATTTTAGAATCAGTGTTTACAGAGATTAGGAAAGTGGTTATATCTCAGCTACTGGGAGTTTTTGCTGTTGATTGCAGTAAGGCTAAATTTTCATCTACTCTTTTTGCCCAAGCCCTCCCGGTATCTTTCAGCACCTGGAAGATTCTAGTCTATTTTCTGTGGCTTTACCTCAGCATCTTGTTGTCTCTTCAGCTGCAGCAGCTTAGCAAGGCCATCTTTTCCTCTTACTCCAAGCATTGCTTTAAACAATTTTGGAGTTTCCTGTTTCTGCCCAAAGAGACCGGCCAAGCCTCGTGGTTGTTGCACTGGTGGTCCTGGAGGAGGTTTCCCCTTCTGCTTCAGCAGCACCCTGGAGATGGAAGGGAATGAGGACACAAAGCAGTGCTGTGAAAATGAGCAAATTTCTTGCTAAGCTGAAATGCCACATTCATGCCTGAAAATCTGGCAGCTTTTACAGCCAAACTTTCCTTGTTTCCCAGGTCCAGTGATAAGAGCAAAACTGGAAATGATAAGGGTTTTGCCCCAGGCTCTGGTAGAATCGGAGGCAACTGTTCAAATTTGGAGTTGCTTACCTTTATCCTGGAGAATAAACAGGTGCTGGCTCAAATTAAAGTTTCATAAAGCAGATGAGAATTTTATAGGGAGAAGAGGTGTGGAGGGGGATGGGTGCCCCATACCCGAGGTGTCAGTCTCTTGCCTGGAGTTCTGGATGCAAATTCAGAGAGCATGTAATGCTCCATTGGGAGTCCAGCTGACACTTGTGGAAGTAATAGTTTACCAAAGTAAACTGGCTCATCTCTCATAGGTCAGGTTAGACAGTGGTACTTATTTTTGGTCTTCATCAGTAGAAGAAGCCACCCTGAAGATGTAAACATTACTGCCAATCATATGGCAGACTAGATTTTCACACCATTCTGTAGCTGTACTGGTTTGCAGCCATAATGACAAGAAGTGAGAATGAATGTCGAGGGTGAAGATTAGATGACAGATCTGAGATACATGAAACCAGTGTAAAGCAGAGGGTTCCCCTGCTTTCAGTGTCTGTTAGCAGGGGAATAATTTTCTCCAGCATCTTGTACTTTGGAAATTTCAGAAGTGGAGCTTCTACTATTTTTTTTTTTTTCAGTTTTATTATCATTGATTAAAAAAGTACACTTCAGCAACTTGCATGGCTTTGTTATGTAAAGATGTGTGTATCGGGCAGGTGGTGACAGAACAAATTTCTTGCTTGAATAAATCTTTTGAGTTTATTTCAAGGAGCCCTTTAAAGTTGTCAGATGGCCACAAGAACTCTAATGTAAACCTACCAGGGCAGAGCAACTGGCAACTTCTTTCCAAAACTGAATGTAACTTCAATCCTTATCAAAACAGTGCACAAATTTCCTCTTGTTGCCTAGTTTTGGCAGAATTAAAGGATGCCTAGACAGGTGGGCAAAATACGTGGCCTCCAGCACAGGGCAGGTACTGCATATCTTTAAAATTAAACAGGATATCCTGTATTTAGTCTGATATCTAGAGAGGGCTGTGAGCTCAAATGGGAGTACAGGTACAAAAGTTGGATGATTAAGCTCCACAGTTGAGAAAGACTATCTGGTAGAAGCAGAATTAAATGGATTGGCAAAATACGATCAGGGTGGGCAAGAAGGCAGAAGAGGAGACAGAAATAACAAGTAATGATGGTCGTACTACTTTTTAAATAGAAGATGTAGAAAAGTCAGGAAAGAAATTCTGAGGACCATTGAGCAGTGGATTTGTTCCACTTTTCTACCTTTTGATGCTGGTTTCGAAAATTGAGCAATAAGCCCATTCTGTGTCTAGGATCCTTGTTCCTCAGGGGCATCGTGATTCTCAAGATACTGTTGTTTGACAACCAGGGCTGTTGCAACATGCTGAATGCAGCCATCTGCTAGCATTTCCATGAAACAAAATATCACCCCGGTGCTATGTTTAGTCTTTGGTGAAATTTCAAGTCTGGGACCAACCTTCCAACCTTTGATAGCAATTCAAAGGCAACAGTTGAGAATAATAGGAGTGCCGAAGTATACTAATAATGACAAACTCTTTTGAGGTTTTGGACCTTTTACAAGGTAGCAAGGTATTAACTTTGTCATAATTTTATGCTTTTGAACAAAATGCACAGCTCTCTAATCTGTGTACTCCTGTCTTGTCGGGCCTTACTTTAAATCCATTCCTAACTGCTGCATAAGGTTTTGGAAATGCATACAGTTCTGTGGGTGCATTGAAGCATATCTCTGTAGAATTAATTGTAAGTGTTTGGTTGCATCTTTGAAATCCTACTCCTTAACTGACATCTCTTCTGCAGTTTTTTTCTTGACTGTGTAAGGAGTCCTGGTGTGTATCCTTATCTCCTATTTGTTTTGCTACCTTAAATACAATGCAGAAGGAAACTACGTTGAGGATTTCTTTCTACTTATCATGCTTCCACAACCCTTGGGATTCCTACCAAGACCCTGCTTTCCACTATAAAATACCTGGCAAATCTGAGCTCTAAATACAAATGTGTTTACATCTGTTACTCTTCCAAGAAAAGAATTTGTCTAGAAGTCACAACTCTCCATTCTGCTTAAGCTAAATGATATGACTTAAAAACTGTTGTTAGGACATACTTTGCTTTCTTCATGAGAAGCTTTTCTGAGTCAGGGTAGTTCCTCAAGATGTCATTTAGTGTTTTCTTGTCCAGAATGAAAAGGTTGGCAAAACCGTGAGCCACCACATTGGCAGTCCTTCGATTTCCTCCACCTGCAGCTAGTAGGCTGGAATGAAAATAAACATCATCAGTCACATTGTTACTTGCCCTAGTGAGGAACCTCTTTGTGGTGGTTCTCCATTAAAGTCATTGTAAAGCTCACTTATGAACCTGGCTGTTCAATCTGATGTTCTGTAAAGGCCCTGTACAATTTGGATTAGAAATGTGTTCTTGTCTCAGGAAGGCAAATTGTCACTGCCAGTCAGGTAGATGCTAAGGACTGTAAAAAGTTTTGCTACACAGAGACATTTCAGTTAGAAGACACTCACAGCAAGGACTGCACTTGTTTTAGTCCTCATGTGACCTTGGCATTTCTTCAATTTTATTGTTGAAAATTATTTACATCAGAAGTAGACCAGCTTTATTTACAGTGAATGAATGATTCTGCAAGAATTTTATTTTTCTTGAGTAAATAATTTCTGCCAGACTCTGGTTTTCAGTTTTCTCGCATAACATATCTCATGTTTGAATGTTGGCAAGTTGAATGATACAGATTAGGAAGGTCTTTCAGACTGACAGTTATAAATGTGTCTGCCAGAAAAAGAGGGGTATTTTGTTTTGAAAGAAAGGCATTAGACCAGTTTAGCCAGCAGCAGTTGGTCATAGGAAGGATATATAAAAGAAAAAAAAAATATACGTCCAAATAAAAATTAAATTGTTCGTCTTGCATTAAACAAATGAAGAGACTTCACCTCTCAGCTGTGATGATAAGCAAGAGAATTTGCATTCTGTTCTTAGTACTAAAATTGCTCTATCACTGTATTCAAAATCTACCCTAAAATTCTTCCCTTAAAGATTTCCCAGTGAATTAATATTTTTAGAGAAACTTCAGTACTATCTCAATTTAAAATTATTAATAAAAAATTATCTGAGCCCCATAAACTAAGAATTTATACCTATCTAAAATATTAACCAGTTATGTATTTGTTTTAATATTAAATATATTAAATATATTTCTAGAACATATTTCGAAATATTGCATCATACAGATAATTTATAAAGGACAGTCAGAGACCTCTGCAACTGTGTGTGCAAGGCTGTTTTTACATACACACAAAGAATGTTTTTCTGCAAGCCAAGACAGCAATCAACATATGAAATCAAGCTGAAAACACAGTTTAATGTCTTCTCTTTAAACAATTCTGTACAATTCCTCAGATAGTCTTTGCACAAGATGAAAAGCAACTAAAGGAAATTGCAAACAGCTTTTGAGCTCTGATGAATCACTTCTCAACAAGTCATTGAACAATCATTTTAAGGCTTTCCTAACAGAAAGCTTATTTTATGAAGGTAGACGAGGACTAAAGAGATCAGCTTTTTCATTATGGTGATGATGTGAGGTAAATTTTACAAGTAAGGCAGTCTCTGCTCAAACAGAATTGTCTTTGACTAAGGACAGTGTTATATATGTCAGCATTGAATCTGTTTTGGTTAGTGTATGAGTGACCAAATATTTTAAAATAGATACATTTGCCTTGCAATGGTTCTTGGTAATGTAATATCTATATTAATTGTGAAATTTGCTTTATTCACCTAACATTTTTTACTTCAGTTGTTAGCCTGAAATGCTGTAACATTAGTATGAGTTGATAACTTTTGAATTCTTATGCTAGCAAATTAAATTTCAAGCTATAAAGTTGTCAAAGTGATGACTCAGCTTATCTATTTTCTTTGTATAGCTGATCTCTGTAGGAAGCTGATGCTCGTTGAAATTAGCAAACGGGTCAGGAAATGGCGTGTGTTATCAGCTGAACGTGCAGGGTTGTGGTGGCTCAACCTGGCACCTCTGTGCCTGTGAAGAGAACTGGTAAGTCAGGAAAGAGGAATAGGTCTGTGTCTCGCTTCTGAGCAGAATTTCAAGCTCCAAAGGGCAGACTCATTGAAAAGCATCAGCTACCCCTTTGAGAGAAATCCTGGACCAAAGTAATGGAAAATGCAATCTTGCACAGAACTAAATATTCCTGGTAATTTGATTTTTTAAATAAAGTTCAAAATTGCAAAACAGCTGAAAGCTAAAGCTGAGATCAAACATTTAGAGATCTTCCCGTCAAAAAATTACATAAGATGGAGAAATGTTTTAGTTTTTCCAGAATTACCATTTTCTGATAGGAAATAGCTCTAGTAAAATAGCAGTAAATGGATGAATGAGAGCATCTGGTTTAAAGTGTAACTTTCACTGGGCTAATGAAGTGTTGTTATAACTGAATTTCTCTCTTTCTGAATTGTGTGTGCTGACAGGCTCTCATTAAGGCAACAATCTGTTTGCTTCTGATTCTGAAATTATTTTACTTCCCCAAACTGATATCTATGCAGGGAAGTAGTAATGAGGGTAGGATGTTAATTGGAACTCCTATTACTTAATCTCTTTTAGTAATAATTTTCAAGGATGAAATTGGCAAAGGACATGTTTGATTACTAGTCTTCCATTGGCCATGTAGTATAATTCAGGGAATTTTTTTGAAATACACAGTTTTTATTTTCTTCAATTCCTTTGCCACTGGAGACTTTTTAAGAATCGTTTACATGCATTTTGAAGAGAGTGAGATTAAATAGTGTTTCATCAATCATATACTTAAACCACTCAGAAAGAAGCTGATGTATTTCTCTAAACAAATCATGAATTGGAAATCAGAAGGAAATCAGCCTGATCTCAGGCTATAACCACACTATGAAGTGAGGGGAAAATTTGAACGTCCTAAGTAAGTATTTCATCTATTAAAAAATATTTTTTTCCATTTTCTTCTGGTATTCGGTATTCAGAAGCCCTTGACAAAACATAGAAAGGCACAATACAAACTCATTATTTTCTAGTGCTTTGCCACAAGGAAGAGCATATCTCTACTGATGCACTTAGTGCTTCATGTCTGCCAGTTATTGTGGTTTTTCTCCTCAAGTTTATCCTCTGCCTGACATTTTATATGCAAATTACATCTGTCTGAATGGGTTTACTGCTGCAGTAGGTCAGTGATGAAAAAAACGAGACTAGAAGTGTAGTGTTATAGCATTGCTGAGGGTTTTCCTGGACATATGTGCAATTATGTAAAGAGTAACACATATTGGGAAATGAATCTTTAAAAGTCCTCTGTGTGGTTTTCACATGGAAACGAGCTCTCACCTGTATTGGATCAAAAGTGTGAAAATCCCTTCCTTGTTTTAAAACAAATCATTATAATTTCTCAATATAAAATATAAAGTTCTCACTCCAAATACCAGACTAATAAATAATTGAATACCATGTGTGTGTTACGTATTGGGGCTGCTTTAGTTTTTTCTTTTATCTTTTCATTATTCAGCCCTTAGTGATGATTTCATTCTCAGCCTTTCCACATAATTTACAGTACAGCCTTTTGTTTGGAAGCTTTGCTCAGGTAGTATAGTACATTGTCACACAGAGAAATAATAACCTCCAAATAACCTTCTTTCAAAGAGCTGATATAATTTCACTTTCCCACTCAATGAAAAAGTTCTGTATCTCTTGGACATATCAGATGTTTTCCGCTTGAGGTCTAAGCAAGTTCTGTACGCACATCACTGGATAAACAGGAATGTTTCCCCTACTATAAACAGAGACACAAGAAGAAGACAAATGTAAACCTGACACAGAGCTGATTACTGCTTTTCAAAAGACAGATTAAACCTACCAGCAAGAGGATTAACAGTAACTGGAAAGGAGCTGGAAGAAACCAAGGATCCAGTTTATCACATGCGGCAGCACATGTATTTTATTAGTTTTCCTCAGGCCAACCTCAGCAGGGGAGTGTAGTGCCTAAAAAATCCAGCACTTGATTGGCTCATTGGGGAACACAGCACATAAGAGTTAATGGATTTTGCATAGCAAGCACATGGAGAATATAAAAACCATTTGTAGCCACCAGAAAAAAATTGTCTCCTCCAGGTAAACTCAGACAAAAAAAAATATGGTCTATCAGCTTTTTTCTTGTTTTGTATGCTCTTAAATAAATACTTTTTCAAATTAGGATGCCTGATTTCCATCAATTTAATCCCTACTTCAGCTCTAAATGATTTATTTATATTTGCTATTTTAGTTTCTTTTATTGATTTTGTTGGAAATTAATTTTCATCTTTACTGTCTGCTGTTTAAGGGCACCTAGGCTCACTATACAGGCAATAAAATGCATTTGGTCCTGCTGTGTTGCAGATAGTGGAACAGGGAGATGTGTTGAATCTTTAAAATGCCAAAGAAAAAATTTGTCTGTATATCCCTGTGTACATTGACCAAAACATTGGTCTCAGATCTTGCCATATTTATTGCTGATGCTTTGCTTAGGTTTTCCTTCACTTATCTGCACCTCCTTGCTCAGTGTCCTCTTTGTTGATCCTACTCACTTTCGAGCCTCTCCATGGTAGCTGTCATGCTTACCACAGAGAATTTAAACAACCACTGATTATTTGACCATTTCCAAAGAAAGTATTAAAAATAGTGATGAACGTACCTGATCTCCCCAAATACAGCTCCTGCTCTTAGTGTAACCAGTACTTTTGTACCATCAGGACCTCCAAGGACTTGAACTTCACCCTGTTTGATGATGTACATCTCTCTGCCAATCTCTCCCTGGGCACACAAACACATAAAGAACGCATGTTTTAGCAGTGTTTTTTTTGTTGTTAGAATAATATGACAGATTCTGGGTTTACCAATATTATGAGGCAAAGCAGCAGTTTCATTTTAAAAGTCAAAAGGCTGCAGCAATGTAGCTAGGACTGAATATGTAGGGACTTGCACTTCCTGTGCATGCAGCATCTCCTTAGAAGAGTAGGATGAGATGCAACATGCATCCACGTGGTTCCAACAGGGTTTTATTCCCTACTTTGTGTGTCAAATTTGAGAGCACATTTGTTATTACACAGAGTACCTTAATTACTTTCAGTAATTCAGTCAGGATTAATTCATTCAGGATTAATTTTATTTAAAGGGCATTGTTGACCAATATATGAACTCTTTTTCTAAAATACTTAATATAATTGTTATTTCAACAAGACAAAAATGCTCACCTTTTTGCAGACAAAGTCACCAGGTAGATACACAATGGATTTCAACCTTAGCAGCATGTCATATATCATCTGGGTATCACAGCCCTGTTAATATAGTTAGAGTTGATTGCTCTGTTAATTCAGTAGCAAAAGTGACTATTAGTGCTTACACTGACCTCAAACCCCTACAATACAGGAATGACCGAGGGATTCTTAAGTCAAATACAAAGTGAAATCATCATAAAGATCAGCTACTAGAGCTGAAAAAGAGTGAAAGAGTTGTTATTTCAAATACTTACAAAGTTCTTTATGGGTGGAACATCTTTTCATTTTTTACAAAGTGAGCTTCTATACATCCGAATTTGCTGTGGAAGCTCAGTTAGTTTTATGATCAGAGCTTTATGGGTCTGTTATGGGAATTTTATGGGAATTTTTTTTGTTGTTTTTACTGATCCAGGGGAAAAAACCAGATCATATCAAATGTTGGTATGAATCTGTGAATTCCCCATCTTCAGGAAATGTGGAAAAACCATACAGCCATGTAATGTTTATACAGATATTTCATGTGATTTCTTAAAAATATCCTAACAAGCAGATTTCCTGTATGTCAAGACTACTTCTAAAAATTCAGAGTCTTCTTAGTTTTGTCTCAGAAAGCCAGTTTAAAGTACACATTTAAATTTTAGCTCTGGAAAACTACTACAATAAAGAAAAAGCTCCTTTGCAGAGAAACTTACTAAAATGCAGCATTCACTACACGAAAGTTATGTTGCCCGAACACATAACATGGGAGATCTTTCAGGCAGACCTGGGCCAGCACACAGCAAGGTGAAGTGTGCTAAAAATTAGATTATTCTATGTCTGACTCTTCAGATTAGTTAACTCACAGTCTGACCATACCATCAGCTTTAGTCCTGTCATAACAGGACTGTGTCTAAATCTCCTTTGCTTTTTTTAAAAATCACTGCCTTGACAAAAAGACCCCACATTCAAATGCAGGCATTTGGCTTTGTTTGCCATTAATGGAGACATTTCTTAGACTTATGTTGCCTTGCATATTTACAAACATGTCCTTAATTATTGCAAGATGCACAGAACAAGGTTTCTGTCTCAGGAATACCACACATTTCTGCATTCTCCTGTAAAACTACTTGCTTTGAATAAGTCCACTTTATTGACAATGGCAAAGTTCACATCAATTGCGATGGCTAACTGCATTTTTGTTGGCATCTGCTCCAGTAATTCTGATTCATCTGAAAAAAAAAAAAAAGGAAGAATGGAAGAATGTCCATAAAAATGAGCTTTGTACAGAAAAATAACTTAATGGAGCTATTTATGAGTTCAATAGGTTTTTACTAGGATATATATTTAATATATCTTGTCTAAAATTATTATCAGAACATTATATTAAATAATTGAATTTGTGAAGTGGTAAGTGTCACATTGCTTTGTACTTTCTTTCTTTTCCAAAATAAGTTGAGCAGCTTCCTCTCACTTCCCGCATGCAATTCAGAAAAGGAGAAATGTGAATTTCACCCTATTTCTGTATCTATACAACCACTCTCAGTTGGACATGCTAAGTAACTGAAATTGTAAATCCTTACCCAACATTCCCTGAGAGTCCCATGTGTATTCATACCAAGTTCGAACACGATTTTGGACCAATTTTGGAATAGAATAAGTGTTCATATAGGAGACAGTGTTGTCCACACACGAACGAAAGTAGTTCTGTCCTGCTGTTGCTGCACCAATTACATCTCTCATCTGCAAACATCAATTGTTGTTACTACACATTTCAGCAAAAATAGTCTTGATTTTAATATCTTGCCAACAACATATAAAAATAATGAAACACTTGTTTGCAAAATCACTGAATGATTATACATTCAGCTGCATGTTTTGAATAGGTGCTTCATCCACTCTTTCAGAAGCATTACAGATTTAATCTGATTGTGTTGGGAAGTGTAATTATGGTTTTAGAGGAATCATTTCTGGGGTTTAGTTTATTCTTCTGTCTCATATTTCTGGACATGGATGAAAATTATAGATAATGCTTCTTTTAAAAATCCACAATAAAGCTACTCTGCATTTGGCATGCAATGCAAGTCAGAAGTGAAACAAACTGGGCTGAATTTCTCTAGTAACATCATCTGACACCGCTAGAACTGAGATCGTGTCACTGTTTAAATAGTTAAAGAGATCAATCCTAAATACTGTGAGCTGAAAGCTGACCTAAAAGTTTTTAGTGCAGGAACATCATTTAACATTTCAACACACATATAATTCAGTTTTTAGAAAGAGGGTGATTTAGTGTTCATAGATTTTCCTTTTTCAAAAGCTTAAGTATTTCAATGTGTTTTTAGTGGAATGGCTTCATCTGGCAGCTGCCAAGGATTAGTGTCAAGGATTCAACCATAGGCTGAATTTTGCTCTTTATTACAAGGATGCATTTGATTGCAATGGGAATAACAATGTTTAGGCAAGTGTGCTAAACCAGGAATAACTCAGTTATTTTAGGAGCTCTTTCTAAACAGGAACTATAACAAACAAACTGCAATGAAGCAATTTATGTGTTAAGGTTTGGAGTCTGCAAATGGCTACACTGGTTGCAAAAACTAATCTGCAGAATCTTCTTAGGGAACGAGGCTTTCATTGGCAATTACAAAAATTTAGGAAACAATTATAAATATAGAAACTCTGAAGTTTAATTCTATATACTTGTTTTACAGAAGAAATATTTTATACGAGTACTTTCTTTTATTTTTGGTAATTCTTGTTTATGGATGAATTTAAAATCCTATAGGCAAGAGTTTCTTTTGTGACAGTTACCTCTTCTTACACTGTATGCAATTTTTAACTGTTTGATTGAATTTTTCAAATGCTGTATTAAAAATAAAAATTAAATTTCAAGGTTTTTGTGTTTGGTTTTTTTTTTTTGATAATTCTTTCAATAACAGGCATGTACAAATCAAAAAGTCTGGAATGATTTTTACAGAAACTGTAAGACACAGTCTCACATAGGAACCACAGCATTTTCTTTTCTGTAGGCAAGGTATTTTAAAACCTGTGGATTTAAAGCTGGAAATATTTGGAAATATAACTGATTTGCTGTGCTACGGTCCTTTTTTTTTTTTCCTCATGCCAATGAGAAGTAAGAGAAATAGAAACCAGTTAATTTTCAGATTAACAAATATATTTTAATTTGTGGAAGAGATCAGAATTCTAGTTTGGCAAAAAGCATTGGATTTCCATTAACAGTATTCTATTGGTAGTAGTGCTGAATGTCACTTATTCAACAATTATAATTTTTATATCAGATTTAACAGTATAACATGAATGTCAAGGAACTGTCTTCTTGGCTAGAGTAAGTAAAAACAGGAATTATAAATAGTTTCAAGAATCATCTGTGTCCTGCAGAGTCTTGGCTTTAAATCAGCTTTTGTGCAAAATAGCTACAAGACCGCTGACTGATTAAACACATCTATTTGTCAGAAGAATAAGTAGGGATGACAGTAGAATAGAGGATGGAAGCTAAACTTTTTCCCAGAACTAAACTTCATTAAATTGAATATATTATCACTGCATTGCAGTAATTTGAATGTAACTTGTTATAGACATTTATTTTTTTTTAATGTACCTGACCAATTAAGCTGGAGAAGACAAAGACACCCATGAAATAATTCAGCAGTTGAAAAACTATCTCAAACAGCGTTTGTGGTTCTGGAAGGCCACCGATGGTGATTAGACTGCGAACTGCCCAGTAGTAACACCTCAGGTACCTGTGGACACAAACAGCACTTTAGTCAGAGACAGTAGGTGTTTATGTGGTTGAAGTTAAACATATACCTGCCTGAGCTGGGCCTTTCAGTGATGCTTTTCAGTCCAAAAGGCTTTCAGCATTTTTATAAAGGGTTATGAATTTGCAAATGCTACAGTTACATGAGTCAGGTTAAGCTGAATGTTCTCACTGACAGCAAAATAAGAGTGTATGGGAAATGCAGTACTTACTTACTCTTTCCTAGTAACTCTATGTAGTGTTACAGACAACTCGTGTAAAAAATTGCCAAGATGGACACTACAGTGTTGGGATTCTACCAGTGAAGAAGTTATGATGTTAAAAGCAGTGTAAAAATGTTGGAGACTTCCCAGAGTCTCTCTGTAGCAGTATACTAGATTTCTGAGAAAATAAGTAATTGGTTTAGGTATACTTTTAAAAGCCTCCTATTAATTAGAATCTGAATTCCTAAATTTCTGTACTATCAGACTTCAGCTTCGCTGATGATTAGGAGTGGAAGTTCATTTTCCTTAATTGTACAGTGAGATTTTCTATTATTGCAGCTATGACTATTGCTTTTGAAGCAATGATGATTCCTTCTATTTGCTGAATTTTATTGAGTTTGAAGTAATAATTAAAAAAAAAAACAAACAGAAACCTCCCAAACACTAAAACACAGAATAAATACTTTTGGAGATGTTTGTTTTGAAAATAGAAATTCTAGCTTGCATCTTTTTATGCCTATCCTGAATCTGAGGCCACCTGATCTGCTTGCAGACCACAGGTGTACATTTTATTTAGTTCTCTCTACTTTTAAACTCCTCTCTTGTTAAGATATGAACTCTACTACCATTAATAACTGGTTCCTGTGATAATACAAATGCAGAGTTTGTTCAAATGTTCAAATATGAGAAAATAAACTCACAAATAGTTTCAATGAGTGTTTTTTATTTAAATCACTCAAAACTCTTTCCAAGTTTTTCATCTAAAATTTGCTTTACCACACGATTGATTTCTCCTTTTCATTACAAAGGCATTTTTTTCTTGGTTGCACATTAATGAAATGCAGTAACAATTATCATATTTACCATAGTTTTCTAGTTTTAGATTCTAACAGCCATAACTGGCCATTTTCATTTATAGCCCTTAAATTAAAAAAAATTCATTGCATATTTGCTATCATATAGTTTGTCTATGTTAGGGCTGCAAACCTCTGGCTTACACCACTATAATATTTTCACCTGGGTTAAAAAAAAAAAAATCAAATATGCAACTTTCCAGCAAAGTATGCATAAGTTGCAGCTTTATCCTAGAGTTTTGTAGCATAAACAAGTAGGAAGAAAAAGACTAAGATCTGTTTTGGGAGAATGACAGATTTAAGTATAAAATGATGCCTCTAGTTTGGCTAAGAGGAATTACCATATAAGGCATATTAATATTTTTTTGCCATAACTGAGAATGCTGTAGTGCTTGAAACATGTATAATTTAGTAATATAAAAGTAAAGAAACTAACATTACTTCTGGTTACTATAGGAAACAATAGTAATGAACCAACTCCATCACCCACAATGGCCCTGCATGCTAACTTTGCTGACTCCACCATGATAGACAATGTAATCTTCATTCTGGGAAGATTGAATGAAAGCAGCTCCTCAGAGGAATTTTTCTTTGCAGTGTTGTATATACAAAATGGGATATTGTTTTTGATATTTGCCTTTCTGAAGATGTAGCTAATACACTATATGATTCCGTAATTTTACTTAAAAAGAAACTTTCTACTGTCAAAGTCACATGATATTCCTATCTCTTAGAGACAGGTTTTCTCCATTTATGCATTTTTGGTTTTATTTTAATCTGCAATGAAAGTTACATAGTTGAAATACAGAGCAGCTTTCTTTCTTCCCTAAGAAAGGGAGAAATGAGATTGTAAATTTTGTTTAAGGAAAGCCAGAAAAACAGACTCCTATTTCAACAGTATTAGCAGCTCTGCTTCCTACTACCTTGTGTCTGGAAACCATCAGTGTTCACCATACAGCTTACTGGTCTGCTATAAATTTACTGTTGAAGCAAAGAACATAAGAAAAGAAAGGGACTTTTCCCTCTGCTCATCATAGAGAGCATGTTTGTCCTTCAGGCAATCAAACTATTAGATTTTTCCCTAAAATAAGTCCAAGATATGAAAACATTCAGGAACACTGTAAATCAGTTACCTTATAATATTATGCCAATAGAAATATCTTTTTCATAAAATTCCATTTTAAAATACACTAAACTTCTTACATAGTTTTGGTTAATGCAGGTAAATCAAGTCTTTGTGCACGTGGCTCTCAGTTTTTAAGGTTGTATTTACATACTCATTTTAGCCCAGGGAAGCATTATTTCAGGGCTATCACATTTGACCCTCTCATATTACAACCAGGATGGGTTTAAGCAGAATAAAGAAGTGGCCTTTATAAACTAAAGACCTCCTTGGTACCTCTTTTTCTGGAGCGATGTGTTCATCAGGTAGCTGTGGGTATGATGGTCTCAGACAGAATGGAGTAAACTAGAAAGCTTTTACCTAAAATGTATGACTGCAGATAGCAGGTCTGAAAGCATTAGGTGTGATGTATGAGTTGGGCTGTGCATTCACAGCTTGTCTGGAAGCACAAAACTGCCTTTGTATAGCAAGTGCTGTGATTGTGACACAACAGACCTATTGCAAGAGCAATGTACAACTGATACCCCTGAGACACATTTTAAGCTTTGCCAGTCTCACTGCTCATTGAACAATGCATACTAAAGAAGTTGAGTTGTTCTAGACACGTACAGTGACCATTTTCTGGGACTTACATATGTCCACTAAGTCTGTGCCCAGAGCATGAGGGCAGCAAGCTACAGGGAAACATAATTGGGATGCGAATAGATGTCTTAAATATGCCAAAGAATTTTGCAGATTGCTTGTGGATAACTTGCAAACAGCAGAAGTAGTATACCAGGAGCAAAATGAAATGATTTGTTTTGCCTAAATTTACTGATGACCTGGAGCGTTTGCATGAGAATTTGGCCTCCCTATTTTTAGTTTCTCTATGGACAGTGATGAAAGAGAGATACTTCCTTTGGCCAATTGAGAACAATGACATTACGTTCCTGCCTTGAATCCTTTTCTAAAGGATTTGTCCATTTTCCTCAGGAATTAGGGAGATTGATCTTCAGGATAGTGACTTCACATCAAACTTGTGAAGTCTGACCAAACTGCAGACAGGAGCATATCTCCAAGAAAAAGGTGAAAAGTTCTTTAAAAGGTGGTTTATGACAGCAGTAAGATATTATATACGGTTTTGCAAAGAATGTAATTAATGAACAAATTGAGCTTCTGTGGCTTTTACTATATTATGGCCTCTTAAATTAATGTTCATAGAACTGAACCAATGAGATATGTTTTTATAAAACTACACACAAAATATATTATGACTTTGCTATTTTCTCTTAGTTCCTCTTAATCATCTTAATAAATGTTCCCTACTTGGTGCCCAACCTAGTGCTCTCATAAGGAGAATATGGAAAAGTGTGCCATTATCCAGTCCTTCCTACTGGTGACACTCTGCCACATTTTTAAGCATGATCTTCCCAAAAGATGAGGGAAAGTTGGTGGATTTTTTTCAGACCAATCACCACGGTGTAGAGGGACTAAAATATTGCTAGTGGCACAATGCC
>JAWWLV010000088.1:125762243-125838881 GCA_035041135.1 Platyrinchus mystaceus
ATAAACCAAGTTAATGAGAGATAATATTAACCATTAATGTGGTTAGTTCTGTATTATGCACTCCTTTGCTGGTTCTTTAGTTGCCATTGCATGCCCTCCTCGGCCTCTCCGTGTCATTAAGCAATCTACCTAAGTGTACTCTTCTTCTTTGTGATGTTGACAAATGAATGCCACTTCTCTGTTTAAAGGCTGGTGTGCTTCCAGGGCAGCTCTATTTAGGATTGCAAGCTATTGAGAACAGCAGATAGCTGTTATGTTCTAGTAATATTGCAATATTGACCATACAAGGTCTTTTGTACAAGTTTGAGTCCATTCAAGTGGACTCCTGAGACCTGAGTGAAGATTCTGGAAGCCTTTGCCACAAAATATTTTATATTTCTCTATACATATATTGAATCTATCACAATGGATAGATAAGATGTAAGTAACCTTTGCCAGCTCTGTTCCTACAAACTCAAACTTAATTAATTTGAGAAGAGAATCCACCCAGGCACATACAGTTGCCATGTTGAGGTTTAGTTTTATATTATTTAGTTAATTGGTGAATTATTGCTCAAATTATGAATATACCAGGATCTCAGAGCAAAGCAACATTGCTACATTAAAATAAAATGCAGTAGTTTGCACAAAAAGCCTGACTTTTTTAGATTTTTTTAGCTCCCACTTGTATTCTTCTGTATGGCTACCCCTGTTCTCCATTTGCCAATGAGCAAAACCAGGAGTTGGTGTTTTCTGGAGTATAAGCTAGAAAATAGATTTACTTTTTAATATTTAGATACTGAAATTTACATTCTGCAAGTGATTTAATACTGGAAAATCTAAATGGGCCTGTGACCAAGAAGCAAAGACACCAGAAGCAACACACAATTGTGGAACTCAACCAATATCATGCTAAAGAAATGTCTAATAAGGCAAAGAGCTTTGCAGAGTATCTGGCTCTGTCTTTTCATCTACTGTATACATTTCAGAGGACCAGTGAGATCTTGCTCACATCCCCTTCTCAACTTGTTCTCCGAACAGTCATTACCCTTTCCATACTTTTATATAGTGTGAAACTCTGTCCCTTGTAAAGCTTTTTATTTTAGTGAAAATGAGTCTGCAAATTTGTTCCTTTTTCTTTGAAATCCATGTAGACACAACATTATTGTTATATACAAACTAGTTACTTTATCCAGAATTATCTGTATATAAAAACTTTATCTTCCAGTACTCACTGCAAACATTATAGGCGATATAGAAAAGTCATTGAGTTATTACTCTGAAATGCAAGACATAATATAGAAAATACTTAATTTAAAAACAATTACCTTTAAAACTTATCAACATTATAAAAAGTTAAAAACCATAAGCAGAAGAAAGCCCATTCTTTTTAATGAAATTAGGAAATAGAGAAGATAGGGACATAGTGATTCAGAAACTGACATCTGTGGAAATTCAGAAAAACCCTCTCTTGAACCAAAAAGAATGAAAAAAAAAAGATAAAAGAAACCCCATCAAATCACAAAAGAGTCTTTGATAACTGAAAAGAGAGGGCATTATATAAGAATATAGCCTTATATTCTTCTGTAAGAATAAAAGGCTATATTCTTATACAAGAATAAGCTTTATGGAGGTCAGCATCTCAAAAATACTTTCATAAAAGTTTCAAACTTCTCTTTTATTTCACAGGTACATGAAAACAAGAAAAAGACTATGTTTCAATCTCCTTTTCACATTTAACTAGTTTTAAAATCTCATCAAACTTCTCATTTAAATTTATAACTGTCAAGTGTACCATTTAAGTGCAAAAATCCCTGAAATAGAGTAAGATGGTAAACAACATATTCTTGTTTCTGCAGCAGCAACACACAGGAACAATACATGCCCCAAAACTGGGACAGAAAAAAGAATCTGTTGGTGTAGGAATTGCACAAAAGAAACTAGGGCTGATGGCATTGACAGTAGATGACAATAATGGTGATAGAGTAGATGGGTTCATTGGGTCTTAGCAGCATCAGTGACAGCTGAGGGGCCTATGAAACTTGCCATAACTATGTCCATGGACTGCTTGAGTTGCATCCAAAATTCTTCCTGTCAATGCAGAAAGTGAGAACATAGTTCAGCAGACAACATTTATAATCACTATTTGGGAACTGTGCTAAGTTGGTCCTCATTCCCAGTGTAGTCAATGCAGTGAAGGATCAAGTTTCTGGATATGCTGGTTCATAGGGAGAGCATGTTTGAAGAAAAATGTTGACACAGGCTCAAGCTCATAAGTCTTATTGAGTACAAATAAACAGCTACTGAGGATTTGGAACTGCTACTAGCAACCTAAAGAAACTGTTCTTTAGCTCTTTCACTAAAGAAACTTCTTTCTGATACTTTTGATCAACTAAATTTTGGCAGGAGCCTCAGTTTGGTAAACATTTTGCCTGAACCAGGCCAACTGAACTGAGCTAGATTTCATATGTGAGTGAAGCCTTACATATATTATTTTAAAGATTACAATAAAGACATATTTTAAAAACCTTAAATTGAAGAGTTAAAGACATAACATATTCCATCCAGAGCTTAACTGACAACTCATAAAATCGTATGATTTGGATCATATGAAATGGATTCTATGCCCAACTCTGCATGCTTCTCAAGTTTTATCAGCACATACCTGTAGATGTATGCTTTTTCCATAATAGCTTCCAAACGATCATTAAACTCAAAGAATGTGTTATGCTGAATGGGGAAAAAAATGAAGACAATCCAATCACTATTCTTCAGTACACATCTTTTTATAATAGTACTGACATTGGTTCACATACACATTTTGAAAATGGATCTTTCAATAATCAAACTTTCTTTAAACATTGTCCTGGTTCCAGCCAGGACAGGGTTAATTTTTCAGTAGCCAGGAGGGGGCACGGCTAGGACCCAGAGGTTATTCTGTACCACCTCACCTCATTGCTGGGGGTGGGGAAAATGGACTCTGTTCAGGGGAGAAGCAGTTCCTTCTGGTTGAGAAAACGTGGCAGGGGGAGCTGTGTTGTATTGTCTATTATTGAGTTTTGTCATGTGAATAATTTCTCTCTTATATCTTTTATTATTAATATTGTGGCTTTTACTGTTCATTTTCTTATCTCATTGTTTCCAGTAAATTTTTCTTATCTCAACAAGTGATTTTTGTGTTTTATGCCTTCAACTGAGGGGGGGGAGGGGGAAGGGAGCAGCACATGGTTTTTAGTGGGAGTACTAAATTGAAGAATACCATTCCTAGCAAACATTTAACTAAATTGTGAACTGAAAAACAAAGATAAAAATTGAGTTAAATGGTGTTTTGGGCATTAATTGTCCCATTAGTCTGACTTCAGAAGTAACCTTGGTGATTTGGTCAGACTGCTGCAGATAAAAAGACTTCTACTTCCTCAAACGTATAAAATTGCTTGGACAACTTGATCATAGAGAATTATATGCATTAACCCTCCTTTTTTCTCTTTCTGAAATTCCAGTAATTCTCCAGTAAGTAACGGTATGTATTAACAGCCACATAGTAAATGATTCTATGTGGTATCAACTTCAGCTGTATCAAACTCTGTTAAGTATTTGCCATTGACCTTTAGTGATAGCTTTTAATAATTGCCTATAGCTTTTTTCTTTGTTTTTGCTCAATACACATCTGTTTGCCTAACATGAGTTCCTATTTAACTTTTCATTCTTTCATATTATTTCGGTTCTGATTTATGGAATGTTGAAATTTTGTTGAATATTGAAGTGAAGAACACCCTCATTTTATTCTCAGAGTTCTTGTGTCTCCCCCACAATGCTAAATGAAAAATGATTCTCTGTCAACATATTGATTATATGAAGGGGAATGTATTTAGCTTCAGTGAAACCTGCTATGTACCATGTTCTAATCCTTTTGCAGACCCTTCATTACACAATTCCAGGTGTCTTTGGACTCAATAAAAAGTGGGTTTATGCTTGATAAATATTCTGTGCATAGTTTATATTGTCCTTAAAATTCCTTCCTTTGTTTTTAAACATCAGTCATAAGCAACAGAAGAGGAAAAATCATTGGCAATAGTTAGTGATTTTTTTTAATCTTTGAAAACTAAACAAGTAATTTGAGATTAATTTAAATTATGGAAAAAACCCAGCCTTAATCATAAAATACCTTTTGAAAGTAGGAATTAAAAGCTGGAAGAAAAGTAAGAGAATAAACGCTTAATTTGGCTAGACTATAGCTTGTATTTTTTGTCGGTTTATTTACTGATGTTGTACCTTAGCCTGAAGATATTTTACAATTTCTAAATTTCATGTTCCTAAATATTATAAAAAACTTTCTGTGGAGTTGCAAAACATTTATGCGTGGTTAGCCATCCGTCACTAACACAGACCTTACCTTTAACATCCTGTTTATTCTAAGTGCTGGATTAAATCCAAAGAAGAAGTATAAAATGTCAGATGGCAATACTGATATCACATCAAGCTGTTGAAGAGCAGAGAGGTCAATTTAAACTTCATAGTAATCATCACGCATTTATTTGCTGTCAAAAACTTGCTTAGATTGAATCATGACTGCAATAATATTTGAAGAGTCAGCATGCTAAACATGTAGCTTCCCAAAGCACTGACAGGCAAGATTATCTCTTTGAAAACACCAAGAGCTTTGTCCTGGTTTTAAGTTCTCTGTGCCTGAGATTGTAATCAGTTTCATGGGGATTATTAATAGTATCTCATATACTTGATTATTAATACATAGTGTTATTGCAATTGTAGTTCTGATAAAACTGAAGTGTTAGGCTTGTGGCTGGTGAGTGGACGTGGGGAGACCACTCCACAAACATGATTTAAAAGTCTTTCAGCTTCTAAAACCAGGCTGCCTAAAACAATCTGGGGAAGCACAAAGAGCTTCATATTGATATCAGTAACACAGAGTCTATTTACCTGAAACCTCACAGAGCTGCGGTAGAATTTCTTCGTTTCCACTTTGTCTGTCTACAGTGATAATGAATGGGGGAAAAGGCAAAGTCAAGAACAGAATGTCAAGAATTAGCCTCTGCTACTCAACTATAATAATTATCTACTGATAGTAGGGATGATAACAGTTAAATCAATAATAGTCTAAAAGTATGAATGGCGGGAGAAGTAGTACTTTTACTAGTCCAGTTTACAATAGATCCTATTTTATTAGAACTATTTGAAAAAATGAGGCTTGGGATTTGTCTGATTTTTTTCCAATCTGTTCCTTTTTCCCACAAAACTTCCTTCTCAAGACATCTGTAACGCTTGGAGCTTGACCCAAACCCCTCCAATTTCAGGGTGAAAAGCTGCATTAATCTGCAGTGATTCCAAGAAAAATGCAAAGAGTTTTTCTGATGGTGTTGCACAAAATTAGCTCTTAAAAAGCTAGCATTAACATGCTAGCATTATTAGCATTATAATAATCATCATTGCATTCATTAGCAATGATTAGCTATTTATTTTTAAACTGTTCTTCACAGGAACCGAGGCTAATACCTTAATAAAAAAGGGTAATTACAAGTATCTATTTTTATACTGTCTGTATTTGTATCAGAGATACATTTAAAAGAACTTTAAAATCTTAAGCACATTTTCATGCCAACTTTCACTATTATCAGTTTAAGTGTTAAACTAAACTCAGGGGATCAGGCAGTAGATGATCTCTTTGTGCACTAAAATCTATGAATTGTAGAAACAGCTTCAAGGGAAATACAATGTAAGCTTCCTATGTTAGAGTTTTAACTTTGCTCATAAAAATTGAGTTTTGTGGGATTTAGGCAAGATTGCCAATTGCTGAATGTCTTAGCCTGGAAAGTACATTACACTGCATTGCATTTAATATCTATTCGAATGATATTTGCACAGCTTTATCTGTAAAGGTATCAGTAATATTGTGTATGTACAATGTATAAAATTTTATGTAAAAGCACTGTAAAAACTAGTTCCAAAATACATTTGAGGATATATAATTTTGAATTTTCTGTCACTTGGGCACAGTAATATCATGATGAAGTTATCAAAATGAATTTTTTTTTTCTGAAATAGTTTTTTTTTCTATAAGAAGTTAAAGAATCAAAAGCAGGGAAGATTTTAAAGAAAAGTTAATATTCTAGATGTCTTTTTGGTATGTTAAGGGCAAACTTTCACCCTGTTTCAGATACTTGCCTAAAATTTAATTTTGTATTTTTCTATAAAAGATAAACTAAAAATAGTAACAAGAATTAAAATTGAATGTACATATTTTCCCAAAAGATAATATATCAAATAAATTATTATCAAAGTATCCTAAAAATTACAGTGAAAAGTTACATAGATTTGTCATAGTGAGAAGAAAAAGCGTCAGATAGGAGGAATTTCTATATTTTACTTTAACACACATCTACTACCTATGGCAATCCCACTTCTAGTACTCACTATTATATCTCCGCCTTTTATAAATCGCACTCGGGGCTGGAAAATCAGTAAATCACAGAGGTAGCAGATATCACAAATGGCATCAATGGCAAACCAATATATTATGTTACTTGGGGTTTGATATGGGAACACATAGCGAAGGGGAATAAACCAGCAATTCCAATTATAGGCGATTGTCACAAGCATGAGCCATGCTACGTAACGGCGATCTGAAAAAAAACACATTGAATTTACAGGCATGAACTTGGAGTCCATTGTCATTCTTTTAGGCACATTTATTCTACTGCAGTCTCTGGGAATGATTCTGCCCAGAGCAACCTAGCATTCTCCCTTTTTCAAGGGTTACAAACTGCTAAAGTGATATAGATGGAACTAGGAGTCACACAAGGAAATTGCGAATGGGAAAAAAGATGAGGTAATGAGAGTATACAGAATTTTATGCATCTGAACAAACTCGATACTATCATTTCCATGCTGTTCATGTGTTTTATAACTGACAAAAGAATTATTTGAGCCTAATGAATGGTACAAATTCTAGATCAAGAAACTTGGGTTCTAATTGTGATTGGTTTGCATACCATCTTTGTGCATACCATCTTTACAACTGATGTCACTTTTCATGTCTTTTTCCTGCTTGGAAAGATGTTGTTTAGGGCAGGACCTCTACATCCCTCTGAGTTGCCAACTGGAATGTGTATCTTACGGTGGCTCACAGGTGCTATGTAACATCAGGTCACTTCAATACATCTTTACCACATTCTACTGCATAGCTTTTAATTTACCTGTATATGAGTCTATGGTGTCTGGTAGCTGCAGCTTCTCCACGTATTTTTTCAGTGGAGGTTTTTTGAATTTACAGCACAGCATATCGCAGTAATGATCCTCCTCTGGCTTTGCTTCTGCCTCCTCTTTCTTTTCTTCTGTCTTTTCTTCTTTTTTTTCTTCTTTTTTTTCTTCTTTTTTTTCTTCTTTTGGTGGGGGTGGTTTCTTTGGTGCTAGACACATAGGATGCAACAAAGGGTGGCATTTTAATAATGGCTCAATAAAATGGCTCAATAATCACACCCTGTTTTGACATGAACAAGAACTTCATCATGTTAAAATCTCTTTTAGAACACTGGGCAGTGATTAAAATTACATTTTATTATACTAAATGCATTAGAAAAATAATTGGAGAGTAAAATCAGTATTGGCATAAACATGTGCATTGGCTATCGCAAACAGGGCACTTAGTTACAGAGTATAATATTGGTCTATTTCTCTGAACAGTGCCCACAAGTTATACCTTTTATAAGACTCACAAGAAAAGGTTAATTCACAATTCAGCATTCATTAATGCAACTGGGCATTCCTCTTTACATGACTGTTGCAAAGAATGCATGCAGTGAGAATGGAGATAGGAAAAGACACCTGTGCCATGGGCCGATCTCTCTCCCCTCTCCTGAGACCTGATATACCAGATGCAGCAAGTGAAAACAGCAGGAAGCCTATGGTTTAGTATATTTCTAGGCTTATAAAAGTTTTGTGGCACTCCTTTGAGCCCAGTTCTTTCATCTTTGGGCTGGATAATGTTGTCCACATACGTGTCCTGTTAATTCTGGTTAGGATACACATTCTTAAAAGTAAACTGGCAAACTAGATCTGTAATAATTTAGAAAATGAATGGTTTTAAGTTCTGCAAAGAGAACAAAGGAGGTAAATGAGCAAAGAAATCATTAAATAAAAAGGGGATTCCTTTACCAGAGGGTATAGTTTATAGTTCTTCAGGCACCACTTTTTACAGTTTTTTAAAAAGCACATAAGATATAAACAGCTTCTAAGAAGTTTCAGAACATAAAACAACCACACTGAATTCTTTCTGAAAAGGCAAAAAAATCAGACTTTCCTCTGAAGAGGAAAAATATTGATTTGTTTTATGTTTCATATTTTGTAAAAAATCAAGGATTAATTAACATCAGCTGAGTTTGATCTATTCAAAGCCTGGATTTAAAGTCCTCAGTGTGTCCAGAAGATTGCTGTCAAGGCTAAGAATTTTATTTGCTTTATTTACACAGAAGATCTCATATCAGAATGACTAATATCCACTTATAATATATGTATGTTTCTTCCTATGTCTCTGATTCATCTCCATGAATAAACATATTTGGGAGCTATTTTGAAATACAGAGAACTTCTTGACAGGGAAGATTCTAGATATTACCTCTATAAGGTTTTTTTCCCAAATTCTTCAGTGATAGAGTTCAAAGGGAGCTTGTACCTAGGGACCTGGCTTATTGTAGAGAACTATGGATAAATTGAATTCAGTGGGCACAAACTGGTCCTTTTCAGTGGATAAATACACTATACTTACAAAAAATTTATCACAGTATTTTCTGTTCCCACAAAATAATTTTCAGGTTTAAGCTCAACAAATTCACAGCGATTTTGAGAGTCACTTACAAACTGGAGGACTGACTTCAGGTGAAGACAGCACTGGGTCGTTCAGCTTTTCCTTATAGACATTTGCCCTTTCCCGTAATTGTTTGATAATCTCTTGAAGCTGGGCCCCAGCATACTCATTTATCTGGAAACCTGAAGGTGTTGGCTTCTGTGTGCTAATTAAAACAAAAAGAAATAAAGGTTTATGTACTGGAAATCAATGGAAGGAAACAACTCTAATTCTATTTCTGAGCTGAAGTCAGATATTTAGATCTTTATTGAGCACAGTGCTTTTTCACATCACTTAATTCATGCTAAGAGGAAACTTATGTTACCTGCTCTTGCTTTCTGCTTATGCCAGCAGCAGTTTATGTATTATTTCATGCAGAGGAGATCAGGGTACCCTGTATAGCCCATTACACTAATGACTTCCCGCTGCTGCTTTTCACCAAGTTCTGTGACTGTGTAAAGCCTAGAGCTAATCTGATGTTTTCACTAAGTGACAAGGCATGCTTTTCCCATCTGTGCATAAAAATGTGCTCGTTATTGTATGTTAATGTCCTAATGATGATGGGAGATAACTGAGCTAAAGACTGAAATGGAGGTGGGGGAGGAGAGACTAACTTTACTTCATGCTTCTAAATATTGGGAAAATTGATTTCATCTAGGTTTTTTATGGTTTGTTATGGCTAACATGAGGTAAAAAAGTGCATCTGTTTTCAGTGAAAAAAAAACCCAACACTGGTGTTTCTTGCTGAAGTTTCTTCCTTTTGTCCTAGTGTTTTACTCAGGGTCATAGTAACATTGAGCTGATATTCCAGCAGTTGCAGCATTTCTTCAAACCTGAGGACTGTCGATTTTCAAACACCTGCAAACTCACATTCTGCACTGAAACTAATGCTTTCATTAGGATTTATGCATGCTGGACAGTCAAAAGTGATTCTTGATCAACTCTTTTGGGCTCATTCATATTTGAAATTTCATCCTCAATTACTTGCTATTGTGTGATTGTGCAGACTGGGGCTGCTTTGGAGTGTCACTCAGCTGGCAACTGGGCCACACATCTGGACTTCCTCTATGTGGAGACCAGGATATGGGATTTTTTTCCGTACCTTGACTCAATACTCAGCTGATGTGACACACTGATGTCAGAGATGAGTGGAAATAGCTGTGACTGGCACAGGGAAGCTCAAGGCTTCCTCCCACACAGGTCATAATTGCTACCCCTGTAGCAAACCCCTGAAATCTATTCCCAGTGTCCCAAATGCCGTGGGGATGTGGATGTTACAGCAAAAGAAGCGCCAGACCAAGAGTGAATTATGCTTGAAAGGACCAGATTCTTGAGAAAATCTTCCCAAAGGTGAGTAGAGGGAAAGTGGTATCACAGCATCTCGGGTAGAGAAGAAATGAAAACCACTGCAAAGAGATCTTTGAGTAAACACCATGTCTCCTCAAGACCTAAACCTACTTTGAAGTTCCTAACAGAAGGAGCTGTAACTAAAAAAAAGACAGTATCAGAGTGGGATGTGTGTAGCTTTTTGAGCAGAACAGTTTTCTGGAGACATAACACACATCATGGTGTCCAAGGAAGTATAATCTAAGCATGTGAAAATCCTTCATCAATAAAACCATTGGATAAAGTGGAGATATGATGTTCAAAGCAGCAGAAGAAGCAGAAGTTTGGAATTATATGCTTGTCATTCCTCTAATTTAAGTCTTGTTTAGTGTCTATTTCTTAAAACTCCCCAGGTGAGAATAATCAAAGCAGTTCTGATACATTTTGTAATCTCATCACAGTTCCTTTTGTGTCACATATTCCCTTTGCTCAGGCCATCTGCAATGTAATGAAATCCTTTCTTGTTTTGAGCTAACATGTCACAATTAGTTTTTTGGCTTCTATGCTGTTGCTGTACTTGCTCAGGGCATTAGCTATCTTGGAGTTGAATACACTTAATCACAAGTGTCATGCCAAAGGCCCCTTCTGTCTGCTTTCTAGGGACCTATAAATTGCATGGTATTTTCTTCTTATTTCACAGAATTTCCAACAACATTTAAAGTCTCCTCTATCATAAATTTGGTGCTATATCTTTGTGGTGTAGTACAGAGGAACCGTTTTTCTATTGGTACTGATTAGAATCTATGTGACTTAGTTTAAAGCTATTCACCCCACAGTTGATGAGAAATTGATTTTCCTTGCCCTACGTCTCATTTGGCTTGCACTGCCTCCTCCTCTATTTTTCTCTAGTAACGAAATGCTTACTTTAAATTTTCTCTTGTTAATACAGGTGGAAGAGGCTGCATGTTGAACACAGCTAATTTGAAGATGTTTATTGTACATTCACTTTGTGTGGAGGTGCATTTTAAATTGTCTTGGTTGATGAAGCCCATTCAAACTTCACTAAATCACTTCTAATAAACTTGACTGCTTGTTTCACATCAGGTGGTGCTAGGATTTGTCTCCAAGCTGTTATTCTTTAAGGAAATTTATCCCTGACCTTTGTGCAATGGGTTACAATAGGCCTGGGTCTATAGTATTTACTACACCATGTAGTCCTTTACAGAGTGGAAATGTTTATTCCCTGAGGAAGTAATAGTTTCATATGGCCTAGGAAATGAAAGTCAGGACCACAACTCACGTACTACGCACACATTCTTGTTATTACCTCAAACATATTTTGTTTAACAATAGCAATATATGTAACATGAGAACTATAATAATAATGCAGTTTTCTGATATTTTTCACTTGTAGGGTTTATTTTTTAACTTGTAGGTTTAAACTTGATTGTTTAGTGAATAAAATAACAGTGCCTTAATTCTCTCCATGCCACAAGAAAAGATTTAGACACCTAGTGAAAGAATATGGACTTGAAACAGGCTATGGAAATACTGTGTTGAGTGTGCTAATGTATGCAACAGCTGTTAAGTACTGTGACTTGAAAGTTTTCTGTGTTAAGAGTTCAAATAAACAGCAATAAAGAAATTTAGTACTTATTTCAGAATAAATGAGGTTTACCCTCTTCTAAGTTGCAATCAAGATTTTACTCCCCTCTTGCTTTTAGGCCATGAACACTAAATACCTGAGTTTGGTTCAATCTTTTGTATAATAGGAAACTCCTGAGAAAATGTATTGCATAAATGTATGCTGCTGCCTGAAAAAAATCCATACCATTTTTTACTGAATTCAATTATAACTTTTGGGTTTTTGTTTGTTTGTTTTGGCAGCACTTGAAAAACTTTGTCCTAACTACATGGAAATAAAGTTCTTGATCTTGCAATAGAGCTTTTAATGCATTTATTGAGCCATGACATTGCGATTTATGATTATATTTATGACCTGTGTCTTGAAAAAAATTATTTGTTTTTCTGAATAAATTATGGAGAATCTCTGATTCAGAAAATCAGTTTTCAAAAGGATGTGACAATGCATAGCTATACGGATGTCCACAAAACATGATGGTATGGCTGAGAAAGATTCCAGTCAGACAGAGAAATGTAGTTCCAGGCATCGAGAAATGTATAGGTTCAAAAACATATCTCAGCTTGTACTGACAATCCCATAGTAATGCCATAGAAACCAGAACCCTCTATGTGCCCCAAGTTCCAAGCCTAAGTTCACACATCCTAAATCACTAGGAAACCTAGTAGTAGAAAAATAACATGTCAGTCATCTTTTTGGCATAGGAACAGAGGTATTCCAAAAAGCTAACTTTAACTATTTTGATTGTGCTCCCTTTGTAGTCAATGGAAGGCTTCCATGAGGAGAGGGTCAGAATGACTGAGATAAGTTTCTGCTGTGAATTGCCTGCAATAAGAGCCTATCCTTCTGCTTTACCTGCACAGGAAGCTGATGGAGTTTAGAAGTGAGCTTTAATATTTTCTTTCATGATGTTGGTACAAAACATAGTTGTGTACTAATGATGTTTCATAGGACACTCGATTTGGAGGATTAAAAAGTAGGAATGATTCCTATACTGGAAAATTTGAATTATTTAGTCTAAGTAATAGAAATGAGAATGCATCTAATGCTCCATACTGCAGACATGTACTTAGAATCAAAGTGTAAGAATTTCTTCTGTAAGTGCTGGGATCATCAGGATAAATATCCAAGTGTTTAGTCAACAGCAAGGTGCCTATGAGCCCTATGTAATCTGGCTATGAAAAACACAGGTGCAAATGTAACTCCAGAAAGCATATGACATACTGCCAGGGAAGGAAACATTGGTATTGGGATATAAGCCAATGTGAGAGTTATTTTGACCAGCTATATTCAAAAGGCAAATTCACATAGGAGACTCTATAAAGCCTCTCAAAATGGCCAAGGCTGCTGGGAATGTGGCTGTAAAAATAACAAAGCAGATTGAGAGGCAGTAGAATCATAGTCTGTAAATTCAAATTTTGGTGGAGAACCATGTAGGGAAAAGAAGTATCTGAGCTGCAGAACAGTAAGAAGAATATTGTAAGAAGGAAAAATGTGAATAGAAAGACAATGAATTAATATGAGTTAAAGGTCTGAAGAAAGTTTCTAAACCCTTAATGACTGGAATTCTAATTTTAATGTGAGTGAGTAGCAGCTGAAGCAAGCGTGACAGACTTCAAGATTATACTAGTTAGGATCATGGAAACTGTTGTAGGCTCTGATTTCCAGGAAAGCAAAAGAATCTATGCAGCATGACAGGAGACCCTTTTCAGCAAACAAACTTGAATTATATAAAAGGTTTGGAAAATGAATAAGTGACTTAACCTGTATACTTACCTTCAGGTCCACTACTACCATAAATTTTAATAGCTCAAATGATATGAAAGTGAGTTTCTAAGATAAATATCTTAAAGTCTTGGAACAACTTGTTGACTCATTAGATTCCATTGAATTTCAAAAAGCTCTATATTCAATTTTAATTTTCATTAGTAGTCTTGGAACAAGTATCTTTCTTTGATCCATCATCTCTTCTTTTAGTCACAGAATCATCAAGGTTGGAAGACACCTTCAAGATCACCAACAGTCAACCAAGCACCACCACAATCATTCCTAAACCACATTCCCAAGTACCACATCCAGATGCCTCTTGAACACTTACAGAGATGGTCACTCCACCACTCCCCTGGGCAACTTATTCCACTACCTAAACACTCTTTCAGTGATTTTTTTTTTCTAATATCTAATCTGAACCTCCCCTGACAAGGGAAAATGTTTGAGAGAGACCCATCTTTAGTGATACAGATTATGTCTTTCTCTATTTGCTGCATGTTTTGAAATGCTGGCATTATCTTAAATTTTCTTTGCAATTAAAAAAAAAAGAACAAATTACATTTTTATTTTAATTTTATTTTAGGATTGAGTTATTCTTCACAAAGAAATTTGATTTTAAACTAATGTTACTGACATGAGCTTGACAGGAGACCGATGGGAAAAGCATCCCATTTTGTCCTACTATATGTTTTCTTACATATTTCATTAATGTAAACATAGAGATATAATATTTGGGTTGGTTTTGGTTTTACATATATATATATATATAAGCTAGAATGTGTCATAAGCATTTATAAGCTTCATGTGGACAACATGTGAATAAAACTTTCAGTTGGAATGCCTGACTTTCCCTTAGTTCAGAGTCTGTACAGAAATCATGCTTGTTTGGTTGCATTTCCCAGGTCTCATGTTGTATTCATAAAGCAAAACAGTTACGGAAACAACAGTGTTTAAGGAAGGTACTGTCTGTCAGAGTTATTTACTGGTATTAGACTCAGAACAAACTTCCTGTTCAAGTAAAGTCTGAAATCTAACAATCTAGGCTGCATGAGATTCCTCCTGTTTAGTTCAAAGATTTGTCACAACAGCTTCTTTGACAATCATCCTAGTTATTATGTCACAAGAGTCTGTGAATCCTCTAATCTTCTTTACACTTCCCTCTCAGGAGAAGTCTGTCTCAATGCTGAACACTCACTGAGATGCCAGATTAAAATGTGAATGAGATTTTATTTTAATTAACAATTCTGCAGTAGGAACTATGCAAAGAACATAGTATGAATGTTGAAGGTATCAATTAACTATGAAAAAAATCACCTTTCTTTAAGGCAACCGGTGATATAAAGTTGTTTAATTGCACTAGATTTTTACTATGATGTAAAAATCATAATTTCTAATATTAATAGCTTTAGAAAAAAGGTATAATATTCTAAGAAAGTCATTGGGTTTTTCTTATCTATAAGTAAATAAATCAATCTGGGATATCTTCCACTTATCAGGAATTTGTAAAGATATTTCTTGTCATGTACACATAATGTCTGTTACATTCAAACACATTTAAATGCAAACTCATAACTTATTTACATCAGCAAATAATAATTTATGCCTACATAAAAAAATGTCTTAGAGTACGATCCGGTGCTGTAGAGAGCTCATGAGCAGCACAGCACAAATCCTTCTTCCAATTTTCTATTCTTCAGTTTTTATTAATATGCAGGGAATTAAAAGCTAAAATTAAAACACCATAAAATTTCCCGTAGTGAATTTTTTAAAACATTACAAATAAAGTCTCAAATTAGAAAAACTTAATGCTTTCATTTCTCATCTGTTTTCATACAGACTCTAAAATAATCATACAATCATAAGACTGTAGAAAAGTTTAAGACATCTTGTAATCCTAGTCCCCAAAGCTCAAAGCAGAATGAGGTATATCTGATAGATTCTTGTCTAACCTGTTCTTAAACATGTCTAGTGATGGCTTTTCCGTAATCTTCCTGAAGAATTTATTCTAGTGCTTTACTACCTTCATTTTACAATTTTTTTCTCAACTTAAATCTCCTTCAGTAAAATTTGTCCCATGCACTGTGAACATGGAATAAAATGTATTGTCCCTTCTCTTTTATATCACTTTTTGGCCGTTTGCACATTTTGGTTTTCTCAATTGTTTGTTTGTTTGTTTGTTTGTGGTTTTGATTTTGTGGTTTGTTTTTATTTGTTTGTTTGTGGTTTTAGTTTGCGGTTAAATTTTTGTTTGTTTGTTTTTCTTTCTTTTTTTCTTTTGCAGATGAAAAAGATTTGAGAGAAAGGTAATCATTTTATGATGACTAAGAATAATAGTTAATTTTATAATTTTCAGTGTGCAGAGGTGTGCGTACCTGGATAAGAATCTTTTAGCTGATATAAGCTTCAGGAATCTGAATTTCAAGTAGCAAAGTTAAAAGAGAAAGAAGTGGTGGAATAGATTCAGCATTCATGGCAAGTAAAGTTACTCCACTACTGGGAGTCCTGGTAGACTTTTACAATGTGCTGAACTTCATGCCATGTACTAATGTTGCCTATGCTAATTATATAAAATTACCTTGGTGTGACCATCTCTGTTACAATTCTACCTTCGTTAGTGGCAAACTGTTATACAGCAACCTGTGTAGAAACTCACTTTGTGCATCTTTTCCAGGATCACAAAGAAATATGGTGAGAGAGAGAGAGAAAGAGCCCAATCCTCTGAGATGACTTCCAGTTACCATTTAAGGTCATCCTTTCCCCTTCTGCAGGCTCGTGATACTTTTTTTTCCAAATTCAGTAACAAAGTAGGCATGTTCCCTGCAGACACAGATCATCACACGTCTCCTCCTGAGTGTCATTTGCCCAGGGAACTGAATAAGATCGGACTGCCAGATCTGTTTGACTTCTCATCTCACCCTCATGTCTCCACCTGTCACTGTTTCCTCTGGTCCTCTCTTGGGCTGTACAACATAGGATGTTTTAAACCTAAATAGCTCCTATTTGGAAAATGAGTAAATAACTGCAGACACAGTATTTTAATAAAACATGTTGGACCAAATCAAATATAGACATGAACACTTACACTTGCCGTGAAGTAATAACCAGTTTTCTTTTAGTAAATAATAGTAAACATTATGTCTTAGATTTATATGCCTCTTAGATTTATCAAGAGAGACCCTAATATATTTGCAAATGTTTGGTACAAATGTGATTTAAATAACTGCAATTTAAATGTTAATGTTTTATATTGCACACAGTAATGCACCTGTCACAATGCTCATTGTTTTGTGGGTTTTTTTCCCTGAAAATGACTCTACAGATAATAGCAGAGATAATATTTTGAATAAATTAGAATTTCTTCCTTTACAAAAAAGATTGCTTCTTACTTTGAAAAATATTAAGTCAGTGGAGGATTTACACAAAATGCTTTTAATTAAAGAAATAAATCAGTGACAAAATATTACAAATTCTTACATATTATAAAAAAAAGGAATTTCTTCCATTTATACAGCCAGAAATGAATATATATGAATATTATGACCATAAAATTTAAAATAATTACATAAAAGGAGAAAAAACCCCAGCATTTCAGTCTGTATAATGACATTTCTATCCCTTTACTCACTTCATTTAATCTTCAGTGAAAAACTTCCAAATTCTCTATCTTTTTTAATTTCAGGCTACCTACTTGATTGTCATGCAGACTGAATGGCATTAAATAACAGGAGTAACTGCATCCTGCAGAACAGATGGAATTTAAAGGCTCTAGGAAAATACATCTCAGCAATAATTACAGCAAGTTTAATCCATTTTGGTACAGGCCGCACACCATCACCTTTCTATTTAATTTGCAGGTTCTCCATGTAGTCATTGCAGAAATTCAAATCCAAGAACTAAAAGTGACAGGCTCTGAAAAAAAAAAATACCTAAGCAGAAGGAATATAAGTGCCAAGAAAAGTATTTTTATTTTCTAACACATTAATGTCTTTTCAGTCAAGCTTACAAAACGTACTGGATGCATTCTCTCTGTTTACAATTTTAAGTAATGCAGTGATTAGCTGGAAACAACTGAGAAAATATATAGTCTCTCTATAAAATGTGTTTGAAACTGCCTTTTAACTGGAATTTCTGGGAAGGCCCAGCACTGGCCTTGCTTTACTTCATCTCAATATGGTTGGAGTTTAGTGCCATGAGTGTCATCTTCTTGTGTCCTGATAGGAATCAAGGATTTCTGGAGACTTCAGAGGGTTGATATTGGGTCTGTTTCACCGGTGTGTGGGGATTTTGTTCTTGTGATAGGACATAGTTTCACTAAGATGCATCTACTTGGTGAATTGATGTGTTGTAACTAGTGTACAGCAAGCACTAATAAGCACGGTAATTTTCTTGGTCAAGGTAATTGAGGTAAATGAAGTGCATTACTCACTAAGAACATTCTACCAGCAGGAGTTCTCTTTATTAGCCTGGTTATGTACCACATAGAAAATTGCCTCTTAATCTTTGGTTTGTTTTCTTTTTTTGCTATTAGCCAAATTAAAGAGGAAAAAAGCTCCTTTATGGGCCTGAGAAGGACTTCTATGGTCTATTAGGTAATAGGATGTGGCTATGAAAAAGGCAAACTACAAGCATAAAATTCAGTCTTCCTGAACCACCCGTGTTCACATGGCAGTTTGCAGCACTGAAGCTCCCTTTTGTTTGAAAATGTGTTTCTGCATTTGAAAAAGCAGAATCAGAAGAATAAGCACTCTGGATGGGAATGTTGAATTTTTTTTTTTTTTTATAATTGTTAATATTTTATTAAAATTTCTTTAGTGCGTTTCATATTAACTTTTTTTTCATAATAGCTAGGTTCTCAAGGTGGCACATCACATATAATATTTTGTTCCTCTCTAATCATAACTGAGAATGTGTAAGAACTTGAGGTGAAATATAAGAGCATAGGAAGTACCAGTTACCTACTGTATTTTTTTTTTTCTTTATGTGTTCTTGGTCTGAAAATATGGATTATTATCTTACGCAGCATTTTGCAGAGTGGGGTTCATGATCTTTGGCTGAGGTTTCAGAGTACTGTCTTAGTATAAATAGTACATTGTAATCTCTATGGTAATCTGGGAAGATGAAACAGTCTTACAAATTTAGCTGGGCTTAAAGGCTTTTAAAAGACACAGAGGAGAGAAAAGGTCATAGAAGCTCTTTGCGTCCCTCCATTTTCTCTCATATATCCTCTCAGATGCTTTGTTTACTATTCTTCCTACTTTTTCCTGGACTTGCTGTGACTTCTTTGCCTCGTTCCCTGATGCCAGACATCCACTACTATTTTTCCCTTAGGCATCCATCTCCCCTCTGCTTTTACCTGCCAAAACACTTTATGCAGTCCTCTTCTTCATCAGATTTATCATGCCACAGGCTCCATGTTTGCTCCCAGCCTTCAGGGTGGCATCATGCAAAGGTTTCACATTAGCCGCTCCTGTGTCACATTTGTGATCATGTCAATCATGGTTTTCTGATTATCTTTTTTTGTTAGATTTTGGATTCTAAACAATATTCTCACAAAGCATTTTGTCACTTTTTTTTTGTCTAGAAATATTCATCTGCTTGCAGAGGGCAGGGGCTTGTCCTTCTGGGTCCCTGGTGATGTGCCAGGTTTGCTTATGTGCTATGCAGTACCTCACAGGCAATGCTTGCATGGCGGCTCAAAAAAGTGCAGGATTGTATGTGAGCATATGTGTTTTTACAAACCCTCCACAACAGAACGCAATCCCCACATGTTGTAAAGGCTGAAATGATGCTTTGTGCTAGTTCCTTGTTAATAAGACTCTATTGTCTTCTATTACAGTGCAAATGAGGTCCTGAGTGTTCTTCTGCTCCCTTATTTCTTGCTGTGAAGAGAGAGGATAGTCTTAGCCCACCCTTCCAGAGGTTGTTATTGCTCAGTGAATAGCTATTCATGAAAAATACCTAATGTGCTGTTACATTATCATTAAAGATAGGGGGGAGAAACAATATATTAGCAGTCAGGGCCAATTTGTGTGCAATCCCTTCCAAGCCATTAGGAAAGAGACATTAAAAGTTTCTGTCACTGGGTCGTAATTCAGCGCTTGGCACATCATCCATTCTTGCTTGTCTTCTCTTTCAGACATAGTATTCAGGTGGCTGAGACCAGTGCTGCATCTGTCTACTTTTTATTAATTAAATGTTTTGTTTGCAAGACACCTTTAAAGATCATTTAGTCTAACCCATCTGCTTCGGGCAGGGACAGGCTCTCCTAGATCAGGTTGCTCAGAGCCATGTCCAACTGACCTTGAACACTTCCAATGATGGGACATCCACAACTTCTCTGACAAACTAGTGTCTCACCACCTTCATCACAAAAAAATTTTATCCTCATATCTAGTCTAAATCTGCACTCTTAAAATTTAAAACCATTATTTCTTGTTGTATAGCAAGAGGATCTGCTAAAAAGTCTGTCCTCATCTTTTTTGTAAGCTCCTTCTAAGTACTGGAAGGCTGCTATGAGTTCTCCCCAGAGACCTCTCTTCAGGCTGAACAATCCCAACTCTCTCAGCCTTTCCTCATAGGAGATATGCTCCACCCCTCTGATTATTTTTGTGGCCCTCTTCTGGACCTGCTACAAGAAGTCCATGTCTTTCCTGTACTGAGGACTCCAGAGCTGGATGTAGTACTCCTGGTGGAGTCTCAACAGAATAGAGTAGAGGAGGGTGAATCACCTCCCTCGATCTGCTGAACACACTTTTTTTTTGATGCAGCCCAGGGTAAAGTTGGCTTTCTGGGTTCTGAACACACATAACCATACATTGCACTTGGTTATTTTGAACTTCATGAAGTTCGTGTGAGCCCACCTCTCACGCCTGTCCAGGTCTCTCTGGATGGCATCCAATCCCATCCATTCCCTCCTGTGTGTAAATCACACCACACAGTTTGGTGCTGCCCAATACCAACCCCAAGGGACACCACTCATTACTGATCTCTATTTGAGCAGTATCCAAATGTAGATTAAACAGGGAAAATTCCTGGCCAATGGGATTCTTAGTTGACTATCCTGACTATCCTAACAGTTCTTGGTGTGTCTTTGACTAATCAAACTGGCACTTTCCCAAATAATCCCCAGGTATGGAAATACCTAGAAATTAGCAATGAGCAAACTCTTCAGGAGGCATTTTTTATTGTTCTAGTTGGCCTCAGTGTTGGACAGTGATTTGAGCATGTTTCATTTACTGCTACTTTCATTGACTACATGTATCTATTTGACTCAAATTCTCATAGCTTTTCTCACGTGATAAAGGCAGCTGATTTCCTTAAAAAGTGAGCAGATCTGAACACATAGACTCAAGAAAGCAGTAACTTTGATCAAGAACAATGTCTGAATAGATTTCCATGAATCTTCAAAAGCAATTAATTAAATTCTCTCAAAGGCATATTTTAAAAATGATTCTCCCTCCAGCTCATACAATAGATCTGTTTAGTTTAGTTTCATGCCAATGCAATGACACCAGCACCATGCCTTCCAAGCTCTGCTGCAGAATTTAGTGGGTAACTGTTTTGCCAGTAGAATTTACCAAATATTTACTGTATTTTTAGAAGTTGTTGCTCAGAGTAGACTGACTAGATTTATCTGGATGCACATATGACACTGAGTCAGAACAGTTCTGAGTAAAAAATGTTTAACATAAACATTTTTAATTTCCTTTTAACAGAGAGATTCTGTTTCTACTAATAAGGAACATACCTCTTTTTTTCATAAGCATATAGTAATTATGTTAACCATGGTTACAGGATTTACCAGTGGAACTGTAAGTGTCTAATAACATATTGTACAATGATAAAAAAAAAAGCTTCTTTATCTAGGTTTTCATTTTTGACCTGCTAATTCCCATTCAAATTACTAAGTTATTTATAACATTTCCATTCTTTCTAGTCGATTTATTTTTAATTGCATGCATTTTTTTATAGAGGCATGTGCAGTAGCATTTTGCTTGATTATTCTTTGTCACTGCAGTACAAAGTCTGTCTTGGTAAAGGAGAGGAAATAGGTAATCATCTTTATAAATTACGTCCATGTCAGGGAAAGACTTTAGTTTTGTGTTGCCAGGATAATCAAAATAAGAAAAAGCAAAAAGACAAGCAGGAGGACTTTCTACCCTTTTCTGGGCTGAGTGTATTCTCCATTCAAAGAGGTCTCAAAAGGCAGGAACTTTGTGAAGCTTAGCAAAGGAAATGCAAGTTTCCATACATGGAATGCAATAACCCCGTGTGAGAGTAAAGGCTTGGAGCTGACTGACTAGAAAACAGCTTTGCATAAAAGAATCTGGTGATCCTGGTAGGCAAGAAGTTGAATATGAATCTACAGTGTATTCTTGCTGCAGTGAAGGCTTACTACTTGCTCTCATTTAGAAAAAGCACTGGAGGCACACAGCAAAAGGAAGAGAGATGACAGAAGCAAGGTAAAGCAAAAGGAAATGTAATTCTACCTGATTTTCATAATAAGGGTGGTCAAATAGTGGACCAAATTGCCCAGGAAACTGTGGAAACTCTATTCTTGGAAATATACATTCACAATTACACTGACCAAAGTTCTGGGCAACTTAATCTAACTGAGAATTAGATCAGGTTAGATCTAATTAACCTCTAAATGCTCTTAGCAGGTGTTTGGACCTCATTCCTTCTGAAGAGCTTTAAAGGTCTATAAAGATCTTTATCTTCAGCAGTGACAGAGAGAGTGGCATCAAGTGCAGCTTCAGCAAGTTTGCAGATGACACCAAGATGAGTGGTGCAGTTGACACACCTGAAGGATGGACTGCCATCCAAAGGGACCTGGACAAGCTTAAGAAGTGGGCCCACAGGAATCTCATGAGGTTCAACAAGTCCAAGTACAAGGTTCTGTCGTGGGTTGGGGCAACCTCCAGTATCCATACAGGCTGGTGGATGAATGGATGGAGATTGGCCCTAGGGAGAAGGACTTGGGGGTGCTGGTGGATGAAAAGCTGGATATGAGAGAGAGCCAATTGTATCCTGGACTGCATCTAAAGAAATGTTGCCAGAAGGTTGCTGGAGCTGATTCTTCCTCTCTGCTCTACCTGGAACACTGTCTTCAGCTCTGAAGTTGTCAATGTAGGAAAGACAAAGACCCGTTTAAGCAGGTCCAGGGGAGAGCCACAAATATGATCAGAAGGCTGGAGCATCTCTCTTATGAGGAAAGGCTGAGACAGTTGGAGTTTTTAAGCCTGGAGAAAAGAAGGCTTCAGGGAGACCTTTTTGGTGGCCTTTTAGTACTTAAAAGAGGCTTGTAAGAAAGATGGGGTACAAACATTTTAACAGGTCTTGCAGTATGACAAGGTGTTTTAAACTTGGAGAGGGCAGATTTAGATTAGATATAAAGAAGAAATTTTTTACCATGAGAGTGGTGGGACACTGGCACAGGCTGCACAGAGAGGTGATGGATGGCCTATCCCTAAAAACACTCAAGGTCAGGCGGAATGGCTCTGAGCAACCTGATCTAGTTGTAGTTGTCCCTGCTTATTGCAGAAGGGTTGGAGTAGATGACTTTTAAAGGTCCCTTCCAACCCAAACAAGTCTATGATTCTATAAATCTGTGAATATGTGATTCATTAACGAACGTAGACTATTCTAAGATTCTTGTTTCCTAGTCTTCATAATTATTTCTATTTTAGCAAAACAGTCACCTCAGCTTTTTCCAAAGGTTGAATGACCCTAGATTTTCCCCTGAAGTAATATTAGTGTTTAATTTATTTGTCTCTTCTCAGGAAGAGGCAGTACTAATCCTCTGGTTGGGGACATTAATGCTGATTTAATGGTACAACTAAGAAAAAAATAAGCAGGGTAAAAAGTTTCAAGTCAGAATGATGTGACAAACATTCCAGCTATTCAGGGCAGCATTCTGGGACTTTGTTTTTTGCTAAGGTAGAGTAATAATTGAGCAACAGCACTGTTAAAATTAGTGTATAACCATAGTTGAGCAAATCCTTTTTCTCATTCCTGCAATTTAGGGTGACATACACAATAAACTATCAAATGCCCGTACTAAATGAATGCGTCATATCTATGCTGCCTTAGAACTGAAACAAAGCTCTTCAGATCCTTATAGGAGGGATTTGAAAGAATTTTTAAAGAAATGGAATGGCACTTTTAAAGAAATGGAACACAGAAATGTTAGGTCATGATGTCAGGGAAAAAGCTTCAATTTTTTTAATTGAATTTACTCACTTAGCATCTTCTTTCCCGTCTTTGAGTTGATGCTCTTCCTTTTGAGTTGTCTTAGCTGGTTCAGTTGAGTTTTCAGTTTTTGAAGGCTCAGGTGCTTTTGTTGATCCTGTATCTAGAAAAAAGGGTTTATGTTTTTGAATAAAAATTTTTAAAGAATTATAATAATAGTTTTGAAGGAATCACATTTTGTCTGACATTTCTGCAGTGGACAAGCACTACATGACACTGCTTTTGGGACCTGACCTCTGAACAATTTCCTGCATAAATCTATTTCAATGCCAGCTGTACAGAACATGTTTATGATAAATACACTTTTTAGAATATGTAATTTACTTGTGGTTTTTAAACTAGATGCATCAGTAGCCAGCTCAACCATGGTCAAAACAGAGCTCTTCTATATTTATGAGGGACAAGAACTCCTGCGGTATGATAGAATTTTAGTGTCTGCTTATTTATAAAAATTGTAGAGGGCAGATAGATAGATGTGTCCAGAAATGCCTTGTGAAATACAGGAAGAAAATGAAGAGTAGCTCATTTGCTTATGCATAGAAATGCTAATGACATTATTTATACTGCAGAGTTTGCACTGCATTAAAAGTGTTGTTGCTTCAGCTGCCATGACAGCCTTGTTTGTTGCTGAGTAAATTATGATAGGAATATGTCACTAAGGATGTGAGTATGTCATACTTTAGTTAGTCTATTTCTTCATTTTTGTTGCTATTAAGTTTTTTTAAAGGAATCGCAAATAGCAAGGTTGTAGAGTTTGAAACAAATGGTATAGTCTCTTGCCATTTAAGTGAACTTAAGTGATGATTTTTTACAATTGATCCTATATCTTTGTTTCAAATTTTTATATTGAAAAATAATTTGATAACTCTCATCAGTCTGACACTTTGCATAAAGGAGGGAAAAGCTCAGCCTTCATAAATACTTTTATTACATGATTATAGAGGAAAAAGCCTGGCAGCAAAGCATCTCAGCAAATAAATCAAGAGCCTGTATGTATTCTGTATTTTAGCTTCGAGACACGTTGAAACTCAAACCTTGACTATTTTGGATAGATAGTGTAAGATTACTCTTCTGATAGTTAAGCGCCATATTTAGAGAGCTGTTCATTTCAGAGGGGTAAAGACAATTGCGATATTAAACTGTCAAACTACTTAGATGGAAGGTGGTTGCTTGAAATTGCATTGAAACAAAACTTCATGAAGGACTGTGGGTCAGTTTGTTTACAGCACTTGATATACCAAACTACCCTCCTAATTCAGATTTGGAATCATATGTTCTTCCAGGCATCTATTAGGAACAGACCCTATGTTTCTTCAGCTGAATTTCAGACTTCTACCACACAGACAATTGATTACAGGACCAATGGGGCATTTCTAGTATTTTTTCTTAGTATTTAGGTTAAGAAGCAAGAACATCCTGTGTGAGCCCTGCTACTCTTACAGGAATTCATTTCTTTAACAGGATCAAGAAAAAGACCTAGACAGAAGTGTCTGTGGATGCCAGAAATGCTCAGCCCACAGTCCAACAAGCAGCTGAATGAGAAAAAGAAATCCATGTTCCCCAATATGCCGGTTAACTGGGTTTTGGCTTAGCAAGTTTAGGGGTTAATTTTCACATAGTCCCTTGGAGAAATGTAGCACTACTGAGTATGAAGAGACAGTCTGCAGGATTTGTATCACTTATGACCTGTTAAATGGAAAGATTTTTTAGAGGAATTCCATTTAAAACTCTGACATTTAATTGAATTTTATAGCTTGAATTGATAACAGTATCTTGCCCACTTAGTGGAAATGCACATTATTGTTTCCTTTCTGCAGCAGTTGAGCATTGCAGTACTATCTTGAGGAAAAGTGTGTTGAAAATATGTCAGTAGGGAATGTTTCATGAATGTTACCTGAAGGATCTGCCAGTGAATTTTCAAGATACAGAATAGCATGCATTCAGGGAAACGAAGACTGCAAAGAGGACTGTTACTGTTCCTATCCACAGGAAGGTTCAAGAAAACATGAAAGAATTTCTACAATTTGTTTTCAGGGGTTCAAAATTCTTTTCTGGGAGATCCAGACAAAAAGACTGGGCTTTTTTACGAAGGAGGAATGTTGAATTGGGTTCAGGCTTCTAACACAGTGAATACATTCTCACAGTGAAATAAAATTTATTTCTCCTAGACATTTCATGGAATCCTATGTAAGAAAATCACAAAGGAGCTGCAGTTACAGAAAATAAAGGGGGATTGGACCTATTTATAACTGGTTAATTTGTGAGTCTTGCTACTGAACCCTAAACTGTTAAATTCCTATTTAATCCTTTCCTCAGGGGATCTCTACAAATGATGCTAGTGACTGTGCTCTCCTTGTCACACAATCCTTCTGTGACTTTGTGGTCAACATGAGATGATGTAAAAAAAGAAGATGAGAGCCAAAAATTTCAGCACTCGCTGCAGTTTCTAGTCCTTTCTGAATCCATGGTTCCCAGTTCTTCCTGCCCTGACTTCACTAGCCAAAAAGCCATGCACTCAATCAAGAGTGAAAGTAAGGCAAATCTCAACATTTCTGTAATTATCTCACTTTGGGAATTTTCTTTGTTATAGTAGTTGCTGCTAGTTGCATCTATACTAGTATAGAATACAACCTGATATGAATAATCAGAACAGTGAAATGGTGCTGAAGGTATGACATTCAATTTGTATCTGTCAGATATAAATATCTGACTTATCTGGCAGATATATTTCAAATGAGGTCTGTTGTGATCCTCTGAAATTAATGCGAATCAGCAGCCTGAGTAAAGTAGTTTGACTCATGGAATGTTTCTTCTCGTTTAGTTTTATTCTAAAGTTCCTAGAGGTTTTTTGGTGGAAAAAGCAGAGCACAGCAGGGTATAATCAGATTTTTTTCAGATGGGTATTCTTCATTTGAAATAAAATGCCAGTGTAGACATGTTATTTAGTGTAATAGGCTCCTGAATAAGACAATCCTCTGGAATGACAACATGTATGAGAAGCAAAGACCTCAAAGTAAAAAATATATAGTGTTTGCACATAAAAATTCTGTTGCAGAAAGGTAATGGCTTCTCAGCCTGTTAGATATTCTCAAGGAAATCAGTCTGATGTCTGAACCCACACTGATCAATAAATGCTGACTGGACTCAGACTGATGGAAAACTTTGTAATCCCATGAATATTCCAAACTTTTACATGCAAAAATTCATAAATTTCTAGGACCAGTACAAGGTTTATTTATATTAAGATTAGAATAGCATGGCCTAGCACCACTGCCAGCTGTGTGTCAACTTTTGTCTCTTTCTATGTGAAATTGTGAGGGCTACCTGCATAATCATGTTTAAAAAAAAAACAGTTGCCTCTTCATGGCTTAAATCTAACTTGTAGCCCTCTGACTTATGAGACCAGGCCCAAGGGAATATCCTTAAGAACAGTTTGTTATTCATTTTAGGGAAGATTTAGCATACAATAGTTAGTTTCCAGAATAGATAATGATCCAGCAGGTAGATGGCAGATTTACAGGACAACAAAGAAATTTTCTATCTGCTCTGCAAAACTTTGGTCGTGGTAAAGAAATCATGAGTGTGAAAAAAGTGACAGGATCATACCAAGGCACCAACAATGATAAATTTTCAAAACATATAGACCCATGCTTACTCAAAAAAATAATGGACTTGAGTTTTTCTAAATTATTTCCATTCCCCTTATACTAGAATAAAAGTAGATTAAGTTGCCAATATATTAGTAGTAGGAGTTGAGGAATGCAGCTCACTGGTGTCTACATTTTTTAGATATTTGGCCTGCCCATAAGAATAATATATTTTAAAACTGAATTGGATAAATGTTGCTGGTTCTGTTTTAAGACGGAAGAGGAAAGTGACAGTTGTGGAAGTATTATTTTGTGGGCAAAGCAATGTTTAATGGAATCTCTCAAAAAGGTATCTGATTAAATTTAGGGGCTCACTGAAACCTCATCATACCAGTGATCTGTTTGGGACAGCAAGGAGCAAGGAACAAGACAAAAGTCATTTGACCTGTTTGTTTACCTCTCTTAGTCTTTCAGATTTTTCTCATTTTTCACAGGTTTTGGTTCTTCCAGGAGAGAATTAGGCCAGGAAAAACAATTCTTATTCTTTGACCATGAATACTGTTATGTTCCTTCCAGAAGTAGAGCATAAGATTTTTATTTTCTACCATAGTAAGTAGTTAGCAAAATGAAGGGCTGATTAAATCTGTCAATTTAAACTAATTCATCATTTCTTATACTTCCCAGTCCTACTTCTGCTGCTACTGATGTTATTCAAAAGCCCTAGAATTGTAAAAGGTAATTACCACCTCACCAGCCTGACTCCAAAGGTCAGTGTGGAGATTGAAGTGCTGAGATGCCAACCTGTTTTTCAGAGCAAGGAAAGAGATTGCCTGAGCAAGCAGCTGTGAACAGCAGCAGGATGCTTAGAGATGGAAGAAAAAGCACTTTGCACTGTGGAGACCAGCAGCCCTACTGGCAATTCAGCATCAGTATCCATGCCTCTGGAGCAGTCAGACAATCTGAAGGGACTTTCTTCCAGAAAAGTAATAGAACTCATAGATGTCTCACTCACTAGACTGGCTTTAAAATTTGTATTTCTTGGATCACTTGTGTCCAGCACACGCTTCACAGCCATAATAACTGATCTGTATCATCAGAAATGTATTCACCTTATTGCAAATAAAAAAAAAAAAGAAAAGTAAAATATCAATAAAAAATTAGTTTTTAGCTATTAAGTAATGAATAAGGGTCAGCAGAAAGTAGCCATTTGAGTCCAGAACAGAAAAAATTCTTCTCTTCAGGAAGGGAAGAATTTCTTCTCTGGAATTCCTAGCCAGCTCCATTGCCTTGTACTAACAGTCTGACCATAATCTTATCTATGCTTCCCCTCACATCTGTAGTGGTGGAGTATATGTGAAGGTAGAACTTTTCATGGCTAGCAATTACTTATATAAAAAGCAGAGTTCCTTGGGTTTCTTCTTGGGCTGTTCAAAAGCACATTTTAGCACAACTTGATTGTTGGCTGACATAATCTCACTTCATTTTGAATCCACAGTATATTGTTTTACAGAACGATTTACAAAACATTGACTTACTTGTATGTTTTTTTTTTCCTTTACTGGAAGCTGTATTTCCATCAGAACATCCTAGTATAATGTCTATTTTATATTTATTAAATACATGGTCAAATACTTTCTTTTACTGCTAACTACTTTGTGGCTTTTACAAACATGTTGGCATTTTAAAATTCTCTGATGCTTAAAAACTACTATATGATCACACAATGATAATTTTGTACTGAATATAGTTAATTGACTTGTTATGTATGTAATAAAGTTGTAAATGTTAACACTCATTTCTGATGTTGATTACCAGGCTTAATGAAGGCAATGTTTATTTAAAGAACATTTAATATTGTTCTTTTGTGTTCTTTCTGTAATGAAAGTAGTCCTGAAAATATTGGCCTGAACTTTCTTGATCAGATTTTTAAGACTTAGCAGAAACATGGAAGGGAATTAGTCATGGTAGAGAAAAAGACAAAGATAAAGGAATACTTTATTTTTCTTCTATATATACATACATATGTATATAATACACACATTTAATGGTTGCCTGAAAACCTTATGTAGCTTGATGTTTGTGCTCTGGGCTGGTTTTGGCTGAGGTAGAGTTAATTTTCCTCACTGTGGGTGGTATGTTGTTATGATTTGGATTTGTACTGGACACAGGGCTAATAATATAAAGATATTTTTATTATTGCTCAGCAGTTCCTAAACAGAGACAAAGCCTTTTCTGCTTTTCATGCTGCCATGCTGGTGAGGAGACTGGGTGTGCATGGGAGGTTGGAGACAACATAGCTGGAACAGCTGACCCTAACTGACCTAAGGGATACTCTAGACCATATGACATTATGCTCAATATATAAAGTGGACGAAAGAAGTAAGAGCAAAGTTTAGAGTGATGCTGTTTGTCTTCCCAAGTAACCATTACATGTGATGGGGTCCTGCTCTCCTGGAGATGGCTGAACACCTGCCCGTGGGAAGAAATTAATTAATTCCTTGCTTTGCTTTGCCTGTGTGCGTGGCTTTTGCCTTCCCTAATAAACTGTGGTTATCTCAACCCATGAGTTTTTTAGCTTTTACCCTTCTGATTCTCTCCCTGATCCCACTGATGGGGGAGTTGAGCAAGAGGCTGCGTGGGACTTGCTGGCTGGTCTTAAATCACAATATGCTCCTATGATAGAACTATTTTAGTCAACATGCGAACAACAGTGGCAATTTTAATGGTGCATGGAAATACTTGAGGGCAGATGGCATTGTTTGAAACAGGAAACACTGTGTAAAGACATGGGTAGAGGCTGTTAGTAGGAGACAGACTAATGTTTAAGTAATTTTTTTTTTTAACAGTGACATATATCCTTGATAAACATAGTTTTAAACACTTTAATTCAGTGCAAAGTGTTAAAAAAATTCAACATAGGTTAGAAGTCTCAAATTGGCTGTTAAGTGTTATTACCTGCAAAAATAGGTACTCTTAAATAAAGATTGACTTTACATTTGAAACATTAGAATGGGAGTGAAAGAACTGGTCAACAAACTCCCCGTGATACTTTTTGACATAGTAAATAATTTCTTGATTTTTCTTGCCTCCCAGAGGTGTTCTTGGGCTATCCATAAATATCTGAATAATGGCTATAGGGCTATGAAGATGTCAAGAAAAAATAAACACACAAGAAACCTATGGTCAAAGGAGAAAAGAGACTTCAGCTCTGACATTACAAAATACACAGCTTTGTGACTTTAAAAGCAAAATTTTTTGAACAAAGGCTATGTGCAGGGGAAAAAAGTTCAGAAATCAACAGGGGTGAAGTGAAACAGTCAGTAAGTACGTCCATCTTAACTCTCAGCTTCAGTGGCTAACAGAAGTATTATATATGCTTATTTTCTATGTAAAGAAATAAAGATTGCATGAAGAAGCTGAGTTTGTTTTCCTAGCATTTAGACCTTTTACTCATGTGAAAAATGAAGATCTGAGAGGAATTAAAAGACTTCATATCAGCAGGAGTGAAAGCAAGCTGATTAAACATATTCAAGTTCTTGGTAATCTTTAAAAAAACCATTTTATGGGAATAACAGCTGCCTATTTTCTCAGTGCCAGTGAGTATAAAGGATAAGACAACAAGGAATAAGATTATTTCAAAGTCCCTTTGGATTGACAGGTGTAGTTCATTGGACTGCCTCATATTATATCATATACTTCATTTTTATTTTTTGAAATACAAACTACTTATTTAACCCTGGATTTTGTGGTGCTAGGGGACAGGTTTTAAAAAGCAGCTTAAGAGAAGCTTAAGAGTCAGATTCATAAGAGGCCAAAGGGAGATTTTAGCTGCAAAATTTCATATTTAACTCAAATCACCCTTCTCAGGGGTTTATAACTCAGTTGTAGTCCATGTAGATTTAGTTAGTACCTTATTAGCCAGAATTAGCCAGGGTTTTACAGCAATAGGATTTTAGTACCCTCAATAAATATATATGCTTTATTTCTATCTACAGGAAAAAAGGGTGACTATTTTTTATATAACAGCTAATGATCAAATCTTTCCTCTGAGAAGAGGAGATCTGAGTTCTGAGCCTTATTCATTTGTAATAGGGTCAAATACCTGTTGGGAGAATTATTTTTCCCTTTTTTTAATGATTCAACAATGTTGTTGAAATCAAACTGAAATCAAAGTTCTTCATTCGTCCTACAAGGTTACAATTTAAATAACTTTTAGGTTGGTTCCATGCTCCACTTTGTATTTTGTTTTCTTACATTTCATAGGGTTTTGCATTCTTTTCTGCACAATGACCCAGAGATTAGGAAGGACACAGAGTTTCCTCCACATCTCTCTAGTCTAGGTTTTGCACAGGTAATTAGGAAACTATATGGGAATGTGAGAGATACAGGTTTGAACTCTCTTATTATGAAGGAAGCAAGGTGTAGCAGCTAGGCTAACATATGAAAGGGGGCAGCTATCAACAGCTTCTGTGGTTTTGTTTTTGTTTTGGGTTTTTTTTGTTGTTGTTAATTAAACATTTAGTGAATTATCCTTGAGTACCTAAACAGAAGTGGGAGAGAGTTTGGAGTGGACTGAAGTTCCTTTTGAGCAGCCCTCCCTTTGAGGCACCTCACTGCTCACTTGAGATGCTTTCCAAAGCATCTAGGCTCTGAAAATGCTAAATATCTCTGAACATTAACATGGTAATCTCCCAGATGGGATATTCTGTCTACTTTACGATTCAGAGGTGCAATTTTAATGTGTATAGAAATACCTATGATAGTTTTGGTTTAGCTTTCTCACTCAAGTCCTATCAAGAAAAAGCAATGTCAACAGGGACTTTAGTAAAAGCTGAATAAATGTGACTGTGATTCTGGAAAGAAATCTTTGAGACACTTGTTGATTTAGTAGTAGGAAGACTAAAACCCAGAATACTGGAAAAAGACTATTTTCAAGTAAGGGAAAAGTTAGAAGGGGATGAGGATAGACTTCAGAACAGAAGTACTTAAATGTGGTGCTGAGAATGTTTGGAGAAAGGAAAAGGATGAGTTGGAAAGAATTGTACTGGAATTATCTGTTAGGAGGATGAAAGAAATTGTGAGACAGAGAATGATAATGCAGTCACCAGTTAGCAGGTGGAGGCTGGATGTGTCCTTCTAAATAGTATAACCACCAACAGAGCTATTGAACAGCAGTGGGTAAAACAAGGGAAGCATTTGTATAGCCAGTCAGTTATAGGAGGTGATAAATATGCAAAGAAATTATAGCAATTAGATCCAATATAATGGAGAACCTGTAATTAGGTGAATCACACTTTGTTAAATACACACAAAAAATGCAGGGAATAAATTAAAAAATGTAAACCATTGTGGAACAAACTGACTAAGCACAGAGAATTAATTAAGAATGAACTCATCATGCAGAGGATTAATCACAAAGCAAGCTAGTGGGAGAGGGCAACTGAGGAGGTGGAGATAAGGCAATGAGTAGACAACAAAGAAGCCAAAAGTACCAGGTGTTCTTGAGTGAGGTAAGTGGCCAAATTTTAATCAAACAGGCTCCAATGGTGCCTCCTGCTGAATCCTCATCTGTGCTGGGAACATTGTGCTGCTTTGTGAAGTGTGAGGAGAAAGAGAGAAGGTGATGGCTGGTTTTGGCCATGTGAAAAGAAGGGGGTGTTGATTTGTATGGAGCTGCAAACTGATGCTATGATTAAAGGCTTTACTGGTCTATTTCATTCTGATTATACCAGAGAAGCTAATGAGAGGTTGTGGAAAGGCTTTTCTCCATTTAGCTGATCTCGCTTAACTAATGTTGTTTGAGTCCTGGCCGGGCTTTTAATAATTCTCTCCAAATTTGTACATACACTACAAAATGCTTTCTCAAGTCCCTTGTTTACCCACAAATATTCTTATTTTCTTCTTCTAGAAGCTATCCACATGATTTTAGGTCTGATACAAAGTCCACAAAATTTTGCAGGACTTTTATTTAGACCCTCCTGTGACCTGTTTGAGTTCAGCCTCCGTTTTCTGCCCAGAGATAAGGCAGTTCCTTCTTTGGCTCAGATAATAAAGACTTCTTATGTACAAGAATTCATAAGCTTTTCCTCAGGTGTAGTGCCTGTGTAAATTCTCTGGCTTGTATAGCCATTGACTATCTAACTCATTAGTACCCACATGGCTGTTTGAAAATAAGACTTGAAGTATTTTCCAGACATGTATGGATTTAAAAATACATCAAAAAACCATGGAGCCTGTCTGTGTTATTATACTTTCCTAAATTCATTAATGGTGCAGTTGCTACTATACCACCACTTATTTTCTATTTTAGAAGGAAAAAAAAAATCACAGAATATGCTAGGTTGGAAGGGATCCACAAGGATCATTGAGTCAAACTCCTGGCCCTGTACAGGACGGTAGTTTAGTATCCCAAAATATAGATTAATGAGTTATGTTATTCTGTAAAATTAGATTAGGTTTTGGATGGATACTTTATTCTGTCATGGGATAGCATCTGTGATTTAATGTTGCTAAAAAGCCATAAAACATTGAATTGGATTTTTTCCCATTGTTACTACAGTTAATTCATGTCAGACATTGTCTTCCCTTGATTTCATGCTACAGAGATTATGTAACAAGATAATTGCATTAAATGGACTTTGTTTAAAGTTTTATTATATGAGGAAAGTAATTGTGATACTTGTTATGATTACACAAACCACAAGTAAGGATTATGAAATTTTTTTGTAGTCTTTTTCCAGTGTCTCCTCTCCCCTTAATTCATCTTTATCACAGAAAGCTGGAGGTTCCTCAGTCTTTGCTTTGCTGCTTCAGTGAAATGAACACAAACTGCTCTCCCAAAGAAAAGCAAGAGGTGACAGGAAAACTGGACTCTTTTTTTCTCCAGTACAGGAGGATGCAAAAGGAAAGGGCTGCACCACTAGTGATGTGAGGGAGAGAAGAGAGGGCATGGCCCAGCAATAGTTGTTGCTTCACCTATCCTGAGCCTTTGTTTTGCTAGCCGCTGTAACAGTCATTTTGGTTCTGGTATAAGCAAAATAGGCTTGGCTATTGGAAGTGGTGGAAGAGGGGAGCCATGACCAGCTGCTTAGGCAGATGATTACCTTGTTTTACTGATCTGAGCTCTATGTTCCTGTGTTCCAGTCCTGAATGTCTTCTGAATGGTGATGGCAAATATTTTTAATGATTTTTTTTTTTACTTAATTTTTTTTTAAATAAAGTTTTAAATAGCTATTCTGTGAAATATTTGAACATCAGATAGTTTAAAGTCTGTCTCATCTTTGTGGGTCTTTAACTTCTTTTACTTAAAGAAGTATACCAAAATGATACATTAAAAATATGCAATTTTCTTTCATAAGCTACTAAATAGTTATTTTTAAAATACCTTTACTATTAAAGTAAGATTTCTAAGAAGTCAACTTACAATAAGAGGGAATAGATTTTCTTAGACTAGCTGATTAAAGTGGGCAAACTCATGAAGGGACTGCATGCTCAAAAGCTTGTTGCCTTTTGTTATGGCTGGATACTGCACCTACTTTTGTAACAAATCATTGGTTTGGGGTCAATGACAACTCACAGATCTTAATTTCTTCCACAAATAAGAAACAAGAGCTCCTGCCAGGGAACTTAGAAGAACAACAGTTTTATTTACAATGCTATATAGTATACATATATTTTGTCCAGAAAATCTCTGAATATTTATACATAGCTTATTACTGACCTTGTTGCTTTGGTACTGGTTCTGCTTTAGTATTGGCCTCTGCTTTCTGTGGTTCATCTGTTGTTTTATTTTCATCCTTAAAAAAATAAACAGGATTAGAAACTGTAGATGCTTTATGTCGAGAATGATAATGGTGTTTTGATGTCGGCAACATTTTTGTAGGAATTTGGTTAACCAAGTTGACGCACACTGACCGTTGCTCCTGGGTGTTCTGTCTGTATTTCCAGATGGATTCACAAAAGGACTTGGATGCTGAAATCAAAAGCTGGTATCTTCACGTCCTCTGTGCAAACCCAGTTGCTTAGCCTGGAGTTCTGCTGCTGCCTGTTCTCAGTTGCTGACTTGACTCTCTGAGTTAGTCATACTTCTGCCTAAACCTTCTGTTGGGCAAATACACCTGGTATGTTTTGATCTAACTTACCACAATGACAGATCCCAATCTGAACAAAATACTGAGACGGTATCAACTTTCACTGCAAAAAAATAACTTCCTCCCCCATTTACTGACTTAGATCCATGAATCAAATCCTTTTGTACCCATACGTTGGTTTATCTTGGCTTTGACAGAGTGGTCTTTGGAGGAAGGAGCGAGAAATGCATGGGAAGTCTTAGGTGTTCACAGTACTAGGTAACAGCATTGTGTTAATCAAGACCATGAACATTTGTTATCCCAGATAGAATAAATTTTCCTGGTATCATGCTGATTAATCGACAAAGATAGTATCAACACATGGAAAAGTTGTTTGACTTTAGGAGCCTTCAGGTCTTCATGCAGTTTTTTTCCCCCTTTCCTAACTCAATGAGCTTCTCTTCGTGTTTCTGGGTTTAAACTGGGGTTTGTCTCTTTCTATGAAAATAATAGTGTTTTCCTGTCTGTTTTTATTCAGAGAATCAGGAACGGAAGTTCTAATATGTATCTACAGAATCAATATATAAAAATTTAAAATTAAAATCCTAATATATCCCTGTGCATACTAGAGGTACTTGCATGATGTTTTATTGTATATGTTCTTTTCTTTGTTTCAGGGCTCCCTCCTAATAGCATAAGTAAATTAATCAGTGCATTAATTAGTACATTAATCAGTTGCCAGATATTACATACATTTCTTCTTTTCTCTTTAGATGGTATTGCCTTGCAGGCAGAAAATATCTTGATCCTTGATCCGTTCATCTGCCTCCATCTTAACAGTATTTTGAATAGTGTAGGCTGATGGTGATACGATCTGAGTGTTGCGCTGATGTATGAAATCATTCTCACCAGAAGAGTAATTCATGTCTCCAGTGAGATCTTTTCCTAGAGCACTTTGTCAAGTGAGATATTAGCCTGCACAGGAGTCACCTGTTGAGATTCTTTCAAGAGAGCATTTTATTGACACAAGAAAACTGTACTGTAAAAAGAAGCATGAACAATGCCTGTATATACGCAACATATGAAGGTTATTGAACACAGACATTTTTACCATTTTGTGTGGATGGCAGTGCAGATATCCCTGTTCATCATATTTATAACAATGATAAATCAAATCTGAGTTGTAGTTGGGTTGGATTAAACTGCATATCCTTGAGATTGTACAAAACTATAAATGTCAGAAAACATCAGTTCTGGGAAGTGGTTCAGTCTTACAAACATTTATGTTTCTATCAGTTTTGCTTAAAATTGTAAAATTTATGGAACTCTTGTATTTGTAAATCAAGGCTCCTAGACGTTATGTCTGAGTCTTTGTATATGCTCAGCTGTTGAGAACGTGTTAAAAGAAGCTGCTTAATTGAAATTAAATTTATAATGAAGGAGTTTCAACTGTTTCAATAAGCATGAATTCAAATTAATAGCTCAGGCTGATACTGAAGAATCTATTTCACTCTCTTAATTATTTGGTGAAACTATAAATTGCTGCCATTTTACCTTGTAAAATTTTGATTATGTCAGGCTGGAAAAAAAGAGAACACTCTCTAGGACATTTTTGAGAAAAGATAAAAATTCAAAGGCAACAAGAGAAAGAGTATCTATCCTTTTGCTTAAGTTTAAAATATTCAATTAATTAAATTGAAAAGAATGAATTAGCTTTTGTAGTAGAAACACTAAAAAAAATATAGAATGTAGACTAATATGACCCTGTATTTTTCAAAGAGGAGTTGCATTAATAAACCAAGCTGAAAAAAACCCTTTCTTTAAAAAGCTACTAAATTACTTTGCCTTTCCAACAGTTATCAGGAAGCAGGCTGATATATACCTTTATGTCATTGCAATATTCAGAAAGGACACACTGACATTTCCTGCCAGAAGGAAATAGGATGCAGAAGAGTACATCAGCATATGAAAAGCAGCAATACCGGTATTTCTAATTCTCCATTTGCAATGTTGATCAAGACCTCTTATAAACTTTTACAATTTCATGTTAGCCCTATTAGTAAAGCAACCTGCAAACAGGGAATATCTGTATTTTCTTCATAAAGGAAAGATGGGAGGGAGGAGAAGAATAAAGGCAGTATATTTGAAATTCTTTTGGCATTTATTCACATAAATGCTTTCTAAACAAAAGGTATAATTAACAGGTCTATAATAGACAACAAAAACTATACCTGGCTTGTTGATGCCTTGGATGGTGGAGGGACATCTTCATTCTTGCCATCTGTTACTGCAGGGGCTAATTTTGGTCTAGAAAAAACTGATCTTAGTTTTCTAAACATCTTGCCTCTTCAAGGCTTCTCCCCCATAGCCTTTAATAACTCTTTTACCATGAACAGGTTTATAGCACATGTTCTTTTGCCATCAGTAGTCAAGCCAATTAGACACTTAATCAGATTTAGGTCTGATTAGTACCTCAAAGAAATTCCTTGCACGGTCTGTTTCAGTGACATTTTTTTTGTCATTATTAATACTTCCTTTTTTATGTTGTAGACTAAGTTATTTCTAGTCTTGACAGTTACTCTATATCCAGCTTAACTTTTCATGAAAAAATTCAGAGAACCACTTTCTGTTTAGAGTAAACCAGTGTCTAATCTTTTATGTACTGGATTAAGCACTTATTTTACATTTAGAAATGAGGTTTTAAGTCCTTAGGATACCTGTAGTTTAACCAGGAAATGAAAAATATTAACTCATAAATAATCAACAGTACAATACCTGAGATCTCAAAAGGTTTAATTTCTTTGCAGTCCTGAACTTTTTAGTTTTGTTTTTTTTTTTTTTTTGAGTGAATGACAATAAAAAGTCTTCTGTTGGGGTTTGTTTTAGCAACTTTATACCTTATTTCATTCTTCTTATTAAGACATGGAAAAAAATTTTGCCTTGGATTTTCTAACTCATTTACAGGCCATACAACTTTATGCAGAGTCTTAGCTACAGTTTCGATGAGAAAGTGTTAGGTGAATATCCTATGAATTAGTAAAACAAATTTTTATAGCGTGTATTACTGGGACATGATTTTGAGATTCTATAGACTTTGGGTCATCTTATGTAAGCCTCCATAAAATCAAACATGGTTTAGTTTATAGGTGAAATTCAATTTCAAGTACCTCAAGTGCCATGTTGTTCCTGTTAACAATGATCTTTACAACTTAATTGTCTCCTTTTGTCCTTAATTTCACTTTATTTATTGCAAGTTTATGCCTTTGCTTTGAGCTCTGAATTTAAGCTAACAGCTTACAATCAATTTATGCTGATCATCAAAGCATCAAGAAATACAGAAACCTACTCCTTTGAATTATTCCTTATATTACATATTTTACAATTACATCGAACTATTGAAAATATCCCTCCTTGGGGCTGCTATTGTCTGGTAGGAATGGTTTCTAATTCTTATTCTACTGTAGTAGTAATTGTAAGAATGAAACAACAATTTTCATTAATTTGCAAGCCTTTTCCCTCCATGGACACTTATGAAGAAGACTTTATAATTGGCCAGACTTCAGTTTTGTAACTGGGATCCTCCCCACGCATGACTTCATAGTTGTTAGATGTAGCAAGAGGTTGGAACCTCCCCTTTTCATTAATCTCCATGGTCTGGTTTAGTTCAAAACAATGCAATTCTTGTTAATCTTTCACTCTGTTTTTAAAATTAGTCTTTGAATAACTGAATTATAAATTAATATCTAAAGTATTTTACCTTATTCAAGTCTGGATGATAAGTAACTTCTTTTCTTTAGGAATGTGAATTTTAACATTGTCTCTTAACAGAAAAATCTTATAAGAAATCTTAAAAAGCAAATTAGTTTTTCTATGTGAAATTTTAGGGGATTGAATTGACTAATTCAGGAAAATTTAAACAATGACCACATAAAAACTATACCTGAAGACTGAGCATTTTTGAGAGCAACCATTTTCTCATTATAAAAAGTAAATTCTTTATTCTAAAAGTAGTTTTGTTCCTTGTTTATTAAAAATGGTAAAGCTCTGCATAAAACATAATATGATGAAAATATATAGCATATATTAAAGGAAGATATCTATCTTATTTAAGAATTTCTACAAAGTTATGCACATTTATCTTTAAAAAATGCCAAATAGCATGTTTTAAATATTTTTAATGTACTCTTTATGCTGGTTTCAAGTTATAATTAATAGGCATGAAAAAGGAAAGTAGCAGACATTAAAAGGAAAGTGCCTTTGGGAGTGTGTTAATAACTATTGGCATTCACAGTTAATGTTATATTCATTTAATTTGTGACTAATTAAATAAATGTTTGAAACTCCTTCATATTATCTGATTTTGTGAATAATAAGCAGACCACAACTAAACTAGTATTCTGATACCAGTGGAGGTAAAAGTTCATCTCCTACCCTGGTAAAATGATTAATCTGCTTCAATGTTTCATTTTTCTTTTATGTTCTATGGCTATTGAGGTATTTTTACCACACTTTGAACATGCTAAAAGCACTTCAGTAAATTGAATACCATGATGCCCTGTTAAGTAAGAAGATTAAGAGTGCAGCAGCAAAGAAGATAGCATAGCTTGTGTCCAGTGAGCTTCTTAACTGCAGTGGCTTTGGCCAGTGTTTAGCAGAAGCTGTATTTGTGGTAAACCCTAAAGGGTACAGGGATTTCAAGCCTATCTCATACATTCTCTCACTACAATTGCAGTATATCCTAATTGCATTTAATGATGCATCTCCTTTCCCATCTTTTTTCTTCAAGGAAATATAGATCCTCCATTAAAATATTTGACATATGCATCAGCTTTCCAAACTTCTGATAACGTTTTTCTTTGGGAGATTTTATTTTTAATCTTAAAAAGTGCAGTACTTAAATCATAAGAACATACAAAAGGAAGTGTGACTTTTTTTCCTGAATAATTAGGGCAGTTGCTAATGAGAAGATTCCTTTCTTCAGGACTGTTATTTGGGGTGGTTTCCTTTGTGTTGGTCTTTTTTGACTGATACTAGTTATAAAATACTTGAAAGCCCTGTGAGTACAGATTTAACTATCAGTGTAGTTAACAGGCTTAGAGTGAATTCCAAGGACTGCTTTTCATTCCTCAGCAGGCAGTGTCAGTTACTCCATATGTTTGAATTTACAGATCAACAGATATAATTTTAAATTTTTATTTTTTTCATTAAATCGTGTTTAACATGATTAAAAAGAGCAATGCCTGAGTTTCACTTCTATTCAGATATTCCCATTATGCAAAATGTAGTGTGCAGCTGTTTTTCATAGGTATCTTTCTTCAGTTTATCTTCATGATTCAAGGATCTTCACAGCTACAGGTAATACATCTCTCTTTAGAGCTCTGTAATAGTACCGAGACAAAAGCTGAATCTGGCACTTATGAATTTTTTCCTCTTCACAGTGTAAGACTTGACAATTTTCCCTATTTTTATGAATTAACAAATTTATAAAACTAATTTATCTGTCTTCCTTGATGTTGAGGTTTTTGTTAAAAGACTTTTTCTTCCCCAAAAAAGAAAAGGGTTCTGGAGCTCAGATTGTTCATAACTACTCATTTTCTCCTTTTCACGTCTGAGGTGATACTATCATCTAACTAACTCTACCTTAAAATAAAGAAAATTAATTCCTGCTTTTAATGGAAATATATCCCCTTAGGTGTATTATCACGGTCATGACCAGATGAATACATTATAGCTAGTATTCAGTGAGGTATATTTAGAAATTACAAAGATTTCTTAAAAGATGATTCCTCACCATTTTAATATATCTAATGTTGCACTGACTCATAATGCTTTTCTTAGGTTGCAGCCTATACACTGGCACAAATTTTCTTCATCCTAGGTTTGAGGCAGTTTGGTCTTATGGTCTGAAGGAATTTGAAAATACACAATAATTTTGATTGCTTTGGCCTTCAAGAAATGCAGACTCTATTTTTTCCTGTCAAATTCAGTTTTATTTGTCAAATGCAATCAATAGCATTTGTTTAGTTTACAAAAAAAAAAAAAAAAAAGAAAAAAAAAAGAAAAAGAGTTAAAAACACTTTTTGGCAATAGGCTGAAAAAAGACAGAATGCTGATATTTTCTATTCCTTTTCACATTCCTCTATATAAAGTTGCTTAGTTAAGTTAGGAGCCATATCGTAAAGATACATTTTCTAGAGCCTTCACCAGATCCTGTCTAGCTTTGAATATGATCATAGAATCATGCCATAACAGGATAGGTGGGTTGGAGATGGTGACAAATTTGACGGTCAGCCTGCCAAAATTATCATGGCTGATGCCACTTCTTGCTACTGAGCTCTTTTGGTGAAAGTGACACGTGAATCAAAGGAATGGGACATAAGACAGAAGAAAAATTTAAGCCTCTTTAATTATGCCATTCACCTGCACATGAAATAAAAGATGAGAAAAGATTCTTGTCTACTAGTAGAAGGCACACTTACCTTGACATTTCTGTTTTTTTTAAAATTATTTTTTCTGTCTTTTTGGCGTCTTATTTTTTTCCCCTCCAAACAAAAAAGACACCACCGGTGGATATTTATGCCTGTATTTCTTACATGTTCTTATGGGCAGAATTTCTTTAGTAATAGTATTTTTACTGCCTAAAATGTGATTCATCACATGAGAAAGCTTTATCTGCTAAGGTAGTGCTCAAAAGTATCTCTCTTCCACTTAAAATATCATCCAAAATGAATCTCTGGACCTAGGGCCTGAAAGGAATAGACCCTCCAGAAAGGTAGTCACGACACCTACCTGGATGATTCTCAGCCAAGGTTAGGTCCCTGAAAAATTTAGGTGTCCTGCAGCCCCTCCGGGAAGCCCACACAATGTCAAACCAGCAATTAGGGTCTCCTCAAGTGCCTTAACTGGTAAGCAGTACTGTGTTGGAATGTGTAAGAGGTCATTCTATTGTCAAAACAAACAACCTAAAAAGCAGGGCTCTCATGCCACATGCAGCCATTTAGTAATCTTATACTCCTGAGCTCATAGTCCCCTTTTTTCCCCCATTTTTCATGCATCTCCACGAAGAACAATAGATTATTATGAAAGGGAATAAATTCTCTGCCACAACATTTAGATGGGGAATTGCTGTATGTGGTCTGCTAGATATTTCTCGGGAGAAGGTGTCTGTGTGTAAGGCATTTCAAGGGAGACTGGAGTAGTTGAAAATATGAAGTTCAAGTGCTAGACTTTCTCAAAATATGTGAGAGGAGCTCAAACATCATTCTGTACTGTTATGTTTTTTGGGAATACATAGTGCAGCTGTTTACAGCAGGAAAGTTGACAAGGGCTCCTGTCCTGAATGCCTTCAGCAGGAAGCCCAGAAGTAATATAGGAAGGGGAAACAACCTTTCACTTCGAAAGGTCTGACTCCTGGATTGGAACCTGTACTTCAGTGAGGAGCTACATGGACTGGCTGTGCACCAAATTTAAAAACTTTTACTGGAAACCACTTGACAAGTTGGTTTTTCTTCCTGAAGGCTATTTACATCAAGAAGTTGAAAAGTAAGTCACTTTGGTAAAATTATTTTCCCTCAAACGCTAGTAGGAGCAGTAAGATCTTTGAACCTTGCAAGCACATACTGAAATAGTAGGCTGCCAAAAAGCTTGGTAAAATGCCAAGACTCCCCAAAAAGATGTGATTCTGCTGCTTTGTTTTCAACCCTTATAAAATATAGTGAAAGATAGTGTGATGTTGGTTTCATCATTGATGTTGATATATGCTTTACAGATATCTTTATACTCAGAAGTTGAATGCAAGAGGTATTGTCTAGTCACTACTTTCATGTGATTTCACACATAACTTGCTGGTTATTATTGACTTATTTAACTACTTATCATTGTTTCTCATATGTAGAATACCCATGGCAAAAAAAGATAGTATCATTTGTCTTTGCTGAGTGGTAGAAAGGAATTTCACTCCCTCAAGTAAATCTGTAAGAAAACAAGGGAGTTTGTCTTTCATACAAGTGAGCACATCAGGAAAAGGAAACTTTGATGTACATGAAAAGATATTCTTGAACCATGACTGAATCTCAAATTTTGATAAGTTTTAAGTCTAAATTCTTGCATTTTGGAACTCAAAGCCATCTAATGTGAAAAGGAGACCCCATAAAAATGACTTTTTTCTTTAAAAAAAGACTCAACAAAAGAAAAGCAAACAAACCCCCATACAAACAAACAAACAAACAATCAAACAAAAGCCCCAAACCAATAAAATATGTACCTCTTGTTCAGAATATTTCCAAAATATAGTCTCATTCCTGGTGCCTGGTTCCTGACCAATGTCCTCTCAACATTCCTCAATTACATTCTCCTATAAGAGCAAGGTGGTGAGTAGAGAGGGAGGAGAAAAAGATATATTTTCTTACACTGAAAAATATCTGCAAGTGATCAGGATAGATTTGGAATTTCAGGTTCAGTATTTGTGGGCTTTTGAAGATTCCCTTTTTAATAAAAATGAGAAGTTTAAGAAACAGAAACAAATGTGATAACTTAAGTGATGCAGTCCCCCAATTCTTTTTTCTTAAGACTACTTTACCTCTCAATTACTTTAGTTATAGAAGCTTGACATACTTTCTTGAAGAGGACTGGAAAAATGATGACATAGCTTAATTTATATGAAAAAGGACCCAGATGTGCAAAGTCTGTACCTGTGTGGAGGAACAGATTTAAGAGGCGAGGATAAACACTTGTGGCCACTGCACTCCTATATTCTCTTGCGAGCAAATGATCATTGTAGGGAGGGGAGGAGGAGAGGGTTATACACTTAGGGTATTTCATGCCATTAATGTTAACACTTGTATATATTAACACTTCTATCTGAGGGAAATAGAAATAGAAATTTGGTTATGAATTACATTTTTTCTGGAGAGCTGAAATTCATTGTACTGTCAAAAGAAGGAAAGTTTTCCGAAGTGTGTAATGTATTCCTCAACGTACCCTCAGAGCATCCTATTCCCACTGCAGTGATGCTAAGCCTTATATTTCTGTTAACATAAATATTTAAAGCATGCCACCAACACAAACTACCTAATCTAGTCAACAACACAGCAACAAACTGAGAAGTGAGTATGGCAGAAACAGTGGCGTTTTTCTTAGCAAAGAAAAAACCCACCTCTTTAAATATGGATGTAGTCTGATATAACTGATAAAGCGTTGAACTGGGACTTGATCCCATTTCAGCAGTCCATCAAACTTTTAAGTTTTTCCTTTGTGTATTTTTCTCCACTTAAAAGTAGTTACTGTCTGAGGAGCCTTTCCCTGCCATGCACGGATCAAGATCAATTTAATTTTTTCAATACTTACTTTTTTTTTTTTTTGAACTTTTGCAGTTGTGATTATTGAAAAATTAGTTGTTTGGATGAGGAAACTTCTGGTAGAAGGAATAGGAATTCTTATTATTTTTAATCCATTACTAATGGTACTTTACACTCTAATTCACTCTGATGAGATAGTTTGTTATGAAAACATTCATGTTAAGCGAACATTCACTTTTTGTGTTCTGAAAAGTAGTGTCTAACATGATTAAATTCTTCCAAGTGCTGTACTGACTTCTGCTTTCTTATTTTCTCTTCTTTTAAAAGAGAGCAGTGAGAGTATTTTAATGCAATTATCTAGTGAATTCTATTCTAAACTCAAATACAGGAACTGTCTTCATTCTGACCTATGACAAAAAGGGATTCGTACTCACAGCTCCCATTCTTCTGCAGTTCTAGGCTGACCTTTAGTAAAGATCAAAAGAACTATTCTCAACATCTCCTGTTGAATCAGTATAGCTGTACATATCAAAACTCAAAGATTAACTGTAACACAAAATTAGAAGGAGAGCCAGAGCAAGTGTTAGTCCTGCACTTCCATCATTTGGGAACAGCAAAGCAGGTTGGCAGCTTCTGTGTAACGACAGGAAATTTTGTATAAATAGTTTCATTTTAACTTATTGCATAAAATACATCAAACTTGTAGGAGCGAAAAATCAAAAGGGAAAGTCTTTGAATAAGTAGCACCTGTGACCTCTCTGGCCTGCAATTCATGAGGTTTTAATGGTGGACTTGGTTTGGTAACTCATTTGATTTAATAACTCAGAAGTAATAAAAGGCAGAAGAGTAATGACTCTATCAGCAAGTCAGGCTTCACTTCTAACTTCTCCTGGACCTCTCATTTGCAGGTATAACATTGATTACACTTCTGGTAACAGCTCTAAGAGAAGAAATAGAGGCTATGGTTGCACCATTAAGAGTCACTCATGCTAAACAGTGAGATAGATTTAAAAAGAAGAGCACTTCATGGTTAAAAAAAATAAAAATTCTGTATTGGTTTGGTTGACCTGCTATATTCACTTTATATTTACAGGAAGTGGTTTACATATATTCAGGTAGTGCTGTGAAGAATTCATGTTCCCATTTTACTAAGCTGTTTTGGTGGCAATGTGAATGAAAAGGTGTTCTTTATTTGCAAATTTTGAATTGATAGATTGTTACTCACACATGCTTTCCTAATGAATAATAATTAATCTAATTCTGACTTTTCTATTCTATAGATAAGAAAATCCTACAGCATCCATTGGAGCCCTGCTAAACTCAACAATATTTTTAAACTTACCTGATTTCACTTACTTGCACTAGTGATTCTTCTACTTTTCATCATCTATCATGTTCTTTGATTCTGAGTCTGCTGAGATATGTGCATATGTCTAAAAAAGCTGAACTTTTTCACTGAAATTATGAAAGAGAAGAAAAGAATTTGATAGAATTACTTATCTGTTTAAAGTTCACCATGTCCATAAGTCTTTGAAAGACTGTATCTTAAGTGTTAGGAGTTGTACTTGAATGTTCTTAGAGTCCAGAGTACTGTGTGCTGGACAGAAACCTAGATAAAGAGATTCCAATGGTGATATGTTTGGTGGTAAGATGCAACAAAACATTTGCTTTTTCAGGTCACTAGTACTAAAAGTCTACTTCCATGTAAGGAGGGAAAAAACCTTAAAGAACACCTGAAGAAGGTAAAGGAATGGTTAAAATAGGGCACTCTTTCCCCCCCTCCTGTATTAGACTTTGCTAATGTATTTGATATCAGTTTTAAGCTTGTTCTTGTAAAAATGATATTCTAGCAGTTTAGGAAAATAGATTTATTTAGTATTTTAAAGCTCAATCAGTGCTGTAAACGCTGGAAAGAAGCCATTTCCTTTCTGTTATAGAGTTAGTGTGGTTATGGCTCTCATTGCTACAAAACTGCCAATTCTTATTCAGATAAAATATGACTTTTTTTCTCTCCCCAGTCATTAATCAAAAGCACTAGTAAGTTTGTGATTAAGCATTTTATGAAGAGCAGTAAATTTTGTCAGGGAAAAGAGAAGATTTATGTTTCTCTTTAAAATTATAGTTTTTTCCAGAGTTATAAAGCAGCAGTAGTCATTTTTCCTACATTTGAAATCCTGGAAAAGTTCTTAGTGACAGCTTTCTAGTTTCTTTATACTTGGCTGTTTGGTCTTTCATAAAGACCCCTATTTTCAAGGGCATCTGACTGACAGAGGTGGACTAAAAGTAAAGTGCTGTGAGCTCCTGGACAATCCCATTCTTCTGCTTCCTTCTATGTGCATGTGTAAGAAGAGCATGGAGGATGGCATCTACTCATACCTCCAGTTATCCTGGTCTTTTGCATCCTCAACCCCTCTGTTTAGCAACTAATTTAGCAAAACTTCCCCCCTTTTGACTCCCAACCTAATGGCAACTAAGAAAACCCATGAGTCTTGCAATCAGTCATATGTTTATTAATTTTTACTTGTATAATGGTCCAAAATTACTTCCTTCCTAATTTTTATTATGCAAAATATCTCTTAAATCTTCTAAGTTCCCTCTTCAGCTTGTTCACAACCACTAAACAATATATTCTTTCCTAGGTACTTTATCTTGAATCCTACCATGCCAATGCCGGAGAATCCCGAGATCCAGTGTCACTTTGCTGCAAGACCACTGGACTTCTTCTGTCAGAGCTCTAATGCTGTGTCCTGCTTAAAATCCCACTAGATGTTAGGGCAGGTCTCTTTCAGCTGCTTCCTCATTCTGATTTATTTTCTGTTAATCTTCTATAATCTTTTTACTTTTGCTCTGTCAAATTTGTCACAGGGAAAGCAGCCCATACTAGCTGATGGTTATGCTTTTTTGGGATCCTCAATTAGTGCTCTATTAGCAAGAGTAGTGACAACTTATAATGATAAGTGGACCTTCTTGCACCACTAATGTACATAGCAAATCACAGCCTGAGCTTTTCAGCTAGGTGTTTGGAGAAGAACAATGGTCACATGGACAGATATGTTTTTATGGTAATTGACCAAAATTAGCTTGTAGATCATGAGTTGAAGAGTCCTGCTATTTACCAATACACACAGTGAACAGTTTCGAAGGTAGTACTAAAGCCCCAGTAAAAGATTGGATGCATCCTTTGCACACCAGTAATTTAAAAAATGCTTTACTCTTTGATAGGAGCTAAGTGCTAGATCTACAAAGGAGTTTCATTGCTTACCTTTTTTTAAGTCAATAAATACTTACGACTATTGCAGTACAAGACACTTAGAAGTACCTTTTGTGATTGTAACCCTGAATGCTTAGGCATTGGGTCTGGTGAATTTGCAACTAAATGTAATAAATTTAGAGGATCTTGCTTCAGTCTCTGCTCTCCTGCTGGAGAGTACTCTTCATGTATTAATTTATTCTAGTAGATAACGTTGTATGAGATGACCCCTCTTGTGCCATCTTGCTTTGTTATTACAGTTGATACATATGTATTACAATCTTCTGGAAATTAATCAAACTTCATCTTAGACATTAGTCAAACTTTCAGCTTTCACTCTCCCATCTCAAAGTTTTTCTAAAATTCTGTGTAGCCTGCAAATAAATTGCTGATTTGTCCTGCCATTTCTTACGAATAGCCAAGCTCTGCTTTCAGCATTGCTCCTGCTTTAGTGGTGCCCTCAAGCAAAAGTGGTGGGAAAATTTTTAGATAATTGCACCACTGTCAGCTGGACAAAAGTGTAATATTTTTTTATGCTCTCAGCTGTATGGATTTTGATGGACCAAAAGAGGTAAAACAAAGTAACAAATATTTTCTATGGACTCACAGGTGGAGCAGCCTACTTGGTGAGATAATGTCATGTTTTTAGTTTATTTTAATGTAGACTGAAAATTGTATCTTGCTATTTCTAAATGAAATAAGTAGTTCATACAGAATATGAAAACATTTTGATATAGATGTTTCTTAAGGTATTTTTTGTTTTGTTTTGTTTTGTTTTTTAAAGGAGCAAGCAAATTTTGCTATGCTGCTCGGTAGCACAGTAACATGAGACAAATATGTTGTGTAGGATGAGCTGCACGGAGGAGTTTATGCATTCCCATTGGGTTCAGCAGCCGAACTACATGCAAAGCTAAAAATGGCTTTGAGGTGCTTACTGCCCACACAATCTGCCAAGGAACCATGCTATTGATAGCAAAATACAATAACTTCAGCCACCTACTATGTTTTAGCCTTTGATAAATACAACACTACAAATAATCTGTCACTTTCTTGCCAACTCTTTTTGTTGCATTGTTTTTTAATCCTGTTGTGCATTTTATTTGCTCTCCTTTTTATGTTGATTTACTCTGTCACATACCTGACCAATGAATTTGAAAATGAAAATGTGGAAAAGGATTCTTTTGACAATAAACACTGTGATCAAAAACTCTATATGGTCATCTAAACATATGTTTATTCTCATTACTTTGCTTTTTCTTAAAGCAATTCAGAGACTGAGATTCATCCTGACTATCTGAAGGGGGAGCAGTAGACCTCCTGAAAGGAGGTTAGGCTCATTTATGCTTTTTTCCTAACAACATTAGGAAAGGAATTAGGACAAATGAATTCTTGAGTTGAATAATGCAGATAAGTGCCTGTACATGAAGCTACTTGACATGGTCTTTTAGAGGTCTTGCAAGAAAAGCCACAAGAATGTAAATATAGAGATTTCTTCTCTAACAGATTGGCAAGTTTTGTTCACGGATTTATGTTAGCTCTATAAAAAGTCACAGCACAGAACGCATGATACTGCATTAGCACTCGGGGATGAGTGTCCTTTTCTATTTCCTTCTCATCTTGGAAGATGCACAACTTTTCTGTGTTCTGGACTGAGTCACCAAGTCCTGCTCTTAGCATAATTTGCAGTGCAGATTTCTCCTGCACCACCTTTATATGCCTTTTCCCTTGTGTACTGTGTAAGACCACAGCTGCTGTTCATTTTTTTGCTACCTTTGCAAAGGTAATTCAAAGAATAATTTGGGGGTGGGGTGGGGTTGACATTTCTGTGTTTTCCCTGCACACTCATTTGGGAAAAGACAAACTACTAATCGTAGAATAGTCTGGGTTGGAAGGGACCTTAAACACCATGCCATGGACAAGGACATCTTCCACTAGACCAGCTTGCTCAAAACCCATCCAACCAGGTCTTAAACACTTCCAGGGCTGGGACATCCACAACTTCTCTGGGCAACCTGTTCCAGTGGAACACCAGTCAACACCACCCTCATACTGAAGAATTTCTTTCTAATATCTAATCCAAACCCTACTCTCTTTCAGTCTAAAGCAATTCCCCCTTGTCCTGTCACTTATATGCCCTTTAGAAAGTCCTTCACTGGGCTTCTTGTAGGCCCCCTTTAGGTACTGGAAGGCTGCTATAAGGTCATCCTGAAGTATTGCTTTCTCCAGACTGAAAAACCCCAAATTTGCCAGCCTTTCCTCATAGGAAAAACATTCCAGCCCTCTGATCATCTTTGTGGCTCTCCTCCAGACCTGCTACAGGAGCTCTGTGTTTTTCCTACACTGAGGAATTCAGAGCTGAATGCAGTGCCTCACCTAGAGCAGAGCAGAGGGGCAGAATCCTCTCCCTTGACCTGCAGGCCACTTTTGATGCAGCCCAGGAAACAGTTGGCTTTCTTGTCTGAAAGTGTACATTGCCGAGCCATATCCAGCTCTTCATCCACCAGCACACCCAAGACCTTGTCTCTAGGGCCAGTCTCCATCCATTCATCCCCTAGCCTGTATGGATACTAGACGTTGCCCCAACCCAGGTGCAGGACCTTGCACTTGACCTTGTTGAACTTCATGAGATTTGAACAGGCCCACCTCTTAATCCTGTCAAGGTTTTATTCCTCTGTATGCCATCCCTTCCTCCCAAGGTGTTGACCTCACCACTCAACTTGGTATTCTTGGCAAAATCACTGTGAGTGCATTCAATCCCACTGTCCATGTCCCCAATAAAGATGTTAAACAACATTGGTCCAAATACCAATTTCTGAGGAACGCCACTGTTTGGAGGAAAGGGTTAAAAGAGGAAGAATGGTGAGGAGGATAGTAGATTCAGTCAAGTGACCTTACAGTGGGAATAAAAAGGCGTGGAGAATAAGAGTGTGGGAAACCCCACATATTATGCCAACTGTGGTTTATCCTGTCTGTTATGAGAAGTAAAATTTCTGTGTAGAGATAACATAGCTGTTTTGAGAGAGTTGGAGGCACTCTCATGAACTTCTTGAACTCCCTGTTTTTGAAGAGAGAAGATCAAAGCTCAGAGATCATAAAAAGCACAGGTGAGATCACACCATAGTGGTAACTACGTGTGCACAGGCCTTTGATAAATTGGTGTAAATGGCAGGCCCACAGCCTTCCTAGGATGGACTAAGCCTAGTAGTGCCTGCATTCCCACTTGTGTGTCTCCACCCAAATGTTGCTTCGGGATCCTCTGGTTAGTGAGGTAATGAAATAAATTTACTCTTTACATTTCAGCCGTGGCTTTGTGGTTGTTCTGGCTGCCTGCCTGTGTCAACTCACATAGCCACTCATCACTGATCTCTACTTGGACACTGAGCTGTTGACCCCAGCTCTTAAAGAGTGACCATCCAGCCAGTACCTTAATCACCAGGTGGTCAATCCATCATATATAAATCCATGCTCCTCAGTTTAGAGACAAGACTATCATGTGGGACAGCGTCAAGTACTTTGCACAAGTCCGGGTAGATGATGTCAGTTGCTTTTCCCTTATCCACCAACTCCATAACCCCGTCATAGAAGGTCCCCAAATTTGTCAATCACAATTTACCCTTAGTGAAACCATGTTGGCTGTCACTGGTCACTTCCGTACTTCCCACATGCCTTAGCATAGTTTCTAGGACTGTCTGCTCCATAAACTTGCTGGGTGTGGAGTTGAGACTGAGCAGCCTGTAGTTCCCTGTGTCTTCCTTTCCTCCTGTAGACAGGTAAAATCCTAAAATGGCTGCTAACTTTGGATGCTAGATTAATCTCATGAATTATTATACTCTGGATACCAGAACTGGTTACTGGATACATGTGTTATGAATGGGGGAGAATGTTGGATTATGATCTATCATAAATGTTAAAATTGAATTTACTTCTTCATCTACTCCATGTTGTCATAGTAAGGCTGTGAGTTAGGATAAAAGCACATTAGATGGTTGAGTTTGCTGCTCTTGCATTGTGGGCAGATGGAAGGGTTGAGGTTATTGCTTCGAGATGATCTCTCCTCACTCCTATTAGTAACTGACATACGTGCTTATTGCTTCCTCAGATGCAGAAGTCAGGATAGCTTAGTGTGGAAAGGATAACTGACAGTGCCATGCCATCTTAGATAAATACTTTTTTTGCTTATGTAGCTCTCAATTGGCTGGCTGTCTTAGACATCCAAAATGGACTTGTCTGTGACACAAACTAAAAAAAAAAATCCCCATAATATCCAGGTATGTTATGTCACTTCTCATTTAACAAGCTATTCAAAAGTCACCATGACTCTTAACAGACCCATACTTCCTAACATCAGTGTGCCAAATACATACTGGAAATTCAAGAATACACAAAATCCATGTGAACATAAAATACTGAGCTTAGTTTATGTTCCAAGATATATAAAGGACATTGTGCTTTTACAGGACTTACAAATATTTATTCAGCTTCTGAATAGATAAATTTAACATGGTCTCTGCTATGAAGAGTTAATGGTATAAAAGGTAGTCAAAGAGGGAGGGTATTTTTATAAATTCAAGAAATATGTGCATATGTGGAAAAATTAATGGAGTGTTCTCATTTGAAATAGGATTTTAACAGAGACTTATTTGAAGTGAATAGGTTATGTTCCATGCAAGAGTTGAACATGTTATGAATGATTAAAAGGGGAATAGAAGTAGCAATTAAATAAGCTATTGAAAACGAGTCTGTTAAAACTGGAAGAGCCAGGAGGTTATTTGGATATTTAGTACAAAAAAACCAAGACAAGAGAGCAATTTTCACAGAATTTTGAAGGTAAAAAATATTGAGATATTTCCATGTTGTGAAGGGAGAATTTTCTGCAGAGAACATGATGATTATATGTGGTTGCACTTTAGGACAAACAGGAAAATGTGACTCAATATCAGAGTCATGATGGATTCAAATGCCCCAAAGTCTGCTGATGAGAAAAAGAGGAAGAAACGTCTTTACCCTCTCACCTGCTTACAGTGGCATTTTAATCCTGGAACGTATCTTAAATTTAAAGACTGTCCCTCCATTTCTGTTGTGTTTTAGAGCAATAGTGAGTGGATTCTCACACTGTTTTGGAGTTTGTTTAATTGTTCAATAAATGTCTTTCTGGGAATAAAAACAAATTAAGGGAGTAAAAGACTTTATTTCTCTGTGGATTACGTTTCATTCCGTGAAGCCATGAACTCTGAAGTTGCATCTTTTCTCTCTTCTATGTAGTTTCTTCTTACAGTCTTTCTACTGACTAGAAGTATGACTGTGTGTATATATTTTTAATGTTTTACAATAATCCCATAGGATTTGTGAATCATGGACTGTACTGAGTCCATGAGAAGAATTTGTATTTGGATAGATACATAAGTCTTGCAGTCCCTTGGGATAAGAATTTTTATAGATTTTCTTCATATGAGTTTGTTTATTCAAAAGAAAACCTTCTAAATTACTTGAGAGATATTTTGAGAAGAAAATCATTAAACAAGATACATAGTTTTCTAGAGAAACTGATAATAAACAGAGGGAAAAAAACGCTGTATTTTTGATAAGAAGGTAGTGGAACAGTTACTGAGCTATAAACAGAAGCAGGCTAAAATATATTATGGTATTAAACAAAGTGTATTTCAAAAATACTGTTCAATTTTCAACCATGCAATCAATCATTCAAATTATAGCTATTATGAAGGAAATAGCGTCCTTGTCTTCAAATCCCTGCAAGGTGAAAGATTTCAATGAACAAATCCCAGCAGATTTGCGTTTCTGCAACATTTATTTCACATTTTCACCATTTACTGGTTTAGAACATTTTCAATGCTCTTCAGTTTATAAAAGGTTCACAAGAGGTTAATAGGAGTTCTTACTAGAAGAACCCATTTAGGAATGGATGAATTCTTATCCATTGTCCTGAGACAGAATAGCAGTTTAAATGAGAGTGCTGCATCATTAAGTCTGTCCCTGTCAAGTCCATTATATTTATCATTAAGGCCACTGTCAAATAAATAAGCTTTTACATGGCATTGTATTGCATATGCCTTATATATCAAGTACTATGTTTGCAGCGGTTTATATCTCCCAGCTAAGCAAAGTGATAAAATGTTACTGATTGCATGCTGAATTTCTTGTCTTTTTGATTGAACTTGGATGGTGATATGTCTCAGTTCAGTTTCACACTAGATGGCTTTTTAATTTTTTTGAACGGGAAACAATAAAAAAAAAATATTAATTTTAGCAAATATCTTATAGAACTCTTCCTTATAAATATGACACAAATTTGAAGAGACAAAGCCTAGCCACCCTCCATCTTCTGCATAACTGTGGGGGCATATAGACTTCTTATTGTATATGGGTAGCACAAACCTGTTGGAGCTTGTAGCGGAACAAAGTCAGAATTAAGCTGTAATGAAGTAGTGTATGAGGTAAAGAAGGCTCTGGAGAAAAAAGTCTGCTTCTGCACTAAGAACAGCTGCCTTGCAAGTAAGGGTGAGAAGGAATCCTCCACCCCTGTGACTTCCCCCAAATCCACGGAAGAGCTGAGTTAGATTGGAAGAGGCACCACAGCTGGGGACAGATGTGTTTTGTATCATCAACCCCATTGCTCCTGCTCTGCACTCTCAGGGCTAGGGAGAGCATGGAGTGGCTGCTGGGAGATCCTGTGCAGCTCTGCACAGTTGCACATGTGCTGTGTGGCAGGAGGTGGCCTGAAGAAGTGGCAACGCATATGCGAATTTAAAAGTTCTACCATGTGGCTTCTGCTCACATTAGCTTCAAGAAAAGGTGGTTTTAATACAGGGAGTTTGAAAGCTTCAGCTTTAACTTTTAGATGGTAAAAACATCTCTGGGACAGCCATTTAAGGAACCCAGAACTTCCAGGACAGCAGCATGGCCATTTTAAAATTATGGTGAAAGCATAGCAGGAATGAATATTATAATTCTTTTAGTGACCTCAAGGAAGAGAATTGGAGTAGAGCTAGTGGGGAATTTTCCAGGGGAAAGACATTTTGCATCAGAACATGTTGCTTCAACAAAACTGATCTTTTCCTGGAAAAGCACATACCGAATCTGACAGGAAATACTGTTTAAGTGAGGGAAGATTTATTTTAATCAAAAAAAGAGCAGGAGAGAGACCTGGATGGCAAAGAGGCTTTGTCAGTATCAATTTAGTATTTTTTTTCAAATGGGTTAATCTCCTTGAATTATGATACAAAATTTCAAGAAAAATAGCCTCAGTCGTGGAACTGAATTGATTAAGGGAGTGATGGTAGCTGTTCTAGCGGGAAATATGTGCCAGTTGACCATCAGACATGCTCATGGAGAAGGTGGATAATACTTTACGTACAGGTAGCTGTTTTTCAGTGCTCCTTTCATCACATGTTTAAAAATTCTTCATGTGTACTATTCTATTTTCTAATACTGAGTGACTTTTTTTTTTTTTATAAGGCATAACTCACTGTGAAATTAAGTAATAATAGTCCTACATGCAATCTTCTATAGCTAACTGCTCTAGCCCTTTTATCTGTAAGCCTCGCTAATTTCTTGGAAAGCTGTTTTTAATTCTGCTTATAAATGGTTTTGTATTTGCCAATGTAAGCATAGAAGAGTCCAAGTCTGAGCAAAGAAATAAAAATAAATTGAGTCTCTCTACCTTTCAGGATATGTCCAAAGGCAGTAAATAAGCAAATTGCTAAAAGCTTCTTCCAGAGCTCTGCAGCCTTCAAATTTACAATAAATCCCTAGGCAATCTCAGGTCAAATAAATAATGCTGCAAACATAACGTTTCCATTGTTCTCTTTCATTTGAGGTTAAAGTTACATGGAGCATTGCATTAAGCTGCTAGAACATCATGAAAAGTTGTCACAGACTAGAAGATGAAAGTACTTCCAGGGGACAATAAACAGTCTGGAGCTCAAGTTCTATGAGGAGTGACTGAGGAAACTGGAGTTGTATAGCCTAGAGAAGAGGAGGTTCAGGGGAGACCTCATTACTCTCTACAACTACCTGAAAGGAGGTTTTAGCCAGGTGGGTATTGGTCTCTTTTCCCAGGCAAGAAGTGACAGGACACGAGGGCAAGAGGAGAGATACTCTGTGACACACAATGATCACTTGGGTTTTGCTCTTTCTGCTTAGAAAATAATGTGGGAGGCAATGGCCACATCCTTTTCTTTTACTTATCTAGTTGTTGTGGTTTTTCTTATTTTTTTAGGACTTTCATCATGTGTTTAATACCTTTTTGTAATAATTTGGGCTTCGGAGCAAGTGCTATGTCTTCAGTGCTCAAAATCATACTGATTCCAATCACAAAGACACATCAACATTTTGGAAGGAAGCCCCGGAAGACTAATAAGTACATCTAATATAAGCTATATACCAGTACTACAGTTCAAGTTTCATTAATTTATTTTGAATGATCGACACCAGTTATTTTGTAGTTCTGCCTTGATAAACTACTGTAATACCTTTATAACCCTGAGACCTTAAACATGAAAAATACAGTTTTTGTTCAGTGGTAATTGCATTTCCCTTAAAGTACAGTAAAAAAGTAGAAAGATGGAAGAAATTATCAACATTGGAACAAAGGGCAGAGAAAACAGCCTATGTAACTCAAATGAATATGATGGGTAAATCTCTTGACTTACCTTCTTCAGTGCTAAAAGTTTTTTTTCTTTTAAAAGAGATGGAATCAAATACCTTAAGATTTAAACTGGCCTACTTTCAGTTTCTTATGATTTTCTGAGAATTAAATCATGTTTGGAGCCCGGCACTCCTCAGATTAAATATAAATGAAGACAACCCTCTTTGAAGACAGTGGAATTGTTCCAGTGAAAAATTGGCTACATTGTGAGGGTAATCAGGCCAGTTAGTGGCAATATGGAAAAGATGATGGCAGCTTTACCCATGGGAAGTAGATAGAGTTAGTTTAGTCTCTACAGGATATCTTTGTCATGGCACTTCAGAGAGTACAGTCAACAGAGTAAATACCCTGGTCATATTCTGAAAATTACAATTACCAAAGACAATTATTAGCAGTTTGAGTTTCTAGTGTTCAGAACGCTTAAAGGTGAGGTATGCAGCCCTGCACACTGAGATCTAAAGGATGGCAGATAGACATAAGAAGTTCCTCATTTATTTCAGTGAGAAAAAAAGAATGTAAGATCAGGGGAAAATCAGTCCTGCTAAGATTGGAGACAACTTTCCCTTGGTGTCTCCGGTAACTCTGTTTGAAGTATAGTTATTACCATTTTTTAATGTGAGAAGAGCAGTAGTCTTGCAATTAAATTGTGTACCTCAGCATTAAGGGTTTTATATGCATTTCTCAGTTTTCCTTGCATTGTGTGAGTAGGGTAATTGCTCTGCTTCCTCATCTGAAAAAATCTATTTCCAATTTGTCACCATTAAAAATTCAGTTATTGCTAGAATAGTATTTGATGTTCTCTTTTCTACCTAAGCTCCAAACAGTTCAGGAATAGGCTTGGGTAAGTAGAAACAGTAGTAATACTTTCATCCTTAAAACTAGTAGCATGTAATCCTGCTGTAGAGAACCAAGTAAGCTGACATCTGTCCACAGCAATGTAGAAATACTCAGTGGTGGAACTAGGCTGAGAAAGTTACTGGAAGCAGTAAAATTTAGCAGGTGTTGCTGCAGAAAACACAGATGCATATATAACTACAGTCTTCTACCTTGGATGATCCTCTGGATCTGCACCCATAAGGCACACTTGTTTATCTGCTGTCACAAAGGTCCATCTCATCTGGCTTCCTCTAAATCCTTGTCCATGACAGTAGTATGTTAATTGCCTAGTCAGAACCATAATTGTAGTTACACTTGTAATGTTTGCCTATAATTTCCAAGAAATTCTGATGTTTAGCTGAAGTGAGAAAATGTTTACAAAGGTATTTTTAAAGTATCATTTTTAGTGAACTAATGCGAAATTGTGAAATGTAAAATTTCAACCAAATATGATTTAACAAACCAGGAACAAATTAGCTGCTACTTAAAAATGTCAGTAACTCATGCAGAAATGCCTTACTTACTAACATGCTCAGGTAGAAAATAATACTGAACTTAAACAAAAGCTAACTTTGATTTACACTGTCCAAATGCAACCAGTGAGATGTTCCTTACATAGAAGTGCAATACTATGTGTGCAGCTATGCCACTTTTTCCTCTCCCTAAAACAATTGGTCATATTTCCATTGACTTATATGTGCTGCAACAACAACTGACTCCTGCTAAACTGTTTCATATCATCAGACAGCATGGCTGGGGAATGCTTCTGTGCTAGTCACGGACACGTTTTTGTTCTTCTCCTTCTCTGCCTGGTGTACATTTGTAGGGAGAAATTCAGGTGGTTTTGTGTCATTGCAATCTAAATTATCCTCTGTTCTTTTCTAAAGAGCAGTGAAGCAAAGCACTTAAAAAAAGATACAAAAGACACTACATAAAAAATTGAGATTCTAAATTCTGTGTGGCTTGCCAAAGACCATTTTAAGTCTGATTGAGGTTTGAGGCATATTTGCATAAAATAATGGCAACAAATAAAATAACCCAAGTATTGCAATATCAAATGTTATAAACCCAGACTTAGAAGTGCATAGACTCCTGTGTTTGGCTATTTCTTGGAGCTTCTGTATGAGTTTGTTTGGGGTATTGAACTCAAAGGATAGTAGCAGCCATGGAAATGGGAAAATTCTGTTCAAGTTCTCTTTTTTTTTTTTTAATGTAGAGTAGGTACCTAGAAAAAACTTATTCTGATTTACACTGCATGCTCTATTTCTCTTTGAAGTTTCAAAGTAAAATCATGGAAAAAATGAAGTGTAGGGATGTAGGCAAATGCAGGACAGAAAAGCAAAGCTATTAAATGAGGTTTTGAGATGAAACAAACTATTTCATCATAGAGAAAGATTAATGGCAGTTTCAAGTATCTTGAATTTGGATTACTTTGCTCTTGCATGTATCTTAAATGAAGTAGAACAGTTAGTATACAACTTGAAGCATTCCTTTATGAACTTACGAACTTGTAACTTGCACCAATGAATAAATGCAACCATTTGGAGCTAAAACCAGGGTCTGCTTCTGCTGAAGTCACTTGCAGAACCCCAACTGACTCTACTGATGAGAGTAGGGGACCTGCACTGTACAGTAGGCATCCTCTAGCACATCAATGTAGTTGAAACACAGCTGCCTCAGAAACAGTAGCATGTTCAAAAGCTGGAACTATAGAATAATGAAGGGAATTCTTGAGGTTATGTCATCCAACCCCTGCTCAAATCAGGGATGGCCTAAGGCATTTGCTTATGGTCTTGTCCAGTCAAGTTTTGAATAACTTCAAGGAGGAAGATTAATCAACTGGGTAAGTTGTTCTCGTGGCTGATTTTTTTCCCAATATCTGTCACCCATCACCCTATTGCTGTGCACCACAAGGAACAGTATGACTCCATCCTCCCACTGCCTTGTTAGGCAGCATCTTGAGCTAAATCACCATTCACCTTCTCCTGAAAACTGAATAAACCTGGGTCTCAGTTTCACTCTGCATGCCATGAACTTCAGCCCACTGTCCATCTGGCTAGCTCATTTCACTGTGACATCTCTGTATCCCTCCTAAATTTTCTCTTATACACAAAGAGCAAGGGATAGTTTTGTTTTTTTTCTGGGTATGCTTGCAACATCCTTTTACTGAGTGTAAGGAGCAGGAGAGGAATTAACAGAGTAGGGTACCTGAAGAATCTTTTTCTGCTCATTTCTGCTGAGTAGTGCAAGAACTTTGCAGCAAAAGAAATTGTACATCTGCAACAAATACTTTTTATAATTTCAAATGAAACTGTTTTAGAACAGAGTTGTAATAATCTGTCTGGATGACTGAGAACAAACGGGGTTGCTAGGAAGCCAAATGTTGTTTATCTAGGGAGTTCAGAGGGAGGAATGAATTTAAATCCAGCTGTGTAAAAGTATGGAAATACTTATCCAAGACACTTACATAATCATACTTCTGTCCTACTTCATTTGCAGAGAAATATCAACCATTTAACTTAACCGGAGTTCACAAATACCAAAATGTCATAGCCAGAGGTATAAGGTTTTGTGTCATGTCAGAAGATGAAAAGTTAAGGGTCCACTCTAATTAAAATTTCCTTGTAATAATAATAATAATAATAATAAAAAATCTTAAATTTTCACACACAGATTCCGTGCAATATTTCAGTTGCTTGTAGCTAGAGGTAAATACAGCCCTGTTATAAACACCGGACTTTACCTTCGATGACACTCCCAAAGCCAAGAATCACATGATGAAGGCCATCAGGCATCTCTTCATACAGTTTTGTAAGAATGGTTTAGTTATCTTAACCTGCTGAAACCTCAGAGTAAACTTCAGCTTCCTTTTCTCTCCCTTACTAAGTGCAAAAAGTGCTTGAAAAAGCAAGAATTCCAAAATAATATGAAAAGTTTTTCTTTCATTAAAGTGGTATTTTTTAACAGAAAAAAGAGAAATAGTGCGTGTAAGGCCACATTTTACAAATTAGGCTTATATAGCTGTTGTATTACACATCATCAATATAGACTAGCAACCTTCATTTTAATATCTATTTTGTGAAACTTTTGAAGTGATTGAAATGAATATTAAACTGATTAAATGTTTCCATCTTTCTCCTTACATTGTTTGCAAAATGTCAGTGTGTATGTTAACAAAATTCTCTTGGAAATTCGGAAAGGTAAAAAGCAAAGCTTGCATGCAGAGGGATATGTAATCAAATATAAAATGCAAATTTAACAAAAAACACTTCTTTCATACATTGTCCTTTTATTGCATTTGTAAATAGATTCTTCTCTCCCCTCTAATATTTCTGTCTAATATTTCTTCAAATTATTAATGTTAGAGAAGATATGACAATCATACTCTAAGGGTAATTAAATTCAAGTTCTAAACTTCCGAACCACCAAAACTAGATAATTCAGGGACAATGCAGTTAAAATTAATATATATGACTGTTGAATCAGTTTGATGATACAGCTAAATAGATATTGACAAAAGTTTCAGAAGTTCTGCACATAAAAAGAAACTTAAGTACTTTGATGCACATGTTTTCAAACATTCAGCCTGGAGACTGGATGCAACAATGAATATCTCAACCCTGAGTGAAGTCAGGACCTAACCTGAGATTCACAAGCGCATACCAAGGGCCAGGGGCCTAAATAGACCAACAGCTTGTGGCACACAGTAGGACTTGCTGAAATTCTGCTTGACCTGAGTTTAGGTAATGAAGAAATACATTTGGGCAGGCTTGTCTGAACTGTCTGTATCATCCCTGATTCCTTTAATGCAAACCAAAGTGATATTATCTGGGACATGAAACAGATTCATTGTAGTCAAGCAAAGCAATCAGTTTAAGTTCTGTGCACTCCTTGGTACTGTGTGTTCTAGTCACATCTACCGTGTTACAGGAGAGCACCAGCACAGACTGGGTAGACAGAAGTGGTGGTGTTTTTTCTGTCTTTTGGTAAGTCTGAGCCATTATGTAGGTAGGAACGCAAGATTCAAGGGGCAGTAAAAGAAGATGTGCATGAGGGAGCATGCCCTTGCATTAATGTTAGGGTCAAGAGTGGGGAAAGGTCTGGAGCCAGTCCCCACACCCTGCTCCTAAGGGTATTTTATGCATTTTAAACCAAGTAACTACTGAATAAAGTCCCATATACTAGTAAGAAAATATTTGGTAACCATATCATTCTTTTGGAGGTGAAGGGAGAGCCCTAGCCTTGTCTGTCAGGTGGTTAGGGTACTCTTATGGAAAACATGAACTTAATTTCCCTTTGATATCTGGAAAGGCCAGGTGTACTGCTCTCTAGAGGGAAGTTCTGGGCTAGAGTATAAGGCTGGCAGCACTTCTTTCTCTTACATGCATATATTTAATGGGAACAGCTGAAATTTAGCATTTCTATGGGCCTGGGATACCTACTTTGTTAACCCCAAACAAGCCTGCATGTAAAACAGGGAGCACAATTGTCAGCAGATAGGAAACCAATGGTTTGGACCATAAATATTATCAATACTTAAGGCATGCAGATGCTTCCTAAGGTATGATGTCAGTAGTTTGCATTTTTCACTCAGTCGCTTCCATACCAGCTAATTTTCACTCATTGCTTTATACTTTTTTTTTTTTTTTAAATTACAAACAATGCAGCTGCTTGCTTTCACCCTGAGGAATATGAAGAGTAATGTGAGGAATACTATTCTCCAGCTGTGAAAGACTGTTGTGGAAATACATGCTGCAAACTGAAGAGGAAAGCTACCTGGTTTCAGGTGGTAGGTTAGCTCCAAATTAGATGTGTTTAACTCGTTTGCTCACACCTCATTTCTTTGTCTCAGGAGGAGTAACAGGGATGATAGAAACATTAGCAAATCAACAATGTTTCTAGAACTCTCTTCTCTTAAACAATGAATATTTAAGTGTCATCTGTGAGCCTTCCAGCTGTGACACAAAACCAAAAGCTGTTTCTCTCCAATTGCAAGAACAGTTGAGCTAAGAAGCAAAGAAAGAAAACCAAGAGCATTTGTCTGTTCAGAGGGTTTCTAAAACCAGATGAAAATTGAGCTACCTCCCCAGATGTCATAGTTATGCATTTGCTTTCCCTTATCTCCAACCTGACAATTTTGGTTGGTTTCAGCAAGATCTGGAAGCTGATGGCAACATGTGTGAGAAACAGTGTTATACTCTGACTAGGTAAGTAAAAGAATTGCAATTTAAAGTAAGATGAGTGAGTAGAGCATCATGAACATCAGAGTGATTTATATTAGTTACAAGCTATATTACCTGTCAAGTTGTTGTAATTTTTATCACATGCTGTATTCTGGATTTGTACTTATTTTGAAAAGTAACCACTATTGTATATTTATGTTTGTATTTTTGCTAAGCTACTAATCAGTATTTTCTTCACAAGAGAAGACACTTCAAGTAATCAGTTAATCTCTGGGCTTTATTTCTTAATTTATTTGTAAGAGTATTTATAAGGGTAGATGTTATTTATGATGATTGCCTTGGTCTAAGACAAATGATGGAGTGGAGACTCCAACAAATAAAACCTTTCCCTGTTTCACTAATGCAGAGAGACAAAATGTGAGGAGATATGATTGAAAAAGTAACAGTTTACTGAAAAGAAATATAACATCTGTAAAAATACATTAAAAAATTATTTAGGTCAATAATAGAAATTGTTCCTAGTCTCTTCCCTCTTGGTGCACAGACAAGATAGTGGTTGATACGTGCTCTCCCCCTTCCCCCAGGATAACAAAGAAGGTATTGTGGCAGTCAAGTTCCTGTGGTTTAATGCCCTCCCTAGCTATACACAAAAACTGTGAGGAAACAGGGGCAAAGCAAAAACCTGGAAGACTATTTTGTCCAAAAAGGAGTTATGCTGCTGAGATGCTGGTGTGGATCCTGGCACTGCAGTAGTATGGGTGCAGGCTCTCTCTCTCCTTTTCTCTGCCTCTCTCCAGGGGTGGGTGGCAACATTAATACCCACCAGGACTGCAGAAATGGCCAAGACTGGGGCAAAAGCTCTTAAAGAGCAGTTTCTCCAAATCAATGCTGGAAAAAGGGAATAAAATATAAAACCTACTTTAACCATGACAATGATGAATAAACTTATTCAATCCCTGTGCGGTATTGAAAGGATGTTTCTTCCATAGACAAACAGAGAGTGTTTTTGATTGTTCAGGTTGCTGACTGCCAGCACACCCACTGCTGACCAGTCTTCCTTCTTAGCATTCTGCTTTCCCCCACCTCATCAATATTCCACAGATATTACTGATTTTTATTGTCCTATTCTGTCTTAGGCTATGAGTTTTTAACAATGAGAAACATGACACTTCCATTTGTTCACAGAGTAGATTTACATTGCTTGCTTAGTTAAACATTTTGCTGTTACTTATGAAGGTTACAAAGAGTTCATTTTCTCCATTCACTATTTTATTTCTTTCTGATTAATGTTTCAATACCTGTCTCTCATTGTCTAGCAATGGCTATAATTCCTTCTCCTTATGAAATAGAATAGAAAACTGGTCTGCTAATGCTAGAGAAGGTGGAGAAAATTCTGTATAAATTGAAATATAAAATAACTGGCATTTAAAATGTGCTGCATTGCAATGTCCTTTCAGTCATGCGTTATGTCATTTCAGTTTGCAGTAGCTCAGACTGGAAAAGATAAAGGGAGCTGAAATGGGGAAAATGAGTAGTTCCATCTTGCCTGCAGTGAAAATACGATGACAATCATATTACAGTCTTCCTCAGCAGCATGGCTAATTAACTTTTATACTTTCTGAACAAAACAGTTTTTCCAAAATAAAGATCAAGAGCAACAAAAGTAACACTTTTACAGTTTATGTTTTTGTTGTTGTTTTGTGGGGTTTTTTTGTGTGTGTGGGGAGTGTTGGTTTCCTTTTTGTTTGTTTGTTTTTTGTTGTTACAAAGGAACATTCAGAAATATTGAGGAAAATTGATGGAAATTGTGAAGTCAATGTTATAAGGATTATTGCCAATGCAAATAATGTCATAAGGATTATTGTGTAGTTAATTAAAACCATTTTACTCTTCAATCTCTTAAATGAAGGAATCTGTACAAGGATTTAACATACATTGAAGATGAGAACTGGATTTTCATCCTTGATGTGTTTACCTTACTGTTTTGAATATTTAAATACAGTCTGTAAAATAGAAGTGCCTGACTACCAATAGTAGGATATTTAATGTAAAGCTCTATTTTTATAATTAGGGAAAACTTCTACTGGGAGATGATTTGATGTACAAATGATGTTAATGTAGAAAAATGATGTTAAGTATAATGTACAAATGATGTTAAGTAGAAATTTTCTGTGGGCCTCAGATTTCAATAGGATCATAAAGAAATACAAAGAGATTTGTCCTTTAACCAAAACTTACAAGGAGTGGTCATGGCATTTATCATGTATTCACTAATAGATATTTTTCAGTATTTAAAAATGTTCATATGGGACTGTAACAAAAGGCAATTTAATCCAATATCCTTTCACTGAGAATAATCAGAAGAGGATGCCTAGGAAAAGTTTTATGAAGAGTGAAAGCAGAAATAATAAGAATCTCAAACTCTAAACTCATTTAGATTAAGCCAATTGTAATTCCTGTGCAATTTCTGACCCTTGGAGGCTTTTCCTTCATGAATGTGTCCAGTCTTCCACTGAAAATATTAAACTTGTGTACAAAGGGGATGTTTTTCATTGTTTAAATTCTAAAGCTGAATAAGTAATAAACAATTGAAGAAGTGGAGGTTCTCCTAAATGTAGGAAAAACAGAAATGCAAAACCTCAATATATGGACCTTTTATTTTCTTTCATTTCAGATTATCTTCTAGCGAAGTCTAGAGTACATGGTTCTTTGGGTTTATTTGAATCTGTGAAAATTGGAAACCAAGGAACAATTTTGCCATTTATATCATATCAGAGAACTTGGAGAGACTTGGTAATGCCTCCATTGTTCAGAGTGTGTTGGAATTAAATCCAAACCAGATATATTTAAAAGATGTAATAGTTTTAAAATTATGATTTTTACTTGCACCCATTTGAATCAGAAAGTTTCTAACATATGGCAGAGAAAGAATATGAAACCATATGCATCCAGCACTGGGACTGTGTTCTTGAGAAAAAACAGTTTGCTATCTTTATTCTGGCTAGCAGGTGTCAATACCCCAAAGTGAAAAAGCTGCCCAGAAGCTAGTCAGAGTTAGAAATAGGGAGGCTGGAACAGAGAGTATTTCAGATGTCTCATTTTGTAAGTCAACTTTGTGAAGCGCTTTGTCACCACCACGAAAGAAGTCATCTTCTGAGGGGAAAGACAGACGGGAAATTAATCAACCCTTCCATCCCTTAAGTAGGTACCTTAGTTTCTTTTCCTACTGATCCTGATAATAGTACTTTTATTACCTGTCCACATAAAAAGCTCTGTGCTCTCTGACCAGTCTTCAAGCCTGTCTGGGCTCCCTAGTCATTTGAGCCAGATCCAGAGCCAAACAGTGGAAATGTGTCTAACAGTGGCATGCTTGGCTGTTTTGATCAGTGCAATGGACTGTAACCAAAGCTGTTGAAGTGCTATCACATTCTATCTACTTTTCTCCCAGAAGTACTATTCTAATATATAGTAATGGATGCTTTTCTGTAATACTTGTTAGGTGCTAAAGTAAAAAAATATTAAGTGAAACTTCAGCATTTATATGACCATGTGTAAGTACTGTCTATTTGGACCCATTTTAGGCCTTCATAAAATGGAATCTTGCAACATTTTGCATAGTTACATGACGTCCTCCTATATTCGACTTTGAAACCTTTTCAATTCATCATAAAAACATCGTTCTTTCCATATTATTATAGATAAAGCATTTTGAGCACAGACTGGATAGCTCTTAAGAAAGATGAGTGATTCCTTGAGATATTTCAGCCTTTTTTTTTTTTCTGATTTCCACAGAGGTAATACCTACAGGATGTATTCTGATGTTTTAAACTCTGCATAACCATAATATTGAAATAGCCATATCCATTAGATTATTTCACTGGGTTTTTTTACTTTTACATAGTCTAATAAAGTACGACATTTTGTTTTGGAGCTGTTATTCTGATCTCTGACAGCAAGCAAAAACTTGTTAAAAGTTGACATAATTTAGGCAAATATAAAATTTATCACATTAATCTAACAGTACTGGTCTCTATCTACCACTCATGAAGAAATCCTGTCTGAAATGAAATGTTTTGAGCTATTGAAATTCTGGCCTTAGCTTCCTACCAGCTGCTATTTTACAATGAGGTGGTAAGAACTAGGAATTTACATACTCCATTTTTAATTTAATCAAACACTGTCAGTAAGCATCACATGTTAGATACTATTTCCATCAGAAAGAACCTGAAAACAACAACCTGAAAGATTAAACATTTCTGCCTCTTGAAGATAATGATCTTGGTGAATTTTAACAGGTTGTTTAGCAGATGGAAATGTGATATTCACTACAGTAAATTACATTAACATGCTCTCAGACAGAGATGTCACATTTGCCACAGTAATTTACATTAACATGATTTGAGACAGATTTGATTCTCCAAAAAGAATTAGAAATAACATTTTATCAATTCATTTTGCCTTGTCACTTCTTCAGATAATTGTCAGTCTGGAGTGGGACATGTTTTTTATCAATGGATGTGGAAAACTTTTCCTTCAGTGTAATAGATTAATTGACTTCTAGACAAGATATCTGCTCTTTCGCATGTTGATACAGCTTTCTACCACTGCCTCCAGGAGATCTTGTCACACACTTTAAAGGATTGATAGAGAACATTCTGAAAAGAAATGTAACTACCTCTATTGTGCGTTGGCATCTCCAGGCAGAAGCCTGCATGGGTGCAATTTAGCTATCATCCAGTGTTGTGCAGGGGATCTGGGGAATGTTTATCACAGAATCACAGAATAAGCTGAGCTGAAAGGTACCCACAGGGATCATTGAGTCCAACTCTTATGATGGCATCTGCTATACTATATGAAAGAATGTGTGCCTGCATCTCTGTGGACCATCTGAAATCATTAATGGTCCCAAGGAGTCCTTAATCTAGTGCTAAAACATGAACAGAACAGTAAACTCCATAAGCAAGAAACAAGCCTGATAAAGCTGCATGGGGAGAAAACAAATCAGCCGTCTGGAGCTTTACAGATTTGTTGTAAAGTTCTGCTCCTCTAATTAGTGGACTTTCGAGTAACTGAACTTCTGTTTTCTGTGACTCCACAGTTCCTGCTGTGGAGCTTCAAAGGGATTTTTATGATCAGATGCTTAGAGGCCAGGCTTGAAGAAAATACTTGAGGGATATTTCAAGAGAGTAATGTGAGGTTGTGGTGAGATCATTTTAAGTGATTGTCTCTGTGATTTGTCTCAAAATATATCTTAGCCAGAGAAAAGTTTAGGAGACATGTTTCTTTAGACTATGAATCCTTAAAGTCTTAAATCCAAACCTGCTTGGAACAATTGAAAATACATTTCCTCAACTAGGTGATCCTATATTGAATAAAAACCTATATACATCACTCCTATATATATTTTAGAAAAGCTGTTGCTGTTCATTGAGAGATACTGAATGATATACTAGGCTGGTTGGAAACAGACAGTGTCTTAATGCAAGACTTCATGAAAGTCCTAATATTTGTCCACCGCAAACAGGCTGTGTATGGTGTCATACAGTGAGATTTGTCTGGGATGCTTTTGTTCATTCATACTTGAACTCTTAAATTTGAAGATCATTATGCTACACAGTGGTAAATCAGAATATGGCAGGATTACGATTGTTTTTTAATTATTCAGTGTGTAGTGTTGGGTTGTGACTAATTTTTTCATGATTCGGGTTTCTAGTGCCTGTGAACAAGACTGCGGCTTCCCCACCTTAATTATAAGGAAAATATTGAATCAGATGGCATTGCAAACTGAGCCTTATTCCAAATGATATGCACTTCACCGTGCAGAAGTGACTATTTATTCTGCCTGGTACTCCTTTTGATAGTAGGTAAGTCACTAAACCCAGTCGTATTTTGATCCCCAAATGTGTCATATTTTGTTGCTTGGGGGCCTGACTGAAGGCCTTGGGTTCTAGTTTCCAGACTCTTTTCCCCCTTTGAGAGCTGCAGACCATGTGGGCAAGTCCTCAGTGAGACCCCTAGGATGGCAGTCAAGTATTTAGGAACTCAAACCAGGTATGCAGAGCTGAGGAGATTTGACTGGGATATCTCATTGTCTTCTCTCTGTGTAAAACTGGGGACTTTCTCATTCTGGGTCAGTGAGGGATAGTTTAAGGAAATAAAGTATCAATTCTCAGACACCTGTTAGAAGGAAGACCACTGCAGAAGGGGTAGAATAATTTAATTATGCCTTTCTGATAAGAGTTTTAAGATTAGTGAATTAAACATTGTTAGAAAAACCCCCACAGTTATGCCAAAACAAGACACGGTATACATGCTCATTCACTTCGTGCTCTCTTTTTTGATATAATGTGACAGATGTCCTGAGGACAAAGGGGTCTTATCATCATACACAGGGAGGCCTATCAAGATTTTATGGACAATCTTAATTCTATAATTTGCTAATTTTAGAGTGTTTTAATGTAAATTTTTATTCTTAATTTTGCCTCTGAAGGGAAGTGGGTTTTTATTTACAAGCCATTTAATGATCTATTTTCAAGAAATGGAATAGCAGTGAATTCTTGCCTGCCTAATTTCACACAAATTTAGCATGATTAGGATATGTTCCTTTTTTAGTAGTGCAGTTCTGACTATCAACATCATCCACAGAGGTTTAGGTCACTTGGTCCTGGCAATTTGATCTAATCATCCTTTAGGAATATAGTTAAGCCACAGCACTGATCTTGTGTTCTAAATCAAAGACAGATCTCTGGTTTTGGATATAAGTCACTTTAAGGGTTTTGTTTGTTTGGTTGGTTGGTTGGTTGTTTTTGATTTTGTTTGTTTTTAGTATATGGAAATAGTTTTTACTCTTAAACAAAAAACAAAAACAAAAAAACTCAACAAAACAAAAAAAACAAAGCCTTTCAAGGCATTTCAGCTGTATAGTCTACTTCCACTGACTAGTCTTTTTCAGTCAGGGTTTTACTGGTTGCTCATACAGCTCAAGTGTTGCTCATTGCTGTGCTTTCTCAGTCCCAGCTTTTCCAAAGCCTTCTCAGAGCTTGCAAGAGTTTAGAACAGTCTGGCTCCTACTGCAGTGTGAAAAGCTCCTACACACTACAGTGTGATTGCTGAAGCCAGGTAAGGAGTTGCTTACTTTGGAAATTTTTACTGATTTAAAGTTGGTGCGGTAGGTAAACAAATCCACTCCCTCATCTCAATTTCTCTTCCCCTATTATGGGCATATAATAACACGTAAGATAAGTGCAATGATGTGCCCATATTCTGTTCATTATGCTTACAACTGACAGACTGATTTTACTGAAAAGTAAAATCTCAAATAGATGCGGGAGGGTCAAAACTTATCTGAGAAGAATCGATTCACATATTAACATCTTACCAGAAACGGCTTCAAAGTGCATACCATCTGGTGGAAACTTCAAAAACATCCTTTCTATGTGCTCTTTTTCCCCCAGTCTGAGTGAGATACAAAGTGCAATATTTTTTTCCTTAAAAAATATGTTTTAAACAAACAAGAGATCTTCACTCCTCTAGGTCACAAAAAGTCCTGTTTTCCAGAACTAATAATACTTTCCAAAGATCTTGCACAGATTGCAGAAGTCACTACAATGGCATTCTGCCAAATAATTATACAAAAAAATTGAAATATGTCATTGCTAAACTTTAAAGGAAAAAGCACAAAGGAGGATCAAGAGTGAGTTAAAGAAGTGTTATATGAAGAAAAGCATGCTGATGTTTATCTTGAAGAATTCCATTATACTACATATATTTTTTTCATGTAAACAAACAGAAGGTAGTACAATGAATCTGAAGAGTAATGTTGTTACATTAGAGCCAATAAAAGACAAATATAGAGACAAATAGTACTTTCCTATCTGTTTCTTTCTTCAGAAAGAATGAGGTGCCAAGAGCAATAAGTCTGTGTTAGTCATATGACTATATGCTTGAAAAAAGCTTTACAGAAATCAGTGATGTTTCATGGAAGAACTAGAATCTATCTTCATGTATCAGCTTGGAAGACTGCGTTTTGAACAATGAATAAATATAGTAAAAATTAGAGTTGTAATGGTCTAAGATATTTAAAGTAAAACTAATGTTTCTAACATTCATTTATTGCTCTTGAAGCTGTTTCAGAGCAACAGTTTGTACACTGAGGGGAAATGCTGTGTAACATCCTGTGATGTCACTTGTATTCAGAGGGAACTGAAAGGTTAAAATTGGGTGTAGTGGGATGGACACATTGCAGGGCTGCTATGAAAATGCTGCTTTCACAGCATTGTTACTCAAGGACCAGTGATGGCTGGAATCTGCTTTTCTGCACATTTCATTTGATCTAAACCCAAACTTTTAAAGGTAACTCTTAAGTCTGGCCAGTGGAAAATCTTGGACACTTTTGAAAATGTTACTCTACATTCCTGAATATAGTAAGTGTGATTAATACACTCATTAGAATTGCATAACATGTTTTTCAGCTTGAATCTACTAAACAGATTCATTTTTATTGCACTGAGAAAATAACCTCAATCTTCTATTTTTCATGCTTTGTGGAAATAGAAGGGTTGAGCTGAGTTTATTTTTATCAATATTCTGCACTTGAAGGTGAAGTTTGACAGAATGTCACAACTTACTTTCCATTTAATTTCTAGCAATTGCTACTCTACATCCTCTCCTGAATTAACAGCCTGGAGACGTGAAAATTTCACATTCTGACTCAGCTGCACTCAGATTTTAGTCTTTTTTTCTCCTCCCATTCCTTGAAAACTTTAGTGTTATGAGTGGCAAACTGTGTTTTTTTTTCATTTTATGAAAATTAAGTTCTAGATACCTGCACTGAGGTCATCCTTCCTGACACAAATCACAGTCCCCAATTCTGTCATTACTGATTATATTCCTTGCATTGATATACGACTTTATATTCAATCAATGAGGTAAACAAAGTAAATAAGAGAGACCTGTACAGATTTTCTTGTGTTTCTCTTCGATTCAGTGCTCCCATATCTTGGTGGATCTTCTGCAGTGTGAGAACAGTGCAGTTATTCAACATATACTGTCCTGGATACCCTGGTTGGGAGACATGAGGAGAACAGACAGAATAAAAAATCCAAGTTAAATTACTTCAGTGGGGTGGATGCAAGTAAATAATGATTGTGTTGAGCAAAGGTATTTATTTTTCTGGTATTGCTATGGTTATTAACAAAACTCTTGTTGATTTAAGATTGGGAGCCAGCTGGGCCTACATTTAAGAATAATTGTTGTTGCTGTTCTGTGCAATGCTTTATGAGTTCCTGCTGAGTTTATAATTAATTCAAAATGCACTGGGACTATTACATGGTCATGCAGGTTGCTTGATACATCTCAATATCATGTAATTTCTTGGATTTGGATGTTGAGACCTGGATTGATCTAGAAATCTGGTGAAAAGAAAGTAGAAAAGTGTTGTCTCATTACAGTGGGGTCAGACTTCTCCTTCCTTATTTTCCTTTTGTTCTGCTGGAAAAAAATCAGTAATTGATGTGGGGAAAATACAGGGACATACCACATTCTTATCTAGAACAGCAAAGAGGGAGATCTAAGTTCAGATCTGAGATCTCCCTTGACTCCTCTTGCCAGTGCCAGGGTATTGGTTTACGGTTTATTCTGTGCCTTAAAATTACTCAGTGACAGCACCTGTGCTATTGAGGACAGAATCACAATATTGAAGAGAGTAGGGTCTTGTTTTTCCCACTGTCTACCACTGACAGTGATGACAATGTGGTGATGTAAAACCTAGCACAGAAGCCAGTGGTCTCCAGATACTTGTTTCAGTCCCAGGCCTAACATGGTTTTTTGTCACCTGAAGATTGGTGAAACTTGGAAGACACATTCGAACTAAAATCTTTAGACCTGTAAAAAGTCTTAGGAACATCACAGTTGAGAAGTCTTCAGACCTACAGGAGTATGCACAGAACCAACTGAAGAAAGAAATAAATCTGGTTTAATACTGGATTTGGTGTTTATTTTTACAAGCCTTCAATTCACTGGTGTACCTTTTGATAGTCTGGCTTCAGAAATGCAACATTTGAGGCAATGTTGCTATTAGCCTTAAAGGAGTACTGGGGAGAAGGTGAATGATTAGATAAGCTGAATTCTATCATTGCAGGCACTTCCTCTAAGTGACAGCAGCTTGACCATGAGTCACCTCTTAGACTTTAGACATTTAAAACCTAGATTTCTAAATCTGAGATTACTATATTAGCTCCTTCTGTTGGAAATAATTAGAGAAAAAAGTGTCTTTATAGGCCAGTTCAACTCCTAAAACAGGGCAGATGACATTGAGTGCATACCAGCCTAGGTGTATGAAGTAAGCTGACATGAATCTCATAATGAGTTTCATTTAATATATGAAACTTCATTTTCCTCAAAAAAAAGTCATCATGGAAAGTCATTAAGCCTTCTCTTCTGTCTTTACAAGTGGCAAACTGTTGAATGTCCTGTACTTAAAGACTGTATTGTACTTTAAAAGATAAGAAGTCATACTTTGAGGAATTGTTCTTTGTTTAAGGATGGTTCTGAGATCTCAGGCAACTCTTCTAAACTGGACAAATGTGATATACCATTTGCATAGCGTTTCTGAGTTCAGTGGAAAATGAGATATCTGAGGAAGGACAGTTCTTATTAAAAAGTATAGTGCCATTTTGCAAGATAATCCTGGAGATCTTGAAAGATCAAGAGGTCCTTCTCCAACACCCTAGTAATCCTCATGGGAGATGGTGCCGAGGTTAGGGTTTAGTAGGAATTTACGCTATGGTGGAGATTTCCAGAATTTTCAGTCAAACAGGAATGGCTGTGAATACTGGAGAGTTCACCTTAACTTTGCTGCTGATTCAATATGTGGTCTGTCATTGAAACAATTGCCTTTCTCCATGACAAATGAGAAATCTGCTCTGCAATACAATAGAAGAGAAACTTCTGGACTCTGGTACCCACTTGATAACATACCAACATGAAAGAGTAGAAGGACTCAGCTATTAATAAACTTCAAATCCTTTGGGGGTCATGTAATAAGTAAGACATGGAATTTGGTGTAGTCATTTAAAAAAACTATCTGTAATAAATAGTTGTTAAATATAAGACAGTTCATGAAGGTCTTTGGGTTCTTCTGTCTTTGACAGGTGAACACTTTATAAGTGAATTGCCCTGGTTAAGTCTCCGTATAACCCAGAAGCACTTGCTTCTTCAAACACAGACCAATAAAGTTTACTCCTTAGTAGACATGATTCCATTCTGGTATAAATAAGGGGCTGTAAAACCAATTGAGCTGAGACTGTGACTTCTATACAGAACTTGGGGTTTGGATGTGATTTCATATCTAAGACCTTGTCATAGGGTCTCTCACCAGGAGGGCTCTTTATTTCTGACAGATTTTAAATTAGGCTGCTTTTTGCCTGGATATCTTGACTGGCTTTTGATATTTTTCTTAGAGTAAGGGCAGTTCTTGCATAGTGCATAATTTATATAAAACTAGTTCTAATGTCTAAAGCTTGTAATGACATGGAATAAGAAAAAGGCAGACCTTGCCTTCAGTCAATAAGCTACCATCATACAGTCTTCAGTTTTGAAAAGACCTCTTATCACAGCATTTGAAAAGCACTGAATGAAACCAATGTTCCAAAATGTTTTGTGTGTTCCGTTATTTCATGCTGAAAGCCAATTGTGAATGGTGCTTTTGAGCTATTTATTAGTGGAAATGTATTTGTTGCACATAAAAGAAAAAAAAAACAACAAACAAGCAAACTACAGCAGTGCCCTTGTTGTTATTTCATTCTTTCTGATGGAAACCAATAAGTGAACAGGTATTCTTTGAGAGCATAAAAATGTCCAAGCAGAGAAAAAAGCTGAATCAAGGTAATTGCAGAAGCCCCACATTATATTTCTTTTTTTTCGGCTGGTAACAACACAGATTGAATTTTTACCGGCAGAGAACTAAAGCATTGGAGTACATTAGTCAGTAAAAGTAGACTATCTATCCCAGCTGCTCTTTGTTGAGTCTTTGAATTCTCTTTGTGCCTCTCCCTGATTTTCAAGAAAATGTGGAAGGTTGGAGACAGCCAAATGCAGCGATCTTTGGTACTCAGGACATTTTTGTTTCAATTTTTTGTGCTTCTGAAGGAAATTACATCTGCTTCAAAACTATTTTTCATATTTCTGTCCTGGAAATATGGGAATGTACTTCCCACTGAATAGAGGATCTGAATGTAGAGAATCTAGCAAAGCACCTGTATCTTTACATTTCAAAACTATTGCTTCTTCCCTGCTCATTTTCTTTACTGAGACTCATTGCAGTTCATAATGAAGATATTACAAAACTGAGAAAAACAAGAGGAGTCTGTATAGGTGTGTGTATGTGAGTGTGTGTGTTTAAAATTGCCACCACCACAGCTGTTCATCAGGTTGGTAATATGGAATAATGTCACCCCCTTAGTTGCAGTTTGATCTTGGTTTATGTGAGCATAACTCACATAGCCTCAGCTCTACAGGTAATTATTAAGATTGCCTGTGAGAGTGTCATGGCTGCATAAGATTTCATAGACATGCAGTGCAATCAATGATATATGGTTTCTTACGGCCATTCATTACATCTGCTAGAGAATATAAATTTTCTGCCTTTTTTCCCCTCTTCATGTTTCTGTTATTTTTTTCCACATTATCGCTCTGTACTCTGATTTAAAACCCACAGTAACACAAAAGCAATGAAGAGTAGTTTCATTATAAGTTTGTAGACACTTAGTCAAGGTCTTTCATACCTTAAAAAATAATGGATTATAACATATAATTATTTAAGGTAAGGTTGAATATGTCATAGGAAGTTTCTTAAAGAAAAAAAAATATTCTTCCCAAATTCCAACTGCTTAACAAAGTGGTAAAATATTCACACTGAATAATTTATAAATTAAAATAACTAAAATTTTAAAATGTGAAATAAAATTTTGTACCCAAAGTATCTGTCATTATGCTTAAACTACATGATTACCATATGAATAAAAAGGTGATACCTTTGCTCCCCAGTCCCTGTCCTGCTGTTCATCCACTTGAGAGGTGTGAGAAGAGAGGCTATCGTTGAATGCTGAATCAAAGAAGTTGTTGACTACCTCAGCCTTCTCCTCATCTATTCTCACCAGTTTTCCAGCATTGTTGATTGGAAGAGGTGGGGGGAACACCTTCTTTGACCTTCCTTTTCTGATTAACATACCTGTAGAAGCCCTTCCTGTAATTCCTTGCAAACTTTGCCAGGTTCAGTTCTGGCTTCACCTTGTCCTTGCTTCCACTTCCTGTGCAATTGCTTCTTTCCCTTTAGTTTGACCATCTGGTTCTGACTCAGTCATGCCAGTCTCTTGCCTTTTTTCTTGCCTGATTTCTTGTTACTTGGTAAAAAGATATGGTAAAAAAATACATATTCCTCATTCATAACCTAGTGGGTAGATATGGAAAGTTAATATGTTCCAGTTTATTAAGATAGACTGGCTAAAATAATGCTGGCTATTCTCCTTGGTTCAGTTGCTCCTTCTGGGACTTTTCATATGATTGCTGGCTTTCTGACATCTGTCAGCAGTCTAATTACACAACAATTAATTGACAAGAAAAGTAATCTCAGAACTATCTATTAATCAGAAACTTGCTGATATTACTCCTCACCTAGTTTTTGCTACCTCCCTAAATTTCTTGGATATAGACAACAGGAGATACACACACTGGTTTTGATAGTGATGCAGGATTCATCCCAACCAACCTGAGGTATTCCTAGTGGAACTGACTAGACTGACCTTTAATGCACAGGTCATTGACTGCTAATATGAATGGTTTAAGTGAGTCCAGTGAATCATGCTTGTAAGTACCTGTTTCTCTTGACTG
>JAWWLV010000088.1:125838981-125856614 GCA_035041135.1 Platyrinchus mystaceus
AGGTCATTGACTGCTAATATGAATGGTTTAAGTGAGTCCAGTGAATCATGCTTGTAAGTACCTGTTTCTCTTGACTGCTTTTAAAGAGAGAATATAATTAGCTGGTGTAAAAATGTTATATATTCTAACATTATTGAACATAAATTTAGTTTCAAACGTATCTGTCATCTCTCAGTTAGTTTCAGGTCTGGGCTTTCAGAGGTAAAACGTGAAAAGAGTCCATGTTCTAATTGCAGGAAGAGTGGGACAACTGTACAGCATTTCCAGGCCATACCAGGAAATGTCATCTTGTTTAGCATAGTGTGTTTTGCAAGCCATATTTAAAAGAGTCTGAGTCTTCTTATTTACTAAAGAGGAAAAGAGTCTTCTTATTTACTAAAGAGGAAAAGAGACTCCTAATTTGTATTAGTGAGTTCCATTTCTGAAACTTGGGTTTTAAATGTTGCATTTGATTTTATGAAGTGTTGCTCTCTGAAAATTTCCAGGGATTAATGGTATTCCATATGTCACTCTAGTGCTAACATATACCCTTGTGAAATTTGAATCCAATATGATCTAAAGCTGGGAGAACTTTAATTCTTTGTGTATAAACTTTGCTTTGATAAAATGTAAAAGGCAGCTTATATTTTCAGAACAGATGCAATCCTGAGAAGTCATGAATTTGTTGCTATTATTTCCCTTAATTCATCATAAGTCAGAAGTCCAGATCATATGGGCAAATGCTGAAAACACGTTAACAGACATATTCAAAATGTGTAGAAAAAATGCATTCATTAAAGTATTTTTATAACAAACTCCTACTACTGACTGTCAATCGCTAAAGTCAACTAGAAGGTGAAGGTGTGTTTTCCAAGAATGTATTTCCTAGCTGTGTTTCAGATTTTGTATTCTCTAAAGATTTCTTAATCTATATTGGCTTAATTAATTTTTTTTTTCAAATGATGAAACTTCTTAGTACTAATTGGTAGAACATACTTTACACCATAAGAGGATTTGGATTTGTGGCAGGGATTTTTTTGTTCTTTGTTTGTTTGCTTGTTTGTTTTCTTTTCTTTTTTGCAAACACATTTGCTTGATTAATCTAGAGGTACAAAGGTGGTCCCTGAGGCAGACTGGATGGAAAAATGTGCACTGCAAAGGCAAAAGAACATGCAGGTTCCCTTGCCCTGTAGCATTAAACTAAAAAATTAATTTATCTGCTAAATTTATTTATGAACTTATGAATATAGTCTTCCTTGTGACCTTACCTTGAAACTGTAGGCTATCTTTGACTAAGATAGTTACTTTACTAGATAATTTGCATAGTAACATAGTCATTTAAGTACACTTGCTTGCAAAATTTTAATATTATTGAAAGTGTCTACAGTAGGTTTATTCTGTCAAAGTACAACTTGAGTCACAAAGCTATTGGTAAATTTTTGAGGTATATTTGTATATTTTTAGAACCTCTTTTATGATTATACCAAAATGTTTTGGGATTCTATGATAAGGTATTTGTGATCATTCTTCAGTTTAATCTTCTGAAATGCTAGCAAATGTCCAGAATAATAATTTTCTGTGGCTGACACAGAGAAAAAGGTCTTTGAGGCCTGAAACCAAATAGGATGGAAACCCAGTACCTAATTCTATTTTCCCTAGATTTCCCCTCTACTCCTCTTGCATTAATTTATGAGATTTTTGGCTTCTTTTTAGGCAGTATATACCTCTTATATATTTCTACTTCACAGGGTAAAATGTCCCTCATTATCATGTTTACCCATGCAGGAGCTCTTTCTTCCTGGCCATGAGATACTACAAAAAATTAAAAAGTGAACAATTCTGGCTGGCGGTGATTATAATGACTGTGAATGTCAGACTTTTGAACAAACACAGAATGAAAACACTCATAAGGAATCCTAATCTGTCCAACAAACGTCACCTTTTATTAGATCAATTTAATTATCCTGACTTTTATGCAGCATGCCTCTATAAAGCCCCAAAAGACACACACCAGACCATGCCCCGTCATCTTCAAAGACACCTATCAGGTTTCTTCCTCTCTTCTACTAATTTCACTTATTATAAGTTGCTTTGGAAAAGAGTAAATTCCTCTCTGATAGCAATAGATTTAAGCTTCTATTAAACATACCTTGCACAATTCTATAGCGCGTACCTTCTAGAGTAGTAGATAAAGAGAATTTAGATCTCTACAACTCTATAATGCACTGTTATTCACCCTCTTCCGAAACTGTTTTCTACAAATTAATGTTTATCTTTCACATACAAGGTATTTTATAATTCAAAATAGCTTAAGAAAATACTTAAACTTTCTAAACTAATCGATATTTTATCATCTCTGACGTCGAGGATTCTCTCTTGTTCATGCGTAGCAGCCTTCTCTGTGGAGCTAATTAGATTTTAATTATGTCATTCTTCAACAAACCTGTGGCTTAAATCTCAATTCAAAATGTTAAGACTAAAAAATACTTGTTGATTTCTTTTACTTAGATTTACTTAGGCTTCCTAGGTGCACCAAATTTTAACAGTTGTCTAGAAATACACACAAATATTTTATTTTTCAGTAAAACTCAGTTTCATTTCATGCCTGGTTAAGGTCCAGAGCTTAGGTATCGAAGCCTTAGATAACTATCTTTCCTGATCCAGGTCTATTATGTGTTATAAGTGTGTGCCAAATGCATCAATTTGGACAAGATTTTGATGTATGTCAAAACAAAGAAAATAAAAGTTTGCTGAGATAAAAAGTTTGCCACTCTACGGCTGAAAGAATGATTTATTTTTTTTTTTAAATTGTGTAAGCACAAATTCAACTCCATTCTTCAAAATTGTTTAGTCATTTAAGATAGTTTTGCCTTGGGTGATTGACCCACACAAAAGAATTAACCAGAAGATCCACATTCCAAGCTGATGGCCCTCCGAAGACTGTGAGGGGGAAGAAAAATATACACAGAGGAGAATGAGGCTCCAGTCATTAACAATACTATTGGCACTTTGATGAAAGTTATGAAGCCCTCACATTAGTTGGCCCAATTATCTCAGCCTCTCTGCTATAATAGTTTACTTTGTCAAAACTACTCTTTGTTCAGAGACAAGAGAGATTAGAGCTAAGACTCTTGTGTGAATAGGGATTAATGATGTGTAAAGATTACAAGAAAAGACAAATAGTTTATTAGCCCAGTAGTACCTGGAAGTTTAGGAAGTTGAGGAAGTTTGATGGCTAAACTGGAAATGTCAGTGCTGCTCTATGTCAGTTGTAGTGTGGTTCCTGCCCCACTCCTACAGCTCTCTGTAGCAAAGGCCAGACCTGTAGTATTTTATTTATTAAATTTTTATTCATTGAGTAATTGCTTTTATGGGGTAGTGAAGAGCCACTTCTTTCCTCAGTTTTTCCCTGAGATACCACTTTTTACACTGAACTGTTGCAAAATGAGACCTAGGAAATCCCCATCTTCCCTGTCATGCCTTGTTACAAGCAGCAGCTTTCCTTGCTGATTCTTAATCCCTTGGAATGGTAGGACCTGTACAGAGCCTGGTTATGCAGCTGGGAAACAGGAAAACTTATTACAACTTAGTACTCAGGGGAAACAGAAGAAGGTGATGCAGGATGTTTTACAAAATGTTCTACTCAACATGGAGGAATGCCTTGTTTATTCAGTCATGTTGCACATAACAGGATCTAAAATAAAATAAATTTAAGACCATAGATGTAGAAAAATTTATCAAATCAAATTAATTAAAAAGTTCAGTAAATAAATTATTAAAACATATTTAACAATTAAGACTCTCCCTAGAAGTTGCAGCATCTAAGTCAGACTTCAAACCTGACTGACAGGCCAAAAAAAAAAAAAAAAAGGGGTTGATGCTTCTTTGGGAGCTTTGGAACTACAGTTCTTTGAATTCTGTTTTGGAAAGTGTTTACTGAAGTCATTCAGATTAAGGTTTGGGGCAAGTCTTTTCTTCTTCATTCCCAGATGATATTATCTACATTTCTCTTTCCTGTTTATTTCCTGTAATTTCCTGTGAATTAGCACCAGGATATCATCTTCCAGTGCAGGAAACCAAATCTTTTCCTTTCTCTCTTCTTCTTAAGTCTGTTCATTAATTTCTCTGCACCTTAATTAGCATATTTCTGGCTTCAGGCTTCTCTCTTCTGTTACTGACTTCTGAGAAGAAACTGGTAAAATATTGTTATGAAAGATGTTTATGCATGGTTTTCTTACTAGATGCATATTTTTTTTTCTGTAAGCTTATGCAAATATTAAACACAAGAAAGCAGATGGTAAAATTGGAAATAGGTTGCTCTGAATAACAATCCCCCACCCTCCACTCCTGTAGTTTTAGGGAGAACCTCATGGGGCCCTGCCTTTTGCAATTCCAAAGCAGAAACTGCATGTCAAGACACTGATTCTCATTAGCTACCAGTTTGTAACTGTGATATGTTCAATCTGTCAAAAGAAAATGCTTTAGAATAACAACAGTTAATAAAACTTCTAGGATTTAATTTACTTGTTTCTGCATTTGTAATTGGAAGTGTGTGCTTTCCTTCATCTCTTTCCTCAGAATACTCTGCTGAGAGCTTGGACTTCTCTTTGACTGTTTGCTGAAGCTGGAATATGTAAGTGCTTTAGTCTTGTTTCTTGAGAAATCTTTGTCAGGGATAGAAATGTTTTGATCACTGGTATGGATTTGATTTGAAACAAAAAATTCATCGACTTCATTTGTGTTGGCAATGTCTGAAGCCAGTTCCAGGAGCATGAAGCAAAATGCAATGAGGTCTTTGATTCTTTTGAAGATTTAAATAGGCATTGGCTATCACTACCTGTTTTTTTTACTCATGAATTGTTAATCATGGGAAGATTTTAAATATTGTGTAGTGGCAAAATGTCTGCTTTTTTTTATTATTTACAAACTAATTAAGGATTCTTTAAAAATTATTTCATCTTAATACTCCTGTTACTCTTTCTCTCACATCTTTGAGTATTTTGGCTATGTTGAAGGCAGTGTTTTACCCTACCTTTTAATCTTCTGCTGACACCGTCTATGGTTCAGTTCTAGTGATTTAGCAGAGTGCCATCAGAAAACACCAGGATGCTAAAATTTGATTTATATGTGACAGACCCAGTCTGAAGAACTGCTTCTGCTTGTGATATTTCCACTTATATTTGTCCTTACTTTAAGAATGTCCTGGAGTACAGTTTATTCTTTGGAAACATGCCACTATGTAACAAAACAGTCAAGTGCCTTCTAGACTGAGAAAAGAGACTTCAACTACAGTTTTGCAAATGGAGTTGCATTTCAAGACCTCATTGCCCTGCAATTCCTGCAGGCTGAAATCCTACTACCTGTTGTATGCTTTTTGCTGCAGGTTCTGACATCTCAGGCTGCGGTCAGAGCCTGGATCTCCTCCCTGCTCAGAGCCCTCACTGCACATCCTCTGCTGTCAGGTTGAGCAATGTGTGTGATGTAAATGACTCTGGCCCCAATACTGACATTGTGGCCTCTTACACCCTAGTCCAGTATTGAAGGCTGCAGCATAAACCACTAGATTGATTCTTTTCTAACACAAGCTGAAAATCTATGTGCTGAGAATGAGCAATTAGCATCCTAGCCAAACTGAGCTCTAGATGTTACAGAGGATTGAAAAAACTCACTTGTGCCAAAAGAAATACTGCTAGGAATCTGAGTCAGCAGTTCCTTTTGAGAGAATAATTTATCTCTTATCAAATCATTTGGAACACTTGAAAAATAAGTACTGATTCTATCAAACCATTTAGGTGATTTGTCAACTTTAAAATCACATTCCTTCTTATGTTGTGTTTAGTTTTTTTGCAAGTATCATCATGGGGGGGTTTTTTTGTAATAATCAACGGAGCAAGAAAATAATTGTCTTTTACCTCTTCTGAATTCATTATGCATTTGTAGCACATTGACAGGTTCTCCATGACCAGTTTTCCTCCATATTGGTTCAGGTCATTGAAACCGAAGTGGGTAAGAGAGAGGAACCTCTAGGGTAGGGAGAAAACCAAACCACAAAACCCCACCTTAAAGATGTCTTGGTTTGAGACTTAAACAATATATAGTACCTAAAATGACCCTTGACTCCAATTTTTTTTTTTTTCATTGAAAACCAAGGATATGTCCAGGTCCGTTTTCTCCGATGTCATATTTCTTCAAATAATCTGAAATACTTTTAAGATCATTGAAGAAGTAGCAGCAATTCAGTTTTGCACTGGAGGTACATATGTTTTTCTCAGTGTGATGCATGTTTATTTTCATAAAGACTAAAGTTTTATATAAAATTTTAAATAATCCATGTGATTAGAATGTCAGCTTTTTATCAGAACCTTTAGCAAAAAGGTATGCATTCACTTTGGTTTCAGGTGGAGTAGCAGTAGCTGTTGCTGCAATAGATTCATTCAAATGCACAAAGCCAGTCCTAGTAATAACCATATTCCTATTTCTTCTGCATATGCAGGACCATGATTCAGATTGGAAGGGACTTTAAGAATTCTCTAGTCCATCTAAATCATATTCAAAGCATTGCCATGGGGAAAAAGGTCCTCCTTATCTCCACTCTGAACTTTCTGATTTCAATTTATGCCCCATTGTCTCTCATCCTCCTTCCATGCATCATGGTGAAGCACAATGCTTGCACAGGTATCCCCCTGACTGGGAGGATTATTCTGAAACATTTTCATCTAAAATAGTCAACCACTAGTGCTGCAGCTAAGCTACCTGCTTGTTTCAAGGCTGTGGTAGGCTCCTTGCAGTCTTTAGATGGAGCAAAAGGAAGGGTAATCCTGGAGGCAATGAAGAATTCTGAGGAAGCAGAATTTGCTTTTATGAGCTGAAGCTCCATGGCACTTTGAAATAACCAAGTTAAGACTTCTGTGTGTCTGGGACAAAACTTGCATCCAGGTCAAAAGCAGTAGAACAGAGGAGATTTTACCCTTAACATATTTCCTTAGTGCCATCAAATGGATGCTGCTCCTTTCTGAGTCAAGCATCATCTTGTATGAGCAGGACAATTATTCCATCTATTTTTGTTTGGAAAACACATGAAAATCCCTGAACAGTGAAGAATATGAGATCTAATGCTGATAGTTTTCCATCTGTCAAATTGACTTGCTAAGAAGGCTTAGAAAATAAAACTAATTTACTAGAATTAAAATAAATTAAGTAATGAATGACAGTAAATTATGGATAAAAACAGTCAACCACTGCAACTCTGAGAAGCAAATAAACAGTTTTATTTTTAAATGTATTTATATGCAAAATGAGAATGTGGTTTATGTTGCCAGCCTTTTAAAGGGTTTTATTTTGGGCATTTCTTCTCCTAGTTGAAATAATTATGACATTTATACCTTGAATGACACATATCTCTGGCGCTCATCTCATATCCTTTAGCATGGCCCAATTATTTTCAGTGGTGCACCAGGGGCGACTGAATGTGTTGTGTACATCCAAAGGCTATACTAATGCTGCTTCATTAGGCATAAGCTGCATGCCCAGGGACATTCAAAGCAATTAAGCATGTGGGCCAATTTAGGCTTTTATGTTTTCAGATCTTTTGCTTTAAATATTTGTACCTCTCCCCACCCTTCTCCCTGTCTCAGCAGAACACACTGTTTGGTCTTTCAGTCCCATAGTAGAGAATAGGTGTTAGCATGTGCAGAATACAGTTCAATGCAAATGAAGTTTTACAAAGTGACTTGAACGCTGCAGGATATGCAGTGTTGTTTTAAAAGGAGACACATATGCAACCATGTGCAAAGACTGTCTTGGGGAAGTGTGTCAGGACTTAAAAAGCACAGTTGGTTGTCTCAAATACTGCCAAGGCTACAAAGAGAACTTGCTATAAGCTAAGCCACCACAGTGGGAACTTGACATAAGCACAGAAGGGAGAAATTATGACAGGAAGGTGCTAATTCCAGGCCTGCTCAAGGTGAGATCTGGTTGGCACATTCTGGTTAACACATTCAGACAAAAATTGCCACTGTGGGCTGGAAGCAGCTGCTCATACACATATCACTCCAAATTAAGGGAATGGTATCTGCGACCATGGGGTCATGGATACCTGGAACTTGGACTATATAAAGGTGGTAAGGACTGGGGGACCCCCACCATTGAGCAGCCCAGGGCAGAGAAGGATCAGTGGGATGGTGACTATCTTCTGCTTGATTTCTCCCTCTGTCTCTCTCCCCTTCCCTATTTCCTGTTTCTTTCTCTCTGTACCTCCTATTTGCTGCTACATGAAATCCATATTACTGACTTGGCATATGGTCTCATTTGCACCTTAATTCAGGCAGTGGCATCTCTCACTAATAGGATCATAACAAACTGCATGTTTTATCAAGCAATAAAGATTTATGGGCCAGCCTCTGAAAGCTAGAGGCAACACAACTATACTGCTATTTTTGCGTAGACTTGAATTAGCAAGCATGTGTACGCAAATTCCTCGCATGTGAGGATGTGTGTGTGCAGAGCAAGGTTGAAGCAGCACTTAGAGAATAGCTGCAGAAGGGGATCAAAATTCCTACACCATATACCCAAAAAGCATGTGGGGGAAGTGTTTCCATTTGGTAAAAATGAGCTTTACGTGTGTATATGTGTGTGTGTATGTGTGCTCACCTAGCTATTGCTTGCATGCACTTTGTGTATTAGGAGTGCTGCTTATATTTGAGTTTGATATTGTTAAAACTGATTTGGTATAAAATGAAGGACTCATTATCCCTCTTGGGACTCTATCCAGCCATTTTCTCTACAATTACCATAAAACTCTACCTTAAGGCTTAATATACTAAGACCCTAAAATGCACAAGACAGTTTTTACATACTACTCTCTTCGTCAAAAAAATTGGTTAGTTTGCTCGAGTGCCCTACTTTAGGGTGGTAGTGGGAGCTCTGAGCTCAAAATAGAACTTCAATGCCTATGTGAATTGAGTTCTTCCAGCTCGATCTTCACAGGAGAACCCACAATATTCTTTCTTTTGGAGGAAAGTTGTCTTCTGTTCTGTACACATCTTGCTCTTTTCCAAAGCTCCTTCAAGCCTCTATAACCCCACTCCATTCATCTATAATCATCCTTAAACGTTTTAACTGAAGAGAGAAGATGCTTCTTACTCAGATGACATACCAGTTTTCATGAAGGGCTCGTGAATTCTGAGATTGCCTCTATTTTCTCTCACATACTCTGAAATCAATACTTCATGGTGGTCATATATTTGGGCTTTCTAGGTATCCTTAGGCTTTGAAAAGAGGGAAGTTTGTGCAGGGTGCTTGGTAGTTTATTCATTGTTTTTATCTTCAAAGTGGTAAAATGGATATCAAAAATTCAGTTGAAAAAGACTACTAAGATCATCAAGCCCAACTGTTAACCTGGTTAACTGTACTGCTGTGTTCACTTCTAAACCATGCTCCCAAGTGCCACATCTACATGTTTTTTGAACACTCCCAGGGACCATGGCTATTTTTCTGTGCAGCCTATATCAATGCCTGACCACTCTTTCAGCAAAGACATTTTTCCTAATATGTTATCTAAACCTCCCTGGTGCAACTTGAAGCCATTTCCTCTTGTTCTGTCAATGTTATTTCAAAGATATGTTTCTTTTTCTGTATTGTTTGTGGCTTAAATACTGATTAAATATTTTGGGTTACTTCTTTAAGCATCTTCATACAGAAATAACATGCAATTAAATTTTTTGATTCAGAAAAGGAAATTTGAAGTGAGTCATATGGAATAAGTAAACTAATGGAACAAAAATCTAAGGCATAGCAACTGTATTGCTGTAGGAATTTTATAATGAGGAATGGAGTAAGCAAATGTGACATACTTATATAATCAGTCATTTAAAGCATTTATTATAATTAGAATCATAGAAATTATGTGGATAGTAATCAGTTTTCATTACAGTTCTTCACACATTTCAGTGCTATAATTAGACTGTGGCATCTGTCATTGCTGATTAATTTGTAGACAACTCTATCTTTCCATTAAGATTTAATGTGTACGAAGCAAAATTTTCATTATCTAAAAATAGGAAATAAAAAGTGGTAGCATTTTTGGGGGCATTAGCTTTTCCACTTTAAAATTTTGGAATTAGGAATATCCCACCAAGATCTATATCATTTTCTCTGAGCGTAATTGGGTGGAAGGAGACCAAACTGTTCTTTTTGGGCTCAGAAAATAACAACCATTTTTTTCTTAAAGCCTTTTGCTATATGCTTACACACTTTGGGCTCAGGATGATAATAGTATCACTTAAACAGCAAAAGATTTAAATACCTCTGGTGCTCCTGCTGTGGTCTGTAAAAACTTGTCTTTGGCCTAGGATTGTAGTTTTTTTTTACCTGTGTTTGCTTGTTTGGCTGCTTTCAGCCATATGTAAATGAAAGCTATAATATCCCTGATCTGTTCATTCAGCTCCTGGGACGCCAGAATATTGTGCTTCCTTATTTTTTGCAGCCACGTGTAACATATCTTATCTACAGAACAACGGGTACAGTTGATTGAGGACGTATCTTAGCTACTATGTTGCTTCTCTTGTGGTTTCTACTTGGACTGCACTTCAGGATTTGCTGGATTTAACAGCTAAGGTAGTTTATGAAATAATTTATGAAATGGCTTCTCCTACTTCTTGTCCTCACTCATCTGTAAGATCTCACTATCTCCTTGGCTGTGCTGGCAGGTGTTTTCTGTCTTCAGTAAAAACTGAATCACTGGGCTGATCTAAGCTAAAAGATAACCTTCTGAAAAGAAGGCACAGACAGCAACATATGGGCAGAAATAGGGATGAGATCAAAAAAGACGGGAACTTTTCAATCTGTTTCTTGCTAAGATTAGCATGTTGAGACTGTATGGTCCCAGTCTAGTCTGCTGTGTACTAAATCACAGGGATATCAGTTAGTCAGATCCATCAAACTAAGACATACCTTGCATGTGCCGTTTCAGGGCTCGATATCGACACTCACCAGAGCTTCTAGGAGATAGAGCACATATTTGGCCATCAGTTTCTTAATCCTTAACACACCTGTGTTACTCTGGCAAGGAAGCACGGAGAATCTCAGCCACACAACTTTATTAATGCAGTGATTTTATTTATTATGCCAAAACTCGCTTGCATGTGCATTGGGTTACTTCTCTGACTTCTGGTTGAGATAAATATCATGCAAATCACTTTTTTCCCATAGACATGCAGCCATCCAAAAATTTTAAATTGAAGATTTTAATTTTCTAATTAAAAATAAGATTTAAGGCATATTAAGCAGAGAGATTTCATTATGCAAAAAGGTGAAGTGATTTGCACATTGATGTGACCGACTAAAATATTGCAGGTATCATAATCATATTGCTCCATGATAAGCAACTCATAAGCAGCAGCAAGAAGAGTGAAAGAAGAAAGATCAAATTAATAGAAAAAGGGACAACAAAACATTTATACCTAATCCCAGCAAGAAGACTAGAGAGAAATCCAAGATATGAAGGTAGGCAGGTGAGGTGGAAAGAAGGTTGTAGCAACTGTTGTTAGGCATATGTGCTGTCACTTTCCAGCAATTGACAGTCATATTCGGAATTATCCTAAATCTGGTATTAGTATACTTCTAAGATAATTCTAAAAGACAGGTGTGATATTTAGTAAAAATGATAAATATCTTTCCCAGCCTTGTATAGTTCATACTCTTGCAAACTTCTATTTTTTTCAGAAGCACTTTCAACTGATCCTTGTTTTCTCCCAGTTTTCAACGTTATTATGCCTTTAATAAAATCCCAGTGATTCAAGTGTAGTAGGAACTGGAATATACTGCAAATCTTTATTTTATTGTTAATAAAGTGACATTCTGCAATGGAGTGACTGCATCAGTGGACAAGATAAGAACTACAATGTAATCATCTACCTAGACTTGTGAAAGCATTTTGATACAAAATGCTATAGTCTCACACAACATTTTGGCTGCAAAATTGGAGAGAGAAGGGTTTGACAGATGGACTGTTAGATGGATAAGGAATTGGCTGGATGGTCATATTGAAAGAGTTGTAGTCAATAGCTCAAAGTCCAAGTGGAAATCATTTAAAAGTGATATCTCCCAGAGATCCATATTGGGACCAATAGCACCTATATCTTCCTCACTGATATGGATGATGGGATTGAGTGCCACCTTAGCAAGTTTGCAGACTGACATCAAGCTGAATGGTGCAGTTCATTCACTGGAGGACAGGGACACCTTCCAGAGGAACCTTGACAAGCTTGATAATCTCAAGAATTTTAACAAAGCCAAATACAAGATGCAGCACCTGAGTTGGCAAAATCCTCAGTGTAAGTAGAGACTGAGGAATTACAGCATTGAGAGTAGCCTTGTGGAGAAGGACTTAGAGATAACGATAACTGAAAAATTGGACCTAAGCCAGCCATATGTGTTTTCAGTCCAATCAGATCCTGGGCTGCATAAAAAGCAGCATTGCCTGCAGGTCAAAGGAGGTGATTCTGCTCCTCTGCTTTGCTTTGGTGAAACCCTACTTGGAGTGCTGCATCCAGCTCTGGGGTCCCCAGTGTCAGAAAGATGTGAACCTGTTAAACACATCTGCCGAGAAGAAAAGCTGAAAGAGTTGAAATTGTTCAGCCTGGAGAAAAGAAGGCTCCAGGGACACATTACTATGGCCTTTTAATATTTAAAGGAGACTTAAAAGAAAAATGGAGAGCCCAGAGATGATGTAGATGCCCCATTCCTGGAAGTCTTGAACATCAGGTTGGATGGGGCTTTGAATAACCTAACCTGTGGAAGATGTCCCTGCCCATGGCACAGGTGTTGGAACTAGATGATCTTTAAAGGTTCCTTTCTACCTAAACCTTTCTATGAATATGTTGTGTTACATAAATGTCCAGGGTTGCTTTTTCCCTCTGAAAATAAAAAATCCATTAGCAGATGCATCTACTCAAAGAAAAGATGCCTCATTTTTATCTTGGTGGGTTTTTCCTTACTACAACAGTCAGGTAGTATTTCAGGAATAGAATTTTTTCAATATAAGATCAATTAAAATGTACAGAACTCAATAAGACAAATGTCTTTTTTTTTTTTAACTTCAAAGACTGTTGCTTACTGGTTTGTGTTGTGACAGTATTTCTTCTTTCAGGAAGCCAAACAGCGTTTGTCAGTTTCTGAGTCTCAGTAATTAAATGCGCTTCTTCCTGGACTCCTGTAAATAGCAACATGCAGATTAAAACAGCAGCAACAAGGGAATTAGCTAAACATGTGTATTCATCCTGCTCACACTCTGGAAATTCTTTGTAAATGAGACTAATTTTGATTATCATAGCTTAGAGAACTTTCTTATGAGTACATAGATTAAAAACCTGCTAGAACAGCTGTTAATGTTCAGACCATGCAGGCTAAACTGATTGCTTATATCAATCCTATAGCTGGCCATTTGTTAGATTCCTTAGGAAAAAATGGGTGCAGTTTTCTTGTAAAAATGGCTTGTACCAAGCAATACAACTTTCCTCCCAACTTTATTTTCTTTTTTAGGTATCCTTATGTTGCGGTTTAGGAATGGTATTCCCCAAACTAGGTTCATGAAACCATGAACTGCTTGCTCCCCTCCTCTCCCCCTTCCCCCTCACCCCCACCTTTGGCAGGCTGGAGATTAGAATTGGAGATACAAAAGGTAAAGATCATGGATTGAGATAAGAAAAATTTACTAGAAAAAGCAATGAGATAAGAAAACAAATAGTAACAGTTACAATATCAATAACAAAACTTACAAGATAGACAAGATTGCTCAGAACCAGCCTTAAACTGCTCCCTCCACCAACCCCTTCTCCCTGTAAGAGACTCCATTTCTGCTCCCACCCCCCAGGCCTCTGGCAATGACTTGAGATAGTATAAAATAACCTCTGGGTTTTAACCATGCCTCCTCCCAGTTACTGCAAAATTAACCCTTTCCTGGCCAGAACCAGGACACCATAAAAAATAGAAATATTTTCCATGTGCCATGTCAGATTCCAAAAAAACATCCTCATCGCAGCTCCAGCATGATGTGCGCACCTCTCCTATGGGTCATGCTTCAGTTATTATTGTGGCCAGGTTGTGTAGAGTTTATCCTGAACTCTCATGCTGAAAATAATATTATATGTGGGAGTTACTCTTTCCGCTATAATTTGTCAGTCCTGGCAAATAGATAATCTAGGAAACAGAAGAGTGGAAATGGGAAAACTTGGTTTTGACCTTGCCAGTGTTGGTAATGTTTAGATATAACTGCAATATATAAGTATGTCTTCCAGCAGAAAATCAAATATTCCTTCTACTGTAGTGGCATTACTGATTTTTTTTTTTTTATATGAACTCCCACATGACAAATCTACACAGAAAAATTTGTGGGAATGATATTGTCAGAAAATTTTTAATATAGCCATCTATGAGACTTTCTCTCTGTTCATTGTTTTTCAGCTTAGAAGATATAGAGTACAGTCAGCTTAATGTGACCCAAAGTTTCAATTACCACATGGCACAAAAGATGGTGTGAAAGCAGCTCTACAGCTGAGGCTGATGTTGGCAAAAATCTCTGGAATTCTAAATAATTCTTTTGGTTCATCTGAAAAAGTAAAAAAACACCCCATACATTAATTATTACCATGTTTAAAGGTATGCAAACAGCTCTCCAAAACCCTTACTTTTTAAAAATTATTCCCATGGTCTCTCAGATGATTAGTGGGGGGAAGTGGGGATAAGAAGCCAGAAACAGCTATACAACAAGCATACATCCTCACAAGCCTTATTCTTTTAAAATTGGCATGGTTATAAGTTGTCTTTTTCTTAAAAAAAAGAAAAAAGAAAAAAAAAATCCACAAACACACCAAATCAAAAACCAAAACAACCTTCATGCATTAAATTATTTTTACTCAGTAGTGTATGCCTCTTGGGATGTAGACATCTTTATTTGGTTCAACATATTTTTCTTTTCAATGTATTTGAGGAGTCCCTCATATAGAGCCACAGCAACTACAGATCTTTGGTACAGGATGTGGTACAGGATGTGATAGGTCTGTCAGTATAATATCAGACAACTTGAGGCAAATTGTATGGTATGTTTATGAAATCTGCAGTCTAGACTGATTTAGTTCATAAACCAATTCACATTCACAACATGTTTCATGCAGAGCTTGCCTATTTAGTTCTACTTTTTATGAAAGAAAAAAAGACTATTTGATAGTTTGCCAGGGAAAGCAGTTCACTGGTGAAGTTTAGGAGAATAATTGCTTGGTCTTGACTACAGAATTTTAAATTTTCCTTATTAATGTGCTTCTCAGAAGAGAAGAAAGGTATAATATTGTTGTTGCATTTATGATAAAGAGTTATTGCATAATGTGTTTTTCAGCTTGAAATACTTGTAGAGCAAAGATAAGTAAAATCCACAACTGTGCCTTAAGACAACCTGCCTGTGCATTTCTAACAAAGTAATTGCATTGGAGACTAAATTGATACTTGAGCTTAAAATCATGCAACTATTCTGACTAGCAGAGTTTTCCATTTATAAAGTGAAAAGTGACCACTCAACAATGAGGCCCATGATAACCACACAGGCTTGTCTACCACATAATGAGCAAATGTATAGTAACACCTGCATCCAAAAGTAAATTCTTTGGAAACAGCATGACTTTTAAGCTGTGTCTGAATAATTTATTGATGGCAATAACCTTTTAATTTGGAACATCTCAGGAGCATTTTCTGAATAATTCCAATAAAGTTTATTTAAAATGGGATCCAGATGAAATAATTCAGCTATGGGTATACTGAGATGTTTTTGAAATTGCTTGAAAATACATGAAAGTGCTTTTTTTTTTTAGTGGAAGATACAAATTTTCAATTCCCTTTACTCTTTCAATAAAATATGTTCTTTAGAGGATTATTTCTGTCTAATAAATTTGAAGGATCATCTTAGCATGCAAAGAAAGATGGATGAATATCCTAACTTGCATATATAACTATACCAGACACTCTTAGAAACTAGAGGCAAGTCTTCATTGACTTTCACAGGGACAGATATTGTGTTACAACACTTTTTATTATGAGCATAACTTTTTTATTTATTTTAGTAGTTGAATAAATTTACCTAGTATTATCATAATGCAGAGAGATTTTTCTTGTCTGTTTATAATATTATAAAGTACTACCTCCTCTGAGGGAGTTACAGAGGAGGCATCTGTGAAACATAGTAAAACCAATATCTCAGTATCTTTTATTAGGCTGACTGATGAAATGAGGAAAAATGGAATGTTTCTAGGAAACTAAAAAATGTCTTTCAGAATCAACTATAATGACAGAATTTTCCCTCCCTCTTAGGTTTTGAACTGCCATCTAGTAATTCCCTAGCAACATCCATCATTGTTTTTCAAATTTTTTTCACTACTTGCTCAAGGTGATTTCCATTGCACACCTGCTGCAAGTGTGCAGCATAGCATAACTACAGAATTGTACTGCTGACAGCTGACAGATTCCTGTATGTACATTCTCTAGCAGGAGACCAGGATTTTTGATTTATAGATGTTCACAGACAATATCAATACTTTCTGTAGATATTTAAATGAGAGATGAATACTGTTTGTCCTGAATTCTTTGGTGCCCTGTTAAGGCAGTTTTTGAAAGATTTTTCTCAGCTACTTTATATTCTTATGGGAACTCAAGTGTTAAGATAGTAGTTTTATTTCCTCTGGAGAAACAAAATGTTCTGAAAACAGCACATGAAAGGAGCTAACCAAAAGTTTACTGAACTTTATCATAAAGTGTTCTACCAAGAAAAGAGTATCTTGCCAATAAATCCTGAAGCACATCTCAAAAGGCAATAAAAATCCTTTTGATTTTTAGTTTCTTTTTGAGTGGAATTTTCTTGTTGTTTTTTTTTTTTTTTTTTCTTGCTGTTCTTGAGGGATATTAGAGGCAAGAACATAAGATATCATCAGGTCAAGCTTTACTACTGAATACAATGTAGCAACTGGAGGAGACAAAGATTAGTAGCTAGTAGTAAATTCATTTTCTGCATGAGCAGAAACATCTGTTCATTGCTGAGAAGTTAATTTTGTCTAACCTTTCAAAAACTTTTGGTTACACATGCCCAATTCTCAGCATGAAGTTGAATTTGTGTGTTGGGAGGAAAGATTAAAAGTGTGGCTGCTTTTATTTATTGCATTTTGTTTGCCAAAATGTGAGCTGTATAGAAAGTACATTGTGGATGAGAAAATACATATATGTATTACATGTATATCAGTCTAGTCACATCATATTTTGCACCTGTATGGTCTCTGTGGTGGGTTAACTTTGGCTGGCTGTCAAGTCCCCACTGAGCCACTCTGTCACTTCCCTCCTCACAGAGACAGGAGGAGAAAATAAGATAAAAAACCCTCATTAATTGAGATAAGGGCAGCTTAATAAAGGAAAGTAAAGCCTACATACAAAACCAAAGAAAAACAAAAAAAGAATTTATTCTCTACTTCCCATCAGCAGGCGATGTCCATCCACTTTTTGGAAAGTGGGGCCTCAATACATTCTTCATTTGCTTTAGAATATAAACTCCTTAATAACAAATGTCTCCCCTTTCTGCCTCCTTTCTCTTAGCTTTTATTGCTTAGTACTAAGGCATATGGTAT
>JAWWLV010000088.1:125858670-125871394 GCA_035041135.1 Platyrinchus mystaceus
CTCCTTAATAACAAATGTCTCCCCTTTCTGCCTCCTTTCTCTTAGCTTTTATTGCTTAGTACTAAGGCATATGGTATGGAATATATCTTTGGTCACCTTGGGTCAGCTATCTCATCTGTGTCTCCTCCTAACCTTCCGCCCATCCCAGCCTACTGGTTTTTGAGGGTGAGTGGGAAGTTGGAGAGATGGCTTTGATGCTCACAGAACCCCAAAAAATGGTGTGTCTTCAACATCTTTCCAGCTAAAGATACAAAGCACAGCACTGTAAAGGCTCCTGTGGGAAAGTCAGTTCCATTCCAGACAGACCAAATAAGCTCTCAAGCCATCACTAGCTGATGGGCTGTGCTTAGTCTTGATAGTGGCAGTAGCTGCTTGAAGCACACCTATTTCTTGCTTTGGGCCCTGTGGTAGTATACAGGGTGGACACTTCTTATGCCCAAAGTCTGTGGCTTGCTGAAACAGGTGCCTTTGAGGAGAATTAGTTTGCATGTGATCTAAGTGATGGTAATGTAAATGTTTGGTTTGATTTTTTTCCCCTTCTTTCCCACACAGGGCAGTAGCTGGAGTGCCTTGTACACACAGATAGCTACTATTTTTTCCTTAAAGTCAGATTTTTGGAAGAAAAACAATTTGATGAATTTTTTAACCAGGCCATAAAAGTGAATCTTCTTGTACTACTCCCATACAGAGAAAAAGAATATGGACACTTGAGAGTGAGCCTTATTTCTGAAATTCAGTAGTGAGTCTGAACTAAAAGGGACTTTTAAATTGATATTAAAATATCAATGAATTTAGGATGCCTTAGGAATGTGTTATACTCAGCACTTAGTATCCTAGTTTACCTGATGTAAACAAATGTTGAAGATGAATTCTGAAAGTGTTTTTTAACCTAACCATTTACAATTAATACTTATTTTTAAAGAAATATTTCTAGTAGTGAATAGTAGAAAATGCAGTACGCTTTTGAATAATTAAAACACAAGCAACCATCTAATTACCTTCTGTAAGATATCTCTAGAAGTGGCAATTTTTGCCAAAATTTTCACTTTTGTTTAGAAAATATGGTATAAAATTTCATGAGGAAATCTCTTTTAGTTTTATATTTCAATTAATCTTAAAGCTGCTGTACAAAAACTGCTTTGGTGAATCATTGTCCACAGGTGCTGATTATTCTGTCCTAAAAGTTAACCTTGTTTTCCTTTTATATATATATATATATATATATATATATAAATGTATTTTATAGAAACATTTGACTTTGGTAACTTAAAATAATTATGACTTATTTCTAGCTCTGCTCACATTTTTTTTTAATTAATATCCTCTCATGCTTTCTCACAGAAGCAGTGCTCTATAAAATGCAATGAAATTAAGTTTGTTGGTACTATACGGCTACAGTTTGGGTGGGAAAACAGCCCTACAATTTTAGGCGATTGATCAAATTATACCTTGATTTACAGATTCACAGCCTTCCAAGGAGAACTACAAATCTTACTGAAAGTGATTCTCTTATAAAATTTCAAGGTATGAAATAGCTGTGTTGACACATTTGAACTAAGTACTGTATGTTTTCCCCTCACAGTATTAGCCTTCTCAAACTTTTTTTTTGTTTGTTTATTTTATTTTATTATTTTATTTTACAGAGGGTTAGTGACATGCTTTCTCTGATCCCATCTCTACCTTATCCTTGTTAATGCTGACGGGGACTGGGATTCAAGCCTGTGGAAAAAGTTCTCATTTTTTCCTTTGGAAGGAATTTGTCTTACATGTATCAGCGAGATTATTGTGTGTGTATCTGAAGACAGAATCTGGCATAGTGACTTGAGCTTGTTTGCATCAGCTGCAGAGTGCTGTATAGGGAATTGTTCATAGTACTAGGCAAATATTGTAACTGTTAGATTATAGACAAGAACCCTGCAGCAACAATAGTGATCAAAGTGTTCTTGAGCTTTGCATATTTAGATTTTCCTGCTACTGAATTCAGGCTTTGAGGCAATCTGCAATTGTTTTTTTCTGGGACTGTTGAGGTTTCAATGCAGTCTTAATTATGTGCAAGGTCTTAATTATGTGCAAGCCCCACCTAGCTTACAATAATTTACAACTGCTTATTTTGGGAAGTTCTCTTCCTTGACTATAGAAGCATAACTTCCAGAAGATTTCCTGCTCCAAACATTCCCTCCCCCTATAAGATTTCTATACAAACATATGAACATTTTTTTAAAAGTATTATTCTATTCTGACTTTGATTCTTAAAATGTGTGTGTATGCAGCATGTCGAATCATTGCAATATAGGTGTTCTTGCTTAATAAATCACTGAAAAACATATGGGAAAGCTGTTGGCTTTCAAAGATGCAGGAATCCTAAGAGGAGCATTCTCTGGAAGCTGCATTGTAGATATAACAACATACATCAGAAATTGAGAGAGATAGGAAGCAAGCAAGACAATTTGAATGTCTGTGACCAATATGATACTGGTATTTTTTCATACATGATGCAGTTAGTTCACTACAACAGCCTTGTTTAAGTTCTGGTTTGGCTCTCTTGTTGAGGAAAATTTTGTCTCAGGACAGGTCAAGATTAATGGAAAACCAGTCAACTAGATCACACATAACCTGGTGGGGCATGTTGTAACAGCCTACAGCAGCCTGAGGAAAGAGAACAAAAAAGCACTAAGGTACTTAGATGGAGCCAGGAAATACTGCCAGCACTGATTTGCAAACCAAAATTAAATGTGAGAATGAAAAGCCACTCTTAATATGTCAAGCAAATGGTTCACTGGAAGCCTTGAAGAGGGGTAAGTGCCATCATTTTACACTTTCTAAGAGTTAGGAAGTTTTTATTGTAGTAGGTATTTAGGCATTTAATTCCAAGAAAGGCTTCAAGTCTGTGAATTTGGAGACTTGTCTTAAATAAACACACATCCAGCAACCCTTCCTTTCAGGAGACTACAGAAGATAAAAAAGGATGTGATTTCTTTTATGCAGTATTCTTGTGGTTATGGCATCCCTCTGCAAAGGGGGAAATCTGAATTATTTTTTCTGTCTTTCTTCCATCCTGTAGTTTACATGGTATTCTGGGATGCAGTACTCTTGATGATTTCATTGGAGTTGCTGTTTCACAGTATTTAAATCTTATGGCCATAGAAAATGAACTTCTTTAACCCACCTCTGTTTATTTGACCTTGGGCAGCAACAGGAGTCCAGTGTCTTGAGTTTTGGTCTCACACTTGTGATTTTCTCTCCCTCATCCCTCCTTTTCTTCTGCCCCATCAGCACGGTTTATATGTGTTTCAATTCTACTGAATGAAAATTTGGAAGGTGGACTCAGACATTTGCAGGTGGTAGGCTGAGGAATGGGTTGGCAATCTGCACCATTCATTGTGGAACTGTGGCACAATTATCACTGCTAAATTCTTATGGTTCTGCATGCCTGCAGTCTGGAATGCACATTGGACTGTACAGCGTGCTTTCTTGACCTCTTACTGTTCTCTCTGATAGTGATGATTAGTCATGTTTCTTTCTGTTGGATCCTGCAGGTTCTCACACAAATACGCTGTGTGAGAACAGCAAAAAAAGGATCTGTTACCCTGTGACTTCTTAAACAGTACTGAAGCATGTAATGAAGTAAGGGCTGGCAATTGTTTATCATTACAACTTCTGCTAAGTGTGAGCCACAACCAGCAGTGCAACCTGGCCAGCAGTGTAACCTGGGGCAATGGCTCAATGACTTGGTCTCTGGCCTCAAGTAAGAAAGAAGCTCCGAATGTTGAGGAGTGGACATATGGCCTATGATAGTTTTGATTTATTGCAAGTTTAAAAAATTAAAAAAAAAAAAAAGGTGTGAAGATTCTTCTTCTCCTAGGTCTTTTTGAGTTCTGTCATCTTCAATGTTTCCCATTACATTATTACATATCTTTAGGTCCTATGACAGGAGTGTACAACTAAGGATGTTTAAGTAGTCCAAAAGCAGGAGAGAAGAACAAAGAATCATAGAACCATAGCATCATTTAGGTTGAGAAAGACCTATAAGATCATTGAGTCTAACTGTTAGTGAATAAACCCTTAGTGTTCCTTGGTGTCATGTCTGCATGTTTTAAATACCTCCAGAGTTGGTGACTCAACCCTGGGCAGCCTGTTCCAATCTAAACCTCCCCTGGTACAACTTGTTACTTGGGAGAGGAAACCAACCCCCACCTTGCTACAGCTTCCTTCCAGGTAATTGTAGAAGTGATGAGGTCTCCACTGAGCCTTCTTTTCTCCAGTCTAAACACCCACAGCTCCCTCAGCCACTTCTCATTAGACTTGTGCTTCAGACCCTTCACCAGCTCCACTGCCCTTCTCTGGACACACTCCAGCACATCAATATCCTTCTTGCAGTGAGGGGCCCAAAACTAATCACAGGGTTTGAAGTGCAGCATCATCTGTGCTGAGTACAGGAGGATGAACCCTGCCCTAGTATTGCTGACCACACTGTTTCTGATCAAGACAAGACATCTTCATTTACAAACTATCTAAGGTCCCAGTACAGTTTATGTCTTGTAGATTGACCAAGAAAAAAAATCAAGCTTACCACCATGATTTTGACAGAAGTGTTTTTGCACACAGTTGTGTGGAGTAGACCATTGCAACGTGAAGACCCCTAAGGTAGGAATGAAAAGGTAGAGAAGTTGCTTCAAACTTGCAGGTTCTGCCTTCTATCAGGAAAGTTTTAAAATCTGGTATTATTTTGACACTTTTAATGTACTAAAGTGTCAGAGGCAAAGCTGTGAACCTCCTAAAAATCAGACCGTGAAATATCCACTTTGCACAAAACTCACTCAGAGAAGTGAAGACAAAATGGAGGAGAATCTTTATTGCCAGGAGTAGGTAGCTTTAATGCGGTAGGCATGGAATGTGTGGAATTTGTGAGGATTCAAAGGGGGTATATATGTCTATAAATGGAGAAATTGAGCTAAAACACATCCAAATATGGGTAAAGGAGATACAGAAAAGGGAAAAGCTATAAATTTTGACTATCACTAGCCAATGGACAAAGGGGTTACAATCAACCATTAGGAAAAGGGTTAACACTAATTTAAACTGCAGATTACATATAAAGTAAGATTTTTTTCTAACAACATTGTTAATAAATTGAATAAACATAACACTTTTATAACATGAAAAGCAGTTCTCTGAGGTAGAAGTTTATCTGATGTCTGTAGTTCAGCTGCATTTCAAAGCTGTCTTTTTCTTCAGTTCTCTTTTTCTTCAGAGATTTTTCTCCACCACAAATATGTACCTAGTGGTGTACTTCCAACACTAAGGTATAGTGGCAGACACAGAGAACACAGCATCAAAACCATTCTCAATTTTTAATCTTAAAGAGGATTCAGGATGTATTATACATTTAACAGTAACCATCCCAGTCAATAACCTTGAGCTAACATGTCTCAGAGGCAGATGGCTACTGGACAGAATTAATTCTTTTATGGAGATTTATTATTTGAAATATAATTTACACTAGTATTCACAGTGACAGTATTTTGTAGCAGTCATATTCAATCACTTTCCTTTGAGGAAGCCATTCAATAAATGACAGCATTCAGGGTGCTGTTACTTATTTTCTTACAAAAGAAAAAAAATTTCAGCAATGACAATTTTGTCAAAGTTTCAGACAGAAGAAATATATATACACATATTTTGAAGCAGAAGCTTTCATTCTTTCTGATGCACTGAAAGCTCTTTTTTAAATATATTCTGAATGACCCATTAAATCACTGTTGTATATCGTGTTTGACTTAAAAATGCACTGAAGATGAATAAGTTTATAGACATATATTAAATACAAGGCATAAGGAAAAAACAACTATGTACATGACTCATTTATTGCTTGATGGACTATCTCGTTAGGTGAAGAGGGCTATGGAGGAAGTAGTAATTCTTCCCTTTTCTTCTAGTTTTCTCTGAGCAATGTAAATGATCCTAACAAAGATGATCAAATGTTGGAAAAAAACCACCCCAGTTTTCTTAATCAAACCAAATTCAAAGTTTTACACTGCAGATAATAAAGGTAGCATAAAAACAATGCAATAATAAAGTTTCGCAGACTGAGAAAGGGACAGTAACTTATAGGAGGTGGAAGCAGGAACCATTCATATACTTTGCAAGAGTGCAAGAGGGGCTTCCATATTATAGGGAAAAAGTTTTAACAGTCTTTCAGCATAAAAAGAACAGGTTTGGTTGTTGTTTTTTAAATGCCCTGCATTTAAAAAAGAGAAAAAAATCATCCCCCCCAAGACTTCACAATTCAGTTAAAACCATTAGATTTTGTTAGAAATTAAAGATATAGGAAATCTAATGTATTTGAAAGCCTAGGAAGAATGGTTTGTGGAAACTGTCTTTATAACTTTTTCCTGAGTTGCCTCTTGTGTTTTGCCAGTTTTTTTAAAACTTTTGACACATTTTATGTAAAAGGTACCAGTAAAACACTGTTATGAGGAGGGCATCTTTATAAAACAGCATTCCCCAGAGTAGGACAGTAACAGCTGGTTAATATTCATCACTGTAACTTATGGGCACTAGTTAAAAGGTATGTCAACAAAATCAACTTTTATTCAGATAAAGGTTTTTGAAGTGGTTTTATAACTTGATTTAAGTCCTTTTTTTCTAGCTGGAAAATCAGGGCTTGGCAGTGTGTGTCTGTACAGAGCTGTAGAAATTACTTCCTTTAAATGACTATCTAAATTTCTACCTGTTTAATCAAAATGAAATAGATGCAGTCAAACAATCTCCTGGTCCATAATGGTGTTTCCCAAATGTTGGAAAGTTAAATTAAACTTTCAGAAAAATATATGCTTATCATAGTACAAAATCTGTGCTGCTAGAAGCTTTGTCTTGAGATTTGTTAAAAAATAACGGATACTACAGAGTGGAAGACAGATGCTTATCCTGGGTTGGTTTAAGTGGACTTAAACCTAAGTCCAAGCTGAATGGAAATAAGTAATTCTAAATTTAAATGTGACTCTATACAGGAATTTAAGCTAAACCATTGCCACTTTTGAAAGCAGTACTCAGAAACTTCCTTGTCTTCTTTCTTTTTGGTTCCCACAGTCCCTGCATGTGGAGCCTTTTGAGCCATTTTCCTACTGTGATCCCTGTCTTGACCTTTTTTATTTAAAGTGCAGCTGACACTTATACTTTTGTGTAAGCTGTGTTGACATTACATGATAGGCACCAAAATCTTCAGATCTATATATTGAATTACAGTTCTCTACTCATGTCATTACTGCTCTATTTCTCATGTACACAGCATCATACTTGCTGCAATCAGGTAGGTTAATTCCTGGTATTAGAAGGACATAGAATTAAATAGAGGCTTCTAAATTAAATGCTTATTCTTTCTAAGAGCATTTGGAGAATGAGCTTCATCTCATACACAAGTGCCACAGCTTGCTCTTCTCCTGAGTGAATCTTATCTTAGCAGAGGTGTTAATTTGATGTTGTTATGCGAACTTAATACATTTACTGTCCATTCTCGCAGCCATGTGCAGATGCAACGGGGAATGTGCATAGATTTCCTAGCACACACCATTTGTACTGTGGTAGATGTAAAAGGATGCTCTTCATTTACTACCCACTATAGGCCCTGGTCAGACATAAACATTTCATTCAGCTTAGCTTGAGACCATTTCTACTCTAGAGTTTGTAGAGTATAAAGCTGCAAAACAGAGCTGCTCTACTCAGCAGATTGTGGATCTTACATGTGCAGAAAACACTTTTAACTTTAATTGTGTAATTACATTTCACAGAAAGAGCCCTTCAAACATTTAACAATATGTTTGTTAAAACCAAACATTTCTGACATCTAGGCTCTCACTGCTGCTAGCAGCTTTTTTTCTTCACGTTAGTGATGGCTTCCAAGTGTTGATGCTTGTATTCACTGACTTATCCCTGTTTACCCACTTTCCCACCTTTGTCATCTTTCTCATATAAAATATTTCACTTTCTAGTGAAAAGGACATGAAACAACTGCAATACAGAGGTAAGATCTTTGCCAAGTATTTTGTTTTATGTATTTATTTTGTGAATAGCCTGTATGGTTACTGTGTAGAAGCTCATTGCTGATTCTCTGGTTCCCTCTTTGTTAATCTTCTGCTATGATCTTTTTCCTTCTAGTAGTAGCCATGTCTTGCAGATTTCTCAGATTTACAGTTATCTCTCCATGCCACCTGGAGCAAACTGCTATGAGAAGAAAGGAGGTGCAATATGACTTTGTAGACTCAGGAGTTGCAACTGCACTGTTTTGACAGACAAAACTGTCATAACCTGAGGACTGTCTCTTGGCTATCAGTGCAACCCTAGTTTCAACCATTTGCAGTTAACATTAGTTCGTGACTTTCAAGGCACACTGTGACTGACTGTCGTGCTTAATCTGAGGTGTTTTGGAATGGGAATTGCAAACCATTCTGCACAAATTTGACACAAGAAACACAAGGCCATTTTTTGAAATCTGGGATCCTCTTATGTGGGCAAGGAAAGGGAATTACAAAGTTTAATTTAGTCTAATTTTTGTATATGAAAAATTGTGTATGAACCAACAATGTGCACTCACATCCTGAGAAGCCAACTGTATTCTGGGCTGCATCAAAAGAAACATGACCAGCAGGTTGAGGGAGGTGCTTCTGCCCCTCTACTGTGTTCTTGTGAGACCCAACCTGTAGTATTGCATCCAGTTTTGGGGTCCTCAGCATGGGAAAGGCACAGACCTATTGTAGTTTGACCAGAGAAGAGCAACAGAGATGATAAGAGGGATTGAACACCTCTCCTCTGAGGAAAGGTTGAGAGTTGGGGTTGTGCAGCCTGGAGAAGAGAAGGCTCTGGATAGACCTATTGTGGCTTTTCAGTACTTAAGGGGGACTATAAGAAAGATGGGGACAAACTTTTCAGTAGGACCTGTTGTTATAGAACAGGAAGTAATGGTTTTAAACTAAAAGAAGGTAAACTCAAACTAGAGAAAAGGAATCATTTTTAAAAAAAAAAAACAAAATAAATGTTGAAATGGGAGCTATAGTATGTATATCATACTATTGGCAGATATTTTATTATTAAGAATTACAGAACTCTGATGAGGACATTATATTGAAGGCTAAATTAAATCCTGACATGGTTATAGCATCAATAGACGATCATTTCCCTATCATCAATGACTTGGTGTCAGTATCTAATTTAACTGATATCTTAAAAATACTGGTATCTTTTCTTGAGGCATCAATAACTTCTGTTCAGTATGCTGCAGTCTTTTTTTCCTGTGTAGTTATTTTATTTTTCATGTATGTGCAAATAGTTTCCTCCTGTGAAATACAAATTGTTTTGCACCACTGGGCTTAATTAATCTACTCTTTTCTCCCTTTTAAAGCAGATGAAGTGCATTAATATAGGAAATAAATATTGTGGAAATAGATTTGTTTCCCAAATGAGAGAAAAGAGACTATCTCTCTAAGGGAAGAGTTAGTTTGGTCTGCTGTCTGTAAAACCTGCAAGCAAGGTAATGGTCATGGCCAAAATAAAAACAAGGGAGAGGGGGTATAACAGAAGAGCCAGGCTGAGTATATAATTGCCTAATTATATTTCCTTACTTCTGGCTAGTCAGTGCCTCTTTTTATATTCATCTTCAGGTTATACAGGATGCAGAAGTGACAGTTATGCAAAGTAGTAGGAAAAAAGCAGAAGGGAGTGAAATCTTAACAAAATCTATGGAGGTTGGATTTACCAAAGAGAAACATTAAGTCTCCTTTGCAATGTTCTACTGTCTTAGAAACCTGTAGGAAGCAGTAAGCGGATAAACAGTAGATAAACCTGGAGCATATTCACTTCAGGGCTTGAATGAAAATCCATCGCTTTGGGGTCACAGTGTCTTGCTTCTTTGGCATTCTGCAAGCCAGAAATTTATCATTGAAATCTAGTATAAACTATTACAGAAAACAGCTTCTCTGTAAACTTCCATTTGATAATTTTATATTGTCTTCTTTACATTTTTTACATTTAATCAGGAGTCTACACTTTTTAATTTCCTTCTGTCTGTTGCTGTAATTTTCTGTTTCCTATAGGCAAATGGCAAAACCAACATTTTTCAATTTCCCATTTTAAAACTTGGGATTTAATGAAACACATATTATTAATACTGTAAAATTATAAATGATGATGTTTTATTAGCTCCTAAGGTAATGCTCAATTTTTTTTTACCTTTTTATAGGAAAGTATATCTTTTTATGTATTTTAAAGTTTATACAGTGGCTTAGATGAAGAGAAAGGTTGTTTTAAATAGAAAGGAAACATTTCAGAATTATTTTATATATGTGGGAATGGAAAAATGTGCTGGTGATATGCGAAAAGAATCAAATTCACATGTCGTTATATCATCTAATAGATTCCAATGGTGACAGAAAATACATTTGTTGTTGGTTACCACTGGTGGGGAAGTCAAGCCTCATCCAGCTGCTCACTCACACTCCCTCAGCAGCATGGGGGTGTGAACTGGAAGGGTGAAAGTGTGAAAATGTGTAGGTAAGGAAAAAAACTGTTTAATAGGGAAAGAAAATTCTGTGTGCATAAGCAAAGTAAAATAAGGAATTTATTCACTACTTTCCATTGGCAGGCAGGTGTATAGCCATTTCCAGGAAAGCAGGTCTCCACCATGTGTAGATTTTACTTGCAAAGACAAACACCTAAACTCCTTATGTTCCTCTTTCCTCTTCCCTGTAGCTTTTATTGAGATGTATGATGCCATAAGATGTGAAATATACCTCTGGTCAGTTGGGGCCAGCTGTCCTAGCTGTGTCCCCTGCCAACTCCTTGTGCACTGTCAGCCTCCTTGATATTGGAATGGAGTGAGCATCAGAAAAGGCCCTGATCCTGTGAAAATGCTTCTTAGCAATAGTGAAAACATCCCTGCATTATCAACACTGTTTTGGTTGCAAATCCAAAACAGAGCACTACACTAACTATTATGAAGAAAACTAACTCTGTTCCTAGTACAATACTTCTGTGTGTTGTTCTCTTCACAGTGTGGCAAATGTTGTGCAATCAGCTCTTTAAGTAACAAACCCTTTGCTTTGATAGCACACTGCAAATGGATCCTGAATGAGACCCTAAGGTCTCACCTAATGATGGATATTAATTAGCAGTCATAAAATATAAAATTGAGGGAGCTCACTTCATTTTGCAGGGAGTTATAGTCAATACTTGTGTGCGAATGGAAAAGCAACAAAAATTTGAGGAATAAAACTTCTGATGCCTGAAGAATCTGCTGTGCCTGAGAACTCCCCATGGATGTGGTTTATTGAGTAGCCACTGACATATAGAAAGATGAAAATAATAACCACAAGGAAAGAACTTGGTTTAAATTCAGTTTATGTTAAATGTATGGGCGGGTACCAAGGTTGACTCTTTCCTAGAAGCTTCTATCATCAATTATATGGTGCAAACTGAATGTGGTATGCTGGCTTGGGGACACATTGCACTGCATTTGTTCAGCTCAGTACCAAGGGTGATGTAGATTCAGCCCTGCGTACCTCGATGAGCCGAGTCTAAATCTGAAGATTAATCAACTTTGGATTTTATTGAGGGAAAAAAAAAAGTTTTCTCTGCTTTCAGTAATAAGCTGAATTAGAAGTGTGTACCCGCATGCCTAGAATTATTAATGAAAATTAGATTCAGACCTGGATTTTATAGTTACATATGGTGCATATACCACGAGGTTATCAGTGTCCAATAGGCCTGTGTCTTCATGAATCTTAAGAAAAATTCAGAACTGGTCAGTTTTCCTTGCTGGCTTTGATTTCATGAATCCCTAGGCTGTGAAATTCACGTAAATTATCATGAAAAAGTTTAAGAAGCTCTGAAAGTTCCTTCCCAGCACACAATATATGAGTTAAGTTTTTCAAAAGATCTCTAAGAATCATCTCTAAGGAGCACATAGAAGGAATGAAAAAGTTGCCGTAAGTGAGCTAAACACACACTTCACCAAAGAAGTATTTTAGTGCCTGAAAACATATAAAATGGATATACTATTATCCACCAAGAACTATTTTCCAGTTGCCTGAGGGGTGGGGTTTTCTGGTGTGGAAAATGATTGGTGTCTTTTTATGCAGGATTCCTGAGAGGAAATCTTGAAATTAGAGCTGATGGAGCCCTGAATAGCCAAGCATCTGTGAGGTCCACTGTGAAGCAAGCCTTGTGATCCAAATATAGCTTAAAGCCAAATCTTTTACCACACAGCATTAATAGGAAAGAATCTAACAAGAAATCCACAATGAGTTTAATTGTAGTCGTATAAAAGTTAAAGGAGATGTATTGTTTTGTTACAGTGGATGGAGGAGAATACCAATGAAGCAAACTCTAATAAAATTCTTTTTATAAGGTAGTTGATTTAATTTGCCAGAAGAACTCAGCTAGTAAACACACTATTAACACTTGAAATTCAAATAGTTGAACATAATTTTTAAGCCCATACATGAGCTGCATGACATTCTAAGGGACAAAGCTTGCCTCTAAACTGCTTCTGGAATAGAAAAAGGTGAAAGTAACTTTGGGCCAAAGCTGAACAGTTTTGTTCCATTGTTGTACTCAGCAGAGTAAGAGAACTTTTGCTTTTATTCCAAATTGCTTGCTAGCTAAAGAAATTAGAATTCTTGTCAAAATGCAGACATCCCTTTTTAAGTATGCTACTTTCTTTAACTACTGATAT
>JAWWLV010000088.1:125872549-125891659 GCA_035041135.1 Platyrinchus mystaceus
ATAATTTATCTGCTCTCCAGAAATGTCAGACGGTGCTTCTGCCACCGTTGTTTGCCAGTCTGTGTTTGTGCTGAGCTGTGTGCTGAGGTGGGAGTCATGGGAGAAGATGTGTTATTGGCTGTGTGTGCGTTGTGAATGGAACTTGGATTTTGTAATATCAACTGATTTAATATTTGTAGATTTGACTTGGCAAGTACAATGCAGATAGGGTTTTTTGCTTTCTTGTAACTTCAGCACAGCTATTAGAGTCCTGTTAGTTAGACAGGATTGTCTAAGCTCCAAAGTTGGACTGCTTAACTCTGACACTAAAAAATAATTGATATAACCTCTCAATCATTTTATAAGTGGCTAGAAAGGTGCTTTGTGTTTGTACAGCTTTAGTTAAACAAGTCATCTTCAGGACATACGAATGACTCTGTTGCAAGCAAAAGCAAACAGAATCAAAGATGCCATTTGTCTGGTTCCTCTTAATAGTTCTGTAACTCTGCTGGAGTTTTCTATCCCCACATATCTGTTGACATAAGTACATATTACACTGTTTATTCAAATGAATATATGAATGATCTGTGTAGAAGGCAACAAGTATTTATTTAGTTTTAGGAGGTTTTAAAACAGTGGTTTTTTTCTTAACCTAGATAATTTCACAGATCTGGTTTAGGGAAGGGTTAAACTGTTTTGTCAATATAGCTGGCAGGAGGGAAGTGTGTGAACAAACAGCTGAGAGTGGGTGAGAGGTGGTAATGATATAAACCTCTTTGCTGCTGAAAAGTTTCTAATGTAAGTCCTTGATATAACCAGTCTGTTATATTCCAAAAAAGGGAAAATGGAAATTCTTGGAGAGGATGCCAGTGTTCAATAGGATCAGAATTTCATATTTATAAAATGTTCAGTAGCAAACTACCCTTGAGTTCAGTTGAAATCGACTGAAGTGGACAACATGGAGTAGTCAACAGATACTTTCTGCCTTTTAGTATCAGATACTACATTATGCCTAATGTGGTACAAATGTGAGCTCTGTTAAAAGAAACTCCCTTCCTTCTTTCTGCTTTTGGCTGCATGTGTCCAGTATTTCCCTTGAGTCAGATCTAATGACAGAAATTTAGCCTACCACTAAAAGAATAAACCCAAAGCAAACAAAAATTAGTTTTCCATTAGATTAGGTTGCTAAAGTGACTCATCCTGCAGCTGTGGATTAGTTACATCTGATACAAGGAAATTAAACAGCAGCTGGGGCTGGGAAGAGACCACCCCAGTCAGTGACAGCTCACAGTTTCTCCAAACACTCTGTCATGTTCTGGAAGAAGCAATCTCACCCTCAGCCCACTTCCCTCCCCTCCTGTCAGCACAAGCATCTGTGCAGCAATAACATGGAGCTAAGGAGTTGACCTGTGGTATTGCCAGTCTGGATCAAGAGTACCAAATAGTAAACTCACACATTGCTGTAAGGGAAAGGATAGTGCAGAGTAGGGTTTAATGGCAGGGCTAAAGTGAGACTGCTTTTCACAACAGGGTTGCTTGCTTAAAGTTCATGTAAAGCTCTGGATTTACGATATAGCTATAAGGCACCTTAGTCTAATCTAAAACACTTCTTCACTCATGCTGCATCTTCTAGTTCCCTTCGTTACACCTGGGCCAGTACAGAAATGGGTTTCCTGACAATGAAGATAATCAAAAGAATGGTTCTATAATATTTGTGGCTGTGAAAAGCTATTCGTTTATTAGAAAAAGGAGGCTTTGTTTTTCTTAATTGTTTCAATTATTTCTGGGTAAATTTCTGTAACTCATTTTGGAGGGGAGATGAACTCATAAATTAGTTCTGAAAATATTCAGTTTGAGCTGTCAGCATAACATGCAGTCATAAATCCTCTTGCCTTTCCAATATGCCAGGAAATTTCAGACCCTTTGAGGGAAAACAGGAAAAACATTTCCCTTTTACTCCCACCAGTTTAAGAGTTTCTGTATGAGGATGATGGATCTGAAGACCATTATCTTTCTGTAGCATCATGATACAAGGCTTTCTAAAGGAAGCCCTCCAAAGAATAAATCTCAGGAATATGATGAGTTTCGAGTTCATACTCTGGTCACAATGGCTGTAGAAAGTAGGATGGGTCAGACAAGTTCAGAAAATCTTGGTGGCCAGGGAGGATGGTAATGTGTCTTTGGTGGTGTATGTGATTGTGGCTGGTAGATGCTGCTGACAGTCCCAGGGGACTGAGGAAGGCTTCCCCTTAGCCAGCAGATCATTGTTTTGCTGTCTGTAAACTGATGCATTTTATTGCCCTTCTTTTTCTCTTTCACATCTTGTCTTGAGGTTTTCCTGTCCTTATTATGCAGAAGGGAGAAATAGACAACAGAGTTTGGTGAGGGTGGACCATATGCATGTGTAATTTGAAGGTGAGCCAGTGTTGCAGACTGGATTCAGGTTCAAATGCAAATTAAGGACAGGAAAGAACTCCCTACTTAAGAAAATTACATTTACCTCTGGAACTGCAAGGGAAGGCTGTTTTTATGATGCTAGGGGACCCTGACATGGATCAGTTTCTCCAGGACATGTGTCTTGGCATATGCTGTGCTGGTCGAGCTGCACACTGACTGGTAGACCTGGGCAATTTTTTTAAACCTGGTGCTAGAAAGTTTGTATATTTTTCCAGAGTTAAACATAAAAAGTAAAAAGTTGTATTTAAGAAATGCTACTTGAAATGCTTCCTTTGACCCAAAATGACATTTTTGATTATATAATTTTGCTTTTATTTTAAATTTCTTTCCTATTTCAAACAAGAATGTCACTTCAATGCAAAACATGCAAGAAAATGTTTTTGTCTGAAATTTGCACTTACTCAGAAAATTGTGATGGTAATAACAATATACCTGTATTGAATTTTTCCCCTCACTGAAACTGTTACCTAAATGAAATCCAAATTAATGATTAATTTGTAATCTTTGAAGTTTCTTTCTTTTTTTTTTTTTTTTTCCAGAAAATCCAATACTTTCTTCAATACTCTGTGCTGTTCTTTAGATAATTTGTGGGCCACAGACATGTAACTGTAGAAGGGACATGTAACTGGTCTCCATTATGTTTCATCCTTATTCCTGGAAGAAATGTTTGTATAGGCATTTGTGGGAATATCACTTCTATCCCAGTTTCTTTCCCTAGTGATCTTCTCACAGGTTCTCTCTATGGAGTGGTAAAAACAGGTTTTATATGTGAAGTCTTTAAAATATCAAAATAAAAATTGTTCCACAATTGATTCACAGTCCTTATAATGAGCAGCTAAAAATTCATTATTCTGATCAGTCTTACAAGTTCATACAGTTGTCTCACTGAGAGCTCTAGACTTTGTATTTTATTCTCTTATGTTAAAATCTAAATAAAAAACAAAACAAAACAAACAAATAAATAAAAAAATCAAAACAAAAAACCCCCATAACTCTCCTTTTTGGTGCTGTTCTAGTTACAATAAGGAATTGCATACTGATTTTACTGTGGGATCTTGGACCTTTTCTTATCAAACTTTGTTTGTTATTCCTGACTATAGCATATTAAATAGATCTATTGAAGTTAATGGTAAGGAATTTTTTAGAGTTCTTTGCTGTTGACCTGTATCTACTCCTTTACTAATTTAAGTTGAAGCAAAGAGAAATTATGTTCAATGCTTCTGGAAATCCTTCCTTTCAGAGGAATAAATTGGACAGCTCGAGACAGTAATGTTTTAATAAAATTGCACTCAGTATTTACCAAAAAAAATTTTGTAATGTTCAAATTCTACTCAGCATGTGGTTTTTTGACTTCCCTGAATGGAAGAATGAATAACAACTTCAGGATTTATCCCTGTGTATTTTATTCTTTGAACTTACAGTATTACTTTCTGGTGATATTTATCCTTTTTCCTTCTGGTTTCCTTTGGTAAATGAATATATGCAGATCTTTTAAAAATTGCTTCAGTGGAGCTAGTAGAAAGGAGTTACACAAACCCATTCTCTCCCCCAAAAAAACATCCCCTTGAAACAGCTAATTATTTTCATGTTTGTGGACATCCCCTACACTAAGACTCTTTGAACTCCCACGGTTCTAGACTGTCTTGGTTTCTGACCTCCCAAGTAAAACTTTTAGTGGAAATGCAATGTCAAAAGACTTCTCCTTGATCTCTCTGAAAAAGCCCTTTCTTGTTATAGTTTCAAGTTTCTCAGCTGCAAATCTATTAATTACTCAACAGATAATTAGGTCCATATAAAAGCCGCAAAAAATCCCAAACTTAGAAATCACTTCAAAACAAAGGCTAGATGTAGTAAAGTATTAAATAATGTAATATTCAAGCATATTCCTCATTCTTATCTGAAAAGAAAAAAAAGTCATTCTAGATATTGTCCTTTGGGCAATTCTGTAGTGACAGAAAGAATTCCTTTTTTCCCCCTTTTTAAATTTTCTTCTCAAATTGTAAGAACAGAATTTTAAATTTCCTAAAATAACTGAAAATACCACCGAACAGAGCCTGTCTCTGTCTTCTGTACATCATTTGCCCAGGTATTTGGACACATTGTGATGGCAGCTTTCTCATCAGGCTAAACAGGTTCAGTTCTCTCAGCTTTTTCTCACAGGACAGATGCTTTGGATCATTAATCATCTCTGTGGCCCTTTGTGAGACTCCTTCCAGTATCTCCACATCTCTCTTATGTTGGGGAGCCCAGAACTGAACACAATACTCCAGGTGTGGTCCCACCAGTGCTAAACAGAGTGGCAGGATCACGTCTCTGTTGGCAATTTTTTCTCTAATGCAGCTCTGGGCACCACTCACCTTCTCTGGCACAAGGGCACATTGCTGGTTCATATTCAGATTGGTGCCCACCAGGAGTCCCAGGCCCTTTTCTGGCAATCTGCTTTCCAGCTGGGTTGCCCTCAGCGTATATTGGTGCTTGGAGTTGTTTCTCCCCATGAGCAGGAGTTTGCACTTCATTGAACTTCATGAGGTTCCTGTCAGCCCATTTCTCCAGATGTTGAGGACATCCTTCTTTGCGTGGCCAATACAATCATTTTGCTGTTCTTGTGAAAAGGCATTTCCTCATCTAGTGCATATAGATTATGAGATTATTTTTTGCTTCACTTGAAGCCTGTCTCCAAAACAGAGTACACTTGTGCAGTCAGGATCCGTCTCTTAGTCTGTAACCAAGTTTCTTTTTGGTATGTGAGTTTTGGATATTTGAAGTAAAAAGTAAATTTTGGACTTATTTCCCGCTAATTGTATATTATTTTGTAGAACAAAAATAAAACACTATTCTGTTTTAAAATGGGTTGAGTTTATCAGTGTTATGTGATATTATGAGCTTCATTTATTTTATTTCAATAGCTCAATTAATTTACATTATTTTCCTTAACATTCTATTTTAATAACAGTCATTTTGGGAATAGGTGCAGACATTTACAGAACTAATATGGGATTTAATTTTTCTGAAGGCTTTAGAAAGATTGTCGCCTTCCAAACCTTTTGTGGAACTGTTTTTGAAAATGTTCTCTCAATATTTTATTCTGAAGTGGTGTTCTAGTATTCTAAATTCACCTTTTCAATTATGATAAAAAAGTACCAAGTGGGCCCTTTTAACCTTTACTTCCAAAATATATTAAATACCTGCTCATGGTTAAACATAAATAATGTTATTAGGAATTTGTAGCAGTTACCACTGTTGGTAATGTCAAAGTAAAAGTTTTTTAACGCTGGAATCATTAACACGGCTATAAAAAAGAAAAAAAAAAGTACAGTCTGTAACCTCCCCAGTGGCCCAGTAGATTCAATAAGCTTCCAAATAATGTAAGGAAAAAGAAGTAATTAATGTCTTTAGTGGTTAGTAACTTCATTCTTCTGAGTTATTCAGAGTTAATCTGTATTAGTTTTTCCACTGAACCCTTTTCCCAGTCACTGTCAGGTCCTTCACTTCCCATAAAAATACTGTCTTATGCACCCCAACATGGAGAATGATGCCTCAATACATCAACACTGATATTCCCCCCCCCTTCTTTTTTATGAAATGGATGTGATTTTCTAGAGGATTTTTATTTTTTACTAAACTTTTTTGTCAATGTGAGTATATTTCCAATATTTTACATCCATGAATCTGCCTATAGTCCCTGAATTATTAGCATCTAGTTTTATAAGTGTTAAAAAAATTAGCTCTGTCTTCTAAAATAGACAAACCACATGAACCGCTGCCCCCTATCCCCCTGGGGAAAAAAACCCCCAACAAATAATCAAAGGAAAACCTGTGTTTAAAATGGGGGACAGAATCAGCTATTTTATGAGCAGAGGTAAAAAAAAAAGATATTTTGCACATTTTTCAGTTGTTTTTCTGGATGAGCTTAATAGCTTGAGACACCAGAATGTTCAGTATGGAGTCATTCTGAAGAGTGCCATCCAAAAATCCCAGTCGTTCCCACAGCCCAGGCAGTAGTCAGCTGTTCCCACAGGGTGTGTTAGCAGAACCTTTCCACGTCAGCTAAGTCTTTAGATTGAATTTCACTTCTCCAAAAGTTATCTGACACCATTGCTGAAAAAAAGCTTACGTAACTGAGGGTGAATTTGCACTTACAGGGCTGTAATTTGATTCTTTGGGAAAGTACACAAAGCCTCAATCCACAAAATCAAAAGCACAATGAAAAAATAGAAATATTTGAAAGGGGAACATCTTTTTTTTTTTTTTGCTTTCCTCTATCAAAATAAAACTAAATCTTAATCAATCATAAAAAGATTCGTAGTATAGGTGAGGATCCAGGACATCAGTTGGTGCAGTTCTCATGAGCGTGTGCTAACTCACATGAGCTGGGAGGAGGATGAAGGCATTTGGGTTATCTCAGAAAAAAAAAGTTCTGGAAGTAGACAATAACATGCTAGTTTCTGAAAGGAGTTGAAAAGTGGTCATTTGCTACTTTTGTAATTTACTTCATCTGCTTAGATATCTTTCGTTCAAACTCTGTTTCTGGCTCCATTGGGTGTGTCCCAAAGTTATTTTTCTACAACACAAGTCAAGTATGCCATGTTCCTTGAACCCTTAAAACTGTTTCCTATATGCCATAGTAAAAGCTTATATTTTTCAATCATAGGATTAATAATTATTGACACCACAAATCATACAAATCTAGCTGATCCCACTGTTTGAAATTATATAAGAGGCTTGATAGTGTTGTTATGCTAATGTCACTGGAGCTGTGACTTTGAGATGATGGGTAGCCTTACCTGTTAAATTATTCCCACACAGACTGATCCTAAAAACTAGTTTAAACAGTAAACAAAACCACATTATCACAGCAGTATATTGATTTACATGTATGCCCTTTTATGTAAATCATGTTTTCTTATTAGAGTAACTCTGTGCAACTGAGTTGGTTAAGTATGTGATGGAGATGAAGCAAAATGTTTATGAAATTTACTAATTTAAGGTATTCTTCCCCCTAATATTAAAATTTTGCTTTCCATAGTAATAACTATTCCTCTTTGGACAGTGGGACAAATGAGAGCAGCAACTGCCTTGAGTAGCCAAATCCAGCTACTGGATATAAACATGTTATCAGAGCATGTTTCTTGTTCTTATGTTTTATCTCACTTTCTTTTGCAGGTTAATATTGGTCTTCCAAATTTTGAATCCTTTCATTACGGTACTAGTTACAAGCTTTCATTAACAACACTGCTCTATAAAGAATGTCAACAAAGCAAAGCATGTATCAAACCTGTTGTTAGACTTTCTCATAATTTGTCTTCAGCTGAGTAAATTGAATGAAGTAGTTGTTAAATTTATTCGTTTATCAGATTTTATGCACAAATGAGTTATGCTGCTTGTTACTTTTTTTTCTAGTGTAAATCAAAATAAGTCCATCAAATTAAATGGAACTATAGTCAAGCTGAAGACTTGTTAATTTATCTTAACAGTCCTGTACAAAAAAATATTGCCTCCTGGATGCTCAGATAATAAGAAAAAAAATGCTACAAGTATTAACTAAAAGTTATAACACACTACTAGACAAATTCTGGATGATGTATAATACACTGCAGAACACAATATGAATTTGTCTTTCTTGTAAATGAATTTCCATTCTGATGTCATGAGTTGTTGGGAAAATTTTGTCACTTTGTAAATTTGCCATGCCTTATATCACATTGTATTTTTTACAGTTGCTTGTTTTTAATTTTCAGTTTAAGAATCACTTAATGTAAGAAACTGAGCATTTGATAGACTTTGGGTCTGGACATATTAGGTTTAAAGCTTTATGAATTCCATAGTATGAACAATGGGCTGCCTTTGTTTTAAATGCATCTGTTCCAGAACTACTCAAGAATGATTATTTTATACTATAATTACTCTTTGAAAATATCGAGCACTGAAGATGAAAATCTGAACCACCATTATTAGAGCAGTAACAACTTCTTGAATTTGAAAAGAGAACACCCAACCCTGAAATGTTACATGTGTGATTGGTGTCCCCTTCTGTATTGTGCAGTTTTTCGGAGTCTTTGTGATGGCAAGAGAAATGTCACTCTTGTTTACATTTTCTATTCCAAATGTTTGAGCAGGAGAATTCAACCAGCATGCTTATCTCTCATTTGCAAGCTGCTTTCCTTGCTTTTTCAGGTGCCAAAAATTCCAGGTGCCCAATATCCTACAGTGAAAATCTTCAATGTCCCCTGGCAACTCTTATGAAAGAGCAAACGTTATCAATTATAAAAACCTTATAGTAGATCTAAAGTTGAACAGTCTAAAACCAACTGAATAAAAGATTAGGATTTGGCTGCTCGTTTGATTATTCATGCTCAAACTCATTTAAGGATGAATCCTTTTTTGATTATTAGATCTGACACTGCTGTGAAGTTTTTCCAGAGTTGGTAGAATTGAGAAGTCTCAGTTGCATTGAGGATGCTTCACACTGGTGGACACAGGCTTGTCTGTAAATTATTCTCTTCAGGAGAACCAGCAACAGAGCCCAGTGCGAGGTTGTTTGCTTCAGGTATGTTAGGAATGAGAACATTTACCAAATTTCTCACTCTAATAATAACATAGAGAACATTTGCAAGGAGAAAGATACAAACTACGTATGGAGGGATTGTTTGTTTCTTGGTTGGTTGGTTGCTGTTATTTCTAGATTGCTTGCATAGGCAATTTTTCTCCAATGACTGTGCTCATCAGTTTTCTTTGCACACAGAACTTCAATTCTGAGTCTCTTACAAGCTTTTTGAACTAAGTAGAAATTGGTTTTTATTACTGACCCAGCAGAAATTTCCATTATCAAATGTGCAACATCTGATTGCACAAAAGCTCTTTGCACTCCCCCATTCATGTGCTTAAAACACAGCATTTTATTTTATTTTCTGTTATTCTGTCTCACTTTGATTTTCAAATGACATTTTGAAATGCATGAAATTTGGACATATGATGGCACTGTTGTGTAAACACTAAACTGTGTTTAGTGATTGCATGCCCCTTGAATTGTATGGTTTTGATGTTCAGAAGAAAAACCCAAACAAAACCCCTAAGAAAAGTAGTCTTTAGAGTTTTGTAAAAAAAAAATAAATTTCAACAGGTACCTGTTTTCACCCGATTGATGACTTTCAACCTCATTTATTGACAAATGCCTTGATCTCTTTAAATTTTTTAATATTGAAAGTGCTTTTAGGCTTTTTTTCTTCTTTTTTTTTTTTTTTTTGAAAATGTAGGATGAAATATTGTTGTTGTTGTTTTTGGTTTTGTTTGTTTTGTTTGTTTTTTCTTGTTTTGATTGTTTACTATCAGCATACTACCTTCCGGCAGCTCATGGAGGCTGATTCCAAAGCCAATGTTCCTAAATAATTTTCCCAGCAGAACTCTGGGTCTGCGAGTATGTGTGCACAACCCAGTGAGATTTTGTAGCCCCTGGGGCCCAACAAAAACAACTTTTAGTCTAGCTGCTCAAGAATGATAATAGAGGTATACATTGCAGGAAGCCAGATAGGGGGCTTCCTGCCTCCTGTGCAGGAGCAATAAATGGGACACCAAAGTTCAGGGGATCTGGGAAGGTCAAGTAAAAGGAACCCGTGTCCTTTCATTTTCAAGGTAGTTGAAGCTGGTAAAGTCTGAGTGGACTATTTTTGCTTCAGAATTCTTATTAGAAAATAAAATCCAGCTTAAAAGAAAAAGTTTTGGGCTTCACAGTTCTCAGAAACTTTTGATCTGTTGTTTGAGTCAGTTCACATGACTTGACTCTGCTGTGTCAACAGCAGTAGCAGACACAGATGACTTGGTTTGCAGTACTTTGTGTTTGTTTCCCTTTGGGGAAACAAGAAGCAAGTATAAATAGTGTTCCTGTCTCCTTTAGTTGACTCATTAATAGCATCCAAACCTTTTTTTTTAATTATTACTACTTTTTAGCTATGTTACTTGTTGCCCTCTAGAAGCATATCCTAATGTTTATATCTCTAGTCATTAGAGTGTCATTTGCTGGTCAATAGATGTTTTTTCTGGTGTTTAATTGCTTGTCTGGAAGATGACACAAACAATTAGTCTCATGAAATTTTTATAGAATTACAGAATGAGACAGGTATGAGTAATAACTTCTCAGGAAGCAGTTAGAGTTACAGAGGACTACAAGGTGAACAGGAGTCACCAATCTTGTGATTTTAAGAGATCCAGAGAACAGGAAGCATAAGAAGAAAAATGATTCACTAGAGAAGTGATCTTTCCACCCTTCTAAGCTGAGATACTGTGTCCATTTTTGAGTGCTGTGGCTGAAGAAAGGGAGACTGGTTGCAGGGAATCTGGGCAAAAGTCACAAAAGTGGTCATAGAGGTAGAAAACTTCTGAGTGCAACACAAACATTTTGCAGTTGTTTGGTGAAGACTCACAGAAATATATAAATAAATGGACTCTGAAGAAAGGAAAAGCTCTACATGTTTTGATTTCTGTTTCTGTGGTGGGTAATAAACCAACTGGAAGCATGGCAGGCACATCTCTCTTTTCACTTGCATTTTTTGATTAAGACTGTATTCAACCAGCACCACCTGTTTGACCCTCCAGCTCTGGTTGCAACCATGTGTGACAGAAATAGCTGTAGGTGTTTGATTCTCTGAGAAAATGACATGAAATGGAGGGGAAATTGCATAACAACATTTAAACGTCTGAGTCAAAAGTTCTGAATGAAGAAAGAGGACTGATGATTTTCAGAAACTGTTGTGATGGCAGAAAAACAGTCCTCAGTGCACAGTCCATTCAAGCAGATGCTTTTGCTGATCACTTTTTTCCTGCATCTGAGTGGAAGAAAGCAAAGACAACACACCTCAAGTTCAGCTCCATCAAGGATAGCAATTCATCTCTGTGTAAACCCATTTTCCATTTTCTTCCATTTTCAGTTTTAGTTCTTTTTAGGTTATCATGACCTTTATTATAGAAGCAGTGTAACAGAGATTTGCTTTAATCTGTACTCCCTCTAATATTTTTATTACAACAATGACTTCTATGTTGGATAGGAAATTCCCACCCTACAAAAAAAATCCCAGCCAAAACATCTGTTGTTATATGACACTGCTTCTTTGCTTGAGAATTTTATTTTGTCATCTCTGTTACACTGTTTTTCCCATGTTTCATTGTAGTGTTGGATTTGTGTATGTGTATTGTGGACACATGGTGGCCTTTATTTCAAGACCTTGTATAAACAGAGTGAACTAGATTTGTTTCTCAGATATGTTCTGGCAACCTTCCTAAATGCATTTCATTTGGCATTTAGCCTCCTGCAGTTCCTATGAAGTGGAATGAGGATTATTGCTGCCTTTATGTTTTTTTTCTTAATGGGTACCTTTTATTTTCCCAATATGCTTCAAACTTTGAAATTTCCTTAGGTGGAAAGAAACTACTTTAGTCTTCTATTTAGTATCCTCTTCGTATATTCTTATTACTCAAATGATGTAGTTAGTCCTTGCTCTTTAACAGTCATATAGGTTTTAAGAGTTGTCTCCTTACTTCTCTGGTTCTACTTCAATAAAAAAGCGATTCAGTTGTGCCAGAAGTGAAGAATTAACACCTCATTAGTTACCTCTACATTAAGAGAGTTAACCTATTCATGTGTGAAGAGTTAACACAACAAGTGAACTTCTTTTCCAAGGCTTTCCAGACATGTCATGTCAAGAGATCCACTGTAGAATATGTAGTCCTTACACTTGTTTCCTTGTATTGTGTCTGGTCTCCTAACAAGGCTTCAAAGTCATGTTTGCTGTATTTCTTTCCATTCAGGTTGTGCTCTTGATAATCATTTTTAAATACTTGGAAACGTAACTTTATCTCTCTATGATGTTTTTCTGCTTATATGGTGAAAAAGAACACTAATGAGTTTCCTGTCACTGTTGGAGATTAGTTAGTATCACAAAACTTATCACTGGAAACAAAATGCCCAAATAAGCTTGACAAAGTAGACTCTATCTCTTAAAAATTCTGTGTTTCACAAAAATGTACTGCAGTGAATATTATGATGCTTTGACCAGACAGTTAGAATCAAAGGCCTTTTTTATGTCTTCCTAAAAAGGATGAGTTACCAAATCAAATTATTAAATCTTCCCCTAACTAAATATTATTTTTCTGTTTGGAACCATCACGTTGTGCTATAACTGAATTGCTTGCTTTTATTTTCAGCCTGGCTTCCCAAGAAAAAGCAATGCTTGTGGGAATGAACTCTGTGCCTTTGGTTCCTCATGATGAGTTTTAAATGTGTTAGCCAATCATTTCTGCTTTGCTGTTTCTCTTCTCTTGTATTTCTTTTGGTTGTCATACCACAAGTCAGAAAATGCAAGGGGTTTTTTTTTGCAAAAAACCCCTGTTCATTTATATGGTATTTTATTTGATTTTTAGCTTGCTAGACAAAGAAATAATGACCACAATGTTCTAAAATGGCCATAGCCTACCAAATCTGAGGTTTTAAGCAAATAGCTAGTTATTTTAGGGTATCACTAAAGCAGATTTTTGAAAATGATGATGTTCAGAGAGAACTGACTATCAGTCTTCTGGGAGCCAGTCTTCAATAAATGTAACATTTAGAATCAGTAGAAACAATCTAAACTCCTTAGTCAACACTTGTAAAAATATGTCCCTGTATAAATTTGTAGAATTGATAATTTTAACCTTTTCTAAAGCCATTCTATAAAGGAAGTCTTCAATTTTTCCAGTGTCAGAGCTGTTACCAAGTATGAATTCTCTCAGATTCATCCTTTTACCTTTCCTGTTTGCACTGTTAGGTTCATGATCCCACAGATACGAATGATTGCAAAAGTCTAAGGTGGGTTGAGATTTTTAGGTTTAGGGGCCTATTCTGTCATTACTATATTTTGTCAATATTTTAGGAAGTGCAAATAAGAACAATAGCATTTAACATCTACTTGGCTCTTACTGCTCCAAGATAGTAAATTCTGGGAATTATTCACAGCAGAATTAGGTACTTAATACTCCTTATTACAATCTTCTGAGTAAATCTGTCGTCTTTTTATATCAGATCAGTACCCATAATTTTATTCTGTATTTGTAAAGTTAGTTCCAAGACACGCATTTTTAATGCAACTACTCTCCTTGTCCTAGATACTTTTTGTTAGAAGCACTAAAAAGACTTTTCTTTTTAAAAGTTTTCTTTTTATTATTTTTATCCCTGTTGTATTTACACATTTTTTCATAAATGTTATTTTTCTGATTTAATGTAATGTAAAGAATTTAATAGAAATCTGACGAATATTACAATTTTCAATTTCAAAACTCTCTTTGAACAAGTTTTGTAATGAAAAAGATAAAAGAAGAAAAAAAACCCCAACATGCCATATTAATGTACTGCTCAGTAGTAGTCTTGCCTGTTGTGGTAAAAGAATAAACATCTGCTTATTTTCCAATTAATGTTGATTAACTAAATAATATTAGAGAAATGGCTAAGATAATGAACAAAATTCATAAATTTTGACAGACTAGCTAGTGCTTGAATAAGAATTAGGGCTAATTGCAGCAGAGAACAACTGACTAACATCTTGATATTGTATCTGATGCTTTTGCAAAGTGATCTTGGAAAATGAATAATGTCACTTCACGAAATGAAATTCATAAAAGGCAGAACAGATCTAGATCTATGATCTGACAAGCTTATGGATGGTTTGGGGAATTAATCTGTAAGGGACACAGAAAAAGGATGAAAACAGCAATTATGAAAACAGCAATAAAAGTGAAAGAAGCAATGTTCTGTTAAAGATGCGGTCTGATAAATCTCATAGATCTGTAAGTATCACTGTTTCATTTTGAGAGCTAAAGAAGACTGGATTTTGCTATTTAAAATATGTATTTCTTTAAAATTTACATAAAACAATAAAAACTTTCCTTCTTGTGCAGAGAGGTGGATTTTTTTAAATTTATGTCCGTAGCATGGTTCAGAGGTTTGATTCACAGCACTGCTGTCTTTGGAAAGCACATCCAAGTCTGTAATTTGAAGGCTGGTTGTTTTGTCCAAGCATGAGAGTTTCTTTGTTTTCTCCTAGTCATGTTCCCCACCTCTATATTCTTCCATGCTTTGGGAATATTTTTATTGGCAGTGCACACTCAGGGTTTGTTTGGTTTTTTTTTCCCTTATTGTTGTTCATGTTCTATTCTTCACAAATTTCTCAGTGCACAACATTTTTGCACTTTACAGAATCACAGAATCATTAAGTTTGGAAAAGACCTTCAAGATCATCTAGTCCAATTCTCAATCTAACACCATCATTATCACCCTTACACCATATTCACAAGTGCCATATAAAGATGCCTCTTCATCATCTTCTACAATAAACGTGTTGAATAATGTTTGACTCATATTTTCAAATACTATGCTAAAATAGAACACATTCTGTAAAAAAAAAAAAAAGACCAACAAAAAACCAAACCAAATGCCCAAACCTCTGGTTTTCTTTCCTAAGTAAAACGTGCTACTGCATTGCATAGTGCAAACTACTGGAAACACATTTAAATACATTTTCAGTTTAGTCCTTTCCTAATAAGCAAAACTAACAGACATGTTTAAGTACCTTAATTCAATGTTCCTACACCAGGGTCCCTAGTTCAAAAGAATTCTCATATGTCTGCCTACTTTTGTCAGTGATGAAAATTCACTTGTCCTCATTTATACATTTTGTTATGCACCTACCTAGATTAGGGGTTAAGGTCTTGCTCTAGAGCTTTCTGTAGTCTGTTAAAGACAACTAAAGAGAATGCTGTATAGTCTCAATTCAGTGGTTTCTTGAGAAGCAAAAGTACAAGTACCTGCTGGATACCCATAAAACATTGGCCAGTTCTCAGGGTTATGTGCTGGGAAGAAGATTCATGCCTAGTTTTCTGCTTTGGATGATTTGATAAATATGCATTTTTAAATAAGCTGATAATAATAATTTTGTCACTAACCTTGACTGAACATTTTTATCTTAATTTAGTTTAAGTCAATTTTTCAGTTGACCTTCATAGGTCAAAATATTGTATTTCACTTTGGTGCATTAACAAATTCTGTCTTTAAAAGCTCCTGTAATTATTTATGCAAATATCTTAAGCAAAAAATAAATTTTGTTAGTCAAATTTTACTTCAAGAATCACATTAGAATTTAAAACATTATTTGCTACATCCATGAATAACAAGTAGTTTTTGTTACACAGTAAGTTGGAATACCTATCTACTGTCTTAATTAGTGGTTGTGTTTTGTTAGAGTCACTTGATATCTGCTATTCCTCAAAAAAAAAAAAGAAATCTGTTTGATTTAATTCTGTTTTAGTTGTTTGGACTTCTGCTCCAACCTAGTTAGCTTTATTCTTAAACTCTATCAAAGTAATTACTGCATAAAAAATTTAAGCCACAAGGAGTCAATATGTTATGTTGCATTTTTGCGGTCACTTTCAAAATAATTTCTTACAAAAGCATAGCTGTGATGGAATCTAGGGCAACTCTATAATAATGACTTCTCAGTAAAAACTCCTGGGTAGATCTAAGTATAAAGGTTGCTTCCAGGAAATATTTATTTATTAAAAGTTAAGGTAAGAGACTTTCTATTTTCCATCTTCCTTTTTTTTTTTTTTTCTTTTTTCTTTTTTTTTTTTTTTCTTTTTTTTTGGTGGGGTTTGTTTGTTTGCTTGGATTTATTATGCTCTCTGGCCAAGAAAGAATGCTGTAATTTTACAGACTGGAGAAAATTTATTTTAGTGCAGAAGAGCCAGAAGGCCTACTGCAGATGCTCTAAGTTCCTTTTTTTGTCTTCCTCTAAGTGCTTAATGAGACAGCAGGAGGTAGACTTTCTGACGATATTTCCAACTGACAGTGTATTCAACACTAGCAGGAGATTCTATGTTTGTACTCATAGGCAAAAACAATGTTTGTTTGTTGTGGTACTTATCTAGTCTTGTCCCTAAGCACTTGAAAAGTGGGGGTGAATATGTAGTTTCTGTTTGTTTTCTGTGTTGGCATTTTGCAGAATGATAGAAAAGTAAGCCGGGGGAAAAACCTTAAGAGGTGATGTAGTTCATTGCAAATGCCAGGATTAAGTATACTTAGATCGTACCACAGCATGTATAACCTCTTCCTAAAATCTTCAAAAGTAAAATTTCACAGTGACTCTAGAATACCTATTGGTATGTTTCAGGGAAGGAACAAATGTCCCAGCTAACATAAATAGTTTTTACTACAAGTTATGCTGATTCCTTCTCCTTCTACTTCCAGACACTTGGAAAACTATTGATTGTCCCTCTCTTAATGGCAGCACTTAGTTATTAGAAGATTGTTATCAATATCCTTCCTTCCTCTGTCTTCTCTATTCTAGACTAAACAAAGTCCTTCAATATCCTTTGTAGGTTATTTTTCTAAAACCCTAATTATTCTTGCGACCACCACCATGGAATCTTTCCAATTTGATTTTTCTCTTTTAACATCCCAAAGCTGGATTAAAAACTTCAGTTGCTCTCTGTAGCTTTATGACTTTATTACAAATTCTCCATTTTTTTGGTCCTTTTTATTTATTCTTCAGTTTGAATAAATTGAATTACTTAATTCCAAACTGTAAATTTTATATTCTAAAAGATTAGCAGTATTCAACCAACATCTTTACAGACTCTAAACTTGCTCTTCACAGTGTTTTGTTTCCTTTTGTTTAGAATTTTCTTGGCTTTAGTAAAACTGGAGTTGTAACTGAGTGACTAATAATTTTAAGACAAAGTGTCCACCAGTCTATGTGCATTTCTTTGATGAAGGATGAAAACACAGTGAGTCACAGTTCTATTATCTTCATTAAGCTGAACATGGTGGAAGTTAAAGCAGCTGATAAGCTTTATGTGGCATCTTTGTAGAGTAAGAGAGCAAAGATCTGTTTTGTTATTTTATTTTTATGCTTCTAGTATGTTAATAGTACTTAACTCATCCCCACTGAGTACTAAGAAGCTTCTTGAGAAATGAAAAATGTAGTCCACATGAAAAATGTAGTCCACATTAATATCTTACTTGCATAAATTTATGAGGCATTTATTTTTATTTGGTTCACCAAATATGATTTTGAAAGCATAATTTTCAATAAGTAGAACATTTAAATTGAAAATTTTTACTTGGAAGGCGTATTTTCATCTTTGTTTCACATTTAAATGACAGTGTAAGGCTGTGTGGTTTGGGATTTTTGTTTTCTGGAAAATATTTTTCTTGCTTTCAAAAAGTTTAAGATTTGAACACTTATCTTCCAGAAAATTGCTAATTTCACCTTTGTTTTCTGTTTTGAATTTTCTGCTCTTAATACTCATGGTACAAAAACCTAAATCACGAGACTACCCTGTTATAAAAATTCTGCTATCTAAATATAAAATCAAATCTTATTTCATTAACCTAAGTTCAGAAATAATACTGAAATAATTTTCTCATGATCAGATCCCTAAGATTGATGAAGTTGCATCATATTTACATGAGACATATGACAGCTGACTTCTCCAGTAGAGCTTCGTGGCATTTTATTTTCCTAACATGTTAACTTATAGTAAACATAAGTTGAGACTTACTGAATGTATGTCCTCTTTCTTATTGGTATGTTTTCCATTATATTAATATTTCATATTTAGATTAATTTATTGTACTTAATGTTAGAGCTTTGTGCTCAGTTCTGCATGGGACTTAGTCTCTCCAGGCTGCATTTATCATCAGTGTAAAGAGTGAAGTGCTTGGCTGAGTTGACCTAATTTGTCTAATCCTAAAGCAAATGTCCAATATGAGTTAGATGACCAAACCTTTAAACTGTCCATTTTTCAAAATTGAGTTGAATCCTAACCTTTTTTTTTGTTTTTTCAATATTTCTGGGATCCACATCACTTCAACTAATAGCTTACATGTTGTACAATGAGTGTATGCAGGGCAGACTTCTCATTACACGGGAAGAAAGAACATAAGCTGTACTCTAAAACCTAGCCTAGAGAAGGCTTGCCACTATCTGTCTAAGAGAAGGAACTTTCCTTTGCATTTCGACCCTGTCTTCCTCAGGGAAGGAAATATTCAAATTTGCAGTTGTACTGATTAATCAAATTATTCTATGTAAACCCCTATTTAACCTCAAAGAATCTGTAGTGCTTTAAGAGAGTGCTGACACAAGCTGATGATGGTTTCTGCATATGTTATCCAAGCAATTTTACAGAGACCTACCACTGAGACCATTTTTCTCAGCTTGCATGTAATACGTGACAAATGTTTTTTAGAGGCAAGATACTTGATAACAACTATTCTACTCCTATCTAAAGGGAAATTAGGTTTGTTTAATGTGATTGGACTGCAGGTTCAGTTGTCCAAACTGACTTCTTGAGGCAGACTTCCTGACTGGCCCAATTGCTTCCTTGCATAGAGTAGCTACTCTTACTCTTTTGCACTGGTCAAAGAACAGATGTTGACTGACCCTCTTTTTTCTCTTCTTATTTAAGTTATTCACAGGTATAATATTTGGGATGTTAAGAATAGAATGAATCTGGAGGGCACCTGTTAGTGATTCTTTTCAATGTGTAAAATTTGTAGAAAAGCATAGTCTTAGCTTAAGCTTGACAAGGATATCTTTTTGCTCACTGGGTGTACTCTACAGTGACTCTACAGTGACCTCCAGGAACAAAAAGATG
>JAWWLV010000088.1:125894775-125907597 GCA_035041135.1 Platyrinchus mystaceus
ATATTGCATTTGGTTTACAAAAAGAAATATCTATCCTTCCACTTTTTAGCATGCCACTGAATTTTGACACAACTGAATTGTGCTGATGGGAAAGTGAACATTATAATGCTTGAAAGGGGGGCTTACAGCAGACTAAGGCATTTGATTGCTATACATGGATTGCTGGTTTGCTGAAAATGATTGACAATACTTCCTTTTTAAATGATAATAGTAAAAGGCTTTATATTTTACAGTTAGCAGACCAGTCAGATGACAGGGATGCTTTTCATCTGACAGATCTCTAGGTACAAGTGTTCTGTCACCCAAAGTTACAAGCGGGTGAGTGCTGGAGGGTATAGATGATCTGCAGTCTTTGATGCACCAGGACTTGCTGATGTGACTACTTAGAAGCCTTAAAAATTAGAAGGAAGATATTCTATAGAAAACTGTACCAGAGTTTTCTGTTTCATCTGTGGCCCAGGCTCTGGGCCTAAAAGTGCACTTGCAAATATGGCTCAAGGTATCCTATTACTTTTTTGCACTTGTAGGATTATGGTCTGACACAAAAATGGAGAGTGAGCTGTAGCTGGTGATAATGGACAATATGTAGGGTAAGCAGTGTAAGAGGAGTGAGCTCAGCTCTGAATGGCCTACATTGTGCAAGGAGCTGCTGTCTCCAGTAGCTGAGGAACTTAGTCTCATTCATCGCTGCTCATAACAGCTTTTCATTCTGTGCACATATCAAATAACAAAATATTCCCCCTTATGTGGTAATTTATAATGCATAGAGAACCCATTAATGTCTCAGTGACTGACTGAGACACTCTTCAACATACTGGCTTTGATGTACTGTGTTTCATAAATGTATATTCTGGAGCGGAATGCGTTGCAGAGACCATTTGAATAATAGGGGTAGAGTTTAGTGCCTTTTTTGTGTCTTCTAATGCTTATTATTGTAGTACTCAAATACTTTATGACCAGGAAAATGGCCTACAATCAGTGGCCCTTCAGTCTGTATTCACTCAGAGTATGTACTCCTGCTTAGAACTGTATCTGGCCTGCTGTGGAAGACCCTGGCTACATCCAAACTGTTAAACAAAAAACAGGACCATGAGCTAACCTCTGCTGCTGATTACCTCCTACCCTGAAAACTGGTAGCTGTAGCAAGATTTTATTCAGTATTGTTGCCTGCAGTAGTCCAGACCAGAGTCAGGGCTGGGTTGATTACAGTGCCACATGGGTGGTAAGGGCCTCAGTGTCTGAGCTTATTCCCTGATCTTTTATCTAAAACAGTAGGTATGAACTTGAATGCTGTCGAGAGAGATTGACAGGGATACCTGAACCTGTCTTGGCTTGTATGCACATATGCATGCTCCTATGTTGATTTTGTTAATTTTTTTCTGTTTTAACATTTTCATGTTTTTCACTACTAATAACTAAAGCCAAATTGAGATAGCTGGGAAACTGTTGCATTTTGTCTCTACTCTTTTGCTCTTAGACAGAATTGTGTTTCCCATATGATAAAATACATGAAAAGTTTTCATATTTTTAAAATGAATATTTTTTTCAATTATAAATTTGGAAAATATCATCTAAAAAGTGCATTTTTTAAAAAAGGTGTGTACTGCTGTACTGCAAATTCAAAAAGATGATTTTTTTTTATGTCACTGACTACTCATTTTGTGGCAGGAACAGTCTTGTTTTTGTTTGATTTTCACTTGGCATATATTTGGCAAGAATGATGCCTCTGGATAAAAATTCAGTTTGAAATAAACACTTTGTATGTTCTAAACATGCACCTATGAACCTTCCTAAGAGAATTCTCTGGATGTTGGCAAAAGGTAACCAATAATTTCTGTTAGCCCTAAATCTTCATGCGAGTATGTTACACTAGAAGGAACTTGATGTAATTAGAATATGAAATTAGATGATAAGCTGAAGAGTATTAAAAGATCGAAATGCCATACAAGAAAAAGCAGAAAGGCAAAAGATTGAGAATTCACTTTTTTGCAAGTTAATTCATGTTTTTCTTGTCCATGAACATATGGAAAATATAAAATTTAGAAAATGTGCTTATACAGATAAGAGAACTTGTATTCCTCAGGTCTAAAAATGGGATTACTGCTTCAAGCCTAGATGTAAACCATACTCATAATAATATAACTCTGATCAATTTATAACACAGCTTTCTACTGAGGCTGTAAAAATAAAACCAAAATCACTGGGAATTTTGGAGTGTTCTGCTTTGTCAGTCTCAAATTTTTAAAACTCTCATCAGTTACTTTAAATTAGTGAGTCAAAAAGATAATTTTGACTTGTCTTTTTATAAATTTTTATTTTACTCCTATCACAGTACATTTTTCCATTTATTTTTTTACATTTTATATTTAATTTATATTTACATTTTCCATTTACATTTTTACATTTTATATTGTATTTGTAAGCTTTTCACTGGAATTGGTAAACTAAGGGTTTTTTGAGTGACTTTCCTGACTGAAAGAAAAAAAAAATCTCATTCACTTGCCTTCCAAGAGCTGAACTTTTACCTATTTGTAGTAAATAGTGTTAGACTATTGATGAAAGAATAATAGTAAATAACATTTGGAATTTGAGTAATATTAATGCTATTTATGAATGTACAGAGTGGACCAATTTGGAAATTTAGAAGTCTACTTGCACAAATATAGAATTCCTAGTATAAAATCTAAGTAAATGACTTGCAGCTTGCTTCAGAAAAAATTCTCTGTGCATGTTTGATGTTCTGGCAAGTGCTACAGTATTAGATGACATTGACCATTGTATATTGCAGGCATATGTGCATATACCTATGTCCAGGTCAGCTTGATAAATGCTGGAGTGCATGCCTTTTATTGTTAAATATTTCACAAAAATGACCAATCTATTTTGGATTCCAGACCTATTGTGGTCAATGGAAGCTTCTCCAGCCTTATGGCTTGAGATGGTTTTCAATATAAATGTCTAGATGAAGGAATTTTTCGCAATGTCAAGATAACACAGCAATAATATTTACTGTTACTTTTCAAAGCACTTTTGCATAAAAGACTTGAGGGTATTTTTTAGGCAAGATTTTTGTGAAATTAAGGAAATAGTTGAAACTTCACCCATTGCCTTTCTAGTTCCTGAAGGGTATGTGTCACCTTCTGGGCAGTTACTTCAGCAATGCTTAAGTATTTCACAACCAAGAAAAAGTGGAAACCAGGCTAGCAGGAATGTTCTCTCTTATGAGATTTGCCTGTAGAAGTCATGTTTCCTACCTACTGTAGTACAAAGTTAATTTGAGGTTCATTTGTATTTAAACAAATGCACTTAGTTCAAGTCAGACAAAAAAGACAAGTCCTCTCACAGCTCCTAGGCTACCTCTGAACTTTCTGTTCCAGGGATGCTGAACACAAACCCTCCATACTCGGTCTGATAGTCACAGTTTACAAAGAGCAGACTCTCCTCATCTTCAAATTCAGTGTGACTTCGTGGGTACAGCACCTGACCATTCACGTTCGGGAGAGTTACTTTCTGTCACCAGCTCTAATACTGGCCTACTCTGTGAAAAACTGTGTTCTACTGTTACCACCAGTAAAAAAGAAGTAAGAATACTTCCTTCCAAAGTGAAATCTTTTCCTGCTAATATGTTTTTAGTTAAAAAAAAGGAAAAAAAAAAAAAAAAAAGAGAAGGGTCTTCATTTTGGAAGCTTTCTTCCAAAATTACAGGTGATGATTTTCAGTGGCAGATGTAGATGTGCCACTTCAGTTACTGAACATCTGTTCAAAACCTACAGGATATTAGTTGTTACTGAAGGGAAGGGAAAATAAATGTAGATGCTTGTGTATGAGTCATGCTCAGTTCAGTGGAAAAAAGAGATATAAATGTATTTCAGTCAAGTTTTCAATGATTCTGATCTCTTCCTCATACAAATTTGGAAATTCAGGGTGGTGTTTGTGGAATTACTGAATACTCCACAGAAAAAGCAGAAAATTTGCTGAATAGTAATTTCTTATATTCTCAAACCCTTTTAATTTCAAAAAGAAAGTGGAAATTTTTAATTTTTTTTTGAAAAATTCAAATATGCCCTTTGAAACAGGTTTTGAAAAAATTATTTCAAGTGGTCCTATGAGTAGTGCAGGCTACCTATTGCAAAAACATAAAAGCTTCCTCTCCCTATCCCTTCTCATTTTCCTCACATTCCCTTCTCTATCCTCTGCTTCCAAGAGAGTCCAGTTTCTGTGTTAGACTACAGTAAAAATAGCAAAATATATAGGCAAAATACATATTTGTTTAATTACCTTATTTTTACTAAGATTAAAATTTTATCCACTGTGGGATATATGGTTTAAAGTACAAGATGTTATTAGTTTTTACAAGATGTTTTTAGTTTTCCTTTCTAAGGAAAATACAAAGCAATTTAAAGAACGACAAAAATGGTTGTAACACAAAATGAGATTTTATTTGTTTAAAAACAAATTTAAAGATGGTTTGCACTAAGGTTTTACATGAAGCTTTAAAAGTACAAGAAAGTACTTATAAAAGATGGCAAGTTGATACACCCATACCTATACTTAAAAATGGCTAGGTAGTTCCCTTATTCTTTAAATAGTAATGATTCTTGTATATATGGCATAATTTTCCTTAGTGTATCCTTAGATATTTCATTGGAATAAGTATTTCAACTCATTTTATTTCCCTAAAAGCAAAATCTTTTGCAAGACTGTCACCATGTCTCGGAGTAGAGCCTAGTGGAGACCTGCTTTACTGAATGAGACCTGCTTCACTGAAAGCTTTGACAAGAGTTGTCATTATACCAAACAATTATAGTTCATCACAAACATATCCAGAAATGCTCTATTTGCCCCTGCTAAGTTCCAGTTCTCAGTGCACTCTGGCCTGAGATTACATACAAACCTGTATGGGTATTATTCAAGACCAAGATTTTCTGCAGAAAATCTGACAGAAAATGCATCCAACTTGAAAATTTTGAAAAAAACTGCAGGATAGAAAAAATGACATTGAACAGAGCAGCATATTTTGAGACTGCAGGATCTAGAAAAAACATCACTGGGACCTAAAACCAGGACACTCTGCAATGTGTTTCTGTTTAGCTGAACATCTGAACTACTTCTCCAAGAACTTTGGAAAATTTCCCTCTTTTCCTGGACTGAAACCTTGCAGGGGGAGACACATGTTATGATGACAATGGGACAACAACTGCATCTTCCTGCTTCCTACTCTTTTTCCCTCTTTCAGTACCATCATCCGCTACCATACTTAATGCTAACAATATTTTATTATTCTTGAAAAATTTCCTATCTAGTTATATCCAGGTACAGATATACCTGGCTCATGTTTGTTTAATGCACTAATTAGTGTATCTAAGTAGTGGACAAAATTCTCTGAATCCTGGTTATAACTATATTTGCTAGAGAACACCAATGAGAACTGGTATGTCTGTTAAGTAGAATGAAAAGTAGACTTTAACAAACTTGCGGAGGTATCAAAGCAGTCTAATTTTATTTTTTTTTTGTCACAGAAATCACTTCAATTTAGTATCCACAACTTTTTTTGGTCTAAATTGACATTTACAGCTATGTAGAACATCCACACACCACAATGCACATGCGCTTTAGCTAGTGCTTGTGTATAATATACTTTGTTAACACATATTGTGCAGTGTGTCACAGTCAGAGAAATTCCATTTCATAGAAACTATAACATTTGTTTTCATTCCACGGTGGAACAAGACCAAAAGCTTTTGGAACACTGCAGCAGAAATGGAATTATCAAAATCAAGGTTTTTGTATCAAAACATGTGGATGTGATTAGGGAACTCGCTTGGCATGGGGGAAATCCAGGTTCAATTACATTGTTCTGTGTAAACCAAAACAGACTTTTTTCTTGCTAGAACATGTTGGATCAGGCAGACTAAGGATTTGAACCTCTTCTTCCTTTAATAACCAGTCTATTCTTCTCTTTCATCAAACTTGCCTTTTTTTTATTCTTTGCAAACCACCTTTTCTTGACTAAATTTTTTGAAATGTCATACAGTGAAAAGTTGTTCCAAGGAAAATGACTCAATGTGCCCATAGTATAGCATGCAAATACAGCAGCATCCACTTAATAAGTATAGAAATTCAGTTTCAGGTGTCAAGTGATATGCACAAGATCATGATCCAACTCAGTGAAAAAAGCTGGTTTGGACTGAGATTTGATTGCACTTTATATAATAGATCACAGTGTTATACAGATGAACTATATACTTATTCAGACCTTCTGTTTTTTCATTTTGTAAAATATATCAACAATAGAATGCATGAAATATGAAAACCAAATCAATTTAGAATAATAGCAATTGTTACTTTAATCTCTCAAATCAGATGTATAACCATGAGCATATGAAGTGGGTTTGCTCACATCAGCCAACAGGGGACACAAAAGCATCTTTCCTAAAGTAAGCCCTGACCTACATATGGCAATAAAAGTCTTTCTTGAAGATTGGATTCCTGACCCAAATGCTTCTCTTAGATTCAAGTGCCTGAGTTTTCTCTCTTGTATACAGACTGTGTTCACTCTTCATTTGGAAAAGAAGAGAGAGAGTAGGGATTAGGGGTTTAGTTACCTTGTGACTTGAACACTCAACTGAGGAAATGAGAAGCACACATTAACTGCATTCAGTTTAAGGAAGTCTGGACCACAGCTTCCAGATCCCCAGCACACCCATAAAGGACCAAACTAGAAGAGATGCTAGGGGAAAATCTTTCTCTATTTTCACTTTTGGTTGATACTGGGCCACTAGAGAAAGGAAATGTTATGCAAAGACTAAACAAGGAAAACTGAAATAAAGTCTTGTTTAAGTGAACAAGGGTAGGGATAGGCAGTGTGAAAAACCCTGAGTTCTGCCCAAGCTTTTGCAGTTTGTTTTTTTTTGGTAGTGCCTGTTGCTGCAATAGGCTGTTAACCAATACAATTAACTTGTCTTCAGGAAACAATAGTAAATAAAAGTTTAGTTAATTAAATATGCTTTCTCAATTATTGTGAAGAACAGATTTTTTTGTTTTCCAATACAGTTTCTTGAAAACACTTCATCTTGCAGTGGAATATGCCAGGGAGATGATCAGTTTGTTTTGCTTGATTGCCCTCCAGCTACTGTGAAGGTCCCTTCAGCTGTTGTGAAAATGCACAGCAATTGCTGGTCTTCCCTTGTTGGTATCCTTAGTCACACATGGGACCCAGCTTGGAGGAATTCTGAAATGGAATGTTTGCTGATTTGCAACTGAAAAGATTGACTTGCTGGTGGGGAAAAATAAACCAAAAAAGTAAAGGCATTTATTGATCACCTGTATAAGGAAGGGGTGAAATTTGCTTTTCTACTCATGGTCTACTAGGTTCAGATGTGTTATATATTTGGTAACTTTGGTCAGTACTTAACGTATCATTTGACCTTCAGGGACACATTTCTTTATGCAAAAACTAATGTCTCTGATCTTTCTTAAACTGGTCAACAGGGCTTTCATGTATAAGTACAAGTTTGGAAATGCTTTTACTGTTGTTGATACTTGCTTTCACTATTTCAAAAGCAGGAAGGGATTTCTTTTGAATGCCATTGTAACTGCTGGTAAATACCTAACAGCTTCCAAGAGAGGTAATTAGAGGCAATTATACCATGATCTAATTGATCATGACTTTAAAATGTGGGGTTTTTTTCTGCAAATTTAAGAAAACCAAGCTTGTTCTTGGCCTTGTATGATATCTTTTTCTATGCCTATGGCGGACCATTCATAAAACAAAGGTAACTATCAGGTAAGCACTCCTCTGCTGAAGGTCTACAGCTGTGCTGGGTAGTGCTGGATAACCCTGGTGATGCTGATGCAGGGGGAGATAATAAAACTAGGGGCCATTTGTTAGGCCAACTTACCAAGCTGGGTTTGTACAGAATACTCTGTATAATACTCAGTTCAAAATTTCATGCCAGTGCTCCTGCAGATGCACGGTAAGGAGCCAAATATCAAGTGACCAAAAGAGTAATGCTGAGGAGAGGGAGTTATGTCCAAGACAAAACAGGTAAGTAGAAAGGATTAAGAGGATCCATAAGTACAGTGATTTCTGAATGGGGTTTTACACATTATTTATTAAAGTCATATGTAATTTCATAGTAAATTACTGTGATCATAAGAGACCTTACAAGCCATGAGTGAAGTGGACATAAGCTTGGAAAAGGGTGTGACCTTCCTTGATATGAATGAATGTACTTATAAGTAATGTTTAATGGCAGTTTTCCTCATTTACCTGCATATAGTCAGGTTTAAAAATCTGCCTCTTTGTTGGTTAGGCTTATTGATCCCAACCCTCTTTGTTTTTACTTTTGAATACATACAAAAAGCTCTTCTTTGCACTACTAATGGAAAAATAAGATATTGGGGGATGAAATTTAGACAAAAAACCTGGAGTCTAATAGGCTGACTATAGTTACTCCATTGTTGCTGCAGTAATTATTTTACTCCAGGTGAAAATCTGCTTTTGGACCGTTTTGAAGATGGCTTCACTAAATAATTGTTTGAAAACATTCTTTAAAATCATAGTCTCCAGATTTTTTTCAATATTCCCTTTTTATTTTGCTCTGCTTTTCTCTTTGAGAATTTCTCTTTTTACTGTGCATCAATAGAATTCAAATATGATGTTTTTGTGTGTTACTCTGAAAAAAAGTCATACATAGTTTCTTCATATTGGTATTACATATTAAATTTTTTATAGTGTCACAAACACCTTTACTCTTTATATACATAGGTTTTCTTACTTGGTAGAAATTTTAGCTTTTCACAGAATAACAGAAAAATATATGTTTTTGCATAGGCTATTTTCTGAGACAAATCTATGAGCATGGCTGAATTTGTTTCTTTAAGTTATCTATTAATGATCTTTGATAAATAATGGGAAATTTTTATAGTCTCTCCCAGTATCCTTTTGGACAAACTGTCCAACCCACAGCTGGTTTTCAGATACAGGACAAGTGGCAATGAGCACAAACTTAAATCAGAAAATGACATTTAAATGTAAGAAACTGAGGGTGATCAAACATGTGAGCCTTTGCCCAAGGATACTATAGAGTCCCTATCCTTGGAGAGTTTCCAAACTTGATTGGCTATGGCTCTGTGCTGCCTGATATAATTGCCCATGCTTGAGCAGCAAGAGGTGGACTAGACAATCTCCAGAAAACTCTATCAGCCTCAGCTGTTATGTGTAGACAATTCTGAGTGATTATCCATGTGTTAGTAAAACACAGGTGGTACTTGTTCCTTTTCCTCTTGGTTGCCTTGAATGTGGACCTCTTTTTGTGGCATTTGTCTTCATTCCTTCATGTGGATAACTGAGGCAGTTTGATCTGGAATTAAAAAAGATCCACCATCCTCATTACCCTCCTTTGGACACTCTCTAAGAGCTTAATATCTTTCTTATATTGTGGTGCCCAGAACTGCACACAAATAAAAAATCTCATTTACTTGGAGTGGGCTTTCTTTTGGGGCTTGTTTTTTATTTGTTTGTTTACTTTCTCTGAGAAGAGCTAGTAAAACTGTATTGGCATATGGGATAGGAAAGTGCATTGATGTGGAACATTACAACAGAAGACATTTTCCTTCATTTTCCTTGTACAACTAATGTGCATTTTCCATAGCTGTAAGTACTTCTACAAAGTATATCTACTTCTATGGGATTCCCTTTGCAATTAAAACATTCTGTTTAGGCATTTACATATGGTTTAAGTTTCAATCATTTTCAGCTGAGGACAAGACAGTGATTCCAGGTCATCCTAAGACAGGTGGCTATTGATCTAAAGGACTCCATAGACCACACTGAATGGCAACTTTGACTGATTGTCACTGCCACTTTAGGTACCCATAAACCTTTGCCCAGTGCTGAATCCCACTTGACTCACTGAAAAGCATTTCTTCTCATCAAGTGTGTGAAGTTGCTGAAATATATGTCTTCAGCTTTCTTTTTTACAACCAGTGCACAAACAGTTAAGCTACATACAGCATTTTCTTCTGCAGTTTTCAGTGATCCAACCTCTTTGTCAGTTTTAAGATTTTTTCATTTTTTGACCTATAAGCAAGCCTTCTTTTTTTCTCATTTATTCTTGCTCCAAGATTTTAAAATGCAGATTCCTCATTAAATTGGGACAGACTAGCTGTATTAAACTTTCACAGATGAGGATGTGAGCTTGTTGATCATTAAAAATTCAGATGATCATCTAACTTTGATTAATTTTCATGATTGGCTACCAGAGTATCCATATGGACTATGAGTTTGTGTTCAGATTGAGTCTGGCTTTGAAATATTTATCTGGGTGATGAACCTGACATTTACTACTAGGAAAATGCAGTTGGATAAGTTAAAATCCTCTTTATGCTATTTATTATTAGTGTCCTGTCTCTCCACAGAATACATGTTTCTTTTAAAGGTAGCAACACAGAAATTTGGAATTTCAAGGTCCTGAAGTGAATCAGAAATTCAATTAGCAGCATATGGACCTTAGACTTCTGGAAAACAAATTTTAAGCAGCTTAGTAAGAGAATTGCTAGAGGTCCTGTGGGAGGCACTTCTAAAGGGTAAAGGAGCTTAGGAGGTCTTTTATGGAAAACTTCCTCCAAGCACAAGAACAGTATATCTTATACCGAGGAAAAGAAGAAGATATCAGGAAAAAAAACTTGCCTAAGCAGGCAAGTCTCAAATGAGATCAAATTCAGAGAGGTTATATACATATAAAATCTCTCTGAATATATATATATGAGAGATGCAAATGAGGCTGGGCTATGAATGAGGAATATAGAAACATTGTTGTATAGTGCTGGAAGATCAAAGACCAGCTAGAGATGAAACTAGCAAAGGCAATCAAGGACAAAAAGAAAAGCTTCCCAAGCTACATTAGCAGTAAAAAAAATAAATAAGGAAAATGGGGGTTTCCTTCTGGATGAGACAGGTGCATTAGTCATCATGATCACAGTAGAGGCTGAACTAGTGGATGTACTTATGTACTTTAACCTGAGTCTTCACCAGCAGTGGTTTTTATGCCTTTGTGCCCAGAAAGAGGGTCTACCTTCTTCAAGAAGGTATGGAATTACCAGTGGTGGAAGAAGAAAAAGTCATTATCTCTTGAGAGAAATCAATTCCTGATGGTCTGCTGAATCTCTTTATCAGCATCTTCCTGGAGAAGGAGAGAGAATGTATGCCTGTCAAAATGCAGGTGAGGCTGCACTAGGGGGATGCAGTCAATATCCTTGAGGACAGGACCACTATTCAAAGGACGTTGACAAGTTATGAGAATGGGACAAAGGTAACCTGATTAAACTCTAGAGTGACAGATGAAGTCATGTATCACAAAAGACAGCTTCAGAACCAGTCAATTTGAAATACAGTTTTGTCCTCTGCAATATATGAAAAGGGTGTAGATTAAATGAATTTATAATTAATGGAAGTATTCTTTAGTGGGGTTTCCATGGATGGATGGAGTTGGGGGCAAATATTCAAAAGAAGTAATTTAGTTTTATGTATAACTAAAACATATTTTAATAAGAAACTCACAGGTACAACAAAGGATTCTTCATTTATCTCAGTAGACCTGCAGTCAGTAATATTAGAGGATTGATTAAATTCTTATTTATTTCATATAAATGGAAATTTTCTTCATCCAGACACTTCAAAGGCTTAGGTAAAATATCGTACTATATATCAGAACAATGAGAAAGTATAACCACTGACTTTCTAAACATGCTTTAAAGAATTGTTATTTCAAGAATCTTATAAAATAGGAACTGTTGGATTATTCCTGATCGTTGACAAACATTTTGTAGACAATTTTAACCAAAAGTCAGTTCAGTTTACAACACAACATCCCAAATGGTTACACTGGCAAAGTGAGGCAGTGAATTCTGTGACAGGTGCAGTAGCAAGTGGTTTGGGACGATGAACTTCTCTAGACCCATCTGAGCTGACTGAAACCAGTTGTGTTGAATTGCCTTGGATCAAGTAACTACTCTTTCATGACAGCCTGTCTCAGTGTAGTTTCTGTTGAAACTACATTTGGATTTTAGGATTTCCTTTACATGAATTCCCTGGGAATGGACTTAGCAAGTCTTCCAGTTTAGATGACTGTGAGTGAACATACACATATAATGGAAATATGCCCTGTCTGTCCCAGCAAATTTCATAGCAAAGAAACTTTGCTAAATATGAATTTAAGTGCATAAGTGCTTTATAATATATAATTTCTGCACTGTTTTATACCCTACACAATAATTTTAGCTCTCTTATGACTTCAGATAAAGACCAGACATGAAAGCAAAGAGATCAACCATAGGGCAAAAGTGTTTTACTCGGTGATTCCTAACCATGAGCTATGATTTAGCTGTGATACCAAATTTACCTAAGATATTAGAGGAGAGAAACAGTATTTTCTTGTGAAAGAAAAGTGAAGTTTAATTTAATGGCAGTACATTTAAATTAACATTTCTCATTTAGGTGCCAAACTCAATTGTAAAGATTCATTTTCTGGTGCTGGGAAATATCAGTGTTTTTCTCTTCTGTACACAATATCCACTGAAGCAAAATATTTGTTCTGATGGGTTTATATTCTCATAATATATCATGTCATGCCCCACTGTAGTGGGTTGACCCTGGCCAGATGTCAGGTATCCACTAAAGCCACTCTCTCACTCTCCCTCTGCAACTAGACAGAGGAGAGAGAAAAAAAATTCAGCTAAGGATTCATGAGTTGAGATAACAGCTGGGAGAGGTCAGTTACTGATTACCTTCACAGGCAAAACAGACTCAAAGTGGGGATA
>JAWWLV010000088.1:125915032-125943582 GCA_035041135.1 Platyrinchus mystaceus
CTTTCTCATGAGTGTAAGTGGAGTAGCAGACACTGATCTCCACTCTGTGGTGACCAAAGGCATGAAGCTGTGTCACAGGAGATTTAGGTTGGATATTAAGAAAAAGTTCTTCACCCGGAGGGCAGTTGGGCACTGGAACAGACACCAGTCTTGACAGAGTTCAAGAAGCTTCTGGACAACACTCTTAGATACATGGTGTGATTCTTGGGGTTGTCCTGCACATGGCCAGGAGCTGGACTTCAATGATCCTTGTGGGACCCTTCTAACTCAGGATGGTCTATGATTCTATAATTCCCTACCTATATCAAACAGAATTGCAGTCTGGACCTGTAATGTCAATGGACTACTCCCATGGATGCCAGTGGACTTTTAGTCAGGCCTTTATTTCTTGTAGATTCAACATTGTGACTTGATTTCTTAAATAGGTATTAATGTGTGGCCTGTGTATGTAATTCCTGCTGAAGTGTGGCTGTGGTGTACAAATATCAAATGAGAACAGAATTTTTTTAAAATTCAGTTTCTATATTTATTTGCCTTCTTTTGTTTTTCCTTAGCAAAACTAAATTTATTCCATCTCAACTTTGCTTCAGTCAGTGAAGCTGCTCTTTTATCTCATCTTTGCTTATTACTGGATGCAACTTTTCCCTCAGTTAAATTGTTTAATGTAAATTGTACTTCCCTTTGGGATCCAAGAGGTGTGCTGCTATTTCCCAGCCTCCCTCCTCCACTCTGTACCTGTCAAAGGATGGCCTTAAAGTTAATGAATCCAAGACAGCAGGATCCAAAATGCTTCTGACAGTAGCTTTCTGTCTTAATTTCAAAGAGTGTTGGAAAATAGTCTTATATTATCAGGTGCAATTTAGATTGATTTACAGTGTTAGCAGGTCATATCTATGTTTCAGCAATTAAGAACAGTGAATCTCTAGTGAGCCCTTTTGGACTATATAGAAGGTAGGATTAGAGTTAATTTTTATTCTTTTCCAATATACACAAGAAAATCAAAAGAGTTATCTACTGTAGCAAATACAGGTTTCTAATAGCATGACTAAAACATGGAGCATAATCTACTTTCCTCAGTATTTGTGGATTGAAACAAAAGTCTTTAAATTCCCTTCCAGCAATGAGATTTATAATGATGAAAATTTTCAACCAGAAGATAGCTGGTATATAGATCCTGACACTGGGCACTGTTCAAGTCTGGCACAGTGTGGTAAGACAAAGAGCCTTTGTAGCATCCAGAGAACTCCCGATTTGAGTCTCAGGGGTAGGACACTACTCAGTAGCTGTCACATGTATGTGCTTGTCCTCAAGGCATTGATGTGCTAAGTATTCACAAAAAGCCCTCAACTCAGTGAATGTTTCAGATGTTGAGTAATATATCCTAACTTCACTTCAGGAAGTGTGAAAATGAAAAAAATAGTAAATTAATTATGTACTACTGACTGCATTCCATATGATATCATGTAATGTTAAAAATTTGTTGTCAATACCTACAAAAGCACCCAGAAATTTCTTTGAATTGAACTCATGCTATATCTTACAAAACAGTTATGAAATTGAAGTTCCCTTTTTTTTGGCTTATTAGTATTGGCTTATATATGTCCAGACGAAGCCATCCTAGTTTTCATATAATCTTGCTGCATAGTCGGCATATTGCAACTCTGCACTACTTGAAAGATTTAGCTCTATCAAATAGTACACATAGGAACCTGAAATACAATATTTTTTGCCAGCCAAAGGCATTTATATTTTATTCTTTTTTATACAGTTTTCTCACATATTTGGAAGGATAAAAACCTCCAACCTATTGATTTGCTGACGTTTTTTAATTTTAATTTCACATACATGTTGTTGCAGACTGTCTTCCAAAGTAAGATCTCATGGACTGTAACATCTTTAACCCAGACACTTTGCAAACAGAGAGGGAGGCATTTCCTTGTTGTATGATGCAGTCACAGTGATAGCCCTAATTTAGACTAGAAACAGTGGTTATCCAACTATTACCTGTTTATTTATACTTTTTAAAGGCCTGAACATAAGCCTGAAAGATTTTGTGTATGACCATAGTCCAGGACTCAATATGAGTTTTGGCATTGCCTACAATTGCTCCGTGAAAAAATCCCTATTGAGCACAGAGAAAGGCTGGACAGGTCTCAGTTTGCTACTGAAAATAATTAATAGGTAATAGTGGTTATCTATCTGAAGATAGAACTGGATCATCTGTGTACACATAGGCAAAGCTTCACATAGTTTTGAATCTTAAGAGTTCCATATAGAATATTTTCCCCCAGAAGACTGTCTTTAAGTATCAAACCAGCTCAGCTGGACTCATAAAATCAGGATTATACTTCTGGACTTTCATTTTCTATAAATAGGATGAGAAGTACCTTATTAAAGGGCTTAGAGATTGATTGATTGATAAAATGGGCTATACATTAGCTAAGATGGTATTATTGAAAAAAAAGTAAGTTCTAAATTGTAAGCTATCTTCATTTTATTTTGGTTTTAGTTGACTTGTGTCACAGCAGGAGCTCACAAATTAATGTAAAATTCAAAGAGTGATTGCTCTATACTTCATAAATCAGGCCTCTTCATGCCATTTTATTATAATGTGTGGTTTTTGAAATATCAAAAATGGATTGACCTATTTTTATGTTCATTTCATGTTGCAAAACTATTTTTTAAACATTTCATTAGGCTTTAAGAGTTCTTGGACATGGTCTGACTCTGTATAAATGTCATACTTTTTATACACACTACTTATATAGTTTTGCTCAGTGCAAAAATTGTGGCATTTGAAGTTATGGTTCTCTCCTCTTCCCTGCATTTACTACCAATTTTGGGGCAAGAAGCTATTTTCTGTAGTTCACACAGAAATTAACATTTGGTTCATTACTCTATGAAAAATGCTTTGTGGTCCTAGAGTATTTCTATGCATTATGCAAATGCTGTCATTATTTTTTTCCTCGTAAAATTCAGATTTAAGAGTCATGCTCAAATTAATATTAACATCTTTTCTCTGTTAAGTGAAACCATGGCATCTGTATGCAGTGCTTGTTAAGTATTGCATTAATTTCAGACTTAGTCTGCAAAAGGAGAGGTTTCAATAAACCTATAGCTGTGAGTCATGTCTGTGGAACTGAGACAGTTATGCCCACTCTTCTAGTCGTGGTAGTGACCCTACTGAAGCCTCATAATACTTTAAGGCTCAGCTAAAATAAAACTGACCTTGAATGAACATTATAATATATAAATTTTTTCTTCCACTAATATGAGAGAGGTATTATTTTCAGTCACTAAAGTTTGCCAAAATACTTGAGATTTTGTTTTAATCTGCTCCTTGTGATTTTGACAATTTTCCCTAGCTTGAGTAAATGTTGTCTGACATACTATATGTGCATATGTTACTGCATTATGGTCTCTGATGTTACTGTGGATCCCTGGGACTGGAGCATCTCTGATGTGAGAAAAGGCTGTGAGAGGTGGGACTGTTTAACCTGGAGGAGGCCTGGAGGTACATCAATCCCTAAAGAGAGGATGCAGAGAGGATGAAGCCACATTCTTTTCAGTGGTGCCCAGTGAAAGTCAATGTGCTGAACTGAAACTGGCAAGACTGCATTTGAACATCAGTAAACACTTTTTCACCATGAGGGTGACCCAGCACAAGGTTGTCTGGAAAGGCTGAAAAGTCTTCATTCTTATTGATGTTTTATATATAACCAGTCAGAATTGAAAGTTTCATGGTGTCATGAGAATCTTTTCATTGAAATAAGATGTCTGAAAAATTCAACCTAACTGGGCCATTTTGAAAACTAATTTTTTTTTCTTTCATTTCCAGGTCAGTTGATCAAAACGAACCCTTTTTTTCTGCTTGACTAATATGTATATTGGGTTTGCATGACAAGATTTTTGTAGCACAGAGGGTATAGGCGTGGATTCTGTGAGAAGCTGCCAGAAGTTTCCTTCATGTTTGATAGGGACAATGTAAGCCATCTTCAAGACAGACCCATCACTGGCCAAGGCCAAGCCCATCAGAAATGGTGGTAGCACCTCTGGGATAACAGACCTAAGAAAAGGAAAAAACCCTGCACAGTGGCAGCCAGACAACAGAATGAGGATATGTGAAACAGTTCTGTGTTCAGCAAGGTCAGTGAAGAAGGAAAGAGAAAAGGTGCTCCAGGCACCAGAACAGAGATTCCCATGCAGTCTGTCACCCTGAAGTCCATGGAAGTCCACAGTGGAGCTGATAACTACCTACAGCCTGTAAGTACCTATCCACTGCCAGAGTCAGTGGATGCCCAAAGTGGCTGTGACCCTGTGGGAAGTCCATCCTGGAGCAGGTTCCTGGCAGGACCTGTGGCCCTACAGAGAGAGGAACCCATGCTGGAACAGGTTTGCTGGCAAGAGCTGTGACTCTGGAGCAGCTTGTGAAGAACTGCAGCCCATGGGAAGGACTCACTTTGGACAAGTTCATGGAGGATTTTCTCCCTTGTCTCTTGTGGGAGAGCCCCCATAGCAGAGTCCTTTCCCTCAGGAGGAAGGAGCAGGAGAGACAACATATGATGAACTGAACTCAGCCTCCATGCCCTCTGGGCCACTGTGGAGGAGGAGGAGGTGGAGGTAGAGAATATTGGGAGTGGTGCTGAATCCATGAAGAAGGGAGCAGTGAGGGGAAATAGTTTTGAAATTGTGCTTTTATTTCTCATTATCCTACTCTGATTGGTTTGGCAATAAATTAAATTAGTTTTCCCCAAGTAAAGTCTGTATTGTCTGTGACAGTAACTGGTGAGTGATCTCTCCTTGTCCTTGATCCACAAGCCTTTCATTCTCTTCCCTGTCCAGCCAAGGAGGGGAAGAATAGAATGGCTTTGCTGGGCACTTGGTATCCAGCCATGGTCAACCCACCACAAACTCACACAATGCTTCAAGAATTCATTTTAGAAGAACTTGTGGATATGTAAGAAATCCCTAAGAAACTTTGAAAACTGTTCTAATGGACAATCTCTCCTGTGACAGTGGAAATATTTGCTCTGTGAATTTCTATGATGTCACGAGTGAGAACTGCGATAAACATGTTTCATTAATAAAAGGTTATACTTTCATGTTATTGCCCTTAGTAATAAAGAGAAGGTAAACTAATAAACTGAATCAAATATCTTTCGTGAAAGCTGTTTGTAATTTTCATAAGGCAAGAGTGGAGTCTGATATTTTGAATGTGTGCGTCAAAGGGGACTTTTTTTTCCCCCATAGACTATATTATGTTAGTATTTAAACGCAATGTATCACTAGTTTCAAGACAATTTAGGTTTCATGGCTGTTGACAAGATATAGTTCTACATCAAGGGAATTTCAGAAACCCTTTTACCTGTCAAAATTTGTACTTATTACTTACCAGATGAACTGTGATCAAATCAACTCATGCTATTCATTAGAGCCCTGGCAACAAGTCTCCCTCTGAAGCAGGTATCCAATCATTTGCTCTGCCAGGTCTCAGTTTTATTTTAGAGTCCTATGCTTTTCAGCTGTCTGAGCTGGGTGTATGGTCTGTCTTCAACCCTTTTGTAGAAATTTCAACTTGGGTTAAAGTTCATCTCTTCAGGCAGTAACTAAGAAATACACTCACCATGTAAGGGTTTTATAGTCACTTGTTATTTTAACCAGTACAATATATTTGCAGATCTAGACTAATTAATAAAAAAAATGCTCCAGTGTTTTTGCTTGCTCTGATTTCCTTAGGCTTCTTAGCATGCTTTGACCTTCATATCAGAATCCTTAATAGAATCCAGGGGTCTGCCACTTTCCCACAAAATTCTCCTTAAAATCTTGATGCTGATGTCTGTACATTTATATCTTTCCACTCTCTAAGTTTCTTGCATATCTACTGAGAAACTTCTCACTTACTATTTTCAGCTACTTAAGGATTCATAACTCAGCTTGTGTCATGTAATCAGAGTCCCACACCAGATGACACGGGACAGCTCAGTTACCTCCTTTACAGAATTGGAAACCTGGATAGCCAATTATTTACTGTAGGGAGTTGCAGCTGATTGAAGCATCATAAAAATTTAGTGATTTTTCCACTGCTAATTATGCTCAAGGTATAAGAAGTACTATTTTTGGGTTTATGTCGGTATGGAGACCAAATGAGTAGAGAAGGCAACCAGATACTATATTTAAAAATAAAGGTGCAACATAAGTTAAAGTTGGTTGTTTTACAAAAACAGTTAGGTATAGCTTTAATTTTAATTCTTTGGTCGTAGTTTTGTTTGTTTGTTTGTTTGTTTGTTTGGGTTTTTTTTGGTAGAAGAGTTGGATATCTGGCAAGATTTTCAATGGAGAAAAAATTATTTTTTTTTTCATTCAAGGTGGTCCTTAGAGTACAAATACATTGTCTACAGTAGGTCTGTGATGTTTCATGCCATTCAGATGTCTGATCCAAATATGTATTTATCTTATATTATTCTTGAAGGAGAATTGAAAGCTCTGGTTTCATAGGTAACATTCCTATTTGGTTGTCAATATAATTAAAAAAAAATCCTAATAATATAATTCCAGTTAAATAAATACAGTTAATAATAGCAAAATTTGACAACATCTGCATAATCATATGTCTCTAAACCACCACTTATATAAAATATAAAGTTTATTTGTCTCAGATTTTTAGCATTTATAAAACATTAAGTAGCAGAAAATATTATTTAGTTGTTTGCTTAGGGGGAGATTATAGGCCTAGAACCTAAATCACTATCTAGTTTTATGATTGCATTAAAATTATTTCATAGAAACATAAAACATCCTAAATTACAAGGGATATCGAAAGATTGTCTGGTCAAAACTACCACAGGAAAGGGAGCCTCTATGAATTTATCGAGCACTCTGCCTAATCACATCTTGGACTTGCAGTGGCAGGGACTCCAGGGAGTTTGCCTCAGTTTTAACTGTAAAAAACTTCCTTCTTATATCAAAATGAAACCTTCCTGGTGAAACATGTACCCATTGCCCCTTGTGTTCTCCACGTGGCTTCTCAGGAAGAGAGATCTTCTAACCTCTCACCCTCTTTGTAACTGTTACTGGAATACTGTGATGAGATCTCCCAGAGCTTTCTATTCTCCTGGGAGAAAAGGTCTAACTCCTTCAGTCTTTACTCATAGGGCAGCTTCTTCAGACCTTTGATCACCTTTTTGGCCCTCCTTTGGACCTTTTCCAGTGTGTTTTGTGTCTTGAGAATTGTGGGAAGCAGAACTGGATATAGTACTCCAAGTTTGGCCTGACAGGTGCTGAGTAGAGGTGAATGTTCATGTCTCTCTGCTGGTAACGCCCCTGCAGATGCAGTACAGGATCCACTTTGTTGCTGCACTGGTGCCCTGTGGAGTCATATTCAGCTTTTACTTGTCCACCAGGCCCCCCAGGTCTCATTCAGCAGGGTTACTCCCCAGTCATGCAGATTTTAGCCTGCAGTTATGTATTCCCAAATGCAGGACTTAGCACTTGTTTTAAACTTCATACTGGTCCTGCTTGCCCACTCTTCTGCCTGTTCAAGTCTCTCTATAAGCTGGCTCTTCTATCTGACATTCACCTCACCACTGAGTTTAGGGTAATCAGCAGCCTTGGTAAGATTGCCTTCAGTCCCACCATCCCGTTTGTTTATGAAGTTGTTATGTGCAGGGCCCAATAATTACCCCACTTGTGCTGCCAGTCTGAGTAAAAACTATCAATCACCACTCTCTGAGTGCATCTGTTAGCCAATTTCCTATCCATCTTGCAGACCTCCTGTCCAGACTGTGGCTTGCCAGTTTGCCCAGTTTGTTGATTTCTGTCATATGCAGTCACACCATTGAAAGAAACAAGATGGCTTCTTCATTTGTGACATTTTCTGTAATACTAGTAGGATGAGTCTCTTTTGTTTTTCTTTTAATTTTATCCAATAAAACTTATTTTCTTGAAAAATAGGAAAAAAACACCCTATAGCTAACTTCTATATTTATTGAGATTTTAGCAATGATTTACTTTGGGTAGCAGCCCAACACCTCATTTAAGAATTTGCAGCTTAAACATTTAGTAATTTCTGTGTGTAATTTCTATATCGGACAGTTAGATGATTAGCAATATAAAAACTAGAGAACTGAAATCCTTCCACTGATATATTTTGGAAATTCTGACAGTTGTTTGGATACTTTCTGTGCTAGTAGATTTCTATGAGTTTGTTACATTCAAATTATAAAGAAGGTATCTTGAATGCCTACCCTTTTGTTAAACTCAAAAATGTTGTTACAAGCAAGAGGAACACCCTCTTGCAAAGCAAATAATCTATTACGAGTTTAATTAGAGTCTTAATAGTCTAATCAAAGAATTATTATTATTCCAGTTATGATGACATGATCACTTGTAGTTCAGACATATGTAGTTAAAGTGGTACAAGGTGTCTGGTATCCCTGGTGTTATGCTCAATCTCATAAGGTTGGTGGATTTGATCCTGCCAGAGAGGAGTGGGGGTGTGGTGTAGAGGTGAATCATCAGCCACCTTGGTCCTTTGCCTGCAGAAGAGTGATGTTGATTTTTATGTCTTCTTCCTCTTCACTCAAGGACCACTTGGGGATATTTCCATGGGCTCTATATGAAATCATTAACTCAAAAATGAAAACATGCTCCAACTCTTGTTCTTTCTGCACTGGTCTACAATGTCTTTGTTAATTCATGTAGTATGTTTAGCACATGAGTTTGATTTTTTTACTCCTAAAACTATCTAATTTCCAAGGTTTCATTCTTTTGTTGACCAATAATTGACCCTTGGTGTATTATTAATAGCTATGGAGCCAGAGTACCATCCATTACATTTCCAAGGCCTCTGTTATCACCACATGATCTTACTCCCTGGTGCAGTATTTTATTCTAGAGTCATAGACAGTTCATTCTACACAAAACAAGTACCTGTTGCCACTATCTAGTAGTTACAAAACTACATATATATGTGTGTATATATATATATATATATATATATAGCATTATGTGTTACCTCAAATTACTGTACAAAGCTAGGCAAAAGCTAAAGTAAAGTAGGTATTCGTTACTTAATCTTTAAATTATTTTGGTAGCAAATTAAAAAATTGCCCACGTTGGCCAAGACAAATCGTAGGTCTCCTAGGCAACAGGCACTGATGGACCAACTCCACATTACTTGATCTAATTCTCTTGGAACTCATATTTTTGCTCTCCACTCTGTTCTGTAGAGGTTAGTTCCACAACTTAATAACATTGTAAAAAGTGGCCTCTATTTTTTTTTATTCCAATTCTGTCCTTTCTACATACTGACAAGTGAGTAATAGTAGATAAGTGATTTTCTGCCTTGTTTTCAATGATTTTTCTAACAATTCTGCGCTTCTTATTTTTGTTCTAGCCATTGCCTAGCACCCACGTGTGGCTTGCAGAGAAGTTGTTTTTTTCTTTAATTCTTTACTAGTACTTCCAAGTTTCTAACCAGTTTCATGTTTCTGTTGCTTTTGAAAAGATTTTAACATCAGCAGTTATGCTTCTGGTAAGCAGTTATTGGAATATTTCTGGTCATGAGGTTTTTGAAATCTCTTTACTAAAAGTTAGTTGTTAATTTAGTCAGTGTTATTATGATTGAATAGTCAGATTTTTGTCTGCACTATTTTCTATTTAGTGATATGGAATATATTCTGAGGACTTTTAAATCATCAGAAAACTTTGTTACTTCACTTTTGCCCCTTCTTGAAGACCACTCACACATATGTTAAGCATAACAGATCATGTATGCCTCCTTGGGCAACCCTTTCACTGGCTTAAAGTCTAATCACCATTTTCCTTTTTTTCCTCAGTACTATGAATTCAAAAGGACTTTCCTCTCATCTCATGGCGGTTTAATTTCTTGAGAGCTTTAAGTGAAACAAATTTTTGAAAGCTTTTCGAAACCCAAGTACATTCCATTGATCACAGAATCTTCGTACACCTGTTCTTTCAGTAAAAATATAGGAGGAAACACTACTCTTCTCTTAGGGAAATATTTCCCAGAATACTTTGTTTATACACATATCTCCTATTCTATCCTTTATGACATTGATCTGCCTGGTATGAAGGTCAGCCTTCCTTGGCTATCATTGTTTGATCTCTCCTAGGAGATTTTTATCGGATTGTGTCACATTTGTTACCTCTTGGTATGGAGAATGACTTAAATGATAAGCTGTACACTGCAGCAATTTCACATCTGAGTTCTTTTAGAGCTCTTAAGTGAATACCATCTGCTCCTGACAGTTTGTCACTATTCAGCTTGTTCTAAATCCTCTTATAGTGACAAACCAGTTGGAGACAATTCCTCAATCTCCTCTTCTGTAATGAATGACTCTGTTGGAAACCTCGGCTCCAGATCTCATGAGACCTTGCCTTCCTTCTTTTATATTATGATTGGCAATTAGGTTCACTGAGTATGTCTGAACTGGCAAGGATTTCAGACCAATTTGTAGAGTGATACAACTGTTGCTGAGGACCTATGGCTACACTACCCATTTCTCACAATATCTTTTTGTTTCTTATCTTTTTTTTAAATTATTATATTATATTATATTATATTATATTATGTATTCATTATATATATAGGTCTAATTCTAATCTAGTCTCATGGACTGAACACCTGGCATATATTAGGTGCACTAACTTCCAGCTTAGTTTCATTTGAAAGTAATTTAGTTCATGCACCCCAAGATTGCACTAAGCTTGGAACAAGGGATTGTGAAAAATGTTCATATTCATAAAGATTCCTCCATAGGGTACATAGTGGATGTCACTCATTGACTCAGTGGAAGCTACTTTTGGACATCAGTTGAATAAAAGGAGAGAGACTAACGGGGGGGGGGGGTGGGGGGGAGAAGGAGATAATTCTAGAAATTGAATGTCTGGGAAAGGAAGTGGTAGAGGACTCCCAGGGGAAACATATTCCATGGGCATCCTCTCCAATGTAGTAGGGTCACCCAGTAATGTTTTGGCTATGATAACTACACAGTTTTCATCAGGCCTCACTCAAACCCATTATTTGGTTTTTTTTGTTTGTTTGTTTGTTTTCTTCTTATAAGGCTTTCAACATGGATTAGAGCCCGTTTTTATCAGGAACAGTTGTGTGCTGACTGGGTTTTAAAATTCATGTGTGCATTTTATTGGGTAAAGTAAAGTAAATGTAAACCCCAATGCAAAAGCTACAATCCAAGGGCTGAAAAGAGGAGAAAGAAGGGGTGATTCTCATGTGAGGCATATTAGAGCCCTTCCTACCTAGACACAGGGCTAAATCAAATCACTTAGTTTCTGCTGACTCTTTTATAATCTAATTTACCAGAAATAAAAAAAATAAAAATCCATGAGATATGGCTTCCAAACAGAAAATTACTTAATTTGTAATCACTGGAAATGACACACTGTACTTAGAAAAGCTGTTCAGAGGGAATAATTCTTTTAAATTTAAATTATATTTCTAGAATTTTTAAAACAGAAACTAACTCAGGAGGACTCAAATAAAAAAAAAAAGCGCCATTTCATACTTCTGTGCTCATAAAACAGTTTAGGGTAGTGCATAGCTGACATATGCATATTTCTTAGTATCTACCTTGGGTGTTTTGACGTTAGAGAACAGAGTGCTTGGTACACTGCTCAGCAGCTGGAATTGCTTACTTCTAATAGAGGCACCAAGTAGGTACAGTGCTGTTCTTTAAATAATTTTGGTGAAAAGATAATAAATGAGCATGTGGGTTTCTTTCTGTGTGTGATACGAAACAGAATATAAGTAATGGATTTTTCTCCATTTGATGTAATTTCTGTTTCATATGTTCATTTCTGCCTTACTTGTATTCTATTTCTATCAGATTGCTAGGTCAGGTAAGTAAGAACCTTAATTTCTCTCTACAGTCTACGGACTTATTAACAAATCATAAGCAATGTAATAAATCTCCAGGGAAAGTAATCCTCTTTTTCCTCTTTCTTCCTGTCCTTTTTCAGTTAAACAATGCTGGTCTTTAACTGTTTATCAATGTTTCCAATTATAGAGACAGGAGCAAACAATGAAGGCAGCACACATGTGCTGACCCAATCTAAAAAGTGATGTGTATCCTTGAATGCTTTCCTTTGGTTAGGTAATTGAATAAAGTGGTACAGTTGTGCACAGAGGGAATGGATGTGGTTTTGTTGGTATATACCAACACAGCAGAGACTAAAGCTCTTTCTCTCTTTCTCAGTTACTTAAAGTTCCTTGACATTTTAAATGCATTTTGGCCAGTAGCACTTTATTGAAAGATGAAGATAAGTAGATGTTAAGATTGACATTTCATTTAGGTGGGGACAGACAAGAATTATCTGAAGGTAGAAAACTGTAAAAATATAACTTTGCTTAAAAATATCTGTTATCATCTTTGAGAATGAAATTCTGATTTTCTAAATTTGTAATTCTCCCACTTCACCTACTGACCCTACTCAGTTTTGTTACATTTGGCCTGGAGAGCTGTGTATCACATTTTACATGTAAATTTCTTAAATGTTTCTTAGTAATGGTTCTAATTATCCTAGGCAAGATAGTAAATGAGTAGGACACAAAAACTAAAACAGGCAAGTCAGTAAATCCAATTATGTAATTTAATTATTTCGGTTAAAAAATACTTAAAGAATTCCAATGGCAAAATCTAATATACATAATGGCTAATCACTATCGCTTTTTTATTCTATTGCTCACTGGATGGTGCAGCTGAAAGTATATTACTTTGTATTTTTTACTCCTGTGCATTGTCCAGTTTCCAGTAGCAACTGAACAGTCAATTAAAACTGAGGGAAACTGAGAATACTATATTTATTCAAAGTGAGGTGTGTCTCCTAACATTAAGGATGGTTGCAAATCTCTTTGCAAATGCAGTGGCATGTAGCTAGCACGGTATCATCTACAAAAAAAAATGTAGCATTAATAAAATTAATGAATATTCTACATGGTCTGTCTTAAGAGTGAGCTCCAGGGACTAGTGGAATCTATATTGCCTTTTCACAGTCTTTTTACACTGTGAGTCTGGTGGGAAATGTCACAAGAGGAAACTGTTAGGGTTTTCAACATTTCTAGCATTAGACTGAAATTCTGCAGTAATAGATTTTCTTTTTTTTTGAATGTCATGAAAAGAGAAAAAGCTGGCAAAGGCAGGGAAGTGTGCGTGTTGGGGAGGAATTTGTGAGTCAATCTCTTTCCAGCTTTCAAAAAAGCTCAATTTGACTCAATTTGAATTTGAATTGAAAGTCTTAATTTTTTAGGATCAAATTATGAGACTACTTTTTAAAAATAAAACAACACAGGTGAAAGGTGCTTGTGAAGGGTACTTGAAATAGTGTCTAGAAGCTTAAGAGAGGTGAGCTGCAAAAGTGTCAGACCACACTGTTAGCGCTCAGAGCTTTGGGAAGAACGTCAGAGGAGGTCAGCAAAAAGACAACAGGCCATGAAATTTGAGGGGTATCATGGGCTCCAAAAAGGACTTGTGCAATGCTATTTGATTTATGCTAAACTTTTTGATTCATGCCTTTTGAACACTAATGGCATCTGAAAGTGGACAGGCAAAACACATATGTGTTTTATGTTGTCAGGTGTTATTTCTAAACAATAGGTGACAATGCTATATCCAAATGCAAGATAGGTAATTTTAATCTCTAACCCAAAGACTGTGAGGTGTTTTCAATGCACAGTTTCATCAGATTACAGGGAAGGTTTAAACTCATTAACATTCCCTGTATCTGGAGTCTGTACCCTTCAATCATTATAAAAAGCTTTAATTGGGTAAATGAATACCTCAGGGTTTTAGCACAACTGAATTTCACTCTCAGAGAATTAACTTGAGCTGCATCCATAATGGAGAGCTGTGGTACTGAAGATAAGTTAATAAGGTTTGCAGTTCATTTGTACTCCGAGATTCCTGAAAATAAGTCTCTCATTGCAGTTTCTCACTAGAAATCTTTTCAAGGTAAATTTGCTTCATAGGACATAGAATATTTTACTTTTGCTCCTTCGGGCTCAGTAATTCCTTCTTACTAAAAAAAGGGTCTCTTTCTTCTTCTTGCTATCAAGACATAACAAAGTTGCTAGACCTCTGATATCTAAAAATTGATTGTGAATTGTCCATCTCAGAACCTAGAGCATTGGAACATATATTCTCACTGCTACAACTCAAATAATTTTTACCGTTTTTACCTTTGCATTCAGAGAACTGAGTCATAACTAAACTGCTGTAACTCTAAGATGCCAAGTATTTTTATTCTACTTTAAATGGCACTGAAAAAATATTCGAAGTTTGAAGATTGGCTTAAAATGGGAAAAAGCACATTCTTAGAGGTATGCAAACTCTCTTGCACTAAAAACTGCGAAGACACAGACACTCATTTTCTGCTTGAGATCATGCATAGGACACAGAATAGTCCAAATCCTTTGACTTTGTATTATTCAAAGAGTTTATAAGTTCTCTGAAAAAAATGTAATATATTTTACTCACTGCTTTTATTCTTATTTACTAAGAAAGCTCTGCTTAACATTTTTCTTGTCTAATGACTGCTTACATTAATTGATTGACATGGTTGTTTCTATCAGGATTTAAGGAAGCTGTTGTTTTCTTCTTGTAAGCACATAAATTATGATAATATTTTAAAAATGTGATTATACATAAATATGACATTAAAATAATGTTTGAAGGTGAACAGTAAAAAAGGATCCACAAATATCAGGTTTTTTCCTTGCACTTATAATTAAAATTTACCAATTCTGTATGCTGTCACACCTTTACTTCCTCAGTTTGTCATGCATAAGGTTTGAGATTATTGTACAGTTTTGTTTTCACTAAGGGCAAATGATAGTACCAGAGGACTGAAATTCTAAAATGTGTTACTAAAAAAAAAAACAAAAAACCAATAAAATTTGGTGCTCTGGATATACAGTAAGCTGAATGGTCAAAAGCTTTTTCTATTGGGGCACATCTGGGATAAATTCTGCCCATATTATATGGGTTTAGTGTTAGACATATGCAACTTTATGAATATCATTCTCCTGTAAACAAGAAATCCTAATTTTTTTAATGCACTGAGGCTTTGAAGGTTTGCATTTGAAAATAGACTAATTTTTTCTCCATAAAAACACACTATATACAAGGCTTTGTACTGAACTGAAGTTTCTGCAGTATTACCTCCAAGAGGGCCTTTTACCATAGCAACATCCCCACAGAAAGCAGTTGTGCCAAAAATACTTCCTGTAAATAAAATAGAGAACAACATGAACTTGGTGTCCACAGACTTATCCAAAAAATGATGTTTCATAATATTAATGGCTTAACTATTCTCAAAAATTTAGTAGTACGGCATTCTGATCTCATGTTTCCACATTTTACATGTGACTGGCTAGCTATCTCAACTTTTTTATTGTTGATGGCCTTGTTAATTTGAGGGAGAAGGTCTAGTTGCTATCCAACAGATAAAATGCTGAAAGATTAAGTCAATAAAGCACGTTAGTATATTTCATTGCTGAGAAAATTACTTACCTGTAACTGTTCAGTGAAGAAGCAAAACATTCAAGAATCCTTTACTTAATGGTTTTCCTTAACAGTGACCTGGTGTCTCAGTGCCAGAAAAAACAAAACAATAGGAAGATTTTCTAATTGCTTTTGTCTTGCTCTTTAACCCAAGTGACTTTTTAAAGTCCAGCCTGTGGAAGATGTCTTGAGGGTTTGAACAGTTAGGAGGAATAACCCAGTGATTAAAGAGAGAAGGATGTATGATTAGTGTGAAGTTTTGTTATTTATTCATTCCTCTTTATAACATTTAGGGCTTAGTTTTGCCTGGCAATATGTTGATAAACCCCTAGCCATGACAGCCTAGCAGCGCTCCTTTTTTTTTTTTTTTTTTTTTTACCAGTGTCACAGGCAATTCTGTCAGTTCATCTCATGGTCCAGACGTATAGGGACCAAAAGTCAATTCTCTGTTCACTGCAATCCAGCAAGGTTTGAGTGACCTCCAGGTGGCCCTGAAGATGTCTGGGATTTATGTGCAATCACAGCTCCCCGGGTTATTATTAAATCCCTTCTCTCATCTAATAATGGGCAGTTTACAAATCAGGTGATGTATGAAGTCCTCGATAACCTGTAAGTCCTGTACCTTGTAAGGCAGGCAGCCTTGTGCTGAGCCATACGAAATACTAAGCAATCTAAGAGGTAGATTTCATTCTTTGATGCATAGTTAGCATCACATTTAATGCAAAATCATCTGTGTAGCCTGAGCATTGGGAAAGAAATGAAAGTTTTGACTAGTTTGCATATTCAAGTAAATTACACAGCCTGACGAATCTGCTGACAGGACAAAGCTAATGGGAATTCCAGCACTGTTTAGAAAAGAATACACAGCATTTATTTTTATTCTGTATTTTGTTTTGATACTTTTAAAAATCTGTGAATTACCCTAGCCCCACTCTGAGAGTAAAATTATTGCATGAATTTCCAGAATCACTGGTTTTGTTTATTCGAGAGGGATTAGGAACAGCTAGTGTCTGATTTCAGAGCCGGTTGTATTGAAATGCTCCCAGTGCTGGCTGTAAACCTTGCTTGTGGGCTGCCCTTTGGCCTCTATCTCATACAAACCATTTCAGCCTGTGGCCTCTAGTGGCTTACTATGGAAACAGATAAAGCAAGATTTGGGTGCAGGTTCTATAGCTGTACAAATCTCCAGCATTTCTAAGATTTATCATTTGACATGAGGAAGGAGTTTGTCTCACAGGTAGGGAATCCTGTAAGGCTCAACAAATTTTCAGTGCCATAAATGCAGTAAAATTCTATATTCACTTTAATTTAGACAAAAATTATTTAAAATACAGATGTGAACACATTTGGCTGCAGGAGAACTGCCTCTTTCAAGATAACAGGCACTGGCTTTTAAAGGTAAGCAGGTAGTTGTAGCAGGTAGCAGCAGCTATGGGAGGTGGACAGCTGCTGTGAGGACCAGATTTGTCAGTGACAAAGGTTCATCATTATTGTGTATCACATTTCAAAAATCTAAAGTCTAAAATTATAAATTGCCTAAACAGTAAAAAGAAAAAAGTATGTTTTCTAGATTCATTTCATGCCAGATATATAGAATAGGGAGAAAGTCACAATCACAAGTCAGCCTTTGTGATTTAAATAATAGAAGTTTTTTGTGTTATTTATATCATTTATCTGAAGATTGTCTAGCAGAAGAAGCCTGACATGATGATCAATATCAATACAGGAAGCTCCAAGGGAATACCCTTGTACATGAATTTTACACTCTATTTGAAATATTCATTTTCTAATAATTTCTTAATCACAGTGGTTAGCACTGGAGAATGTAATTATTATTGGCAGCACATATCGCTTCTAACAAAATTACATCCCTACTGATTATCATTTTACCATAGATACATTATTATTACAGAATAACCTTTACTCAGCTAGTAACCTAGAATAATTATTGCAAATTATTTGAACATTCTAATTTAGTGAAAATACCTTACTTCCCTTTAAGAACGACAAAATGTCATCATAGCCAGGTAATAGGATAACTCACATGCGTCAATGTACTTCTAATGTAGTTCATACAAATTCCTTAGGCCAAAATGTTCCTTCCTGTATTCCAGCAAAACTAAATAACCACAGCAGAGTTAATCTGAAGGCAAAATCTGATTCTCTTTTCTGGCTGTTAAATGTGTGCTTTCTTTCATGTTATAATAATGGTTACAGCAATGCATAATACTTAGTTTGAGCTTAGTATGAAACTTTGGCTGAGTTTTTCTTGAAGACAGGCTACAGACTGAAAATATCTCCTAGATATATTCTAGAGATGCACAGTTTGGAGTTGGCTTTTATATGGGATGCACCTCTAATTGTTGCACACTGCTATTCAATGTGTGAAACAGTACTTTGCCTATAGAAAAGTGACTTACTAATATTATTTCAGTACTGAATTGTTGAGACATCTAAGAATAGAACAGGATATGGTCAGGCAGCTGTAGTACTGGGATTAGATCAATATACAATAGTTATGAATATACAAAAAAGTACTTGTTCCAAAAATTCTCAGTGTTGATCAGGAAGTAGATAAGAAAAGCCTGTACTTACTGTGGGATTAAGGGAAAAGTTTAGAGAAAAATAGGAAACCAGTTACCAAAATAACTATATGTAAAGAAAGGCTGAAAAAGAAATAGTGGGTTCCACATTCAGGTTCACAAACTGCACAGTTGCAGGTGTTCATGCTTGCTACAACACATACCTTTACAATACTTAGGTAGTAAGATGGAATGGGTTCAGGAAAACAATAGTAACAATCCCAGTAAAGCCAAAGAGATTTAGGAGAGAAAATGTCTTCTATTGTGAAATGGAAATAAAAAAGACACTTAAGCAGAGCCTACCTCATAGGTGGGAAAGTTTCTAAAGTATAAATGCAGCTTCTGTGTAGTTTGTGATAGAAATAAAGAAATTTTATGGGTATTTTATGTGAGCTATAAGCTTTAAACCAGTAGTAAATAGAATCAAAACTGCTGTCAAACATATTTTGAGGCTGTGATCTTATGGTTCTGAACCCCTTTGGAGTACTCAGCAAGACAGGGAAAGGAAAGCTGACATAATTGAGCTGTACATACACAGACAGGACCCCAGAACAACAATACTACTGCATGCAAGTGAATCATCTTTGCACTGCTTGCATAGTTTTTCTTGATGTGGCCAGGATATAGGAGATATGCTACATGTGCTTGCATAGATTACAAGTGCAAAGTTCAGTTATTTTTTACCTGTGATGACAACAATTTGTAAATCTGAAGCAGGTAGTGCTTACCAGATCTCCCACCAAAGTCAATGAGATTGGCAGTTCTTCATGAAGAAGGGAAGAACATTTATTTTTTTAGTTTTTGTGAAGGGGGAGTATGGAAAAAAAAAAAGAGGCAACATTTCTAATCAGCAATAATTACTGTGAAGTATTTAAACAGTCTTTCATTACACTTGTCTAATTGATAGGCAGTCTGAATATAGAATGATTGACATTCTTTAACGTAAACATGCAGACTTATTGTGCAAAAGGAAGCACTGCCTTGAGATAGTGATATAATATCCGGCATTGATGCTGTGTTCTATGTTATCATCTTCAGCCTTACAAGTAATTTGTCTGAAAGGAATTTTCTAAATAAGAACTTGTAAGACATCCTTGTCGACAGTGATGACTTCTCTGAAAGATGTGTTCCTAGACTTTTGTTTTGTTGACAAGATTAATTTGTCAAACATATGGAATAAATGAAAAAGGTGAACAGGGCAATCTCTCTCTCTTCAGAGAGAAACAAGAAAGGGGACACTAGTTTTGAAAGCTATTTCATCTAACTTTTAGATATTGAAAATCATTCTTAAAATTATTACATGGTTTTATATGCATAGAAATATGGCTGGAAATCAGATTCAAGTTTCATGTCTAGTTTACTTTTAAAGAAAAGCATTATTCAGACCCAGATTGTAAAGTTGATTTTGATCTTTAAGAATTTTTTTCAAATGCCAATTAAAATCAAAAGACCAAAGAAACCCCATATTTCTACCTCTGCTGCCAGGTAACCTAGTGAACAAATATGGCATTGTTTCACTCCTGCAAAGGTGCACAAGAGCCATGATGCTTTCCCAAGAGCATCAGAAACATCTTGGAAGCTCTACTGATCATAATACTGAGGGCCCTTCAGAATAACTGGGTTTCCAGATTTTTTACTGCAGATCTGTTCTTGAAGGCATTGACCTACTATCTCTTAAATGCCTCTATGTATTATTGCAGTACACCTTGCTTGAATGTCACAAGGAAGGTCCTGAGAATAAATTAGCTCTATGGACAGTATTGGAAGAGAAAATATTTGATTGTTAAGCGTGAAAAGAAGTCTTTTAACCTTAACATTGCCAGCTCACAGTTGGACTTACAGCAATTATGTATAACGACTACTCATCCCTTTTCAATTATATCTATCAGTATGCTGTTCATATTTATGAGTGCCCCATGTTTCATCAGACTGTTCATTGGTTTCTCCTTAAAATTGTTTAGTTTTCTTTCCCCGGTGTTTTCAGCTACTGAGAAGCTGTCAGTGTATGTAAGCAGAAAAAAATAACAATTTCCATGCAATTTTTGTTACCTTTGTAGATACATAATTTTAATAATGTACTGGCCCATTTTATTTATTTTTTTGCAGTCTTAGGGCCTGCAGCATTCAATATGAAAAATAACTCATCATGAACATCCTCTTTTCTGACTTTCTTTATCCACTTCTTCTTTCAGGCCACTGTTTAAACATGTTTAACAGTCCTGATCCCTGAAATCACTGTACTATTAAATAATTTTCATTCCAAGAGTTACACATTATAAACCTTGAAAAACTATTCTTGAAGAATAATACTCTTCACTCTGAAAGAAAGCAGCATATTTTTCATTATTTATTTCTATTTTTTAAATTCCTAGACTTTAATTTTATTCATTATAACAATTTGCAGTATTAATCAGACAGTAATTTTTCTGAGTCTCATACTTTGGTAAGGAACTTCTATTAAAAGTTTTTAAAATCTCTGAATAAATTGTAGATACCTGGTTTACCTTAGACCTTTTATTCTTAAATCTTTAATTACTTACACAGATGAAATGATAAAGACAGAACTGAGACTTGTAATTTTTTTCATGTGGGCTAGCTAGACATCTACACAATAGTTTTATCTTTCCTAGTGGCAATAAGACTATGCTTTTTAAAACATGAATAATTGCCTGGTTACTAGCCAGGAAAGTTCTTTTGATATCTAAATAATGTTGCACATAAGGGAATTGGAACAATAGCTGAATACTGATTATGGTTATTCCTGAATTTTCCCACAATTCTAATACCTGGAAATAAAAGCATAATTATTCTAGACTCACTAAAACTATAACAACAGTAATGTAACTTTTAAAACACTGTTTCCTTCCCTCACTTCATTTAAGAATATTGTTCTGACTAAATATTACCTGATTAATATAGTAGTTCTATGTTAAAATGTATCAATTTTATATTTCCTGCCTATTTCATATAAAATGGAACTTCCTTGTTTTTTTAAATGATATTACATAGGTACTGCACTAAAACATAAGGCAGTTTAAGGAATCATGTTATTTGTAGTTTATATGTTGCATAGAGCTACTTCAGGTGCCTAACGGCATGTCAGAGGAAATGTATTTAAATTCTTGACGTTCTAAACTGTATACAGTTGAAAACAAGCTGTAGCCATTTATTTTCCTGTATTTTATTCTTGATTTTTTCACAGTTAATGAACAAGCAATATACTTTAGACCAGTGATGAACATCCTTTTCATGATATATGATTCATTCTTGCAAAGTGATACTTACTGTAAAGTGCAAGCACACACGTTAATGACAGCCAGGGACTAAAATGGCAAAATTTAATTGTGTCTTAAAGAGAGAGCAAAGGTAAACAGAACATTTTGGGTGCTATCGTTTGCTTATGTAGCTGATTTTTTAACCCCAACTAAGTCTTTACAATTGTAAAGGTAACCTGTTGGGCAAAGTAGGTACAGGATACATAGCGGATACAGGAAAGCTATTAGAAAGCTGTTGATTTGGTACTTGTTGTAACATGTGGTCATAAAATTCAAGGCATTAGTGTATGTTAATTCCTTAGGAATACAGAAAAGGTTTTCCATAGGCCTTAATATCTTTAAAACCACAAAAATTTGGTGTCTGGAAATGTTTTGGCATTTTCCTATCTTGCTCTGTATCAGTTTGGTTACTAAATTGACACTACCTGACAGAATTTTTTCTTTTTTTTTAGATATTCTGCTCAACTTCTCTGAGAAGAAATCATTCCTCCTCTTCCCCAAACTCTCTAATCTGCCCTTTTTCCTAGGAATTACCTTATTTGTTCAGAGAATAAATATTCTACTAACACCAGCCCTATTTGCTGTAGTCCTTACTGATTTCTGAAAATAAAAAAACATACATTTGGGAACCAAGGCTTCTTAATTCCAGCCATCGTAAGTATTACAGAAGATGTATCGTTCTCTAATAGGCATTGAGCTACTCACTCATTCCCCCATCCAGTAGGGTGTGGGAGAGAATGAAAAGATTAAAGTGAGAAAACTTGTGGGTTGAGATAAAGACAGTTTAAAAATGATAATTAAAAAGCCCCAAACAACAACAAAAACTCACAGAAAAAAATCCCAAACCCAAACCCACCCAAAACCAATTAAGAGGAAAAGAAACAACCCCAAAAAAGTGCAGTGATGCAAAAGAAAACCCGGTTGCTCACCACCAACCAACCAATTCTCAACCAGTCCCTGAGCAACAGCAGCCCCAGACAACCTCCCTTCTCTCCACAGTTTTATTTCTGGAATGGAAGGATATATCTGGTCTTTAGGAAGGACAAGAAGGGGAGACAAGGGGATGTCTTTATGTCACTGATCAGCTGGAGTGCACTGAGCTCTGTCTGGTGATGAATGAGGAACTAACTGAGACCTTATGAGTCAGAATAAAAGGGAAGGCAGAAACAGCTGAGGTATGTATTCATAGGCGATAATAACTTATTTTGTAAATCTATTCAAATAACATCAAAAAGGCATAAGATAATGTGCACAATAATGAAACTTATTCCTGACATAATTGCTCAACTTTCTAATGCATAATGGAAAGACCTCAGCATGCATACCATCAAACAATATCAGGAAAAGGAAGCAAAGGTAGCAGCATAGTTATCACTGAGACTTTGCCATCAGGTTACAAAATAATAATATGTAGATTTTGCAAATGCTGAAACGGTTCAGTTCTGTCTCTTCTGTGTATGACAACATCTGTTAGTGCTACATTCTGGAGAAAAAAAAAAAAAGAATTATTCTCTTTCCAAAAGCAGAGCTGCAGATACTATCAAAGGCTAATTTCATATTCTTTAAGAGGAAAAATTTAATATTCTTTAAGACGTTCATCATAGATAATAATTCTGGAAAGGTATGTCTTTGCAGTGTGAATTAGTGATAAAATTTAAGTTCTGATTGTGTTAGACTGAATAAAAGAAATTTGCAGATTCCTTATTTTCCCTCTTCCAGAAATGTCCTTTCAGAAAACCCACTAATTCAGAGGATCAAAGACTAACAATAAAAACTAACAATAAAGACTAACAACAGGAAACACTGCTCAGATTTCTGAATTTTGACAAGTGAAGTTGGGTGACTCAGTGTTGGAGCCTGAGTTTTGTAGTTTTCCTATTCTACTTTGTGACACTGTTTTCACTCACAGTTATGCTATAAAAATAATTTTTATTTTTTCCCTTAGAATTTTCCTATTATTTCCAAAGAAATTTGGAAGAGTTATTTTGGTTTATTTCATGAGTTAATAGAGTGATATTAAATCCCTGCAGATTAGATGTCATTAGGTAGTGCAGTTATTTTTTGCAAATAACTTATTTTCTTTAAAAATCATCAGAAGGTTTCCTATAAATTCTTTACCACACCTGCAATATTGAGAAAGGTTTTTTTGCCTTGCACATGGATGACCATCATTTTGATGATGTATGACTTTAAGTGTCCCTTTCTTATGATGAATAACACTAGGCTGCATTGCTGAAGTGATGGATGACACAAAGAGCCATTGTTCTGATGATGTATTCTAGTAAGGGGACAATTCTGATGTAATATACATAATAAGAGCAAGTTTCTGGGAGTTATCTATCATCACAGCAATAATCGTCAATGCTATATACTCCATTGGTAGCATTGGTCTGACAGTACATAATATGAAATAGAATCTCTTTACAGATGTGTCATGAATCATATTTAGTACATACAATAAGCTTGAAATGAGAAAAGTTAATCCATGTTTCTTGGTTTTGTTCTGCTTTTGAAAGCAAGTCTTTCTTGAGACAGTAGAGCTATAAAAAATAGATACCATTGGTTAATAACTCTGCTGCCTGTGATTCCAAAATTAAGCACTGCCTGGAATGTACAAATTAAGCATACTTTCTGTAGACAAAATGATGCTTCTGACACTGCTGGTCTAATTACAGAATATATTTCACTGGGACAATATGTAGAATGTAGCAGGTTTTGTGTAGACATCCATGACTGTACTAGCCCGTGAATTGAATCGTGGTCTGTGAACTTAGTGTCTGAGATGGCATGATGGATTTACAGCTTCAGCCATAGGACTTTGTTTCATTTTAAATATGCGTTTAGTCTTTTTATGGAATATTTTGATAAATGTTTGCAATAATGTGTTTAAAGTTATTACACAAATCAAAATGTGAAACTTGAGGTGGAGGTGCTTACGTTACAGCACTGCAATGCAATTAACAGGCAGACTGAACTAAGATGTGAGCAGGCGAGAACTGCATTTGCATAATAATATGGTGATAATGAAAAGGACAGATGTAAAGTCATAGCTCATAACACAAGTGATAGTCATGAAAATCAGCTTGTTGGTGCAGCATTCACATTTGAGAAAGAATGAGGAACTTAGCTGAGAATTACCCTATAAATCTTGGTCACTGGGACATCCATGGTATGTTAGATAGGGTGCTTTATCGATTTTTGTAATAGCTAATTCAGAATTATTAGATGGTGTAACATGGAGGCAAAACCTGCTGATCTTGAAGAAGGATAACAGAAAAAAGTTGATTTTAATAACTCATTTACACATTATGCCTTGCAGATTATGTTTTTTCACATTCAGATGCTATTTTCATGTTCAGTTAAATTTGATGCTATGTCCTGAAAAAAACCCAATTTTTTTTTGACTAAGTAAAATAGCCTTTTTCAAGTAATACATATAAAGTATGTTTTTAGTCTCTAAAGCCTATCTTTCAGAGGACAGATTAAGAAACAATCACATTATATCTCCTATACATATTATATACATATACTACAACATATTCTGTATCAAGGTTCAACCTTCATTTACTTCCAGGTACCTTTGAGACAATTGCATCTGATATTTTTCATTCAGGCGATTATTTCTGTAAGCACTACACAAAATACAGGTCTTCTTTTGACTTCAATAGATAAAGTGATAAGGTCCCGAAAGGCTTGTGCAAATACAGTGCTGTAGAAGTACCAAGAATGATCTAGGATGAAACTGTCAGTAATTTATGTCTGACGTGGCTGATTCTGGACTGTGGCTTTGGATCATAGATTAATAATTTCATGTTTTATGATGTAATTCTTGACCCAAAATCTGGAAACCCCCACACAAACCCTCAGCTAATTTAATTTGGGTGTTTTCAGTGTCAGAAATGGTAAGAAAATAATGGAAATTTTGGAGGAAAAATGGGAGAATCCAGAGGTGGATGGAATTGGCTTGTGTAGAAAAGTGAGGTTTTTTAATTCCTGAGAGAAGATTAATGAATGAATAAATGAAAGATTAATGAATAGAAACTTTTTGATGAACTAGAATAATAAAGAGGACAAAGAAGTATGACATATGGGATTGAAACTACGGCTCTGAGTGGAATTGAGACAAAATTTAAGACTGACAGCTAAGTGCTAAAATGCTACTGGCCCTAACCCATGACATAACTATACCTATGATTTACACTGACAAGAGTAACAGTCACTTTTGTAAAAACAAACAACTCAGGCTGGTTTATGTTCACAAATCATCTTTTCTATCACCACAGGCACTCATTAATACTGTTTAATAAGCATGTTTTTTAAAAAACCCCGAAGTATATAGCCCAAGGTATCACTTTCCTTAGCAAGACCTTTTTGTTTCTTTTAGGATTTGGTACAATGAAAAAAAATGATGTAGAAATAGCTCCTGGACACATTAATACAGTCAAGAAGATAGAAGTGAGGATGAGTACGTTATATATATTGCCAGCTCTCATGATCAGTGTATCAGGCCATGAGGTCGCAAAATGCTTTCTGTTGCTGAAATAAGTGGTAGCTCTTGAAACTGTGAATGGTTAATCTAAAGGATCCTTTGAAAATCATCTGAAGGATGATATAAAATACTATGTTTCATGACATTTTGTAAAGACATGGATTAAAAAGATTTTGGAAAGTTCTTCTGCCTTGAATCATTCAGAATTGATTGAAGCAGGGATTTTCAAATCTCTCTGACATGAAATAACATCACCAAGAGTTTTCAGAAATCCTGGAATATTTTCTACTTGGTCTGAGCCTCATAATATCATAAACATTTGCAATTACCTCTGCTCAGCATGTATATGCCCAAGTAACACAAAACTTTGTACTTTACCTTTGTGCAATAATCTAGATAAAAGTACAAACTGTTTAAAAGTACTTTTTAAAGTATTCTTAAATTTTTACTATATCCAAATTATTTATAGGGGCACTTCACACAATTTACAAGTTAGAAGAATTTACACAAAACTAGCTTTTCTTTAAAAAAAGAATGCCAAAACCAGCATTTTTATCTCATTAAGTGCTTAGCTTGTAATACTTTTTTTGCTTGGGCTTTCATCTATAACAGACATTTAAACTGTACAAAAAATCACATGCATTTAGGTATAAATTATGTTAAGTGATTTAAGAATGTGCCTAGTAAGCCTGTCCATAACACCTTGAGAAACAAAATACTTTTTTATTCCAGTGGTTGAAAACCAAGGTTTCAATGAAATATTTGAACCTTGATGGATATTAAAGAAGACTTTATTGGAAGAATATTAGAACAAAATTTTTATTCCTGTAGAGACATTTCCTCGGTCTGCTCAGGGCTCAGTAAGTGATTTATTGAGTCAGGTATGAGTTATAGCAAAATCTAATACTTTGAAGGTTAGTTATTACTCCTGTTAATATCTTGTGTTCGGTACAAGGATATGAAAATATGTTAGCCTCAAATCTTGATTAAAAAGCAACTAGTGCTAAATCAGGTTGATATTTAACTGGTTTGTATGGTCTCAACTGATCAACCTAGATATTGGGAATCTTTCTTTGATCTAAGGTATATGGTAACAGGCAGTTACATAAACACAATTACATAATAACTATTATTTTAATGAATAGTATAAAATGATGTAATCTTATATACACTTGTTCCAATTTTTTGCAACATAAAAATCTTATTCCCTATCAGCCTCATATAGGCTGCTTTACAGAAGTAGGGTGGAGATTTTTGAATGCTTCTTATCAGCCCTTGCAAAGTGGAAAAATTCAGCAAAGCTTTATATGATGAAGGTACTTTAAATTTGTATTTTGTTCAGTCATATTTAAAGAAGTTTTCCATCTGTAAAATTGGACATAATACTGCTGACTTTGAAATCTCTGGGTACAAATTTCAATATAAAAGCTTATCATTACACTTTAAAATTAGTCTTCAAATATCTAGCTGCCATATCTTGGTAATAGCTTCCTAAAAAGGCTTTGTTTTAACCCTTTTTAGACATAAATATCAAAAGACTTATTTTAATTAATTTTTTAAAAAATTATTTATGTATGATATTTTTTCCAGTTTAGTTAAAACTTCTAGTATCTTATAAGACAACTAGTCTAATAATATCAAGGTTTCTCTATCTGCATTTCTACTTAATTCTGAGTAGAAAAAAGAAGTCGATGTTTACTTGTGTAATTACTTATTATAATAGTTTACATAAAGCATGTGCCTACATGTTTAAGCTTAGCCTCTGTTTCTTATTTAAGAAAAACTACTACTATAATCAGCCTGTTCATTCTGAGAAATAATATGCTTCCCATTTAACCACTGGTTGTACACTGCTTGTATGCACAAACATGGATGATTAATTGAGCACCCAGCAATTACTGGGTGAGTAATATGAAGGTGATTTGTGAAAATTGGAATTGCCTGTCCTTCTTGTTGTGTATTCTGAATAGCTCTTACTGACATTTGGAGGTTTGGGAAGTCATTCGATTTTGTGTGAATGGCCTTGTCACTTAAAATGAGCTTACATGAACCTGCTGGAATTGATGCTGTTAAGCTTTCCTTCAGCTGTGTTAAGCATTATTGTCACTCACATATCTTGTCTCATCAAAACAAGCAATAAATGAATTCTAAATGCTTTCAGGACTGAGACTTAGTGTCTCACAAAACAGTACATTGAAATTTCTTGATGCCTTCTCACCAAAATAAAACATCTCACCTTGAGCAGAATGTCAAGGAGACAGGATTAATTATCTTTTATTTTTTACCCAGTCCATTCAAAATTAGATCCTTTTTGCAGATTTCAGGCACTATTCCAATTATCTATTGGGGTTTTTTTGTAAAATCTTTCTTTGTATATTTGATGATAGTCCTGATCTGACTTTTTTTTTCTTTTAGTTGCACTGTGTGAAATGTGCAATTCACCCAATCCAGCAAATATAAGTTGTGTCTTACTTAGCTGATAATGATTGCTGATTTTCTGAGCCCATTTCTTTTAGGACTGGCCCTTATGTATACAACTATTTACTTAAAAGAAACTTGTTTGACTGTTGTCAAGTAAATTCATAAACTCCTCAACTGAAAACCTTAAAAGAAATTACAATATACATGATGGAATGTACTAATTTCCTGCTGGAGGTAATGAACATTG
>JAWWLV010000088.1:125943682-125953902 GCA_035041135.1 Platyrinchus mystaceus
TCAACTGAAAACCTTAAAAGAAATTACAATATACATGATGGAATGTACTAATTTCCTGCTGGAGGTAATGAACATTGGGTTATAGGAAGTACAAGGACCTTTTTGCTTATTTATTTCAGTTCTTAGTTGACTAAGACAGTGGAGCAATCTGTTCCTGAAGGACTGTACCCCATGGAAAGGACTCATACTGGAGTGTTTCATTAGGAAAGAGCAACAGATACCACGGATAATGGACTGACCACAACCGACATTACCCACCGCTTGTGCCATTTGAGGGGAGGAGGCAAAAGAGTTAGGAGTGAGCTGAATTTGGAAAGAGGAGGTGGTGGGAGGGATGTGCATGGGGAAGGTCATTTATATATAGTTCTTATTTCTCACTATTTTACTCTATGGTTTATTGGCAATAAACTAAGTTAATTTTCCAGTTTTGCCCATGACAGTAGTTGGTGAGTGATCTCTTCCTGTCTTTATCTCAACCCACAAACTCTTACATAATAATTCCTTCTTGGAATCATTATGTCCTGTTGAGAAAGGGGAGTCTTGATGGGTACCTGAAGGCCAGCCAAGGTCAACCCAGGACATTACGATATTGCTTGGTTTTCTTTGGTTTTATTCCAATGACTTTAAAAACAGTAAAAATATCCCTCTCAGCATTTTTGTCCTTAAACTAGATTACACAATTGAGGCTTTTCTAGTATTGTCTCCTAAAGTAGTCTCTTCAGAATCCTACCATTCCCCTTCAGATTGCTTCAACTGGAATTGTGAGGCAAATACAATTATGCCATGCAGTTATATTCTAACAGCATTTGTATTTCCATGTTCTCATCAGAAATCACTCTCCTGATGCAGTCCTAAGGTTTGCAGTATCTTGTCTGCTGTGTTTTGTCCACAAGCAAATTCTGCTATCCCTGTTATGACCTCCTGATAATGGATGCTTGCAGCAAAAGTTCTTAAATCCTTAAAGGACAACTTTCTACAGAAATACATTTGAAAAAAAAGATGGTATTGATACAGAAACAATTTCTTTGCCTTTCAATTTTTTGTATTCTCTATGACGTTATGTGACAATCTTTGAATGAGACCTCTCTCCTTCCCACTCTCCACATCCTGCAGAGAAAAGGGAGTTTTAAAAAAATTAAAAATTGTGTGGATTCATAAATCTGACATTATTACTTTTGGTAAGTTTAGGTATTGATCTGATCATCTCCTGGATGCTTTAGCTCCAGCTGTCTTCAGGAACTCAGTGGAGGCTGTATTTCTGCTTTTCTGTAGTTTATGGCTCTTAGTTCTATGGTGTACTTGGCTCATCTATCAAGAGAGGCCATGAGCTAGAGGACAATTTCTGTTTAAACAAAACCATCACTGATAATAGTAAGCATGTGGTCAAGAGAAAAAAAGAAGAAAAAAAGCAAATGTAATATAAATAGATGAACTAAAATGGAAATCAATATCAAAGGCACTCTGATTAGATAAAAGCTGATGAGCTGTGAAGACAAATCATTTAATGTGCTTCTATTTTTAGGAATACATTCCAATCAAATACAGTGATTAGAAAAAAGATCCTCTATACAAGGGGATGAAAAATAAACAAGAGATACAAATTTTATTTTTGAATGTACAGAAAATTTCATGCTGCAGAAATACTGATTGTTTTAAGAATTATTTAATTTTATATGTCAATACTTGGAGAAATTTATATGGGAAATATAAAATTAATATAAATCTCCTATTGCTCATATGCATCACACATTTAACAAACAGGAAAAATCATTCCTTAGATATTTCAGTGTATTCTCTCTTATAGGGACTTTTCATCATATTTTAGTATTAAAAGATTTAACTACATATAACTAACTGGATTTTTCTGGCTGGAAATAGCTTCTTATTGAAGCTATTTCCAGCTGTGAGTATTTTAAAACAGGATATGCAATGAAGTAAATTTCATATTTATGAAATCACATGGATGAAGTTCAAGTAATTTAACTGATAATATTTTGTTTTTCTATTTCTTATGGTATGCAGTGCGGGTAGACACTTGGCTGTTCTATTTCATAAATTTAAACAATTATTCAACACAAGCAGTTTATTAAACTTTATATCTCTTTGGAGGTCTTCAGTTTGAGCAGGTTGCGTGCTTCAAGCAAAATTATTGAGAAATCCAACCGTGAATTTCTTCTTTCTGATGTCTGCACACTCAGCTTTGGCAACACTCACGTACATCATGGATAAATTTATAATTTTGCTACCATATTATAAGCTTATCTACTTGAATGAAATGGAAGTGAATGAAGGGTGATTGAGGACATAATTTTAATGCATCAGCCAAGATAAACAGTAAATTGAAGCTGTGTCTGTGTTATGACACTGGGCTGAATGCCATAATACAATTTATGCACCTGCTGAACAGCTGGAAAATTATTTCCGTATAAGAGGGAGAAATACATTCTAGTCTCAAGGGTTCAGAGAGGTCTGGACCATCAAAACTCTAACAGTTCACCCACCTTGTGCCACATGGTACACAGGTGTGGCACCATGGACCTTCCCTGATGTACTGGATCTGGACAGGGTGAGCCACAGAAGGTCAGAGGACTTGGGCAGCCAGGAAGTTAGATTTGGCATCTGCTCTAGCCTAAAGGAAGGAAAGTCTCTGTGGAGAAACAAAATTAGCTCTAAACCTTTAGCTTAGAGGAGGTAGCTGAATTTTACCCTTTGGGACTGTAATAATTCCTCTCCATAAAGCCCAATTTACTTCAGGTTTGAAAAAGGGGACACATTTCCTTCTGGATGATTTTGATGGGATGTATGTGTAAGTAAGTGGGATTTATATATAGAAATTAAGGCAGCAGTATACAGACAGAGTCAATTTTATAACTTGGTGTTGAAGGATATAGGATACAAAGTCATTATTCCATTATTACACTTCTGCAGTTTTCCACTGGTAGCATTTTGTGATTTATTATGCTCATTAATTAGATGGTGGGACAAGCTCATTAGCTATATCATGCCTAAATGTGTGCTCTGTAAGATAAAGATAAATTAGGAAGAAAGGAACAGAAAATAATTTTTGTCAAGTACTGTAAGTCTGTTAGACACAGGAAATTCAACAATGAAACTTAACAATAATTTCATTAACACTAGGAGAGCAGATCTTAAAACATTATAAGGAAATGGTTCTACCACTGGATAAACTCTGATAATCTGAAGTTTATCTTTTTCTCTGTATTCCAAAGCTATGTAAAACAAACACACTTATCAATACCTGAGTTTGAAGATGTGTTATATTTTGTAATCTTTTTATTCTAAAGAAAAGTGACTGTAACAGTGTTATGTTTTAGGCTTTATTTTCCTCCATCTTTTCAATATGTCACAAGATAAAGTGATTTGTTTGCTCTTGTTAAACAGGAACAATTTTTACTTCTTCTTCTGCTAGATTACTGGATGCTAAAGGTAGATTTGCTTTTAGTTTACATGAATAAGTGTAAAGAGGTGCCATCCAAACCCTAACCCTAGTCCTAATGGCAGCTCTTCCCTGAGGTTGAGGTCCCCAGCACCATGTCTGGGCCAGATGAGAAAGCTATAACAGCTTTCAAAGAAACCCAGCTCCCTCAGCCACTCATAAAAATTTTGCTCCAGAGCCTTCACCAGTTCCACTGCCCTTTTTCTGGATGCTCCAGCCCTGTCTTATAGAGTGGGCCCAAAACTAAACACAGGATTCAAGGTGTGGCCTCACTGGTGTTGAATACAAGGGGGAAAATCACTGCCCTGGTCCTGCTGCCCACACTATTTCTGATACACACCAGGTCGTCATTGGCCTTCTTGCCCACCTGGGCACACTGCTGGCTCATGTTCAGCCACTGTTGACCAGCACCCCCAGGTTCTTTTCTGCTGAGCAGCTTTCCAGCCACTCTGCCCCAAGCATGTAGCGGTTTCTTCCCCCAAAGCTGTTGAATAGGAGAATGATAAGCAGAAGTGAATAGACTAAGAAATAAGTGTCTGAGATCTATGAATACACAATGAAATAGATATATTTTCCTACCTCCATGCACAAGAAAAAGGTAGCTGTACAAGAATGACTATTTCAGTCAGCCTGGTAATAGCTGTACAACAGTCTGTGAGGATGACTCTTCCAGGCATACTTACTGTGTCCAGTTTCTATATTCCCACAGGGTGGAGGAGGCAGAATAACCATCTGGATCCATTTGGTTTAAGACTCCTCTATAGCCTATAAAGTGTGAGCATGTGTTACCAAATATTAGGAAAATCTTTGCAATTTTCCTCCATTAGAGAGTAAACATACCCATGGAAGTGATCACATATATTTCTTAAGGGAGGCTGAAAGCATTAGTATATATTGAATCTGCTTACTGGTCCCAGCATAAAATAGATAGCATATATGAAACCTGTTTACTGATGTCCTCTACTGAAACAATAAAGGGAGTATTACTTTTCTACATAGTTAATTGACTTAATTTTGTTACTACTATATCAGTGAAAAGTCAATGCAGGCATCAAAACTTTTGATCACCAAGTAATTTCTGTTGAAGATTTTTCCAGATGTCTCCAGTTTCCATCACACCCTATTAAGAGAGATTATTTTATTTTGCTGTTCCCTCTTTTGTTGTGGGAATTTCTCTCATTTCTTCTTTTAAACCATATTTTTTGGTATTTTACAATGTAAAAAGAAAAAAAATGAGCTATAGAGCACTTATTTTCCTATTTACAAATAGCAAAACTACACAAGATTTAAAACAGCAGGAAGTGTTTGCTGAAGAGAAACCACACCATTTCTAATTAAGTTTTCAGTGATACATAATGTATACTTCATTTTCTTGCAACATATTAAGTCATAGAATCATAGAATGGTTTGGGTTGGAAGAGATCTAAAAGAATATCTAGTTCCAACCCACCTGACATGGGCAGGGACACCTTCCACTAGACCAGGTTGCTCAAAGGCCCATCCAGCTTGGCCTCGAGCACTTCCAGGGATGAGGCATTCACAACTTCCCTAGGCAACCTGTTCCAGTATCTCACCTCCCTAACAATAAAAAATTTCATCCTAATATTTAATTCAAATCTACTCTCTTTGAGATTAAAGCCATTACCTATTGTCCTGTCACTACATGCCCTTGTAAAAAGTTTATCTTTCTTGTAGGGCCCTTTTAGATACTGGAAGGCTGCTAGAAGGTCTCCCTGGATCCTTCTCTTCTCCAGGCCGAACAACCCCATTTCTCTTAGCCTTTCCTCATAGAAAACATGCTCCAGATCTATTGTCATCTTTGTTGCTCTCCTCTGGACTAACTCCAACAAATCCATGGAGACCTCCAGAGCTGGACACGATATTCCAGATGGGATCACAAAAGAGCAGAGTAGAGGGCGAGAATCACCTCTCTTGACATGTTGGTGCAGTTCAGGATACACTTGGCTTTCTGGGCTCCAAGAGCATGTTGCCAGGTCACGTTAAGCTTTTATTCAACCAACATCCCTCATCCATTCTGTCAGGGCTGTTCTCAATCCATTCTCCACCCATCCTGTATTTCTGCTTGATATTGCCCTGACCCATGTGCAGGACCTTGCACTTGTCCTTGTTGAGCTTTATGAGGTTGGCACAGGCCCTCTCAAACATGTCAAGGTCCCTCTGACTGGTATCCCTTCCCTTCAGCACGTTAGAGCAACACACAGCTTGGTATCACCAGCAAATTTGCTAAAGGTGCACTCAGTCCCACTGTCCATGTTGATGACAAATATATTAAAAGGTGTCGGTCCCTGTACCAACCCCTGAGGAATGCCACTCGCCACTGATCTCCACTTGGACATTGAGCTGTTGACTGCAACTCTGAGTGAGACCATCAAGCCAATTCCTTATCTGTCGTCAAATCCATGTCTCTCCAGGTTAGAGAAAGGATGTTATCTGCGACAGTGCAAAATGCTTTGCCCAATTTTGTATAGATGATGTCAATTGCTCTTGTTTCATACACCAGTGATGTAACCCCATTGTAGAAGGCCACTAATTTTGTTAGGTACAATTTACCCTTAGTGAAACCAGGCTGGCTATGACCAATCATGTCCTTATTTTCCACATGTCTTAGAAGAGTTTCCAGGAAAATCTGTTCCATGATCTTGACAGATCTCACAGAAGTGAGACAGACAGGTCTGAAGTTCCCCAGGTCTTCCTTTTTTCCCTGTTTAAAAATGGGGGTAGTATTTCCCCTTTTCCAGTCACAGAGAATTTCACTGGACCACCACAAGTTCTCAAATATGATGGATAGTGGCTTAGACACTTCCTCTGCCAGTTCCCTCAGGACCTGCAGGTGCATCTCATCATGTCTCATGGTCTTGAGAAACTTCAGGTTCCTTGTATGTTTTCAAACCTTTCTTTTATGGTCATTTGTTCTTCATTCTCCCAGTCTCCGCCTTTGTCTCTGTGACTTGGGCAATTTTACCGGAGCATTTGTCAGTGAAGACTGAGGCAAAAATTTCTTTGAGGATTTTGAATCAAATTACCTTACAGCAGATGTTTGATTATTATATTTGAGGAGTTTTATTACATCATTGTTTAATGATGTTTTCTTAAATAATAAATAAATGTACTTGATAAAAAGTATGACAACTGTTTCATTGTTGTAATTGCTCCTTCTGAGAAAGGTGATCTTATGGAGTAATTCGTGTGTGCTGCCTCTTGTTTACTCTTTTGAGGAAGGTGCTGTCATTTAAAACTATAGCAGTCTGATTTAGTGAGAAACAGTTGAGGATGAGGAGGCAAAGAAGACAAAGAAAAGGGATGCAAAGAGTGATTAATTATGAAAAACTCTGCTTAAATAGCATTCTTCCTGAAGCCAGTGGGAGCTGTCTAACCTTTATTATTCCTATCAAAACTCTTAAATTCCTGATGAAGTAAAATTATGCTTACAATGATGTGCTCAGTGGCCTTAATAGATTTCTCTATGAGTCACGTGGTCCTTCCCAAAACAATCATGTACTTTTCTTTTGGTATAGTATGTGTGCAAGCTATAATTCATGAACAGTACTTTGTGTCTTTTGGCTTTGGACTATACTAATTTCCACAGTTGTATGATAAAAACACGTTCATTAATTAATTCGTACTCTCAGTTTCTTAGATGAAGAAAAAAAAAATCTAGCTGCTAAGTCATGAAAAAAGCAGTTTCTTCTGAAATATTCTTGAGTATATGCTCTATATGGTTTTCTTGGTAGTTTGTTCAGATATATGTTATAGTGCAGGATATGTTACAAGTTATATAGCTGTGTGTGCCCATAGCTTTCATCTCATTAGGTTAAATACTAGTAGTAAAAAACCATTGTTGGCATAGGCTAACATTGGAAGCAAAATCTTACAAACTGAAGCAAGTTTGCAAGGTCTGGGCTGTTCCTGTTCCTGGGGTTTTGCTTTTAGTATTTTATAAGGTTGGGGAGAAAGTTAGATTGAGCTTATCAACCATGTTGCAAGAAATATGTAGCGCAGACTTTTCCAAAATTGCTGGTATATTTTAATCTTGCCTTCTTATATTGTTTCTTCAATTTTCCTATGTCTGTGAGCAGACATAAAAATTAAGGAACATTTTCCTTGAGTAGCAATAAGTTAAGGGATTAACACATATAGCAACTAAACTTCTATGCATTTGAACTTTAACATTTCTGGTTTCACTTGTTTCATTTTTCAAGTACAGAACATGTCTTTGATAGTGAAAAAATTGCATTTCAGATTCACATTTCAGTGATACAAGGAGGGTTGAAAATATTTTAAAAGGTGCTATAGTACATAAAATTGTGAACAATTTATATCTGATCTGAAGCAACAATGTAGATTATGATGGCATTTTCTTATGGTATCTAAGTCTTTAATTACACTGAATATTGTTCAACTCTTCCAGCAGCCTCAGTGAAGTTAACAGCATTGCCTCCAGAATAAGACATCATAAATATGATGAGAATAGTCACTATTGTGGGTTAACCGCAGCTGGCAGCTGAGCACCACACGGCTGGCCAATGCAGGCTAAGCAAGCAGCTGTGGTGCTCTGCTGTCATCTGAGATTAATCCATGACAGTCACTGTGAGCCCTCTCTATCAACTCACCTGAAAGCAGAACCTTTTGTCCCCTGTACTGACAAATCTTTGAGTATATCAGACAGGAGATGGTTCATACAGTAACCCTTGGGCCAGTCTGGACAGGATCAGATACAAGAAATGTGCTCTGTACCACAATCAGAGAGTATGACTCTACCTGGGGCTCTGGCAAAAAGCCAGAGGTTTTGGAGCTAAGAATATAGAGAATATAAGGTCTTCTACACCCCTCCCCAAAGAAAGAGATATTGGCAGCATATGAGGGGGATTGAGCCACTTGAAAGTAGTTGGCATGGAAGTGCAGCTCCATTTGGCACTGCAATTGCTTGTGCTGAGTATTCAAAGGAAGGGTCCCCCCCACACATCGTGTAACCAACAAGATGTGGAGTAAGTGTGTAGCACTGATCACACAATGGGTCTGAATGAGGAACCCCAGCTGCCTCACAGACATAGAAAAGATCATGGGCTGGCCAGAAGGCAGAGATTTCAAAGCATTGTTCAAGGAGATGATCTGTGCAAAGGAGGCCCTTCTGTACAATAAATCACCAGAGAATGAAAGCAATATGGGCTGTTTACTGAGGGGTCCACAGGAGATGGAAAGATGCCCCAAGGTTGGGTTGGACAGGGCTCTGAGCAACCTACCTAGTTGAAGATGTCCCTGCTTACTACAGGGAGGTTGAACTAGATGGCCTTAAAGGTCCTTTCAAACCCAAACCATTCTACAATTCTATGCTTTGTGAAGTCCCACATGACAAATTGCTGAAAATTGAAAAGAAAAAGGAGAATCAAGTAATTTTTCAGAAGTGAAAGTCATTAGGCTGACCCTAGAGATTGCCAAATAAGAAAAGTGGCCAGTACTCCATCTCTATACAGACTCGGTGGCAAATGCCTAGTAGTAGGAGCTACATCAATGGAAATGGACCAATTGGCAGTGCAGAGGTAAACCCCTCTGGTCTGCTTCAGCATGGCAGGACACTGCCCATTACAGAGCCTTGTTGTAAAGGTACATCATGTAGATGCATGTGTGCCAAAGGGCTGTGCCAGTGAAAAACATTGGTGGGTAATGTGGGAGAATGTGGAAATCTGGTGTATATCTCAAGGAGATCTAATCTCGGGAGAAAATCACCCATGATTTGAGTTATATGCTATAGGAAGTGCTACAAGAGGAAATATCTGAATCAATGGAGGACAAGTCTTGCAAGAAGCTCTGGAAGTGCAGACCTGACCTGACCTGAGATGACTGTGCTGCCCAGTTATATCTCCTGTCCTGGTGATCAGAATAACAGATAGAAACCAAGTTATGAACTCAGTGGAGATTTCATGGATATGGCCCATAGAACAAGAGAATGATATCTGTGTATAACTCAAAACACAGCAAAGGGGTGTATTGGATATGTTGGATTGCCTGACTTGACCATGACATAAATGGTATGTAATAAGGGGTGAGATTGAGTCTGGCTGGGATGTGCTTTTCTTCACAGTAGTCCAACAGAACATTTTGGATATTTTGGAGCAGTACTTGGCTCTAAATCAAGGCATTCTTTTTCTCCAAGTCTGCTCCCTCATGGTGAAGGTGTGCAAGAATTAGGAGAGGATTCAACCAGGACAACTGACCCAAACTGAGCAAAGATCTATTCCACACCATATTAACACCATACTTCGCAATAAAAAAAAAAAAAAGGAGGTGAGGGTTATTAGGAATTAGGATTATTCTCTGAGAATGCCTGAGCACCAGACTGCTTGTGGGAGGTGGTGAGTGACTGTCTTTATGTAAATTGTATTTTCTTTTTCTCTTCTGCTTTCCTTCACTTATTAATCTCTCTTTATATCCACCCAGGACTTTTCTTGGTTTTGCTCTGCCTCTATTTTCTCTGAGGGCAGAAGCAGTGAGCAAGAGACTACGTGCTGCTTAGCTGACAGTTGAGGTTAACCTGCTCTGGTCATATTTGCAGTCTGATTCTGTAAGGTACATGTTAAATTCTCATAAAAGAAAGGGGAAACATAATACCTGTAGGTTTTTCCATTTTGTTTCCTATGACAAGAAAGGTCCTAAACATCCTGAAATATAAATGTGGCCAGTCTTCACGAACGAAGATCTGGGAAAGGTCTTTTTACCTTTCAAGCCTGCGCAATGGATTTTTTAG
>JAWWLV010000088.1:125962729-125980158 GCA_035041135.1 Platyrinchus mystaceus
TGCTTCTGAAAACTTTCTTTGTTACACAGAAGTTTTAAAAAGTAAATGCTGTGTTTTGTTTATTTTTTGGTATCCTAGTTTTATTCTGTTTCTTTTACATGATGTTTAATATTACTGTCTGAACATTTTTCAGGAAGTTGCTAAGGAAGAATTAAATCAGAATTACTCATGCTATCAGGGCCAAGCACAGCTGTATATACTCCTGTTAGCACCTCATTTGCAATGGAGACAGTTTCCTGCAAGCCATGGTTAGTTAGTCTCATTTTATTTTTTGGTTAAGCTGTAAATTCACAAAACAAACACAGTTTTGTGCACACCTAGAGTAAAATAATAGGTTATACATAATTAAAGAAGGATTCTTATAAATGTTTGTTCTCTTACACTATTTTTGAAATATTTCTCATTCTAACTCCATTTAAGAGTGCAATATAGATGTAATTAAGTAAGATTGGAATCTATTAAGTTCATATGAGAATTGAAAGAAGCTTTTAATCAACTAGCTAATGCTGGAATGAATTATAGTTATAATCTGCACCAAAATGGAAAAGCAGCAAGTTTATCAGAAGATTTTGATAAATTGGCTGTTAAAAATACCTACTCTCCTATGCATAGATATAAATGTTACTCATCATGACTATCAATTTCTCTATCTGTGTGTACATTTAGACTCTGAATGATTAAGTGAGAAAAGACATTTTTAATAAATGTCTTAGCAATTCTATATAGGATATGCAATATAACGTTATTAGAAATCTTCATCCTTCCCCCCCCCCCCAATTTGATCTGTAAAATTACTTTATTGGGTGAGCTCATTGTGGTAATGTTTTGGAAAGGCTTCCATTAGTTTTGGGATGTACAATTGTTCAAATGAATCTGTGAAACTGAATTAGATGTAGATATTACTGATCAGCATCATTGATCAAAGAGAACTTTTTTATATTACAATTATAGGATTTCCACACACACGCACTTTATATCATAGAGAAGTAAGCTCTGCAAGGATGTCTGTAATTATTTGTCAGACTTTCAAATGCACTTAACTTTTAGTAATGAATAATATTCATAACAGCATTCCTGTGTTAGTCCTATCCATCAGGTACTCTTTTTATAGTCAGACGGTAAATCATTAATTTTGGTTTGTGATTACAATCAGTTATAAATTATTAATACTCATGGTGAAAAATGAGAATAAAATTTTAATTTCCAAACTAGCTGGAGGAAAGCACAGTACTCCAATATTCCCTGGTTTTCTCCTGACTCTCCACAAATTTCAAAGCTTTTTGAAACTTCCTTAAAGTTCATGCCTTCTTCTATACCCAAGGATGATGCATCAGTAAAAGACACTCTCAGAGGTATTCTGTCCAGATCTATGGCCACTTCAACACCTGGCTTCCATGATCTTTGTCCCACTGAATGACTAGTCTGGGTGGATGTTTACTTGCAATCACATGCTGACATACATGCCAGCACACACTTCAGTTGCTGGCACACCAGGCAGACAGGCCTCTGTGACCTGGGACTGCAGCACTCAGACACTCATACACAAACATGCCCAAAAAATAGAGATGGTCTCACCTGGGGTATGACCTCCACCCTATGGAGCTGATGACCTGCCCTTGACAGACCTGGGAGCAGCAGAGGCAAAGCATTATTTCTCTGACTGGGTAACTGGGGTTTTCTGCCCATGCTGTTTTATGTCCTCTGGAATCCTTAACATATGCAGAGCAAGACTTTTATCACATAATCTAGCAATATTTGCAGGGTTAAGCAAAAACAAAACATCATATTACAGTGAGCAGCTTTTCAAATTTTTTTTTTAATCTCTGTGCCTTTTCAGCTATGGAAATATAGGAGAAGATTGCCTAGATGTGTCTACCCTAAATTAAAGATCAGCTAACAAAGAGATTTAATGAACGAAGACATAGTTAAACAGACAAAATAACTTCTTTTAAGCATATATTTTAAGAAACTTTCTTTTGTTTTTCATTTGGTATGTATGCTTTTAGAGGTCCACATTGACACTCACAAAGGCCTTCCAGCTAAGCAGGGACGGCACTGATTTCAACCAAACCTTCCCGATGCTGCAAAATCTTGGCCAAAGGTTGCCTTCTGGCTTCCAGTCAGTACAAGCTGCATCCTACCACTAGGGCTCAGCAGTGTTGCAACAATAGTCTTAACCCCAGGCATCCCATCTTGTTAAGATTGCAGATCTTCCTATTAACATAATAATATTTTTTTCTCTAAAAACATACACTGTAAAATTGCATTAAGGAGTAGTTGTGATTGAAGCACTTGGCCTTTCCTATTAGATGATTAATTTTAACAGTATGTGAATAATAGGATATATTTCCTGCTAGAAGCTCAGCAAGTAGTGTATAAAATCATTAATTCATCTAGGGTGAAAATAAAAATACCCCCTTTTGCATGTCAAACACCAGCTTGGAATGAGAAGATACTCCTTATTCTCATAAGAATAATTAATTAAAAAAAAAAAGTGAATACTTGGAGAAGAATACCTTCACATGTTAGAGAACATGTACTGTAAAATCATGACCTTCTTCTAAAATACAAACCACTTGACAATAACTTACAAAGGATGGACTGCAAGAAAGCACAGTTTAAATGTGTATGGTTTTATTTACATTTCAGAACTCTGCATTCACCTTGCTGTGTTCTTTTACTAACGTAATTTCCATCTCTACCTGCTGCCTTTGTGCATCTGCCTCTCAATTAAACCCCACACCTGCAGTGGCTTAATTAACCCTTTCCAATTTAGCTGATTTCATCAAGTTCTTTAGTGACTTAGAAATAAAAAAGAAAAAATAAAAAAGGAAAATGAAATTATGTGATTTTTTAATTTTGTTACATATGTTGGTGGTAGACAACATACTTTGTTGACGAAACAATTTGTCAAATACCTTTACTGTATAAACATTCTGTAACAGGATAACAAAACATTTTGTGCAATGACACGTTTATTACTGTAATTTTATCCCACTTTATAGGAACATAAAGTGAGCACACATGTCTACAGATTGACACTGAGGTGTTACTCCTCTTGATAACTAGATGCTAAAATTTGCTACTGTGGTCTGATTAAATAGAAAAAGCCCCAGAGTTTTAATACAGAACAGGTGAGAGTGAGTGGGGCTTTTTTTGTTTGTTTGTGGTTTTTTGTTTTTTTGGTGTTTTTTTTTTTTTTTGCAAAGACACAGTCTTTTTGAGGGATTTTAATAAAAGTATGTGCACAGAATGCAGCCACAGAAGATTTGTATTCTATTACAGATGTGTAACTAGTTTAAACAACAAGTTTAAAATATTTAGTGTTGTTTCAAATTTGAGCCAGACAGTTTGGCTTTCAGCCCCATTGTAGGCACTCCAGGCTGTACTTAGACAAAAGAAACATCATTATGGCTAAAATACTGAGGCTATTGAAGAGCACTGATATCAATGTCATTCTGGAGTCATGTTGTTTTTCTCCAAAATTTGAAAAATTTCTGTTACATGTTGTGAGAACAGGACTTTGCCCAATGCTGTTGTGAAAAGTTTCCCACTGAGAAGTAGAACAACTTGACAGTTAGCTGTTGCCCTTTTTCAAAGGGGCCTGCTGTGATTTAGCATTGCTCTCTCAGCCTAATTGGTCAAACGCCAAATGTAAAGTGCTATATAAATGTAAAATATTACTGCAGTATACTCTACTTAATTGGGACAGGCTTTTTTATTGAATTCTTCCCTGGCAACTAATTTAACCTAGTGATAGTAGACTGTAATGAATTCTTTTTAATTGGTTGATATTAGCATATATTCTTCAGAACAGCTATGTGTATATATGTAGTTGATGCCAAGTAGTTAAATAGTACTTTGACCAAATATGAACTTTAAGGAGATAGGGTAGAATCTTGTACCCTCTAAACAAATGATGAATCATGTTGTGATGACTAAGATTGTACCCATAATTTCTGAGCACCTCTATTTTCTCAAATTAAGATGGAAAGATCTTATATAGGGCATATGGGATTCTGTCTTCTAGAGAAGTATAACTAAAGATCACGAAATTTACATACTTATAATTTCAGGTCTACTCATCAGTATAAGATGAAGGAGTTAGGTGTTCTTTCCTGTTTGAAATTCATCAGGCATCCTAGGTTCACTCGCTCTAATAACACTTCCATCCTTAACAATGCCTCCTCAGGTAGAACTTCATGTCGGTAGGGGTGCTAAGAAGTGCTAAACTGCTGCGCATTAATATGCTGCTCATAAAGAAGATGAGTCACAGCTCAGTTTCTCAGTGGGCTAGTTAGGTGACAAAGCTGATTAAAAAAGCTCTTTCCACATGCTGCATTTCATTATTCACTGAGTTGTGTTGGTATAATTGTGTAGGGATCCCATTGTAAGCAAAGTTACTGAAATTATTGAAGTTAAAATAAATAAGCAAAAGGAATAGATGGTTTCTAATAGAGATTAAGTCAATCATCATCCCTGGAGTCTCATAAATGTAGTATTGACACAGCTGGTCTGATGATGAATCCCAGTTCAGGCATCTGCAGTTTTGGATGGCTTTGTTCTCAGAATCGGTAGCCTGAAGGACTAACTAGTAAACCGCCTCTCCTTGATGCTACTTATCAGTTTATGGACGAGATAAGAATGAGTTACTTAATGGAAGGTGACAGGCACATAGAAGTGCTATGATGGCCTTTTAGGAAAGGAAAAAAATCACACACCCCCTCCACGTTGCTGTAATTTGGGCTCTGGATTCATCTGGGGAGCAGGAGCTTAGAGAGCAGCATTGACTGAAGCTTTCCTCTCCATTTCCATCTAAGAAAGAGTTAACTATATATACTTTCAACTTAAAACAGGATTTTCCTGGCTTACAGAAGTCCTTGGTAAGAAGAAGAAGGAGTTAATATTAGCTTTGGGGTTATTAACTACCAGGTTTTGTGGGAGACCTCCTTCTCTGGCTGCATGACTGACAAAACAGTAGTCTCAGTGAGTCAACTTTTGGGCTTAACCCAGTCTGAGCAAAGTATGGGCTTAACCCTAGATTGTTAGTTGCAGTTCCAAACCAATTGGAATTAGGTGGTGTAAATATCTTCCACAGCCTGTCCTTCCCCCCAGTCTGCTTTTGACATACATCTGCTCTTGACATGTGAGCTCTTCAGGGTGAGGGCTTTCCCTTTGTGTGGAAAAATGAGCACATTATGGCTATTTCTATGAGCAAAGGAGGGTGGTGTTTTGTTTCTTTTCTTTTTTTTTTTTTTTTTTTTTTTCCCCAAATCATGGCAGCCATAGGAAGCTTCAAGCTGGAAGAGGGCAAAAGAAAGTGTTGAAGACAGGCTTATCTAAAAAGATGGTCACACATTAGGCAGCTAAATTACAGCTATTGGACCTGAACTCTTTAAAAATCAGTCTAATCCATAAACAGAATTTATTTAGTCCTCTTGCTGTTATGTTAGCTTGCATGGAAATGCATAATGACATAAGGCTTCCTGTAATTAACACAGTGTATCATACATTACAAACAAGATTTTCTTCTCAAATTCTACTTATAAATACATATACTTTCTTCAGGTATGTTCTGATTTCCTTTGCTGATTGGGATTCATAATACAGACAAAGATAACTAAGAAAAATCCTCAGGTCAACAGTTTTGAAGTATTGAGTACTTATAGTTTGAGTTTGTCTCCACTGTAAAATGATTCTGCAGCTAAAATGAAATTTAAATACTGAAAGGTCTAATAGTAATAGGTTTATAAATGAAAAGGGTCTTATAAGAAATGTAAAATAGAATTGTATTCATCACTCTGAGGACAGTTTTAACACCACATTATTTTTACTGTATACATATTTCTCTGGCATATTGAGCCAGCTCAGCACACATAGAAGCCATAGCCCACTGTTGTTATTGATTAAATTTCCATTTTTTGGTCAGGAAATTAACATTTCCTGGTTAGGAAGTTATTTGATTTCAAATTCTACATAGAAGTCATAACTCCACACTTTCACGTGCGATACACTTAAGCTAAATCTTATCTATTTGGTGCTTTTTCTTACCTTATTTTTCAGCAAATTTTAATGCCTCTCAAGGTCTTAAGGTAGTCTAGGTATCTGTGCATACAGATTTATAAGTCACATATTTAGGGAAATATCTCTTAAAATATTGCTGAATATGTGGATTTTTGTGGGACCTTGAACAGTGAGAAATCTGTAGATTTCATTTGAATATCATCTCCATTCTACACAGATTGAGATTTTATTTTCTTTCAGTTGTCAGTTTTACTGGCGATAAATGATATTTTTGTACCAGCAATAATTTTGTTCAAGACAAAGAACAAGACTGGTCTTTTTGTCAATATTTCAAAAATTCTTTCCCTATACACATTTGTCCATATTTCTCTCTACATTTTTCTAATTTTTTTTTCCATTCCATTTTTTGTTGCCTTTTATACTACTTTTTTTCCATGGATGATTTTACCAGTCTCCATGTGAGTGGAAGTGAACCCTAGGGAGGCATCAATAATTGATTCTTTGTGTCTTCTTCCATGCTTTTGTACCAATATTTAGGAAATGAAATAAAACAGTTTCTGACTATTTCAAACTAAGAGCTAGCAAACAAGGAAATAATTACTGTCACTCTGCTTATTGACAGAATCCTTTTTCCTGCAATTTGCTTTATCCTTGATCTAAGGAAGGATCAGAAGTATTTGAATTTTTTTACTTAATGTCTCCATACCAAACTGAAAAAAAAATATACCTATTAATCAAGTCAAGAAAACCATAGAGCTGGAAGCAGAATCTGGATGAATTAAAATGATGGATAAAATACTTTCCTTTTTTCTTTTTAAACACTCAGAATAAATGAAAAAACATCATATCAAGGGGGGAAAAATGCTTCTTTTCACTTATTATTTTTCCTATCCAAGTCTGGAGACTTTTATTCTGGAGGTATATTGTAATTTAATGTACTTTAACAGGTTCAGGAGTTACTGGATGGAATTAGAAGACCTTTTTTACACAGGCAATCAACTGTGTGATGACAGTGGTGAAGGGCTGAAGAACGCAACTGCAGTGGAGTTTGGTGCAGAGTGGAGTCAAACCACTGTCGTTTGAGTTTGTCTACTGGATTTAAGCTTCTCTAGGTCAATGAAAGTTAATGATAATTTTGAAAATATTGAAAGGGTTTACTGTTGAAACTTGAATTTGCACTGTCATGTTAAAGATAAAAAACAACAAAAGGTGTCTGGGAGCATAAATTAAAAACCTGAAGTCTTAATGGATTATTGGTAACCTCAGTCTTCAGTATCTAAAGGTTTTTGAGTGTCTGTGTTTTAAGCTGAGTTTTTAGCTTTTATCTTGAGTCTTCTTTTTGCTCAGCTTATAACTTAACAGGCAAAGCAGAGTGGAATCTCTTTCCCTAAATTTTCTATTTTCTAGATAATTATTTATGTGACTTAGTATCCCTAACTTCTCGGTAAGGGTGCACGTTGCTGGGGCACTGCTAATGCCATTCTAGTTCAGTAGAGCTTTCTTGAGTTTTCCTGTGGACAGCCATTTGAAATGTCAGATTTTTTGTGTGTGTGTTTTTTTATTTTATATTTTTTTGTTTGTTTGTTTGTTTGTTTTTATGTTTCATCTCAGTAATGGTGGGAAAGTAGAGAGTAATGTGACTATCTTGTTTTGAGAAAAATAATTTAAAGAATTTTTTAGCAGTTTCAAAATTCACATTTTTTTCCTGTTCTCTTCTGACCAGGTTTTTATTTCAATAGCTTTTTTACCTTTGATACTTTGTTAGGTCATCTTGCATTAATGACTGTGAAAGGGGTCCTCACTCCTGCTTTTTAAAAAAGGAAGCACTGGAATATGTAGCAGCAGATATGGAATCTCTACCATCCAAATATCAAAAAAATTAGAATAATTTCCCACAGCACCATTTCTATCACGTTCTCATTACAATAACACTTTCTTTTTGTTGGCTTTGTTTGACTTCTAGGTTACTGTGTAGGAAGTGTATGTACAACACATTGGAACATACAAGGATTGGTATAAAAAATAGGATAATCTTGATGCATCAGACAACTGCATAAATGTGACCATTCTGCTGAATTTGGTCATGAGGTAGAAATGAATGCAAATTTTTGTTGGACTTTTTGACTATTTTGCCTTCCTTAACCTCTGACATTTTTTGGGGAACCTGTTTTTCTTTAGTCAATATTGTGAAGAGAATGGGCACACTGGGTCATATAAAATAGCTCAGAGAATTTTTCAACAATTTATGCCTCATATAACTTCATTAATTTCAGTGAGAATGAATCTCACATGCTCAATTCACCTCAGAGTGATTAAATGGTAAAGAGCAAAGAAACTCATCAGAGACCTGATCCTGCATATTCACTATGCTAATTGCAGCTTGTAAGTTTTTGTGGAGCATCACTGGTTTCCATGAGAACATGTGGCACAATTGCTTTCACACACAGACCCATTTATGGGACCAAAAGCCACATCAGTCTATTCTGTGAGTAATGACAGAAATCTTAAGTTAAATGTGGTGATCTACCTTTCTGATAGAATATTTGAGGGCAAATATTAACCATGAAAACTGCAACTATGAATAATTTCTGTTTGAGAGCTACTTAGGCCTGAGTACGTTTGCTTCCAATGTAAAACAGTTTTAGTATTTTCTTCTAGTATTCCAGCATCAAGACCAAGTGGTTGCCCAAAACATACCTTTCTAGTAAGGAGACTTCAGTCTTCCTCTAAAATGCTAAGCCACTTATCTTACCCTTTGACAAGCTTGTTTCAGTGTCAGATTGGTCTCTTTATTTTAATTAAATTTTAAAAATTGCATATTTAATTTCATCTTCCTGTAGTTTCAACTAAACCATTGCCTGGTAGATCCATATTCAAATAATTTCCATTATTTTGAAAGAGAATATTAATATAATGCAAGTGGAAGTAATAGAGAGTAGGCATTTACTTGTAATAATATATCAGGTTTTGGTTGCCAGAAAAAATCAAAAAAATGGCAACATAGATTTCAGTTGGTTGTCACAAAGCTGAAAAATGACTAATATTAGAATTTTGCATTCTCACTGTTCAAAGATTTAAAAAACTTCTGTCAGTAACGATGTAGTGCATTGCTGCTTTTTGTTAAGGATGTTATAAATCTGATTACTGATGTTTCTATGAAATAGCAAGGAAACATTAAAAACTCATTCTTCCCCTTTTATTTTTTTGATAAGGACATTTGGTGTTGGTCAAAGAAAAAAACTATATTTCATCTTCTAAATATGTGTAAGACAATGAATTTTAGAAAACCACAGCTATACATAACCACTGATTATTTCTTTACTTATACATAAAGTATGTACTCTGTATAAAGAATATCTACTTTCTTGCTTTTGGATCAAGTATATTGAGTATATTGAAAACTAGATATTTTTCAAATAAAAGCCCTTTAGCTTCTTTCCTGTGAAAGAGCTGGTTTTCACACTATTATTTTGTTTGGTTGTTGTTCTCTTGCTATATCTTCTCACTAAATTTCTGTAAATGACTGGAAATATCAGAGCCTTTGTCTCACTGTCTTTAGAAAGAAATTAATTTGCATGGCAGGCTTTCACAGCCTTCAAATGGTACACAGAAGTAAAAAAAATCCCACTTAAATCAATCTAATGTATCCCAGGCTTAAAACTTTTATTTTTTGTGAACTTTAATTCAATGGATAAAAATGTTGGGGAGGTTTGATTTCTGTTTTTGTTATTACTATTATTATTTCTTTTTTGTAATGAACACTTGAAAATTGGAGTGGGGGAGGGGCTAATGCAGCGAACCTATAGAGATTCAGAAAAGTTCATGGACCAAACACATGCAGATGTACTGAGTACATTTAGCATATTACATATAAGTAAGCAAATTGTCTCACTGCCTAAGATTATATTTGTAGTACAAATGAGACCAGAGGTCTTATTACTAATGAAAGTCTTCTGAAAATGGGTTCTGCTTTTCTTGAAAAAACATGAAAAACCAGAGGTGTAGAGAATAAACGAATGGTTATTAGGGTGACCATCATCTTTTGTAGGCAGTACAACCATGTTTGTGCATTTCACCTTCACAAAAGCCTAGATGAAACTATTTAGTAAATAAATTAATTAACTATATATAGTGATTAACTAAGTCAAGAACGACTGAAAGATTTTTTCTCTTCTTATATTTATTTGGACCACTTGTTTTGGTCATTGACTAAGCAACGGGTGTCTGCTTTCTGTCTTAGAAAAAAAAATTAAGTCTTAGAACACCTGAATATTTCAGCTGAATAACACAGATTATTCTGTACAGACTTAAAAATTCCCCTTTATAAAGATGCATCACTGGAGAAAGTGGTCTTCTGAGTGTGTTCCTAATGGGATAGCAGGGCAAGTCAAACATGGTGAAGTCCCAGATTCAATCCATTCTGCTGTCTCAATACTGAAAATTGACTCCAGGAAGCCATGAAAGTACCTTAACCCACCAATCAGTTGGGTGTTTTATGGGGTGGAGGTACCCACTATTTCTCTTTAAATTACGCATGTTGGAAGGCACACTTGAATGCACATTACATTTTAGTGGGGTGTGGAGAGTAGGGGTGAAAGCAGAAGTGATGGGGTACCGGGGTGCTGGTGCCCAGGTGTTGGCAGTGGGGGCTGAGGGGCAGCCTCGGTGAGGGGAAGCCAGGGCTGCCAGGTGTCAGACACAGACAGCACCAACCGGGATCTACCTGGTGCCTCTGAGAAAATGTATTTAAGAAAGAGCAAACTGCTGAACAAGCAATGAAGAATAAGGAAAAAAAATGAGAAATAGTTCCGTAAGCACCAAGGCCAGAAAAAAAGCAGGGGGAGGAGATTCTTCAGGGAGCAGAGCAGAGATTCTCCTGCAGCCCATGGAGACATCACAGTGGAGCAGATATTTACACTGCAGCTTGTGGTGGACCCTGTGCTGGAGCAGGTGGATATTTCTTGCAAGTACTGAAGCCCATGGAGAGCCTATGCTGGTGTTGGCTTTTCCTGAAGGATTGCAGCCCACACTAGAGCAGGGGGAATGTGAAGAAGGAGCAGCAGAGAACTGTTATGGACATACCCCATTCGTCATCTCCCTCCAAGTAGAGATAGCAGAGTCAGAAATGAAGAAATGAAGTTGAGCCTGGAAAGAGGGGAGATAGGGATTGAGGGAATAATGTTTTAGGGTTTGGTTCTTGCTGTTGAAATCTATTCTTAATTTGCAATATATTAAATTAATTTTTCCTGAAGTAAAGTCTGATTTGTTCATGACAGTAGTCAGTGGCAAATGATCTCCTTGTCTTTATCTCAACCTATGCTCTTTTCCATCTAAATTTCTCTCCCTTTTCTGTTGGGAAAGTGGAGAGAGAGAGCGAGGGAGAGAGCAGGTAGGTGAAATTCTGGCAGTCAGCCCAGGTAAACCTACCACAGAGTGTTATATCATTTCTGTCAAAAGGTTTCATTTACTGCTCTACAGAGCACTTATACAAAGTTGTTTGGTTTTCAGAAACTTTAGTGTCAATACATTTTAGGTTTCCTTTTAGAATGTATTTATTTATTTGCTTTCTAGAATTTATCTTGGCCTGAGTGGACAGATATAACTGCATAAAAAAAAAAATTGGGGAGAGAGATATGCTGAATTTTTCTATGCTGTTAAAAACTCTAATGAAATATTAATTTCGTTAGGCCTTACTAGGCTGTGCTCTGCAGCAAATCTCATCTACCTGGGATTTTTTTGGTGAAAGTTTCCTGAATGTAAATTATTTCAGACAGAATTTTAAGGGTTGAGTGAACTGGATTTTTCCAGTGAAACTTTGGCTTGATCTCCAGTGCTTATATAATTAGCTTAATCCCAGACTTGTCATAGACTTGACATGTTTGCCCATATTTAAGTTCATTTATATGGGTAGCACTTGCACACGACTTCTGAACCAGCAGACAGTAACTGACTGCTGAGAGGCACAGAGGATGAATGGCTTGAACAGCTTTTTGAACTGCTTCTCAGCTGCTTCCTGGCTCTTTGAACACTCACAGTCCATTGCATGGCAAAATTAAACATTAGTTCAAACCGTCACTGTAGGTAGTTTGCTTTACTTTGCTTTGAAACAGTCACTTAGAGCTAAGAGGAATCTTACTGCCGTTCAGCTGCTTGCTGGCACTGGGTAATTGAGACAGTTTCTAATTGTGTGAGAACCTTTCCTTCACTGTGTACCAGCATAAATCACCCTTTTCTCATTTTAGCTCAGGCTGCTTCAGAGGAGGAGTACCCCTGCAGACACCTGTCCCCACTGGGCAACAGCAGCTGCTGCTTTTTAGAATTGTCCACCACCTGATTGTAGGGTTTGTACGGTGCTATGCATTTCCTCCTCACCTTTGTGGCACAAATCAGGAATTTGAGATTTGAACCTCAGAAAAAATACTTAATCAAAAATAATTTTCAGAGGAAAACACACATTCCATGTCTTTTTCCTTTTCAGTAACACTGTTTTCTATCTTGAAGTGTCCCATGAAAGCAGCCTTCAACCTTATGAATGTTAGATATCCCTTCTTGAGACACATGTATTTTCCATGCTGGTGTTCCATAAGAATGTTCTTCCATGATCATATTGCCAGTGTGAGACCCAGCTGCACTGTATTATATATCAGTTTCTTTGAGAATAAACTGGTACATTTCCATGAAAGTTTGAACTTCACGAGTCTTTCAGACTATGGCCCTCTCTAACAAGCCTTAAGTTAAACCCATACAAAATAACATCAGGCTTAAATTACCTTGATCATTGTGATCACACACTTCAGAAAACTGTAAAAGGCCAAAATTATTTAGAAATTATGGATATACAGGATTAGGCCACAGATTATGTTTGCCTGTCTCTCCGTGGTTAGATTCAGCTGATTTTCTCTGGAGAGAAGGGAAAAGTGAAAATTACATGGTAATCCCCTTTGGAGCACTGAGAGATGTGTGCTACGTGTGTTAAAATACAAAAAGAAAAATTGTGCACAGTACAGGAGTTTCAAAATATGATGTTTATTCTAGAAAATAATTAAATCTATCATCACAGACATACAGATGAAATTCCAGTTGTATGTCTGAATAGTGAATGATAGGAACATTGACTACATTTTTTGTATACGTCTTAATATTTTTGTGTATGTCTTGCATCTTTCTATTACTTTTGCTGCTTTATTTGACAAAATACTGCTGTTAGTCTTCCTTTGATATCAGACCATGGGAACATTACCTACCTGCTTTTTTGGGAAGATTTTTTGACACATCCCCTAACTAACACTTATTGCTTTCCTTACAGCTCAGAATGTGTGCCCTTACTGAGCTAGAAAGTTAATTGTCTGCTGTCCCTTGGAGAGAAGTTTGATTGTCAGATTAGATGAAGTAAACACTGAACAAAATGAATGGGTCTGCAGTAAGAAAAAATAAGACTGGTGCCAATATCTCAGAAGTAAAGGTGCTTGGTAAAAAGTAAGGTTTGTTGCAGGAGGAGAAAGGAGTGAAAACACGTGAGAAAAACAGCCCTGAAGACACCAAGGCTGGTGAATATGGAAGGGGACGAGGTGCTGCAGGCCCTGGAGCAGAGATTCCCCTGCACCTGTGGTGCAGACTCCTTTCTCTTCCTGCAACTGTTTTGGAAATTGTTTTGGAAATTTTTCTTTTTTGCAACTCAGTTATCCCAGAGGTGCTTCCACCACTGCTGATAGGCTCGGCCTTGGCCGGCGGCAGGTCCATGTTAGAGCTGGCTGGCATTGTTTCTGTAGAACTTGGGGGAAGCTTCTGGCAGCTTCTTACAGAAGCCACCCCTGTAGCCCCCTGTGCTATAAAAAGCTTGTCATGCAAACCCAATACACTTATTAGCCAAATGGAAAAAAGTATTGGGTTTGACTAATTGATCTAAAAATTTTAAAAAAAAAAATTACTTCAAAATGGCCCAGTTAAGTTACATTTTTCAGACTTTTTATGCCAATGACAAGATTCTCATGTCGCAATAAAACTTTTACATTCTGGCTAGTCATATATAAAATTTTAAAATCACCTCATGTAACATTCACAGCTAGAAAAATAAAATATTTTCAATGAATTCACCTATTTGTTTTTCTTTTCATTTTGAGCTCTAAAAAATCCAAAACTTTCTGAAGTCTCAAAATTTCTCAGGACAGAGACCTAATTTTCAGTGGGGTCTTCTTTGAATTTGTTAAATTGCCTTCTTAAATATTCATATATTTATAATTTGAATAATAGTTTTAATTTTCCTTGTAATTTTTTGTTAGTGCTATTTAAAGCACCCTCTCTAGCTCTTAGTTAAGATTTAAAGGAACACTAATGAGAAAAAAGGTTGAATACATTGAAAATAGGAAACATTTTTGGTTAGTATTTAAAAATAAAGAACTCAAAATCACTAGAAGTATTAAGCTTATTCTGTATATTGCATACTGAAATACGCTAAGTTAAGTCGCTAAATGATACATATAAGTCTGGAATACATTTTTGAGGACTTGAACTAGTAATATATTTTTCAGCATATAAAAATAAAAAAATGTAGTAGAAACAGACCAATTTAACAAAATAGACCCATTGCACAATTCAATTTCTCATGAATCAAAATAAAGTATATTCTAAAAGGCTCCAGTGCCCTCCTAAGAAAACAGCAGCCAAATGAAATTATATTTATAAAAAAAAATGATTCCACATATTTACTTTTTTTTTGGTTGTTCATTGTACACATCTATTAGTGTTCCAATTTATTTCAGTGTCCTATTCAAAAAAAGAATAGAAAGGTAATGTTTTTCCCTCCCAGACTCCTTCCTGTATCCCCAATGGTGCCCAGTCAGCCTCCTGCAGAAAAGCTCCCATTCATGCTGTTCTCTGCCATCAGTGTCCTTGGGAACACAGAGTGACAGAGGTTTGAGTTTTTATCTGGAAGCTACACAGAAGGTGCTGCTGAAGCAGTATTACAGAAACTCCCTAGCATTTTATAAATAGCAATTTACAGGAATTTGAAAAAATTCCCAGCATAACACAGGTTATCTAAATACTTCAATTGAAAACTTTCAGAACCAATTTCAATCTGAGAAAATGACTGTTCTCTCTTGCCTCTGTACATGTTCTTTAATAGCACTATTCTAAAACTTTTGGCAGAACATAAAATTATTTTCTGAAGAAGCTGGAAAATATTTGCAGAGTACTTGAACCTGTGATTGAAGAGCCTGGGAAGGCTTGAAACAATTACACAGTTTGATAAGAAAGGGGTAAACTTTTAATACTACCAGTGAACACGTAAATAAATAATGAGGCAATTCAAAGGAAATAGTCTTTTAAAGCATCCCACAGGAGCAACAAGACATATTTTGAGGAAAGAGGGAGCATGGTTCTTATCTTTTTCATCTAAGAGGCTCATTTTAGAGAAAGAGTTGTTTGTCCTGCAGTGAATACAGAGTAATTCTTCAAAATACAAGTACTAGAATCCTGTACCCTCTGCACTCCAATACCCACTTTTACCATGGGATCTAAACGATTCTGTTTCTCTAAGTGCAAAATGAGTCATGTCCTAAGCCACCTGCCTGGGAGACACAGTCAGTGGCCAGCCTCTTTTGACCAGCTGTTCTCAGAAGTTATATGTATTCTAAGAAATATTTTTTTTTTCTTTCTGACAAATATGTGCTTATATTTCAGCCTGTAGTATTTCCAACATTGCTGTTTGTCCAGATAATATCTAAAGTTTCTTGTATTTTAGGAATGAAACAAGTAATAATAACAACAATAACAATAAAAAGACATTCTGCTTATTCAAGTAGGGGATTATTCCCCACACAATGAGCAGAATTCAAGGATGTGATAAACAAAACTGTGGAAAATTTTTTAACAGTTGAAAACTTAATCTTTTCCAAAATCAATCACATATTTGATTCTCTAAAAGAACAAATATATTCTGTCATATATGGTGAGAGAAAAAAAAAAGGTAACTAAGACAACATTTCATGTGATGCTTACCTGGTAAATTTCTGATTGTTCATCTGTGAAAGGCCATTATTGTTAATAAAAATGTGCCATGTAGTACAATGTAGGTATGGGCATCTTCATTTAATTTTTCAATACCCTGCTATATTGGAATTCATGACATCTTTAAACTAAATGAAAGCACAGATATCTAATCATTGTTTGGAGAAAAACTGACTAATGAAGATGAAGCTTGAAAATTTTCCAGGCTTTAAGATAGCAAAATAGGGTATTATCACTGGTCTTGATGGCAGCTGAGATCAGTAAGAAACATTATTAATGTTACCTGCAGAAGCAAGCAAAGCTTTGACTTTTATTCATTCAAAGCTCTGAAGTTCTGACTAGACTTTCTTCTACTTTGATTTGGCTGTTTGCCAAACCTTCAGTGTTATTCGGGATTTCTTTTCCACATTTGCCTTTTTACCATTTTTCATTGCTCTAAGTTCCCCTCATTTCTTTTTTCCTTTTCTCTCAGTCTAGCTTCAATTAGCTCTAAGTACCCTTCACCCTATTAAAAATGTGAATTAAAATATTGTTGCCAGTCATCAGATAATTTATTTTGTCTCCTTTTTTTCTTCTGCCTTCCTGTGTTTCAATTGTTTTAGGTCAGAGCTCATTCAGACAAAAAAACATGTATTTCTCCAAGCAAAAGGCCTAACATATTGGGGCTCCATGCTATGTTGATCCTTGGTTACAACCCTAAAAAGCATTATTATGATCCACAATAATACTTGTTGTCAGCTTGAATTAAATACACCGCAGTCTGTGTTTGATATACACTCATTTTATATGTTCATAAGAATTAAATAAACCTCCAAGAAGAGATTACCACATAGGTACTAGAAATCCGCTGTGTTAGTTATTACAAATTACTTATCTCAAAACTTACATTTATAATCTCATACACATAACACAGAGCAAAAATTTTTTTATTCCATTCCAAGAGATGTCTGTGTATATCTGAGTACACAAATGATACCTTTATTTGAAAGTATAATTTCACTACCAACTAGATCAGAAATTGCATTCTGAAGACCTTTCAATAGTAAAAGTTAACTTAGTATCCGTCAGACATTATTCTGGGCATGTTTTGTGTTACAGAACATAGGCAGGTAACTAAGTAGGTTATATACAAACTAAATCTAAGAGTTCACCACCCAGCAATTCATTAAGTGTGTGGTCATAATCCCACTGAAATGCATAGGATTTTCATCTTTGACTTTCAGTAATGCTGTGAATATTGTAATTTTTTGGGTTACATATATATTTCATTAGAAAATTTGTATAATGCTGTCCTTTTATGAAGACAGCATTGTACATGTTACGATGCAGACTGAAAAAGAATGTTATTTGAGACATAAAAAACTAACCAATGGATCATGTCTGGTTTGCATTTCTTT
>JAWWLV010000088.1:125986252-126002689 GCA_035041135.1 Platyrinchus mystaceus
TTCTTGTTGCAGAGAAAAGAAATCTAAGTGAAATAAGAGCATTGTAGAATTTATTCATTCTTGATCCTCTAATATTTATAGAGAAGTCAAACCACTTGTGATGTTAGCACTGGAGAAAAGGGCAAGTTCAGTAAAATTTTGAAAAGTCAGCAGTTTATCTGTGGGGGTTTTTCACTACTCTTACTAGGAATTTTTTGGTGAGCTTACCCAGAGCCTTTTTGTCTATCCAAAATGAAAAAAAAAATATTCTTGCTAAAATTTTGAGATAACATATATTAAAAGAATAATTAACAATGCATGGTATAAAACAATAATATAAACCAGTCTGGATTGTTCATTGAAGTACATTTATGTGTTTTAAAAACCCCAAAGGGAAGACAATGTGTCTAGTGTGAAGAGCATAGGTTTGTCAACATGAAATAGAAAAGTATATTCTGGTAAATAAAAGCTGTGGAAACAATTTGAAAACCCCAAACACTTAGTTAGCTATCAAGTCCCAGCATGATTAGCAGGTGTCTAGTCTGGTCCTTGACTGTATGAACAAAAGAGTGGTCATAGAAATAGATAAAATATATTGCAATTTTGAAAATTATTGATGATTCCCATTTTGTCCTTTTGGGAAATCAGTAGTTTCAAAAGCTTGTCAATAGATTAAAAGAATTCTTCCCCACTCCCACCCCCTGAAAAAAACCCAAAGAACACAAACCAAACCCCAGTGTAATCTGGAAATGACCTTTATTCCTTATATTGGGTGTAAGGAATTTTAAACTGCTGAGTTTTTCTGAATGTCAAGCCATATGACCAATTAAACACCTGCATGAGAAATAGATTTGTGACTGAAGATAATTACTTAAGCTGTCACAAATACATAATTCAGGGAAGACTACATTCAAAGACTTAAAATTAAATTTAAAAATGGGGAAAAATGAAACAGGCTTTTAATTACAAAGATAAATTGGAGCAATTTATTCAGAGATCTGGTGAATTTTGTGCTATGTAAGAACTTCATATCAGGACTGTATAATTTTATGAAAGATGTGTTATAGAATAAACAGAAGTTAAGAACTTGATATATTAAGTATTCATTATCCTTTTGCATGGAAGATATGCTGGTTTCTGCTTCCAATATTTGAAATGCTAAGTCTTGTGTTTAATAGGAGTGTGCTATTTGCAAAAGAATTATGGCCCATAAGAATAACCAGAGTGCTGTTTTGACACCACAGCAATTCTCATAAAATAAATAGGGCCCAAAAGACAGCAGTGACAATGGTAAAAAAAAAGAACTCCACCTGCATAACAGAAAAAACCCAAACCAAATCAAACCAAACAAAAGAAATCGAGCAAAAAAACCCAAAACCCAACACATCTCCCAGATGAGGAGAACAGCTGGACACAACATGGAGCAGGGAGGGCAAGCTGGGTATAGAAGCTGATGTTGGTTACTTCACAATGGCTGGGATAGCCAGAGGATCTCCTTGTGGATACCAGAAATGCCACACAAACACAGTAGTGATTGAAGAGCCTGTCTGAGCTAGAGGCAGTCTGTGACTGCTGAATTCTTCCAATGTGTCAGCTCAACTGGAAACATCCAAGCATTAGTCATAAAGGAGGAACACTTAGCTTCTGAAGAATCATGATATGTTTTAGGGGCCATTATTGCAGCTAATCAAATCTCACTGTTTCTGTGCAAAATTGGTTCTGTTTAGGAACAAAACTATAGGGAAAAAAAAGAATTTTGTGGGGAAATAAAATACATTTTAAAGTATTTTGAAAAAAAGAAGATAGTTAATATAGGAATGCCTAAGGAATTACTAAATATCTTAAATATCTTACTGTCCTTGTTGTCTTTCACTTTTTAGTTAATACCCCAGGGTTCTTTATTGTCATCCAGGTGACCTTGTTACAAACAAATAGTACAAAGTATATGATCCCTGAGGCAGCACAATCAGATGGAAATCTGGTGTTCCTGTGTATTATGGATATGTATGTATATATATATATCTGTAATGAAGGGAATTCTGAAGTATAGGCCACACAGTACCCCTTTTCCTTGTTGGGTCATTCAGTATAGATTATCCAGAGTCAGCTTACAGGATATACTACTTGCTAAGCAAAGTCAACAGTTGGTAAATTTAGTTTCCAGCTAAGCCCGTAGGCCACTTCTGCTCTGTAACTTAGATGTAGAATTTAAGTTTTATGATGCTCTATGCAGTGGCCAGGTCAGATTCGATAACACTAATTGCAGAGTAGGAATGATGCTCTGCTTGGGGGCAATGCCACAGAGTATCTCTCAGCTGCCATGTTGCCTTGCATGCAGTTGCAGGTACTCTTCCTTTTAAACTTCTCTTGCTTTTCTGTTTCATTCTCCCAAATAAGGTGTGGATCAGCACATGCAGGAAATTTTGAATGAATTGAGATGGGACACAGGACTGAAACATGCCACTTTGTTTAACAAAATGTAACATTTCTAAAAATTGCACTTTGCTGCACTTGTCTGAACTGACGGTCATACAAGTAAGTTTTTTAGCAGGAGGTATGATTTTTAATAAGTTGATTTCTATTCTCTGGCTTCATTGCATCAGAGGTGCATCCAAATACTTCTAGCTTCTGTAAATAGAGTTAGACTCATTTATCCCTGCCTAGCAAAAGCACTGTAGCAATATTCCATAGTATTTAGAAGGCCAAATTACTTATTTTTTTCTCAAAGTCATTATTATTATTGTTACTTTAATAATATACATAGGGCTTATTATCAAGAAAAGTATTGCTGTAAGCCAATTGAGAAAATATATAAAAATCTGAATTAAAAGCAAAACTAACCAGATTTAGTGCATGGCTAGTGCCCTTTTTTAACACATCAAATTAAATTTCCAAGAAAAATAATAAGATTTATAAAATTAATAGATTGTTCATACAATCTATTGTATAATTTGGAAGTAAAATAACATTTTAATATTCTCAGGCACTAAACCAGAAACTCATGACCCATTTTCTTGTGAAACAAACATTTGGAAAGGTGCAGTCATCTACAGTCTTATGTTAAACATAGAAACCTTTGTTTATCAACCATGTTTGCAGCATAAGCAAGATTGCTATAAGCCAGCTTCATGGAAACGTATCTTCTGGTGAAGCCGGTGTTCTCCTTCAGATTCTTTCCATACACCCAATTGTCACTGCAACAGCTGTCAAAATGAGGACTATTGGTTCTGATGAACATGCTAAGCATGCACTGAGGCTTTCATTCTTGGCACGCCCATTCATTCACACAGATGGGAGAAGCTTAGAAAGAGATGACTTTTTTAATCCACATAGCTGACTTTAATCAAATTGTTTAACCTAGTTCTTCCTCTTCCCAAGGTTATGGAAGCCAAGGGGGAAAGCCAAAAAAGACAAGTCTTCCTTTACATTCTTTCTGTCTTTAATATACACAGTCCTGATTTTGTATTTTTTTTCTGAGTTTTACACTGCAGGATGTCTTCTCTGCAGTGTAGGAAACTTCAGATTAATTTGGAGTCCTAGAACTAATCAGCAGTAGATAAGCACTAAAAGGCCAGCATTGCCAAAGATGGTTAGTCCTTCACCTTGCAACCTTTTCTCAATCAAATAGTTCTACATGGAATTTCTCCATGTTACATTACATTCGCCTGTCACTGGAGGTCATCCCAAAGCCTGTGTGACATGGAGGCTTTGCTTTGAACATTTTCAGATGAAGATTTACTGGGCAGAAAAATTAAAGGTAGAGAGAGAACTTTCTCTCCCCTCCCCCTCATTACTGGCTGATATTGCACATACACCATCTCATGTGACAGGGATTAAGCTGTACAGTCCCCTGATATTCCTCACTCCATTGAGGTTTTTATCTACCCTTGAATTTAAAAGAATGTAAGTAGTGTCTAACAGCCCTTGACACAGAGATAATTGCAGTCACAGAAAATATACAAAATTAGCCTTTCTGTTTTTCTGTTTGCGGTAAATACCAACCTCAATTTATTTTATGATTCATGGTATTATTCATAACCCTAACATCATATTCTCATCATCAGACAAAAATTATGAAGGTTCATTATGAAAAGACTATAAATCATCTAAGAAAATTTTTTTTGCTGTTAATTCACAGAAAGAGAAGAATGTTTGAATGTCACTGCAATTTTTAGATTATTGACTCCTATTTGCCATTTTATTGATAATGTTTCCTAGCATACAGTTGTTTCTCCATACTAATTAGATTAACTGAAACAAGACAAATACACATTGGGCTGTTTTATATAAAATTAACATTTCACACATGAAGGTGCTTTTTCTAAATGTATATTACCATCTTTTACACCATCTGGTAGATTTATCCACCTAATATAATTGATCAGGACATTAGACCTGTTGAGATTTCAAATTTTAAGTTCTGTTAGGCTCATCCTATTCTATAGTATGCTGTCACAGATTGCACACTTAATAAAACAGATTCTGAAAAAGGAATAATTCTTGGACTTTATTTTGTGTGGGGGTTTTTTTTGTTTGTTTTGGTTGGTTGGTTGGTTGGTTGTTTTCACAATAGGATATAGACACACCTTCTTTCAACTTTGCCCTACAAGCACCAGGGTCAGCAAAAAAAGAAGAGGTGCTCCAAGTGCTGGAGCAGATTACCCCGCAGCCCCTGGAGGAGATCACAGGGAAGCAGGTAACTCCCTGCAGCATATGAATTGGACCATGCCAGGGGCAGGTGGACATTACCTTAAGGAATGATGGCCTGTGGACAACACACACCAGAACTCATTTATCCTGAAGGATTACAGCCCTTGGAGAGTACCCACACTGGAGCAGAGGAAAAGTGTGATGAGGAAGAACTGAAGAGAGGAACTGTTATAGAGTGGCTGCAAACCCCATTTTCCATCCCTCTGTGCCACTCAGGATGAGGGAGAGTGGGTAGAGGAATGAGGAATGAAGGAATGAAGTTAAGCCTGTTTGGCCCATGATGGTAACTAGTAAGTGATCTCACTGTCTTTGTCTCTGACCACAGACTTTTCCATCTTAGTTTCTCCACAGAACAGTTCAAGTGGGGGAGTGAGAGAGCTGCTGGATGGGTGTCTGGCTGCTGGCCAGTGTTAACCCACCACACATTAAAATGCTGATCAAACTCTCTTGAATAAGGACACCTTCCCCCCCCCCCCAAAATGTGCTGAGTTTTTGATAGGTGAGTAGTTAGTATATTATGGCTGCTAATCTTACATTAGGCCTTACCTAATTTTTATATTGTATTTCCTATTTGCTACCTATATATTTCTGTAAAGTCTGATACTTTACATGCTCTCTGGAGTTGGGTCTTTACGTACTGCCTTATTTAAAATTAGGTGTTAAAATCAAATTTTACTTTTGACAATGCCTAGTCTTCATGCCTTAGACTTTATTAAAAACTATATATAACATAATTATATAATTTTACTATAAGAAAAATTACTTTTCACCTAACTATTTTTCCAATTATTGTTTTCTTTGTTTTGAATTAAAAATCAGAATTCATAGCAAAGTACACCGGCAATCTGCTTTTGATGTGATATTTGCAATAGGTTATTTGTTGATTATTACTCAATTTTTGTCATCTCCATTTTCTCTCTGAAACTGTATGTTTTTATTATAGGCAGAGACCAAAAAACTGCCCATGAATTTTTCTAAAACCTACTACACAGCTGAAATGTAACAGCTGACTACATGAGCAGTCCTACTTGTATATGAGAGCTAAAACAAGTCTCCTTCAGGCACAGAACTTCAGTAATCAGAAAAAAGAAATCATCAAACTGTATCTTTAGTCCACCGTTAGACTTAAGGAACAAAATGTTCAGAAGTAAATTGTGATTACTATGATCCCCTTGCTTCCAACCTGTTTTGGTATATTCACTTTCATATTTAATAAGTCTTTCTATAAGCATCATTTGCAAGCCCCTCTCTAATGAAATACTGTATTGATGACTTGCACATAAATTATGCAAGGACTTTGCCTTCATCGAATTCCTCATGTAAAGTTGGACATAATTTTTGGTAAGCCCAATGAATGTAAATGAGTAAATACCTGTTCTTGGAAAGTCATAAATTCCCTCAGCAAGAACAAGCTTAAAAATGTCTTTCTATGGTATGGAAATATAGACTATAGTATGCTACAGTTCTAGAAATAATATTTGAATATTTAATTGGCTTTTAATTTCAGACAACATACTTTGGTGCTGTGTTCTTTAATGCCATGAGAACACAGTGCTGCACCTATGGTAATAAAGCCAAATTAAAATGATTAGATAAAGCTATGGAAGCCCAAAATAACAGAATCATAGAATGGTTATGATTGGAAGGAACCTTAAAGATGATGTAGTTCCAAGTCTCCTGACATGGGCACATCTTTCACTAGATCAGTTTGCTCTGGGTCCTTTCCGTCCTGGCCTTTAACGCTTCCACGGAAGGGGATATATCTGGACACAACAGTGCCACTTACAGTTAAGAGAAAGAAATTTTGCTCGTGGTTGAAACAAAACAGATTACTCTGGACACTCTTTTTGCAGTGATGTACATATTCCATAGAGTTTGGAAATATACTAGAAACATGGTCCAATTCCTGCCTCTGCCTCTAAAACTTGAGCAGAGAACAAGGTGTGCTGTTCTGGGTGCACATTGTTAAACTGGATGGGATTCTAGGCAATCCCTTCTCTCTGTCTCTCTCAGAGTTGTTCCTGCGGCACTTTATACTGACACATGTTAGGACCATGACAGAATTGTATGGTATCCATTGTAGATTTATGACTGACAAAGCCACCTGGTACAGTTTCCTGGAAAATCAGGTTGTCTCAGGTAATAACAAATCTAAACCTGATCAATGTCTTATGTCAATGAAGACCTAATTCCAATGTAATCAAATTCTGCTGATTTTCCTCAAAAGGAAATCTAGACTTTCAAAGTATTATACCTGATTCTATAGATTTTTTTGTTCCTACTGTCCCTGGGGAGTGTGGCCAGTTGTGTAATGGGTTTTGCTGAAAAGAGTTTAAAGGCTTGCTCAATGTCTCTATTTTTTAGTACCTTCATGCTCTTGTAGGTCTATCAACAAATGAAATTTCTGTCTTACACATGTGGCCAAATATTCTCTTCTCTCAAGGTAAGGATTATCCTTAGTTTCCAAAACTACACTGTTACAGCCTTTTCTATTATATTTTGAGTGGCAGTCAGGTGGAGGAATCTTATCTCCTGTGAAATCAGTATCTGTTAAGTAAAATAGAAAGGGTAACTTTTAGGTTCTGATGCTTAAAACAAATCATCATACTCTTCATTCTCATAACTGACTCATAGTTTGAAAATGCCTTTTGTTCTCCCCTGAAATGTTGAACTTCCTGAACTACAAGGTTGCTTTTGAATTTTGAAAAGCAGATTATCATCACCAGCTCTCCATGTTTCTCAAGTCCCCAGTTCCAAAGCAGTTGTCAAGGAGGATCCTAAAAATTTCTGTTCTCTTGCAATTCACTGGGCAATTTAGCAGAAATACTAGGCAAGGTTTTATTGGATACTTGCCTGCATTTTGGCAAGGATTAGTTGACACAGATGTTCATATACAACATTTTTATTTTTGAAACATGCTTCATCTTAAAACTAGTTTGTTTTAATGGAAAGCTGTTACAGCGTATTCTGACTCTGATGATTATAACTTCTAATTTCTAAACCAAATGTATTTATGGCCCTTTTAGAAATATTTTTATTGTGTTAACATTGTTGTTTATTTTTAATAGCTTTTCTTCTTTTCTGTTTACGTCTAATTACTCCATCTACTTACGCAGAGCAATCTTATCACATACCAGTTCATTTTACTAAATGAAACAAGACAAGACATTTTTCTTATTTCATATTGCTTGGGGTACTCTGGGGACCTCACTACATACATCTTTAAATTGCATTTGCTATTTGATGGATGTGACACATTGTTGTCAAGCATCACCCAGGTGCACCACGCTGTTTCTTCTTTTCCAGCTGTTGAGAGCAGAACTTACTTTTGTTCCTCCTTAAGTGTATCAGCTTCCTTTGGTGTTGTACATGGTCATGTTTTCCAATTGCTTCTGTACCATGCTGTGGTTTGCTTGGTATGGTGTTGCTAATAAATTTTATCAGCTAGCTTTTAATTTTTGTGTCCGCATGAAATGTAATGAAATGAAAATATTAAACAAGATCTGTACCATGACTAATCCTTGACTAACTCTTTCAGTAGTTGATCTTCACTTCATTATTCCCTTCTCAGGTCTGTCAGTTGCCAGCTGTTTTTCAGTTAGTTTACTATCACAATTCTTGCTCCAGCTCCCATGTTCTCCCACTTGTTAATTCCCATAGGTAATCTATCTGACATTTTGCCATATGTCTGATAGATTAACTATATTGTTATTTCCACATTTTGTTATGTTATAGGCTACAAATATGAAACTAATCTGATTCAATGATTCTTGGATAACATATTTTGGAATTTATTGCGTTTCCACTTACCATTGGCCCTGTACTCCTTCCCTAAACAAATACATTATTTACTTTAAAATGACTTAGGTTTAACCTGTAATTTATACAGTCATTACCTTCAGATAAAGAATGTGTTTATGTAGAGTAGAGAATTTACAGGGCCTATGGGAGACATATGCTTCAATTCTTTTTCTGTCAGGATAAGGACTTGAACTATATTTTATTAAACATTAAATCTGTCAATTTCTTACATAGACTATGCTAACCTGTAAATCTCCTATTTCTCTCCTTCTGAATCTTCTGCCTTTTGGATATAATACTCAAACAGTCACTGCAATACAGAATGAGAAAGTGAGAATGAGTCCAGTTTGATGTTCTTTGGAAAGAGGAGACATCTAGCTTTCATTCCTAAACATAATGAATACTCAACTATTTATACAAGATAGAAGAGACTAGACATGAGAGATTAAGCAGACTTTCTCCCTGGTTTCTGAATGAGGTTTTAACCTGTGAGGACACCTGAGAAGTGAGAGATGGAGTTCGAACACTAGAGTAACATAAAGCAATTGAATTGGAGTGCTCTTATTACTAAGCATTTGGTAAAAAAGAAGTGTAAAATATATTTTCATCTTCTTCTGGCTGCTTTATGAATATGGCCTTATATTTTCCTCTAAATTTCTCAGGAACCCTGAAAAGACACATAGTGTTGTGTATCTAAAAGAGTTGACTGTTTCACTTAATTTATATTTGTTTAATTGGGGGAAATAGCTGTGAAGTGAAAGTTTGTTTCTTTTGGCGAAAGTTTTATAATTAAAAGGGAGGTGTTTTGTTTGGGCTTATTTGCCTGCTGAAATGAAAAAAAACACATTCATACGTGGCTACAAACAACTGATTTATGTTTCTTTGCCCATCTTCTTTTTCACATAATTTCTTAATATGTTGAATTCTTAAACCAAATACCTAGGAAAATACACAGAGAGTGGTTCGGGACTATCATCGATGTATTCACATCTGTCAGAAACTGCATGCACTTATGGATTTATATATATTAATTACACTATTTGCACTTGCAATAGTTATATTTTAATCATCATTATTTTTTTAAAACCTAGTATCACCGACAAGGACATTTTAAGGACAAAATCTAGTTGTATCATTGAATACAATTTAATGGACTAAGCTTTATATGTGATTTTATATTCCTGAAGTAAAAGGGAAAGAAATTATTTCAAAAATAGCTAGACAACAGTCTGCTCTTATACATATACTACAGGTATTTTGAAATTTGTCCATTTATTAACAATAATACTTGTGATGTAAAAAAATCTTTGCCTCATGCTAATTTGCTCACTGAGAATGCTTTCAAACTATACAGTTTTATTTCAATTTTTAGTTACTACTAGTTGGGGAAAAGATTAAATATAAAAAAGTAAGATAATAATAAGAGAGTTTAATGAAATCATTATATTGTAATAGTAATAATTTCTTTTAGAAAGTGTTTTACCTTTTCCCAATCATGGAAAATGAAATTAACAACTTGATGTTGCCTTGTAATGAACACAATTACCAACTTGTCAGAAACAATTTGTATTTACACCTAAAAGAATAATGACTCATTGTATTTTTTATTAGCTTTTCATCTAAGATGGTGGGACCCACATATGAAACTGTTATTTCCTTTACAATAAACTGAGTGAACAATTATTAGATATAAGGTAATCTGGTTTTTTTCTCTATAATATAATAAACCAACATTTTTATCAGCATGGAATAATGAATCTGTTTTCAGCCTCTGTCCTTAGAAAAATAACCAGAAAGTTGTAATTGCATGCATGTAATAAAATTGAATTTTTTTTTGTATGTGTTATCACACAATAATAGCCTTTAGTTACTAATCACTAAAAGATGATGCAATTAGGCCTGAGCACTTGCAGATCACAAAAATATGGCTTATTGGACTTCTTAATAATAACTGGCCTTATTTTTATGATTTCATTGAAAGCTCTGAATTAATATTGTTTTTTATTATTTACTTGCATAACCTTGGAAGAGACAAATGAGACTTTCACAAAACCTTTAATTAGTGTTTTGCATTTTGAGGTGGCATTTTAATGGTTTGAAAAGATATGCAGCATAATTTCAGATTTTTTTTTATTCTACTACTGTCTTGTTCATTTATTTCAAAGGTTATACTCTAAAGTTAATAGTATTTGGTATATATTTCTGTAGCATTTAAAATTACACGAGGGATATTGTACAAAAGGTGAAGTTTTATGTAAGACTGATATTTCTGTATCTGAAAAAAGGCTCATGAGTTACATTCTCTTCTGATGGAGAATTTGCTGAGGGAAATGTGTTAGTTTGGTCAATGAGGAGCAAAGCACTGCAGCCTCCTGTGGAAACTAGTTCTGTCTAGGAGTTTTAACAGTTGGAGCCCCACCTCGAAATAAGTTTGAAGTGTTGGCACCTACATAAAACCAACCCACTGTCAGTTTTATTCTTTGAAACCAAAGTGAACTGCCTTATAAAGGAAAATGAAAAACAATGTGCCTTGACAATGTAAGTCCCAAAAAGGGATTGACTGAAATCAATGGATGCTGTAATGGTTCTGTTGCATAGACATACAGAGCTTTCCAGTTTTTTTTACTGCCATCCCAACTGCTAGCATTATTAAGCTGGATAATAATATTGACTGAATAAAGCTGTTGTAACATGATGTGGTTCTATTGATCTCTAGCTGTGCAGGTACTCTCTATATGAAATACAAAGATGGGTGGAAAAAAAACCCCCACATTTTTAGTAATTTCACACCATTTTCAAAAGAAACACTTAAAAGAAGAAAGTTTTGTGTGTATTTCCAAAAGGAAAAGGTTTTCCTTTCTCAGATTCTCAGGAGCTCTTTGGGAAAACAGATTCTGATTTAATATAGCTACCTTATCCAATGACAAATAGAGGAGCTTTACTTGTGATAGAAAATTATGAGCCTGTAGGCAGTGCCTGAAAAATGAAGAAATGTTTACATCTTTCCTAAGGTTCCTGGATAACCTTTTGCCACAGCAAATCCCACAGGTCCCTCAGAGTTTCAAGGAGCAGACAGCCAGGAGTCAATGTGTTTTTGAAGAAAGTGTTTTGCAATTGCCTTTAGTAGATTTTTTTTAACTTTTTGCAGAAAAAAGTCAGAATTTGTCCTGCAATTGTACATGGAATTAAGCATGCAATTAATGCCTGAAAATGTGTTCTAAAATTTTATTCAGTAGAAAACTGGAAATTGTACAAATTGCCTTTATTTTATAGAGGAAAAAGGAAATCAGTGTTGTGCTCTTTTAAGCTATATTTCAGCTTTTAAACATTTTCAGATGTCTAGAATTTTCACTTATTATTTCAGAAGGCATTAAGTTACATTTACTACATAATTATTAGAAATTTCTGGTTTCAGCACAACACTTATTACACTTCATTTGTGAGGCTTCTCCCTAGAGTTGTTCAATGCCTTTTACTGATATTTTTCAATAATTCCCGTTTTATTAATATCAGAATTTTGAGTCCTAATCTGTAGTGATTTATAACTAGCATATACATTTTTAATTTAGTAAGCCCAGTAAGAATGCTAATACCCTGAGACAGCATGTTTTTGTTACAATTGTTTACTTCTGAGCAAAATAAATGACTATGCAAATTACCAGACAAAAAGAAACAAATTATTTTTCCCTTGCATCCTTCTAGCTACCCATTTCAAAGATTGAGTCAAATAGGACTAATGAATTAATGTTAAGTTTATAACTCCTTCTTTGTTATTTCAATTTAAAGATACCTTTATTTTAAGGAAATTTTCTGCTTTGCTGCTTACTATTTAGATTTCAATGCTTCATAGCATTCAACATATCTCCAAAATTTCTTTAAGGATCCCATATGATAGCTGAGCTCCTCTGAAAATCTGCTATGAAATATCAGACAAGATTTATATGCACACTTGAAATGTACTGTTTCAGCAAACAGACTTAAGAAATCAGTTTATGTGAACTGGTCTGGAATTAACTTCAGACAACTGAAAGCCTGCTGACCTTGGTTTGTTAGTATCAGCTTTTACAGTTACATTGTGGTCAGCACTAGCTCAGCTAAATTGACTGTAAAAATAGAGCAAGGATAGATAAGAATATGGACATTACATGGTTTTGTTTTCTCATTCTCACAGCTTTTTAATAATTTGTCAAAACTACTCTATGTTTTTTGACTATGGCACTTAAGCATTGACTGTCTTTTCTCCCTTAGTCTTCCTCTCCTCTCTCTCCTTCCCCTTAAATGAGCAAGACTGGGAGAAAAATTCGGGGTGGGACAGAGGGAACTATGGCATTGCAAATCTGCAGAGGTGGATCCACAAAAATTCTACCTTATAAGTAAAGGAAGTTTCACCCAAAATTCATGGACATCAATAACAAATATTCTGGAAACTATCCTGAAACCTCATTTTACAATTTGTTCAGTTTATTGTAGTTTCACTTCTCTCAGTCAGCAATATCCACACGCTTTTCAAAGTGATTTTTTAACATCTTTGGTTCATTTTCAAACCTCTTTTTAAAAACAGTCAATTTTCTGCAATCAAAATCAGTACATTTTGATAATTTTTTTTCCCCCACAGGAAAAGCATAATCTAAACAGTCTATTTAGTTAGCAATATCAAGAGGGCAACACAGCTCTACTTGAGGAGATTGTACAGGTTATGATTTAACTAATGATGGAAAACACAGACAATGTTCTGAAAGGGCAAGTTCTAGTTATTGTACTCAATATCATCTTCAGTATTTGATAAGTTTAATACCTATCGAAATATCATGAAGGTAGGTAAAACTGGAATAATTGGTCTAATCCTGGACTACATTAGGAAGAGCATTGAAAACGAGTAAGGGAAATGATCCTCCTCCCCCTCTACTTAGCCCTGGTGATGCCTCACCAGGAGTGGTGTGTTCAATTCTGAGTTTCTCACAAGAGAGACCTGGAACTCATGAAATGAGCCTAGCAGAGGGCTGTAAAGATGATTAAGGGACTGGAGAACCTCACTTGTGAGGAAAGGCTGAGGTGTCTGGGCCTATGTAGCCTGGAGGGCAGACAACTGAGAGGAGACCTCATAGGTGTCCATGAGTATCTGGAGTGGGCATGTCAAGAGGCTGGAGCCAGGCTTTTGGTGGTGCCAAGTAGTAGGACATGAGCCAACAGGCAGAAACTGATGGACAGGGAGTTCCACATGAACATGAAGAAGAACTGCATTGTGTGGGTGACCATGCACCGGAACAGAATGCCCAGAGAGGTTGTGGAGTCTCCCTCACTGCAGATATTCAAAAGTTGTCTGGACACAATTCTAAGCAATGTGCTCTAGAGGATCCTGCAGGGAGGTTTGACCAGATGACCCACTGTGGTCCCTTCCAACCATACCCATTCTGTGATTCTGTGAATATGGAATAAAGCATTCTATAGATCATAGAATCATAGAATCATTAATTTGGAAAAGACCTCCAAGATCATTGAGTCCAACCATTGACTGAACACCATCAATTAAACCATAACATTATATACTGTGTCCAGTCATTTCTTGAATACTTCCAGAGGTGGTGACTCCACCATCTCCCTGGGCAGTCCCAATGGCAACACATCAGATACAATAGGTGTAGCTGGAATAAGTGATCTGTTCTGGAATAAACATTTTGTAACTAATTTAACATCTGTAATTTGGTTATATATGTAAAAACTACAAATATTCAAAAGCCAAATAATCTCTTATAGTCAGTAGCCTGGAATACTAAGTGTAGGAGATAAGCATGATAACAGGTTTCTTCTCAGATAATGAACTTCTTCTGTAGTGTAATTACCCTTTGACACAGATAGGAATTTTTGGTAGAAACCATTAACTGAAAATTGCTTTTCTTTTTGTATAAGGCCATGGCCATTTAACACAAGTTTCCACTGTCATTTTATTGCTATATTTGCTAGTTTAAATTTTTGGGGGTTTCTTTTTTCTCTTTTCTTTTAATGGGAAAATTGAATAATTACAATAAAGAAAAAATACTAACAAACATAGTCATTCTTGGAAATTCTTATGAGAGATGAAATTTCTTTTTCAAAAAAGTTCACTTTAAATCCATTGCTTTTGAATTACGCCTTAAGTTTCATAATTTTTTTGCATGAAAATTTATTTGGATTAAGATAAGGTGTCAATTTAAACTGATTAAACTCATCTTGGATAGGTTCATCTGCAATTTCTCTGATTCCAGAAAGTGTCTTATTCCAGTTATCTCTCTTATGCTCTAGAAACTGAGGGTTTCACATGTGGAAGATCAGCTTAAGAACAGAGTAACCTCTCACGTTGAGAAGCCTTAGCACAACACTTTCAGCTGGTGATAGTGGATTGGAATTTATTGAACAATGAAATCCAACTCCTTCGTTCCAAGGTACATGACTCCATAGCTCTAGTTAGGAAGCAAAGCTCTAACAGCTGTTTCTAGATCTACTCTTTTCATGTAAGCAGTTCTTCGCGCTCCAGAGGATGAACCTGTTGCTCCAGGGTGGCTTATTTCACATTTTCTGCTCTACTCTAACTGTATTTGTACATTTGTTGGACAGGGGAAAAAGGAAAGTAACAGAAACTAAGTTTTCTCCCAGTGATAACTGAGTTTATAACTTAAGATAGCACTTGTCTGATATTTTTAGACCCATGACCAGAAACTGGACTGCAGATCAGATAGTACAGCATAATTTACCCATACACCTAGCCCCATAAAGCAGAATAAAACTATTCATGATCCTATTTGATTTTTTTTTTTTTTTGGTAAGGCTTTGGATTTCATTCTCATTTTTCATGCGATCTATCGTGTGCAACCATAGCACTTTGGTATCATTGATCAAAAAAAAAAGAAAGAAGCCATGTTCAGCTGAAGTGTTTTCTAGATTAGTGATCCAAATCTTCACTTTCTCCCTCCATGTCACTTGAGAAAGTTTATAACGATTCCTGAAATGGGCAGAGTGATTTATGAAGCAAACCTACATTTTTAGTTACCTGAAGTTTACAAACCCTGAAATATTGCTGTTTCATTAAACTTGTTCTATATGCTAGGATTTTAATCAATTCTTAGGTAATAAAAAACAGACTACAAAATAATCATCATGAGTAAAAGCTAGGAACTTTTCCATAGATGTGTTTACAGCTGTAAGGTTAAAAGAAGGTAAAAAATCCATGATTAATCTACATCCTGTTAATGTGTATTCCTATTACCTCTTTAATTTATATATAGAATTGTGGTGGCTTGGAGCTGACTCCCTGCCAAGTCCCCAAACCCCCCACCGTAGAGCTCTCTCCTCTCCCCCAAACCAAAACCAAAGGGAAAAGGAAAAAAAACCCAAAGAGAACGCTGAAATAAAAGAGAGAGAGAGCTAAAGCAATATATATATATTTACACTTATATTACATTTATATAAAATTTACAAAAATTATATACACATAAATAATAAAAAAAACAACAAAAACAAACCCCAACACCCGAAAACAGAAAAGGGGGAAAGGGAAAAGGGATAAAACAAAAACAACAAACTCGATAACAGGTATACACACTCAATAAAGGACTAGCCAAAGGAAATCTTAATACTTTCCTTGAGACGGCCCAATTGCGCCAAACTCCGCCGGCACCCTCCGCCTCCCAAGGCCTACAAGGCCTCACCAGGCCTCACTCCTCCACAAAGCGGGACCGGCCGCAGGGATCTGCCGCCTCCAAACCTCACTGGAAGGAAGAGAGCGAAGGTCTGTCCTCTCCTCTTATTAATACCGTGGTTTACGTAAAAATCGTATGGAATACTGGGTACATGGTCACTTCCTTAGTTACAAAGTGAGCATCAAGGAAGGCCCAGTCAAAACCACCACAAGAATCTTGTCATGGTAAAGCGTCTTTTTGATACAGTTTTTGCCTGAGGCCCTGTTGGCAAATG
>JAWWLV010000088.1:126002789-126061251 GCA_035041135.1 Platyrinchus mystaceus
AAAATTGTAGAAAGGTGATAATAATCATATGTCCCTTCTGATGTTAACAGAAGCAATATAAAAGATAATAGCAATCTAATGTTCCTGGTGATGCTGGAAAAGGTGGTTGTTGCAGCATCAGAAAAGTCCTTTCATGGTAGGTTTATGGTTGGACTCAACAATCTTAAAGGTATTTTTCCATCTCTGTGTTGAACATGGCACTCTAAGCAGATCTTGCCTATGGTGAGATGCATCATCATTGTAGTCCTTACAATTTAGCAGGATTTTCTTAGAGGTAAACAAATCTAGAATCATTTCAATTGTCAGGTAAAGGACTGCCAATCATAAAGGTATGCTACTTAATCTCAGCATAAGATAAGATTTTTAGATGCTGTTATCCACATGTACAGGCTTTGCCACTGCAGTTAATCAGCCAAGTTCATCCAGCAGTCACTGAGGTTTGCTGAGAGCAGCATGTTACCACACATTTCTATAGGAACAAGTTGTCTTTCCTCCTTGCAGTCATGCACATCATATCCTAAAACGTTGTTAGATTCCTTGGCTGATGGTCTTTGGCAGAATGCAGCTGAGAGTGCTTGTGATGGCAAATTGAAAAGTCCAGCTAAATGTTCCTGGTGATCTAGCAAATATTTTTCTTTGTTCTTTTCTTTCCTTAGGCAGAAGAGATGATTAGAATAATAGACCATCTGAGGGATGCTGCTATACATGAAATAACACTGGGTAAAACCAAGTAGATTATGATTATTACACTGTAAAAAAAAAAATCCATATATTTCAGGAATGACTAGATTTTAAGGCAGTGTGAATTTTCTGTCCCACAGAATATGCTAGAAAATGCTGAACAGATTTGAATTCAATCTTTATGCTATCCTAGGCAGGAAATTGGGATGAGTGTACTTGATAAAAATGAAATTGAGAACTTGATAAATCAATGTTTGAATAGGGATTTCTGAACACGAAAATTATCCTTTAAAAATAAAAATAGCTAAGCAAGGTTAATTTTAAATGGCCAAATATGATACCAAACAAATTATTAAGGCACAATACAAGAACTCATTGAAAAACTGAAATATTTCTTTCAGTTACCTGATTATCAAAACTAAAATCCATTGCCTTCTTTAAGAATGAAAAGACATTCTATGCAAAAAACAGCACAAAGGAAGTAGTTCCAGGTGTATTTTCTCCTATAAATATAAAAATTCTTTTTTTTTGAGTGACGGTATACTTCTATAAACAATAGAGTTGCACTGTATTGCATATCAAAGTGTACTGGTGCTTTATCAGGATACTTAAAATACTGAACTAGATTCAGAAAGCTTATTTTACAAGATTGTGACAAGTGTGTGTGTGTTGTACTGAAGTCTGTCCTTTCCCACTGATCACACTCCTGTCTATTCAGGATCCTTCATGAGTTGAAGAGACTTTTTATTCCTGATAACAGAAAGGGCCTTATTTCTGCTGGGATTTGTTAGAAACTAGAAGAGGAAAAGCAAATAGACAGGATTTGTTTGAAGTCTCAGTTTAAATAGTATTGTTTTGATTTGTATTGTTTTGATAATAGGAGGATACGAAGAGCCCAGATGATTTTGCAAATAATACCCATGCCATCCTTAAACCTGTAAAGAGAAAAAACCAAAAGAGGAAAATCTCAAACTCTGTAGTCAGCAGATAACAAGAGATATGTTTTGGTATATCAATTTGAATTTTAAACAACAAAATATTATGTAGACAACAGTGAGAAATAAAGCAGGAAATATTATCCTACTGAAATCACTGATAACAATAATAGGTTCAGTCGTACTAAAGTATCCTGTGTATTGACAATGTTTTCTTTTACTGCTGCACATTTTACATCAACATCAGACATACTATTACAACACTAGTAATTAAAGTAGTCAAAAGGGGTCATTTACATATACAGAGGAAAGTAATTTAATGCATAGTAAAAGATTAAAATCACATCGGGGGATCAATAACAGGAATTTGCTGCAATGTACTGTGTCTGATAAATGATTACCAAGAGTTTATAGGAAGTGGCCTAAAAACATTTAGAGACAAGGTTATCAGTATGTCAGCTAAAAATATTTGATAATGTGTAACTTCATATGAAAATTCTATCATTTTTTACATTTCATTGCATATGTTGCTCTATGTTTTCATATATTATTCAGTTACTGGTCTTGCTGTGTAAAAAGCAACACAAAGATGAGTGCTGGGTTAGAAATCAAAATGGAATATCTGCTACAAAGGATAAAAAGCTTTCATATTCTATGTTCAAATTCACATTACTAAAAAGAACTAGAATTATAAGAAAATTTTAAAAAGCAGTAATCAATACTAAAAACGAACTTAAGTCTACAAGACAGGATTTTTTTTTACTTCATCAGGCAAAGATGGTCCTGTGAAGGGCTAAGAGTTGAACTCGATGAACCTGATAGGTCCCTTCCAACTTGGCATATTCTTTGATTCTGTGATTCTGTTTTCAAGGGTGATTAGAAGTAACCAGGGTTTGGATTGTTTTAATAAGCCTTTCATGACATGTGGTGTCTAAAGGAGTAAGATGAATTGCTTTTGCTCATAGTATGTTATCACTGCATGTCCATCCCAGACATTCAGTGATAATACACAGACAGAAAATACTGGTGAATAACACTTTGAAAGTCAGTATTAAAGCTACTGAGTAAGACTATAGGGTAAGAACATCAAGGAACTTGCAGATAACTTGAAAACCAGCATGAAAAGGCATACTTTTAAATCGCCAGTGTAGCAGTACACGTATCTTTAAAACAACTGTAAAAATATGTTTCATTATAAGAACTATTCAAAACAATATCTGAGGCTATAAAACCATGATGGATGGATTTTTACTTTTTATCCTCTTTACTTGACTACACTATATTGCTCCATTATTGCTGTCACTTTTTATTTTCTCCCATACAACATCTTGCAACATAAGTGATATTTACTTTGCAGAAATTTTTGTTGGACTAGATCATTATCTTTTCTCCTTGTAACTAAGTTGATTATATTCTAAGTGCTGCAGTAAACTACTGATGCAGTATTTTATGTACTGGGATTATTTCTACCATAATTTCAGGTTAAAGAAAAACCACTGGCATCACCTTCACAGGACAATCTTTACTTCTCAAGTTCTAATTTTTTTAGGACTATAATATTTTTGTGGTGCACCCTATTTATTATCTGAATCTCTTGGTCTTGTACAATTCAAACAGTCATGTCTTGTTGATTTCTAAACAGCCTTTCATCTTTCTGCAGTTTCATTAAAACTAACATTGATGAGTAGGATCTGGTAAGTGGTTTTGGCTTTTAACAGCTGAATACCTACTCAGTGAAAAAGGTCTTTTCAAAGAAATCAGAATTTGTTTTGGTTTTAAATCATAGCTAATAACTCTTTCACCATTTGAAAAACACAGATGGTGCTTTTTTAAGGACTTTATTTTTTCACTTTCACATGTGGATGGATTCCTCAAAAATCATTTTGTATTTTTCAGTGGATTTTTGGTGGTTATTTAGTAAATATTGAAGTTGCTATTCTTCTTTTTTCAGATTCTTCTCTAGTTTTAACAATTAATATATGAACTTAATAATTTTGAGATGCATACTTTGGGACCCCTCTCTTTTCTAGACCCCTTTTTGTAGAAGAGAAACTATACTTATATTTTCTGATTTCAGTTTTCTTCTTTGCTTTGTGCTATTTAATTACTGAGAACTGGTTAAATGTAGTTTATTCTGCTGTTTGAAGAAAAATTGTTGAAATCTACCATAGTTTCTAGATTTTGCTGAGGGTTTTTTTCCATCCTGTTAAATATTTGTCATTTGTAAAAAAGCTTTACCTATGAAATTATTAAAACTTATTACAGCTGTTTTTGTAACTTGAAATAAGCCTTACTTGCACAGTTTAGTAAAGCTGTTAATTTTCTTTTTTAATGGCATGTTATTTTAGCCAGTGAGGTAGAATTTTGATTCATTAAGTGCTGCTGTTCACTGTGTAAGTGATGGGAAATGGAAAGTAGAGTTCTTACTTGTCAATCATCATTTATTGATGAAAACACATCATCTTGTCAAAAGTTATAGTTAATGGAAAGAGTACACTCAGGCACCACTACAAACTGATAAAAAAATGATACAGTAAGTTCAAAATGGAAGACTGTGAGGTTAACTAAATCTCAGCAGAATCTCAGCTTCTACAGGTACAGAATTTGTCATAAAATTGCCAGTAGCGTCCACTCAGGCACTTCTTAATGATGGGGTTAGAGCAGCATTACAGCCTCAGAAGAGATGTCTCTTTGATCTTGGGCTGGCACATGTAGGACAAGGAAGGGAGTGACAGAGAAAAGCTGGCACTTGCAAAAGGGTGAAAGCCCTCTGGCCTGATCTGCCTTGAGATAACTATTTTCTTGAAGTCTTTCCCTATGAGAAATGTAGTGATGTGTGTCCTTTATGACAGTATACCCACACTGGGGTGTTAAGGTTAACATTATAAAGATTGAGAAGACACTACCTATAGCTCACTGATAGTGTACAGCCTGCTCGGCCTCTGCTCTGTCCATTGTGTACTACCTGTCACCAGTTCGAACTGGACAGTGCACTCCTGTCACTAGAGGAAAGCAAGGATTATCCAATAACCCACATACAGCTTTGCTGAAAAGCATAACTACTGGTAACCTATACCTGGGCAATAGTCATAGAACATCCTGTACTCAACCATTTATAAATCTCCTTTCCAGAGGCAACCTAATCTCTGTCACTGGGGAGATGACCTCTGCTAGTACTAATGAAAGCCAGAAGACGATCCATTCAACAGACCTATATCCTATATTTTACTTCCTCTGTAGCAATCTTTACTCTTAGCTACTCTCTCTTGCATTATAGGGAAGATCACTCTATTTCAGTGTTTTTGGTGTTATTGTCTCATGATTTTAGAAGTTACAAAATGAAGATCCTGTGCAGACATGCACAGGTGTAAATTAATTTTCCACATATCATTTCATTTACCTCCATGTAAAAAGGAAAATTAGGTCTCATAAATCCCTATGTGCCTGCTTGTGTTTGCGGAATCAGGCCCTGAGCAACCTGACAGTTTTCTACAGTTACTTTACTGTTAACTGTCTACTTAATGCATTTAGAGCTTTAAGTCTGATTTAACATCAAGTTTTGTACAGAAAAGATCTGGGGCAAGATTCCATTTTCAGTCATACTCCTTTAAAATGGTGGAAACTGTATGGAAGTATAGGAAGTATAGGAAGTATAGGAAGTTTTCTCAGTTTTTCATTTTACTAACCTTTTACCCTACAGTTGTATGCCTATATGTATATGTCAGAAATTATATTAGAAGTTTTATGGGAAGTATTTCAAAGGGTTAAAAAAATCATGGGGTTTATGTGATTTTGAAAGGCAGATTTAGGGGTAGATATATCCACTCTACAAGAGAGAACCAAACCTCCCTCCAGCTTTAAAGAAGCAGATGAAATTGGCTCTGCAAACATTTCAGTACTGCTTTTCACTGATCCCTGAAGGGAATAGTTGGGGTGAGTCAAAGAGTTCCTGTCAGCAAGTTGACAGCATAGGACCGGAATTTTCTGCTGTAATAGGCTAACAGTAAAAATCTGCTAGTTCCAAACTTAGGAAGAGTCTTTTAGGTTGCACCTTAGATATAACCTTATTATGCCATCATTACAATAAAATGTTTCAGTCTGAAAATGATTTTAAAAGTAAATGTTTCTGCAAAAATAAACCAAAAACATCATTTACAGAAAGTCAGTAAATTTCAGCATTTGGACTTCAGAATGGTTAAAATGGCCATTAAGAAACACTAGGCCTGGAAACTATTAAACTGTGTTTATTTTTAATATTTTTTAATTTTATTCTTAGGTTTGGATCAGGTGACTCAAATGTTTCTTCTTAAAACAGCTAACAAAATATTCTGTAATAACACACAGGCAAGTGAATCTGGAGATTCCATGTATTTATAAATGAAAGGACATACGCTGAGCTCTATGCAATTACAACAGTTACACCAGCTAAGGATTTTCCCCAAACTGTTCAAGAGGAAATTAAATTTGAACAAGGTTATGATGAGTGTATTCATTTTCCTACACGGCTCATTGCATACTAACACATTAACTAAGAATACAAAGTAGTATAATACTCCAAAAATGATGGTACCAATCAATTTTTTTACATTTGCCTGGGAAAAATTAATGCAAAGTGAAGCAGAAAGTGAGTGAGAGCTATTATGTCAATTCATTCACCTACTAATGTATGTGCGTGGGGATTACTTGCAGCTATGCTTTTATGACAGCACAAGAATTTACAATAGATTCTCAGAGCAGTCACAAACTAGTCACAATAAAAATACTCTAATTTTTTTTTATACATTGTAAGCATTATCAGAAGAGGCTTGCTTAAAAAAACACCTTAAATTACTAAAAAGTATATTCCTTTCATTCACTGCATGTGAGCATGGGCTATTTCCCTCTTTAAGTTAATCTGTAAATTGAGTCTAAAGAACCCAATTCTAGCTCACAGCTCTCAGAAATCACTATATCAAAGGTACTGACCAGAGATATTATGACAAAATTTTTCTTTATATTTTCTTTGAACTTTCTAGGACTCTATTACACTAAGTGTTATAGAAAGATAATGCTAAACTATGGTCACTGACCCAAGAGACCTACAAAATAAATATAGAATAAAAGCCAGAGAGCTTTAGATGTGAGAGAAGATGGGAAATATAGGAAAGTGTTGGTTGGTGGGATTGGTGGTGACTTCTGTGAGGTTTTTTGCTACCTGAAGTTTCCCACAGGCATGTGTATCGGGTTGGCATGCCAAAGGTTTGTTAGTGAAAGGTCTTCAGTGGCTTTTGTGAGAAGCTGTTAGAAGCTTTCCCCTTCTCCAACACAGCTCATGCCAGCTGGCTCCAAGAAAGACCCTTCACTGGCCAAAGCCTAAGTAAGGGGGGTATTGCCTGTGGGATAAGATATTTAAAAAAGGGGAAAAAACAATAAAGTCCGCACAACAACAGCAGGTGCAAGAGAGAAGTGAGAATACGGGAGAGAAATAACACTACAGACATCTAAGCCAGTGAAGAAAGAAGGGGAGGAGGTACTTCATGTGCTGGAACAGAGATTTCCCTGGAGCCCATGGTGAAGACCGTGTTCAGGCAGGCTGTCCCCCTGCAGCCCATGTTGGTCTATGGTGGAGCAGAGATCCACCGGCAGCCTGTGAAGAACCTGTGCCAAAGCAGGCAGATGCCCACAAAGGAGGCTGTGACCCCATGGGAAACCCATGCTGGCAGGACCAGGGACCCCATGGAGAGAGGAGCTCACACTGGAGCTAGTTTGCTGGCAGGACTTGTGATCCCCATGGGAGATCCATGGTGGAGCAGCCACTTCCTGAAGGACTATACCCCATGAAAGGAACCCACACTGGAACAGTTTGTGAAGAACTGAAGTCTGTGGAAAGACTTATATTGGAGAAGTTCATGGAAGGGTGTTTCCCATGGAAGGAACCCCACACTGGAGCAGTGACAGAGCATGAGAAGTCCACCACACGAGGAGGGAGGCAGAGGCAATGTGTTATGAGCTGATTGCAATCCTCCTTCCCTGTACCCCCATGCCACTGAGGGGTAGGTGGTAGAGAAAACTGGAAATGAAGTTAAACTCCCTAAAAAAGGTGGAGGGGGTGAGGAGGAAGTGTTTTAAGGTTTGATTTTATTTCCCCTTACCCTCCTCTTATTTGATTAGCAATAACTTGATTTTGATCTGTTTTGTCTGTGACAATAACTGATGAGTGTTAGCACACCCAAAACCAGAAGCAGATATCCCAGGTGAAGAAAAAGTTGCTATTAGGTCACTGAGCACTGGCTCAAGAGGTGGCTCTGGGTATTCAAGAATATCTTTTGTTGTGTAAATGAACAGAAGACTTGAACCAAAGCTGTAAGGCACATAAAGAATGGAGAATGAAGAAAAGTCCTTAGAGAGTGTCCAAAAGAGGGCAATGAAGACGGTGAAGGGCCTTGAGGGGAAGCCGTATGAAGAGTGACTTAAGTTACTTGATGTGTTCAGCTAGAGAAGAGGAGACTGAGGGGAGACCTCATTGCAGTTACAAATTCCTCGTGAGGGGAAGAGGAGGGGAAGGCACTGCCCCTCTGGGCACTGCCCAGAGAAGAGATCTCATCTCTTCTCTGTGGTGATCAGTTACAGGACCCAAGGGAATGGCCTGAAGTCGTATCAAGGGAGGTTTAGGTTGGATATTAGAAAAGGTTCTTCACCCAGAGGGCGGTTGGGTGCTGGAACAAGCTCCCCATGGAAGTGGTCACAGCATCAAGCCTGACAGAGTCCAAGAAACATTTGGATGATACTCTCAGGCCCATGGTGTCTGCAGGGCTAAGAGTCAGACTTGATGATCCTTGTGGGTCCCTTCAAACTCAGCATATTCTGTGATTCTGTGTGAAAGTTCTGGATAAAAAATTGGAAAAAATATTCATGTGACGAAAATGAAATTCCTGTCCTGACCAAACCTATCTATCTAAAAGAAGAAAAAAAGAAATTTTAAGTTTCAAGTACTGTTAGTCAACTACATTGTAAGACAATAAATATTCTGTAAATTTATAAAGTCAAATATTTGTAAGTAGTATCTAAGTATACGAAGAATTTTCTTTAGAAAACAGTTACTGCATTTCTCTGGTTACCAAACCAGACATGATGACAAGTTCTTTGTAGGCATGGGATCCGACAAACAATTTAAGCATGTGTTTAACATTAAAACTTGGGTGACTCCAAAACTCTAACAAATGTTTACCTATTTCCCTGGATCTGGAGTAATAAAAAAATGAACTTAAGTCTTTGAAAATTCTCTCTTTTCCTCTCCATCTCTGTGTTATTTGTATTTTTAATAATTTCCATGAGCACCATTTTAGGTATTGGAAGGAAGAGAGTTTCAGAAAAAAAAAAAATGAAAAAAAAAAAGGTGCTAAGGCAGTAAGTAAAGTTGCTCACAATTATTTACATGATGAATTAAATATTATGTCACCAGACATTGGCTAAAACAGAGATTATGTTTATTTTAAATTTATATTAAATTATTAAATTTAAAAATGGTTCCTAGTTTATTAGGTATTACTGGAATAAAATTCAATTTCTTTCTCATTGATATGATTATAAACTTATTTCTGCTATAAGCTTTTCTTTTCCTTGACTAAAAGTAGCCTTGAATTCCATGTAGTCAGTGTACTCCTTGCATAAATAAGTGACTTCCCTGTTTTGGTTCACTCATTGGCACTGCTACTTCATGGAGTCAGTGTAGATACTGAGTAGAAGATAGGATTTGTATCATCTATTGTGGTAATAACACTGGCAGCATGTCTTTGAGAAATCAGTTATATCAGGGGGTTTTGTCATTTAGTAGAGATGATAATGGCAGTTTATTGATGGGTCACAAAATTTATTTTCCTTTAAAATTATGACTAAACTACCTCTAGTTGTAAGCAATGGCACTAAGCTGAAGAACCCACACAGTATGCCATTGTTCTCTTTTGCTGCTTAGAGGGTGACTTTGAGTGTTCTGTGCTATGGAAAGATACGTGCTATGGAAAGCTAGTCGGGGTGTGAACATAGACTTGATTGCTCCTGCCCTGTAAAGTAAGACACACAGGTATCTCCAGAAATGCCAAGGCAGTGGAAAGAATTCAAAAAGTTTGTTTAGAAGGCCATAACAGGAGAAACTTACAAATTACCTAATGGTGTGGTTTACACACCTGGCCCTAGGGAGAAAAAGGCAAGTTCCCACCCTCTCAGGGCCTCTTTGTCCAATCTGTTCCTTCCCCACATTCCCAAGGCCTCTGTACATGTCTGTTAGGGCTATCTCTCTCCTCACATATCAGAGAGAGAGGCTGAGGACTTCTCTTGCCATGCAGGGGGGATAAAGCATTGAAACTGCCTTCGAGAAAGAGTTCCTAGTGAAAACAGAGTTCCTAGCTTTCCAGTTACAAATTCTTCCAAAAAGCAAATCACCCCTACGTGCCCCTTTATTTCAGCACTGTTTACTGGCCTAGCTCATGAAACATTCCCACAAAAATCTGTGTTGATGTGGAGTCAAAAATCTTCCAGGGAGAAGGGGACAGCTTGAATCATTACTGTTGTCTCCATATCGTGAAACTGCAGCCTTAGATTTAACCATGCAAACTTCTTTTTCAGAACTCAAAGGTTCTAATTCTAATTATAAATATTACCTCACCCTGTAAATCCTGAAGAAATGTCTCTGTAGAGGATTAATTTAGGGGTTCAGAAGATAGGTGAAGATCAGCAGGAAAAATCATACCTGTTGGTTTCAAAAATACTCAGCAATTGAAGACCTCAGTTCTCTAAAATGCTTTTAAACAGGCTTCCCATCCTCTTATCAAAAATGTTTGGGTTTTTCTAGTTCACCATGTCATAGCCCAGTGTGTTACAGGCAATGCAAGCAGTGGTTTTGGCAGACAGGTTTTCCCCTCCCCATAGTGACAATGGACATGCAGCTGCATTTCAAGAGATCAGTTCAGTGTGTTCAGCTTGAGCAGAGATTCAGCATTTCCTCTTTCCAAAACAGTGTCACATATGGTGGGTATAGAGGCAACTTAGAGCAACAAGGTTTTTCAATTAGATAGTTCAGCTAAGAACTCAAGATTAGATTAATCTGCTGGAAAAATAATTCAAGCTGTCATAGAAAAGTTAGCTATGCAAGGAAAGGCTTATATTTTGCAGCACCTAAATTTAAATAAAGTGCTAGAAACAAGACCAGAAGTTTTAGTACCTACAGTTGGATATTCAGTCCTCTCTCTGTGTTCAGGGTAGGACAGCTTCTGGAACCATTCTCAGAGACAGGGAGGAATTTGCTGACTGCACTGAGGTGACTCAAAATACAGTACCAATGTTGTACATTAGTAAATACAAGTGGTGGCCCATGAACATCTGTAAGCTGTAAGGAAGTCAGTTCTCAAAAAACCCCAGAGTATTTTCCATTCTTTCATTCCCCAAGCCAAGCCCAAAAGTACCGAGGAGACCAATGAAGAAGAAATGTCACTCAGATGACACATGCAGCTGGACTGATGAGTGCTCAGGGGACCAATATCAAGAACTCCTTGATAAAAGACAGTCACTGCTGTTCATCTGCATAATGTAGGATTTTTCCTCTCATGTAGTTGCACTTTCTGTATAGTTCTTGCCTGCAGTAGTAGGGTGTTTGTGCTGAATACAGACTATCAAAACAGTTAGAATCTGTATTCTGTGTGTGATTCTGCCATTTAGCTTAAATGTACCCTGATGTTTCATGTTATTCCATGATTAATGATACAAAATCACATTGGGAAAAGAAGAACACATCTCTCTTTTCTATTCATGACCTTGGAACAATTACAGCAATCTATCTGATAACATTTTGATGACAACCTACACTGCCAAAGTTGGACTATGTAACTGTATTTAAGCCATACATATTAGATCTTTCCTGGTCTGAAACTTAAGGAACTAATTTTTCTTTCTTTTTTTTTTTTTTTTTTGAACTGCTTTACAAAATATATTGAAAGGAAAAAGTAATGAGGGGATTTAGAAAGACAGTAAATGTATTGTCCAGCTGATTCAATCGACAGAAGTTGAGAGATGTGAAGTTGTGGCTTAATTCCAATAGGCAGCTAAGCCCCACACAGACACTCACACAGTCCTGCCATATGAGCAAGCAAAGAAAATTCAGGAGTTCTTTCACTACTTCCCATGGCCAGGCAGGTGTTCAGCCACCTACAGGAAAGCAGGGCTTCATCATGTCTAATGACTTGGAAAGACAAACATCATTAGTCTGAACTTCCCTTGCCCCACCCTTCTTTCTATAATGTCAGCATTATATGAAGGCCATATGATCTGGAATATTCCTTTGGTCAGTTGGGCTCAGCTGTCCCAGCTGCGTCCCCTCCCAGCTTCTTGTGCACTCCCAGCCTAGTGGTGCAGTTGAGAGGCAGAAAAGGCCTTGCTGCTGTGTAAGCACTGCTCAATTAAAATATCCTCAAATTATCAACACTGTTTCTAGCAATTCCAAAACACAGCCCCATACCAGCTGCTATAAAGAAAATTGTCTATTCCTACTAAAACCAGTACACAAGGTCATTGTCTTCATTTAATAAAAGTCAGTGCTCTGCTGCCTCTGTTTTTCCACCTGTAAAAGGTGGTGATAAGATTTACTCCATAGTTCAGGATGAACTACTAAGTATAGTTCAAAAATATTTAGAACAAATAAGTTATAAAAGTTTAATTAGTTAAATAAGGACTGTTATCACATGCCTGCTTATGTATTAAAGAATTTTGAAGGTGTTGAACCAGGTCATGAGGTTCAATAGTCACAAATTCTCCCATTTGATATATCCGAAAGAACTAAAGCACAATCAAAGCAGCTTTTACAAAAACACTAAATGTTACCTAAGAGCCCCCATAAGCTGATAAAAGAGAAATTTATAACAAATTAATTCTTACAAACAATTACATTAGACTACAGTTATGGATAGCATATTTCCTTTCTTATTTCATTTGTCTTTGCAGCTTTGTAATATCAATTTTCATATTGGGTCATGATATTCATTATGACTTACGTAGAGAAAAAGAAAAATTGGAAAATATTTTTGGATACATATGTCTTGAACATGGTGTGCCAAAGCAAAGGATAGTCTTTTCACCCATCACAAAAGGATGCATCGCTGTTTTTTAGTGCTGCTCCTACATCAGGAATTATCTAGATTCATCAACAAAATTAATGTTACTGCTGTGTTTATGCCACCACGATGCAATTTAAACATCCTATCCATTTTCAGCACAAAGTATGCTGATGAATGAAACAGGAACTATCAGAAATACAATGGATTCAAAGAGTGAGATAGACTTAATTGGAATGTCCATTTAACTGGGATGTTTCATAATGATGCCCGATCTTGAGTGAAGACCGTAATTCTATGTCTGTTATCAATTGTTTTGGTAGATAAATTAAGTTAATTTATTATGACTAGGGCAACAGTGTATTTACATATGCTGATTTATGACTGATCTGCAGCTCTTTTAGTGTATTTGGGAACTGTTATTACCATGTTCTGCTGGGAGTTATGAGTCAACTTTTGGTGAGGCAATCTGAGGTACACATTAAAACAGACCATCAAAAATCTAAAAACAGCTGTATTTTTTCTTGTTCCATCCCATTTAGCTTTTAATTCTTTTCTGTGCATGAATTTGTTGCTTTATGTGCCCAAAAGAGGCTGTTAAATTTGTAATTGCACCAATGTGGAAATAAAAAAATGTCAGCAAAAAAGTTAAGTTAGTGTTAAGAAGTTAAGAAATAATAAATAAATGTTTTCATTGTTTTGGTCACTTAGTTGAGAAGTTTTAGCAAATGGACTCCAATTAAGCAGATTTCACCCTTTGTTTTGAGAATAGTCTGTTGTTTAAAAGGTATTTTTAAAAGTATTTTTTTCAACCTAGACAAAAAGTATGGTCCAAGAATGAGCCCCAAAACATTTTGTAACCTATGTTAGTGTTTATACAGAGCATAGTACAAAATAGGTGACTATTACTGTCCTTCAAAAAACAGATCTTATGATAACAGATTTCAGAACTTTTCGATTCAACTGTTGTTAAAAAATCACTTCTCTGAAACACTAAACCAGTGAAAGGCACTAAAGATAAAGGTATTGCCAACCATCCTATATTAATACTAGCAATAGTGTTTACTGAAGGCAAACAGTTATTAACTGTGCTTCTTTGACATCCAAAAATCATCTCTTAGTGTTAGAAAGCACCATTTGGCAGCAGTATTAAGCTATAAATAATGTATCTCAAGGTTTTTTGTACACAATGCTACTTGTAATACAGTATACCTACTACAGGGAAGAGCACAGTGTAGCGATTTAGTTCCATTTTGAAATGGAAATTATTTAACTTTAAAGTTAGTATAACACAGGAAAATTACTAACAGCTATAGCAATGCTGTTGCTAAAGATTGTTGACACAGGTTTTTTGTCAGCAGAAAATTTTGTATGCATGAGAATTCAGAGCTCATGAAAGATTCTTGATTGATGTACTTAGAGACTTAAGCCTACAGCTGGGACAATTCACTTGACTGTTACTGGTTTTGTATTCCACTTATATAATGCTGTTAAAAACCAAAAGAGCAGAAATATGCAGATGTTTCTGGTGAAATTTAACCTGTATATTTAGGAGGAAAACAAATCTTGCTTTATCACTACACTGCATTTGAGGTAAAAATAGGGCACTAGCCACTGAAACTAGGTGGGAGCAAAGTCTTAAATGGTGTTTTAAGCACAGTAATTCTTCAGCAGTGCCAATTTCTGTTCACTACAGTAATTATTTATGGGAAAAGCGGATAGAAAAAGAGAATGGGGAAAGCTATGACTGAAATACACTACATAAAAATGCCTGACAAGATAGATTGCAATCTGATGCAACTTCAGTAATTCAGACATAATGATAAATTAAGTAGGTATAGTATAACAAAGCAAATAACATTAGATTTGGTAGTCTCATACCAGTGTAGTGGTTTTAAATGTCATTATTGAACTAAATATATCAATTTAAAAACTGGGTAAGTCATGGCAACTCAATATCTATATGTGGATCAGCAGGAGAACAGGAAGCTATTGTAAGAGATAAATTCAATTTTAGAGAATTATTTTTCAGTTTACCAGAGAAGCAGTTATTGAGAGGACACTGTTTGAAAGTGAAAGAACTTTGTAAGGCTTTTAAGGGCTTTATACATCTTTCATTTTTCTCATTTGAAAACATTGATTTGCCATTTTTTTTGTCACTGAAGCTGACTCGTGTTTTGTTTGCACAGGTCAGAGTAGTGGGATGGAATGTTCTGTTTGGATACTCCAGTTTTTTTATGTTATTCAAAAACCTCCAGTTCCTCTGTGAACTGAAACCCCAGTAGTTACTTTCTATATTAAATGAATTTAAAAAGAGAAGATAAGCTACTCATAACCATTACCACTCCTACACACCTATTATGGAAGTGATGAGTAGAAATAATTTTGTCATCTTGTCTGTGTTAACTGAAAGCTATTGTTTCTCATATTAAACAATTACAGCTGGAAATGACAACATATGTTGGTTCACAGGAATGTGAAAACATCTTCCATATTCTTTATAATTCTCCTCAATGTCTTACAGGACTTGTATTTTTGGATTTACTGCTTGACTCAAAAAGAATATCATAGTGAAGTTGTATTTTATTTTAGATAGTAAATGAATAAAAGTCATACTACTTTTTATGTTATGATCATTAAACATGGATAAGCTGAAATATCCCAGCCACAGAATTTGACTACCTCATTAGATGTTTTTGTTTTCTACCAGACATTACTAAAATGGCATGTGGAATTTTACCATGCAGATGTAGTGGAGAAGAGAATATGAAAGTCCAATATTTTTTTCTGTAATTACTTTACATAAATGCTGTTTTCTTGGGGATTTTTTTTCTTAGTAAATCATTCAAGAGAGGACACATAAATATAAACTGTTGGCAAAGTTCCTTGAATTATTTTCCAAATCAGTGTCTCTTTTGAAGATACTCATTTTGTAGTTTTTAACATGATTTTTCATTCTTGAAATATAGTTGGAAGACATTTTATGGAAATGATTAGGTTAGGTCAAACCATTTTTCTTGTCATTGTGTACACTAGCTATTCTGTAATATATCAAATAGTACCATCTTTTGTCTGCCTTATGATGTCTGCAGAAAGTAAGATGATAAGAAAATTAAACTCCACCTCCAAAAGGCCATTTTCATTTTTCATTCATTTTCATACTAAGAAAAAGGGATAGAAAATCTCTAAAAGTACAAGTCAACAGTGTTACTGTGGCAGTTTAGTCCACGTAGGCTTGCCTGAAGTTTCAAGATGCAAATATATACATCTGCAATTATATCTAGAATGAGACTTCAGTGATTAAAATTACTTCTGCTACCAATTCAAAATTTCCTTTCTGCAGGTAATCAACAAAATGCAGCCTATTTGAATATGTTTCCATTGATTTATTGTTTGACACGAAAATGTGAACAGCTGTGTACATTTATTAAGTAAAAAGAGCCTTCTGTAATGGTTACGTTTTATTTTGGTGACTTTCCTAGATGTTGATGCTGTATTTTATAGTCTTGAAAGGTTAGTCAAAAAAAATATGTTTTTTGAAAGTCCAAGTGGAAGTGCTAGAGAATTGTTCATTTTGGATAGAAAAGCTTGGAAACAAAATATTATACCATAACTGGAAATCAGTAAACATTTACTGTTCCCATTTGACAGTGATTCAATAGGGATCTTTCCAGAGTCTAGAGACAGCAATGAAGCCAAATGCTTTCAGTGTTTCCAGGGACTGGAGACCTGAACTGTTTATCTTTATTTTTAAAGAATAATGTCAAACCCTGTGCTTGGTTCAAGTTAGAAGAACTAAGTTCCTGTCTATCTCATGAAACAAATGGTTATTATAATTTTAAAATGAGCCAAGTTATTTTTCCTCTCACCTGTGAAGCTGTGGAAAAGGTATTCATTAATGTGTCTTTCTTTCAGTGATTTGGTTCCTTGTTCTCTCCCACATTAAGAGTAATTACTTTCCCAAAACCTGGCCTCTTTTGATGAAGACTACTGTTTTCCAAATGTAAATGGTTATTGATTTGCCAAAAAGGGTCTAATTTAAAGTCTAAGAGTGTTGCACAGCTGGGAAGAAATTGAAAAACTGGCCAAGTCGTTAATACTGCACTTGGCAGTCATGAACTCAAAGCAAAGAATGACTTTTGAACTTGCTTTCCAGTACATTTTATTTTCCTGATTTTGCATGGGTTTGGTAGTAGGTATCAGTTACAAATATATTTAAAATTTAGAGTACACATTTGTATTACAATGTTAACCATCCACAGTGGCTTTTCGTGTTCAAAATCTCACAGCAATGAATGAACATCTGTGGTTTTTTTTCAGATTGGGGGACATGCATGTCCACCATGAATGTCCACTATATTTGGGGAGAGATTGCTATATTAGTGGTCTCACTGATACCACTACAACTCTTTTGAAGGAAGTACTGCTTTGAAAGAGTAAATGAGACACGGTTTCTTCATCTCTGTTTTTAGATTTACAAGTTGAAATATCATTACTGTTATATTGAATAGCAATAAGCTCTTGGAGTAATACAGTTAGCTCAGTGTTCCTACTTGAAATTTAAGGTATTTTCAAGTGACTGATGGTGTCAGAATATGGTCACTATAAAATTAGAAGTACTGGGATCTATGATTCTATGATTGTGACCTATTCTGATATAAGACAGATCTATGGAATTTTCTAATGTTAGTGTTATAGTACCTGTTCCTTTTAAAAAATGTATAATAATCAAACCACATAACGGAGCTATAGGAATGTTGTGGATAAAATTATGAAAACATGAATCTCACTTTCGAGGTTGATTTAGAGGAGGTAAAAACTGATACGTAGATAAATGAAGGCATCTCAATACATATTTTTCCGGATATTCATGAGCATCTGTTTATGTCCTGTCTCTTTTAGACTTTAGCAGTTGGTTTTAAAAATAGTAAGATGTCGGATAATTTTTAGCATCTAATATGTCTGAAATAGGATCCTTCAAAACCTGCCTGTGAAAAATCAGTGAACCTGGGATTCAAAGGATGGATTAATCTTCTGTCTTGGTCAGAAATCAATAAAAATACACTTTGACACAACATGTGGCATTTGTCTTGCTTCTTGGTCCCTTATTCTTCAGAGAGGAATCTATAAGCCTCATTTATGATTGAAACCAAGTTCAAAATAAAGGTGATTATTGTGATGTTCAAGACATCACAAAGTTCTCAAATTATGTTGAGTGGGTTTCACTACCAAGAGCTTGGTGCCTTAACCTTATATAGAGGCAATTAATGAGTATTAGCATGCTGGGTTACGAGAGATATAAATAAACTGATAGAACTGGGACAGAAAAAAGTTAAATTCTAGCTTTCTTCTGGATCTGAGCAGCTATTTCAGTTAAGTGCCACTGTTAAAATGAGATTCAGAGCTTCAGAGAAAATGTGTTCATGTTTCTTTGTACTACATAACTGTAACTGCATAGCTCAGTTACTGGGAATCAAGTAAAAAGTCATTTTCTATCACATTGTTTACTTTCTCTCTTCCTGATGACAGTTACAGTGACACACAGGAATACAAGGCTTCGTTCAGAGGCAAGTGAGAAATACTAAAACCACAGCTAGGGGTTTAGAATGATCAGCTGGTGAGAAGACTCCTAGGCTACATATATACTAGTAAATTGAATTACACCTGAGTGTGGTCTCAGATACGTTTCTTAATATATTTGTAACGATGTACCTTTGAGACCCAAATCACCATTTCCAGTACTCTTTAGAAAAAATCCAAGGTGGCTGAATTGTGTTACAGTTGACCAGTCTTGCAAAATTACTGTAAATCCAGCTTTTCGTGAGACTTACACATAATGTCACACAGGTTAGCAACACTCTCCCTATCTTTAGATATGCCTGATGTAAATATCTTCATCTGTCCATCATTGCTGGCCACTTTTTAAACATCACCTGCTAAGGACACAGGAGCAGGCAATTCCCAAATGTAGGAAGTCAAGCAGGTGAGGCGGAATGCTGGCTTGGCTGAACAGGAATCTTCTCTTGGGAATAAGGCAAAAAAGGAAGGTGTATGCCCAGTGGAAAAAGGCCAAGTGATCTGGGAAGAATAGAGAGTTTCTACTTGCCACTGTAGGGAGAAAATTTGTGCAACAAAGCTCAACTGGAGTTGAGGGTGGTCAAAAATGTGGGGGACAATAAAAAAAGTTTTTGATCGAGAGAATGATCAACTCCCAGTTAACCTTGAAATTCTGCAGGGAATGGCCTGAAGTTGTATCAGGGGAGGTTTAGTTCGGATAATAGAAAAAGGTTCTTCACTCAGAGGGTGGTTGGGTGCTGGAACAGGCTCCCCAGGGAAGTGGTCACAGCACCAGGCCTGCCTGAGTTCAAGTGGCATTTGAAGAATACTCTCAGACACGTGGTGTGACTCTTGGAGTTGGTCCTGTGCAATGCTAAGAGTTGGACTTGAGAATCCTTGTGTGTCCTTTCCAACTCAGCATATTTTGTGATTCTGTGATCTGTTCTCATGACTCCAGGCTTTCACTGTAAAAATAGAAAGAAACTTTTAGAATGAGATCAATCTGTCCAATATTAGATATGGACAGTAAGATGAGTTAGAACTGGGTTTGCAGAAGTACCTTTTTTTCTCTACTAACACAGGGACTTTGAGTAATAAGATGAGATGAAGATCCTTTCCTGGCCATTTGAACACCAGACCCATCTTAGGAGGGAAATTATCTATTACAACTTCAGATCAGATTTGACAATTTTGCTATTGGCAGGGCACAGTTACATATTCTTCTTTTGCATCATCTGCAAAAAACTGCTCCCAGTCAGTAGACTGTTACTTGCTTGTTTCCCCCACTTGGTCCACACAACTGATTGGCTAGATTGTTCACACAGAGCTTCCCATTAGTTTCTGTCTATAAGTCTAGTCAATCAAAATTAGCTGTGTTCATAAAGACCTAATATTTTAAAGAATTTAGGCTTATAAACCTGATATTTACAGTAACTAGCTATGGAGAGCTCAGACTCCTTTATTACCTGACCACAAGAATAAATCTTAAAAGCCATAAAGTGAGTAATGACAAGCACCTGGGGATTGTAACTGTGGGTATCTGAATTTGTAAAATGACTGCCCAGATGCCAAACCAGGTTTTGTTCTTAGCTACTTATGTAATTTTTCACCTCTTGGGTAGGTGACTGCCCATCAGCTTGTCTGTGAAAAGATTTACAGTGCAAAGTCTGTCTGTACACAAGGCCGAATATTCACAGAGATTGGAAGACCCCAGCATCTTATGCAGTTACTGCAGGTTCACTCCTGCAATACTATTTCAAACTACTGGCCTTGGATGGTATGTTTCTTATGCAATATCCTTTATTGATTATCATTTCACTTTCCTGTGACAACCTAGTGAATCTGATGAATTTTTCAGGTATGTTTTGCTGCCTTAAAAACTACGCTTTCAACAATACCATTGGTGTACGAAATTATACTTTTTTAATGCCACTGATGACACCATTTTATTATGTCTCCTCCATAGTAGCTGCCTATTCCACTGTGATTTCAGCTACTAAAAGAGCCCCAACTTTTGGTCAAAGTACATATGGTAGGACATTACCAATGTGCTCAGATATCTGCTAACTGATATGTTGCTACATTATGTGAGGGTAAAGTGATACATACAGTTTAATTATTCAAGCTCAGTTTGCCAAAAAAACAAGTGTGTTATGCACCCATAAATGATTGCATGCCACATCAGAAGTAACCTGACAGAAAGCTGTGCTTGTGTACTGTACTGAGTCTGGGTATGTAAAAGGCTAAAACAATTGCTCTGGGGAGTACAGAACATGCTCGAAATCTTAATTCATTAGTGTAGCAATTACCAGAGAAAAATGTCAGCAAAACGGGAGTTACTACCCCTATTACATTCCATGTTTCAGAACATGGCAAGGAGAGAGGTAAGAGTAAGTTCCAATTTGTTTTAGTTTAGACCTATAAATATACAGTAAACTATTTAGAATACATTACACTGTATGTCCAGACCTATTTTTACTGTATTCAGTAGTGCACATCTTGTTCAGGCAGGCCTATTATGATTGAAAAGATAAAGTTGGAATTTATATGTTCTACAGGAATCAGAAATATTGTCTTGAATGTGGGTGATTACAGTTCACCTTAGCTTCTTGATACAAGCTCTTTGACCATGTGGTTATTTCTGTACATGGAGCAAAGCTCCAGGACACTACACAAAGAAAATAAATTAATTTTCATAAGTCAGTTTTGATCCACCATGCTTACTTCTAGGTTTCTTGGTTCTTGATATTCTACTCTGAAGACAAAAATTAATTTTCATGCTGGACTTCTTGATTATACTGAAAATGGGAGACATTTGGTAATATGTTTGTAAGGATCTAAATCAGGGAAGTTCCACCTTGATTTTGGAGCAGTTCTCTCTTTTTTTTTTTTTTTCCTGTCCTCTTATTAGAGTATGTAAATAATTATATTTCTTGTACATTTATGTATATTCAGACCAGGACAATAGGATATTTTTTATATTGTGATTGGCTGCATTGAAATACCAGGTGAGTTGAGAGGTGATGTTTCTCCACTTTAGAGGTATGGGTCAGTTCCTCATTAGACAGTAATCAGATTGTTGTGATGAGATACAGTTGTTTGACCCTTGTGTGCCCTAAGCTTTCTCAGCTGAAAAAAAGCCTGGGTGCTGTTTTTAGCTCTGGACCGGTAGGAACATACTAGAAACACAAACTGTGTATCTTATCTTATCTAAGGAACTACCAATCCAACTACTGACCATAAAAGTAATGACGTCTGAACTAGACTCGGTTTTACTTCATCAGCCATGTATACTTCAGCTCTCCCATGCCACCAAGGATCTCCCTCTTCTGGTTCACCCCTTTTATTTTTTTCAAGGACATCCAATATATTTTATACTTTTTAATACTTAGACTTTGTAGAAGTTTTTATAATACCCTTTTTATTTGCTTATCTGAAAATATAGATAGAGATAAAATAATAGAAATAAACCTTAGCTATAATTTTCTACTTCAGTTTCCATACTGTTTCCAAAGGAATTAATCATGTTCAGGATCATTATATTTAGGGATATGCTGGGTCTTTCTCTAAGTTCCATAGATTGTGAGGAAACTATTATGTTGTTGCTGCAGTTACAGACAGAAAATCCAGGAAGAATATGAAGATCTAATGTTTCTATTCTCTAAAAATACACAAAATAAAATACAGGACATAGTTGAGCATCAGCAACAGAAAAACTAACCAACAAACCAAACAAAAAATTAGACTGTAATCTGAATGTGAAGTACCCAGCAATCCAGTCAACTCCTGCTAAAAATAGGTAGAAAATAATGGTCAGGGAAGGGAGGAAGGAAGGAAGGAAGGATATTAGTCTTATCTAAGTACAGAAAAGAAAATTTCTTTGTTCTAGTATAGTGTCCCTTTAATACCTGTTTTTTTCCCAAAGCACTATGAGGAAAGAGGACTATCTTTATACACTAAAAGTTCCTTAACATAACATAGGCTTATTTTTTAATCATTATATTTGTGTTGTAGTTATCAGAATGTCAGCTATTTCTCTTTGACATGATTCTTTGTTAGACTTGTTATTTTTCCACTTGTAAATACTGTAAAGAATTAATAGAGAATTACTGTTTTCTGCTAACACTACTGAAGTGTTTCTCAAGGGCAAACTACTAAGTGCCAAAAGGTTAGTTCCACTGAGAGTCAACTGGGAGAACAAAATCATATTTCAGTATTACTGCTGTCCTTTCAGTCTTATACAATATCAGCTGGTCTGGACCGGACCGATTAGGCTCAATTTGGAAAGAGGAAAAGGGTCAGCTGATTTTGCCCTACCCTGATGACAGTAGATAACATTTTCTGAAAATGTGCAGTATGTTCTGATAAGAAAAGAAAACAAGGGTAACCTTTCACATTTGTCCTTTCTGGAGTGCAGTGACAGTTATACTGCAATACCAGATTTAGCTGATAATGATACTTACCTATTTATATATTTCTTCAGAAGGAATATTTTATCAACACTCTTGAGAGCAGAGATTTCATTGATATCACATAAATGGAGAAGAAAAATGTCAGCTATTAACATTTGTATAACTCAATTGCCTAGAGATCAACAGCGTATTTCCAAATTTCATGCAAAGAGATTCAAGTGCTGGCAGCAGCCTCCCCGTATTTCCATGTCTCTTGAAATTCAGTCTTTCTCTGGAATCCAAGGATTTATTGATTAGTATTCCACTGTTATGATTGTAGATATCTCTCTGTAGAGGTGAAAGGATTCTCCAGTAACAGGGAATTCTTTGTATAACATTCTCCTTCTACAAAAATGCCCAAACTTGGCCTCCTCTCCTGCATACATATATTAACATTGACTTTGGAAGAAACAACATGCTTGTTTGATTTTTTTCAGGTGTGGAGCCAACATGGATCTTTCTGGCTACAGATCTGTATAATTATTTCATTTTTTTTCTGCATTTTACTCTAGACATTTGCTAGTTGGTTATCAGGAGTGCTGTATGAGTGGACATCATAGGATGGTTTACAACTGCTCATGTTTATTTTGGGCTCCAAACTGACACAATTACGCTAAGGAAAATAGAACAAGTTTTCTAGTAGTTCAGATATTTCCTGGAAAGACGTGTGTTGAGCTGAGTTTTCTAGGAAAATGTAGATCATGGATATATCTAAAAAGAAAATGTAGAGTATGGATATATCTAAAAAGAACCTGCCTGATTCTGACCTTAGAAGCAAAGTTGCAGTTTTCAGTTAAATAACGGGGACAGAAACTAATCATACAACCTGAGAATTCTTTTGAACACTCTTCTGGTGTTAAAATAGTAGCAAGTAAAAGCAGAAAGACAGAAATTTACTGTCTTCAATTACTGATTAATCTAATTTTAGTTAATATACAGGAAAAGAGAATGTAGTGATAATTTGGGGGAATTTAATAAGATTTAGATTTGTTTAGGTAACCATTAAAATATAAATAAACAAACAACTAATATAAGTGCCATTGACTGTCAATTGATTACTGAAATATGAACAGTCATTTTAGATGGAGATTATGGGCAAGTGGATAACTTTTCCTTTAGAGTAAATAATTTTAGTGCCTTGGAACAAAAATATTATAAAAACACTCTGATATGGTTGGTTGGATAAATATCAAAAAACAAGGATGAAAAGTGTTTTTCTGATATTTCTATATATTCTGATATAGATTTTTAAATCTAAAAATTTTGAATCTTGTTGCTTCAGCTTAGTACTGAATCCTGAGCAATGCATTGACTTGGTAAAATATCTTCCACAGTAGTTAGACAGATTGTGTTTTATAACATTAAGAGTATGGAAATCATCCTGGAATTTCTGTTAATATAATTTTGGTTTTCTTTCATGTGTGGAATTCTAATAAAATATTAATTATTTCATTTTGCTAGTAAGAGATGCAAGACATATAAGTAGAAAGTGAAAAATCCATGAAGAAAATATAAGTTTTGTCTCACTTCTTTCTAAATTTTCTGAAAAACTTGTGTTATCTTCAACGAGCTTAACTGAACCACAACCTCAAACTTTTGGGCTGAAAGCAATCTGGATGTTTCATCCAGTAAATCATTCACACATAGTTTTCCTGTTCTCTATTCCCATAAGTACAGTTAATCCTTAATCTCACCTGCTCAGTGAAGCCATTAGACTGCAGCACCTCTCTAGTGTACCTCTCTAGGTAATGTGTTCTGTTATTCAGCTGTGCTGAGTGTTAAAAACCTCTTCCTGATGGCTAATCTAAATTTTAAATTCCAAGACATTTGTCTTTGTTGTATAGCTCTGAATCTCTGCAAGTAGGTTTCTGCCTGTTATTTGACTAGACTATTAAAAGCGTGTTTTTAAGGAAAAATATATAGGTCTCAGTGCATATTAGAGTTATAGGCAACCTTTCCCTTTTCACTTGAGCATGTCACAGTGAAACCAAAAACCTTCTTGGAAGACCTTGTCACATTTTGTGTCTTTTAGAGGAAAGAAAGAGATAGAAGTGGCTTATTAATAAATATTATAACAACCCAAGATTGTCCTCTGGCAAAGGTATCTCAAGGAGAAAGGACTTTGAATGTTGACAAGTAGATATTGGAAGTGACTGGGAGTTGCAATATGGGAACAGGCTAAGGAGATAAGAAATAAAAGGATTCGGGCAGTAAATAGAGGAATGGACAGAGCAGTAAAAAAACCCTCAAACAAATAAACAAACAAGAAGGAGATACTCTGTGAAATCACCATAAGCTAAAAAAAAAAAAAAAAAGGCTTAATACTTTTTTAGCAGTTTGTCCATAAGCAAGAATATATCTTTCTCTCATTGTTTGCAAAACAATGTGACCTTCTCTGGAGCATTTTTTGAGGGCAGACTTAGTACTTCTACACCATTTGCATATAGAAATTTATTTTTTTTTTCATTTTAACATTTATATATCAATGTCTTTACTTATTTCAGTATTCTATCTTGGACACAATCTATTGAAATTATATTCCTCCTCTGTTTCATTTTTTCAGTGACTGACACATAATTTATATTCTTCCTAGCTGCTGACACTCCATTTTTATTTTTTTTTCTGTTAGATATTGTTGAAAGAAACTGCTGATAGCACTTTAATTTCATCTGGCAATTACCTTTAGAATTTTGGTGATTAACATGTCAAACACTTAATGGATCCAAAAAGTCTTCCACTTTTCTCCCTAAAAGCATCTCTACCTGAAATTAATATTTTTTTACTTGAAATTAATATTAATTTCTCTACACCTTTCTCTCAGATTTTTTTTTTCCATTTAAGCCAGTAGAAGAGCAGTAGTGATTAATCATAAACATTTTAGTTTAGGTAGCAACATATGTGGGAAAAGTAATTTTACCCACTTCAGAAGTGCACTGTCCTAATGCTTTTGAGGGGCAGGAATATGAATATTCTGACTTACGCACTATATGACAAGGAGAAAATAATATTATAATGTGGGCTATTCTGTTATCCATCCTTGTAAAAGTTAGTGGGGGTTTCTGAATGGTTTTAAATGATTCTAAAGTACATTTATGGCCTGGCACAAACCCACATTGTGTTCAGTGCATTGCTATCAAACCTTTGGTGAGTCAGACAGGACACAATTACTGAGCTGTGTGCCAAGGTTCTGCTGTCTTTTCTGAACTGTTCAGCAGTTCCTCTCAAGAGTAAAATCTCCACACATAGACACACTTCAAGAAACTGACATTTAAAGCAAGTAAATGGGAACAGTAGGTTGGACGCAAAGCTTTCATATTCTTTGCTTTATTCTGATTCCCCCATTGAATTTGACAACTTCACAAAACCAAATTTTTGAACACAGGCTCTAATTTTCCCTGCAGTGGAGCTAAAAGAGTAATTCCTAGGATTCCATCTGTGCTGAAGCCCCTCTTATTATTCTTCTACTTCCCACTCACATATTTTCTACATCTTTCAGCTCTGGGAACATTGTGGGGTTCAGGTTCGCCAGGTTACCATCCTGACTGTCCTTGTCCTCCCCATGTTAGAAGCAAGAATTGCTTGGACTGAAGGTGAGTGGTCCCAATGGAAGCTCCTTTTTTGATTCTCTGACAATAGTATCTGATTAACTATTTCTTATTTTTTCTTTTATGTTATTTTGGACATAAATTTCATCCTTTTTATACTGAAATTTATCCAAAGCCTGAAACAATTACATCATTAGAAGACCAAAATATGAAGGGAGTTAGCAAGATGAATGTTTGGGCTAATACTGAATTAATAAGCTCATTTAATATATGTACTGGGACTTTTAAATTCTGTCTGCACCCAACTGGTTTTAGAAATGGCAAGGCATTTTAAAGTGATTCTTTACCATTACTAGCAGATAAAAAAGGCATAGAACAAGATTGAAAAATGAAGTCTCAAGCTCTTGGAAGAAAATATTTCTGGTTTTGATTGTGGCTGGTACAGAAAAACAATTGAGTTATTTGTCGAGTCCTGTTATTTAACGTGGTTTCATTATCCAATAAAATTTTATTGCTTATGGTTTCTGGTTATATATTTTGTGTAGGAGTATATAAATTAAGTCACACAGTCTTGAAGGGATTATGAAATAATGAAGTAACTAAATTAGACCACGGAATACTAAATAATGGAAGAAAAAATTGAATGATCATAAATATTTAGAATCCTTTCAGGTAGAGGTCAAACATAAAATCATAAAAGGAGAAAGGCAAAGAGAATGGCAGAGTATCAGGATATTACAAAATGTTTTATTATTAAGGCATTGTTTTATAGCATTTTATTTATTCTGGAATATCTTAAAAAGGAATATTCAGAAGTTTTGTAAATATAGATATTTAACTATATTGAGTAAATTTTTATCCAAGGCTAAGGATTATCAATATATTCTTTGTTTCTAAAGGAAAAAAAATGTATATGCTATCAGTTTGTTTACTAGCAGTAATGTTAATTATAATAAATGAATAAACCCAGCAATCAGGACAAGCGACCCTCAGTGGTCAACAAAGAGAAAATTAACATTCTTGTAATTAAAAATCAATATGTAAATGGGGCTTAGGCAGCTTTGATAACAGAGGTAAAGACAGCTTCATTTTCTTTGTCAGTAATTAGCAATCATTGAATTTGTATAGATATTTATATTAACCTATGAAGTGTCGTTGCCACATTCCAGTCCTACAGACATAATATTTGTAGTATCCTACTGTCATTTCCCTCTTAAATGTAAAACTCAAATCTCATTAGTATTTACATCACCAGAATGCTTTTTCCTTTCCCAAGAACTATTATGAAAGTTATAGCCAAACCAGTAAAAAACACAGGAGCAAGAAAACTAACTCAAAACGTACCCATATTAATTCTTACCTTCCCATTATCAATCACTCCCACAAAGCCTTCTCTGTGTATAAGGTGAGGATCAAAGACATTGTGGAAGGAAAATTCAGTTAATAATAAAGAAGTGAGGTGAGAAGCATACACTAGAGATGAAAATGGTTAGAAAAATAAAGAGGTTAAAAAAAAAAATTTACCCCCCCAAAAAAACACCAAACTCCAAAACTATAAAGGTTACAAGACCCAAACATCAAGTCTAGTTCTGGTAAGAATTAGCTTGTAGTGCCTAACATAAAAAATTGAATTTGTGTACAAGTAGCTACTAAAATTAATTTCAACCTTCTTAACCGAATTCATTATTGCTTTTGTCAAATGGTATGCTTTGTGGTGAGAGAAAAACTGACATGAACTCAAAGGTATTCCCAATTTGCAAGGTCAGAAACCAAAATGGTGGAGGGTTTACTGCACTTGTGAGTCATCATCAGTTTAAAAGCCTCACTGTGAGATACTAAAAGCTTCTGGTGCCTACTGGTACATTCAGTGCAAAAAGGTGAAGCCTGAAGGTTCTCTCAGCTGGGCATGCTGAGATGTAGTCAGTCCTCAGCCCATAGTAACTCCTTTCTACAGCCAAATTGAGGATACTGCAAAGGACTGGGGAGAAAAGCTTTCATTTTTCCTTAGTGCTGACCTAAATGACAGCAGTTTCATCACCCCATTTAAGTCACTAAATCATATTATTATGGCTGTTAAATGGGACAGAATCTGTCAGAAAAGCTGAACTGGACTTCTCAGACATTAATTTGAGAAAAAAAAAAGGAAACCCATAAGACTCTCTGTCATGTGTTCAAGACAATATGTTGAATAGAAACAGCTTGTTCTAAAGTTTCCTGTGAAGAGGAATCAATCAACCAGTGAGTGTCTCAATGTACAGGGTCTGAAACATTAATAATTTTAAAATAAATTAATTTTGCTGGAAATATTTTTTAAAAAATTCAGGAGCTCCTTACAATATACATCTTTAATGAAATCATTAATTTTGAGGTCTGCTTCCCCCCCTAAGTTATAAACCAGTGTATCAACATCATTTGAAATAGACTTTTTTCAGTACACTTCAGTGTTAACAGTGTAAGAGTCAAGTTCCCATGGCACTTACTGGAGCTTATCAAATTACAGGGTAACACAGAACAGATTTTGCTTTCTTTTGAAACAAAGTTAAAAATTAAATTTTGTATAATTATTTTTTGACACTTCTTAAGGGACAAGATAGTGCAAGACGTAGTGTTTACAGAGAAATTATGCCTGGTTTGGTGAAACAGAGATACAAATGGAGTCCACCAGGGAGGGAAGGCAAATGCCAGTAGAAAAGACATCACACCACTGCTATTTAAGTTAGATTGTTCCATAAGAACCTTGGGACTTCAGTGAAATCCAGCAGTTATCTCATTGCACTGCTCTTTTCATTCTCACAGCAGCCCTCTCAGATTAACCATCTTTCTCACTCTGTTTTTTCTGTAGACCAGCATGGAGCTGTTAATTATTTCTACTTGGCAATTTTCTTTTTTTTTTTAACCCTACTCCTAGTTCCTGCACTATGACCTATTAATGTGGGGTTCTTTTTCCCTGTAGCAGAAAAACCCATCAATTTGTATATTTTTTTCCTGAATATTAGTTTACCCTGAGAACAATTTCAATACATTGTTAAAAGCAGCAGGAATAATAATTTTCTGAATTCCTTACAAAGCACTTGAATTAGCCAAGTCATTCTTTTATTAAATACAATGGTAAAGAAAACAAGTTTGGTAGCCTTTCAGCTGAAGCACAGTTCAGTGTACCACAAAATTCAGGTTCCTTAGAACCTGCAAATTACTGACTTGTCAGCAATTTCCTGAGAATAAAATAGTTTTGATAATTCAGTTTTATTTTTGGTTTTAACTGCCTTCTAGTTCTGACTATCTGGGGATTTTTCTTCAGCTTATTCCCTTATTCATCATAGTCTTCCTAGCCAGACCCCATGTCTTTGACAGCCAACTCAAAAAGGGCAACCTAAGGTGTGGATTCACATTACACTTTATGCAATACAGCTGTCAATTGTCAATGAAAGGTGATTTTTTCCCTCAAGTCTCCCATGAAGGCCACCTAAGCAATCAAAAAAAAGAACCCAAATATGTTTTTATTCACACACACTCACTCAGACACTTATACTATGAACAAGTTTATACAGCCAGAAGATCTGATATGGAGAAGAGTTTGGGAATAAATGTCATTAGGCCTGAGAAAGTGAAAGAGTGGAATATGATATCATATGGTCCTCTCATGTAGCCAGATAGATCAGGTGATGTGGACATAATGTGAAACTGCATCCTTGTCCTGAGGATGGCTGGGATGTTGTTAACTGTCTTCATAGTAGTCCCTACAGTATTGTTTTGCATTTGTGCCTTAAACTCTGTTAATACCACTCCAATGTTTTGGCTATCACTGGACAGTGCTTACATAGCATCAGGGCTTTCTCTTTTTCCCACTCTGTCACCCCAATAAGTAGGCTGGGTCTGGGCAAAACACCGTGAGGGGAGACTGCTGGGACAGTTGACACAAACTGCCTAAAGGGATATTCCATGACATATGTTGCCTGGATTAACAATGAAACAGAAGAAAGTGGGTGGAGTTGTAGGTTGGCTTCCAAGGTTCAGAGAATGGCTGGGCATCTGTCTGTCTGTTGGAGACAGTGAGAGATTTCCTTTGCTTCATTTTCTTTTCCTCTTTCCTTTGCCGATGCAGTTGGTCTAAAAGAAACTAGACTAATATTTGAATAGATTTTCCACAGATTAATTTTTCAGCACAGCAGCTATAACAGTAAAAGTGCTTATGCAAGGTTTAAAACAAGCTATTACTGGGGGGGGGGAGAACCAACAAAAAACCCAATAAAAACCAAAACCAAAACCAAGCCACAAACCAAACCAAACAAAAACCTCATGGATATAAAATTTATTTATTTTGTATTTTCCACAATGTTCTGAATAATTCACATTAAATCTAATGTCAGAATAGTAAAGTTAATATTAAAATGGGGTCATCACAGATTTTCAGTATAGGGGTAGGTCATTTGGTACTTGTTCGGAGGACAATCTTTAGCCTAATGTGCTTATGGAATATCTCTTGAGCTATCTTATGATTAAAAGTCCAAACCATATGTTGTACTTCCATTTTGTATCATGCAGGTTCCTTCTGGACATCTGATAATTAGGCCTTTGAATTCCCCAAACTGAGTTTGTAATTAAATGCATATGCAAAGCAACAGGTACAACAGGAAATAAGTAGTTCAAAATCAGGCCTTATGTCCAAGTTAATTCTTTTACAGCTGATGGAACTCCTGCCTAAATAAAGACTCTATTTGGTACAATATTATTCCTTTTGGCTCAAAATAGATGGTTCTGTGCACATCCCATTAGATAAGAACATTAGATAACAACATATTAGATACTAACAACACTACATTTTGAACACTGTTGAAATTTACTGGTTTTCAGCTACAAACACTGATTCATAATATCTTGTTCACATCCTGCCCTGGCCCTGCCCTGGCCCACCAAAAGATATGTAAAGCCACTTAAAGCTTTAACTCTGCAGCTCCTGGTGTGAAAATAAAACCCCTTTTCTTCACTATGACTTCGAAGAGAGAAGTCACAAGAAAGAACGTACACAAAGAACAGAACAGAGCTATTTTATTACACTTAAACAAAGTGAAGTATTCATTAAAATGTTACATCTTAACACTGTCATTCCTTGAAAAAGGTAACAGGATATAAAACCTGAACTGGTGGTGCTTGACTGTCAATGCAGTGAAAGGAGCAATTGAATTGAAGAGTAACTCTGTGTTAATAAACAGTGATATGAACATAAATAGCATGTCTAGAATCTATGCTGATAAAAGCATCCTTCTTTTTCTATTCAGAAATAAAAAGGTAGGTCATTTTCTAATCATTTGACAAAAATTCTGATCATATGTCAAATCACTGTTACTACATAGTTTTATTTACAAAAAGATTTGCACAACTTTTTTTTCTCTTTCAGGTCTCTAAGGAAATTATCCATTAAAGATACAGCCTTCTAAATTCATAATACTAACTGTTAATTTTATAATTGAACTTCCTTGAAATGAAATCAAACCCCAAATCCAAGAATTTATCTATTTTAAAACAGTTTACTCAGCCTAACTAAGTGTCTGTGCACTTCATTATGATGCTGTCAGTTCTTTGCTTTATCTCTTTGCTATATGAATAAGAAACAGGATGTTTCTTTTTTTTGTCAGATAATAAAAACAAGCACATAAAACAAGTATAGGATCTCAGTGTAATTCTTGGCTTGCAGTATAGTTTTGAATAGTTTCATCTGACCAGAACAACAGGCTGTAGAAACAGGCTTGTGAAGAAGATTGGTATTCATTGTAGGCAATTTTTGCAAAATATATCTGCTTGTTCGATATATAGGTATATGAGACACATTGAGAAGGATTAATTGTGAACACAGAAGTTTTCAGGTATTTTTTAACCTCTTTGAAGATAAAATGTATTTTATCAGGGATATGACAATTCAGACAAGTGAAATACAGTCTAATTTTTAATGTCAGCTCAGAAATTTTTTCTGACTTGGGTATTTCACATAGCTTCATTTCTTCCTGATACACTCCAATTAACCAGTTTTAACTTCGTTGTAAATGACTGAAATGATATGGAAAAGAATCTCTGAGACAGATTACATTCTATTTCCCTTGTATGAGCACAATATAAAATCCAAGGTATGTCTATATTAATGAGATGCAGGAGAAGTGTCATTTTATGATGATTATGCCAATACTTAGACCTAATGCTTAATTTCTACAAAAGCTTCCAAGAGATATCTGTAAATTACTTATCCACAGAGGTGTGAGTATGCAATGGGGCATTTATATAAATACTAGAAAATTCAATTTCTCAAATACATTGAAATCCAGGTAGTACTCTCGAGGACCCAGAATGAAGCTGTTTTCCAAATGAGTTCAACTAACCACTCTTTGTCTATGTGAAATACAGGAAAAAGAAAAAAAAAAGAAAATAAATAAAAAATGAAATATGAATATTGAAATGCAAAATGCAAGAAAACCAATCCTTTGATATGGGCATCATGTCCATGATAAGCTTACATTCCCCTCCCCAAACACTAAGGCATAAAGGGAGATGTAAAATATCTTCTTTCAGTTCACTGAGTGTAGAAGGGAAGGATCACAGCCATCTACATACGGAGAGAAAACAGCTGGTCAAAAGGATCCTTTCTGGCATCTGAGTTCATCCCAGCACTTTAACAGCTTAAGAATAGTTGCTGGTTTTTGGTATTTCTCATACCTTCTATTGGTGTACAGTTGCATATACAATGCATCAGCCTGAGGAAAACATTGTGTCATCTAATTGCCTATTTTAGAACCTATTGTGAAAAAACACAGATTAAATGTTTTGTCAGGGAGAAAGGGATTGATGATTTGCTTGGAAAATAAAAATAGCTCCTGCATGGATATAACATCCTTCACAGATGTGGACACTATCTCTGATAGCTCAAGGTTTGTTGGCAGTTTTTCCTTTTTTAACTTTTAACAGCAAATGCTAGGTTGTGTCACCAGCATACAGTGAGTATGAGCTGTAATTTAGGGCATTTTTCTCTTTTAGGAGGAAACTCATTCAGTTGAGTTATTAATTGGTGTCATCAAACGAGTAATACAGACTTTTCAACTCAACATCATTTTAACTTCTGGTCTTTTTCAAATGAGTCAAAAACTACGGAGTGAATACTTACATCATCTATAAACACTTCTCTTTTAAACATTTAGTTGACTATTAGTGTCTTTTTAAGAGATGAATCTGTAATAATTTGAAGTCATTTGCCTTTTATTGCTTTTTGATTGTTTGGGTTGGTTTTTTTTTGTTTGTTTGTTTTTTTGTTTTGTTTTGTTTTGTTTTTGGGTTTTTTTTCCACCAAAGAAGCTTTTAGAAGTATCCCATAAAGGATATCTTTCCTCTTGTGAGTTTGCTATGTCTCCATTCAAAGACAACAAGTGAGGAAGACTGTTTTTAGGTGTCCTGAACCACCTCCTTTCTCACATGTGTTGCAGTTGGACATCTGCTCCACTGTGGACCTCCACTGCCAGAGGACAGGCTGCCTCACCACGGTCTGCACCACAAACTGCAGGGGATTCTCTGTTCTGGCACCTGGAACACCTCCGCCCCCTCCTGTTTCACTGATCTTTGTGTCTGCAAATCTGCTTCTCTCACATATTCTCACTCTTTTCTCCATCTACAGTTGTATAGCAACTATCCCCCTTCCTAAATATGTTAGCTCAGAGACACTACTATTGTTATTGATGGGCTGAGCTCTGGTCAGTGGTGGGTCCCAACTGGCATTGGCTCTGTAAGATATGGGGAAAGCATCTGGCAGCCTCTCACAGAATCCAAGCCTTTAGTCCCGTCATTAGCAAAACTTTGCCCCACAAACCCAATATATTTGCTATTCCAAGTGCATCCAGGTGTGACTGTGCTTTAATTCTGATTTACTATATTTTTACATTGTCTAATTTTTAAGCACACCCTGTCTCAGGTACATGAAGATGATTTCATCTTTATTTCTGCCTAGGTCTAGCAAAAATGGTGTATTTACAATCAGTTTTTGGTCCTTCGTTTGTCAATGAAAAATATCTTTTCCCTGTAGCACAAAGTTCACATTTATACTGAAATGACTGCTGCTACTATCTGTATTAGCACTCAGCTGCCAGATTTCTGTTTTGTAGAAACACATGTATGCTCAAAAAGCTTTACGGGTTCCTCACAGCCATCCAGTGACAAATTGTACTGACAGAATTCATGCTGCAATGTAGATGAGTAGAACTACTGCCCTTTGCAAAACCAACTGGTGTGGTAAATGAATAGTGCTCTGGGAGTTGCTTGCAGTTTCTCTGAAAAATTTGAGACAGCTTGAGGTGGGCTTCACACAGTTCTCTCTGTTATATGACATAACCGCAATTTGGAAAAAAATACTCTCAGATAATTTTTTTGCATCTTATAACCTGCTTCTCTATTCCCTGACTTTAAACTTTTATGGTTTTTGTTGGGCAAAAATATGAATGAGTGTATCCCTTAGACACGTGGACTTATGACACCAGACTTTTTTTTCCATATACACTTAATTCTGTGATAAATTCTAAAAAAAAAATAAGTATAATTAAACATTTTGAAATACATCAAATATTTTCCCCACAAAATTTGTGTTTAAAAGTTTATGTAAATATATACTTGAAAACATTCAGCAAAACTCCTTAAAAATAACATACCAAATTACAAGTATTCAGCTACTTGCCAAAAAATAATTATTATTTAAAAACCTCTCTTTACTGTATATACTTACCAAGGAAGGCAACGGATTTTTTTTCAGTTCTATATGATCTGCAGGATCATGGTATCCTGGTACACTTAGATAAAAATAAACAGATATCTTTGATATGTCAATGTAAAGAAAAGGGGTTTGGTTTCATGTTTTCATCATCTGAATTAAAATCTTTTTTAATAGTACAGCATGTACAGTTTTGCCAGTTCTTCTTCAATGTAAACCAATGGCCTTCATGTACTATAGAATAATTTCAGTACAACAGTAATAATATTTGTTTACAATAATAATAATAAATTTATTTAGAAAAGAAAACTATGAGATTACGTAGATCAACATTTTTTTAAATCGCCTATCAAATATAAATTTTAAAACTTGAGCTATTCTTCTGAAGAGTTAGGAAATTGTCATATGTATAATTCCATTCTCCAAGAAATTCTACGGGATATTAAGAAACAACATACACACCCAAATGGAAAAAGAAAAAAATCAAAACAATCAGATCAACCACCTTCTTAATAAATGTTCCTTAAATTCCTTCCTACAGGCAGACACAAGAGCCAAGTACCTGTACTCAAAACATTTTCCACAATTAATGGTTACTTTGGTGAATGTCAGAACTTTGAGGTGAATGTCTCTGCAGCTTTTTCCATAAAATTGAAAGATAAAAAGGTTTTGCAGTCAGCCATTCTAGGCTTTACTGAAAAAAAAAAAATCCCTCCTGAATAAGAGAAAGTTTAGGTCTGCTGACCATTAGGTTTAAAACAGATTTCCTCTGAGCGAGTTTGCCTTTAGTTTGGCAGTCAAATCCAGCAGCCTTCTGCAAACTGAGGAATCTGTTCAAACTCTGTAGGTTGTTTGGCCTTTCCATCATCTCAGAGACTTTTGGCTTTTTGCAGGCTCTTTGTTTTATCTCTCAAACCGTATTTCAGAGCTTTCAGCTGTACATGCACATTTGGTTGCAGCTAGGAAGTTCACCTGCTTCCTAAAGAGCAGCAGCCAACACAGGCTTACAACGAGAAGATAAAACATCTATGTAGTTAATTGCATACAGAAAACTAAAGCAAATGTGGCTTCTCTGCCAGATAGGCTACCTTGAATCTAAACATTTTTTTATGTGAGAGTCTTCAGAAATTTCTCAGCTAACAATATCAACATATTTTTTTCCTTTCACAAGATAAATCCAGGAAAATGCCCTACTCTAATCATATTCAGTGAAAGATCCGTACATGATGCAGATCGAGAAGGTATCTGTGCTATCCACTTGACTGACCGAAAGCAATTCTTCACACACCCTTTTTTTCACAAATAAATAAGAAAATAGGTACTAAGCACTGAATTATGTCTCTCTACTCCAGAGTTCTGTTTCACTCCTCTAGTTCTAAAATCTGCTAGGAATAAAGTTGTATTCAATATTAAGGGTTCCCAACAAAAGAAAACTACTTAAGGCCTGTTCTTCTCTGGCTTACCTATGGATCAGTCCTTTATATACTTTATATACTGAATAATAGGTGACTCAACTTGCAACTGTTGAGCTTTTCTTTATCACTGTCATAGAAAGTACATGAAAATGTATAATAATTTCTGTAACAACTCTAATTAATTGCATTGCAAAATTATTTAAAGGATTTTTTTTTCCCTTGTGAAGACAGTAGCAGAAAGGAGGTTCTACTGTAATGAGAAAGCCTAAATCCACTATGAGTAATAGTTTGCAGATGGTCAAGAAAGAACAAAATCAAGAGGGCCTTAACCCAGCAACAGGAATAGAAAGAAATCAGCCCAAAGTCACACGACAGCAAAGCTATGGACAAACATTTTCTCTGGCTTTCTGTAGATCAAATTATGGGACATAAGGAGACTGTAACAGGGAAGAAAAAAATCCATAATAGCAGGATCATATGTATGCATCCAATATCAGTCCAATACTGACAATGACCTACTGCCTTTCTGATATGTTTCATCTATTGTATCTTTGCCCACTCCATAAATATAGAAAATTCAATAAAGGCAGTCTTACTAGATAAAGAGTCAAACTATTACATGAGATGTCTTTGTTGGCTCCTTTCAGTAAAGCTAAAAATGCCAGTCAAAGACACACTATGAAAGTACTTCAAATCATTACCTGATATTTCAGCTGCTTACCTTTAAAAAAGCTATACTAAATAATTGGAAACGCATTTGTAACAGATTGCTAATCATTTTTTTTGAATGGCGAAATTTTTGTAATGAGACAGGAATCATCGGCCTAAAAAGAATTGTCATATGTATGAGATAGTGACACCAGCACAAGACTTTAATAAAGAGGGATGAAAATTGGAATATTGCACAATTATCTGTTAAACTGCAAGAGGCAAAAGCAGACAAAGTAATTACTGTCTGTGCTATGAGCTGTTTTTCATAGTGCTCATTTTTCAGAATGTTCTTGACTACCTTCGTGCCTTAATTGTGTGCTGGGCAGAGCTGTTCCAAGCAGGACTAGGAAGCTGCTTTAAGTGGATACCGAAAATTCATAAACATTTTTAGACTTTAGTGACTGAAAAACTTGTATAAACTGAACAGGTAGCCATTTGACACAGTGTTAATACTTTAGAACAGTTCTAAATGTTCAGCAAGGACTTTACCATAATGTTTTGGCTATGTAGTGGAGGCATTCTGGCATCTACTTAGAGGGGTGTTCTTTACTTAACTCCTTACCCAGGTGGGAAATGTCAGTGCAGTGAAAGCACATTCGGTGCAGACTTCTGTTCAGTGATTTCATCCTGGACTCAAGGACGAGTGGCACCAAACACTCTGGTCTACAAATGAACATGTGCTTAACTTTGATTTTATAAATGCCTTCTTGAACTCTGTCGGAGCACTCTGTGCATGACCACAACTAAAGTTTGAACCAAAACAGTTGTGGTCTGTAGGCACCAATCCCACCAAATGAACCATTGTGTTCTTTGGACGAGCTTTTGGTAAATGTGCTAAACTGCTCTGGGCTGAAATCCACGCTGTTACTCCTATTGTTCCTCTGTCTCTGTGCCTACTGCTTAAACTTTTCCAACACTGTGCTATTTTCCATGTAAGTAGCAGAAGTGGAAATGACTGATTTTATTTTCTGCTTCCATTAGATGTGTGTGCTTGTGTGGAGCATGTCACTATATGGAGCTGACTGGTGCCTGTCTGCTTTTCTGGATTTTGAAATAAACCACCTCCCTTTTAAGTGCAAGGAATCATCCAGTCTGGCAGTGGGAAGTGGTCTTACTGTGAGGTTATTGAAGATGGAGATGATTATAGAGAAACAGGGTTCAAGGAATTACAAGTTTTCATATTTAGTGGTTTCTGTTTTCTCCCCTTTTACTATAAAAGAAGTCACTTATAAAACATATATTATTTTTTGTGTACGAAGACATACAACTATTCATAATTTCCTAGAACAATATGTGGCACCTAGTAAGTTAAGAGGAGCCCATCCAACTTCGCAACATTTATCTTTTGTAAAAGACCCTCATTTTCACTGGGAGATGGATATATTGAACTATTAGTAGAAGAGAAAAGGCTATTTTGACTTGACAAAGTACCTAGTTTCCTAGATAAGAAATCAAAAAGAATTACAATACATTTATTTCTTTAAGGGATTATTTGAAATTATGTATAAATCTATTGGAGGTCCTTTTGGGTATTTTTTAAATTTAGATAGGTCCACATAAATCTTTCATGGCCCTTTGTCTTTTTGCTTCTATAGCCCATTGCCTGTCCTTTGATTCTGTGCAATTTTCTTAGTGAACCAATATTTACATGAACCAATCATGACATCTTTTGTGATATTTCTTTTGCAATGTTAAAAAAGATTAGAGTAATTGTAATGCCAAAATTACTCTGTAAAAATTTATTGCAATGATTTACAAAGTGCTATGATATAAAACAATGGGGAAAAAAAGGGAGAATAATTGCCTTCATGTAAAACCGTATTTGTGATTTAACTCACACATGGGTATTCCATGTGTTTTTATTTTGGGAAATGTGCTACACCATTGTTTTCTATAATGTCTGCCACATGCTGCCCGTTACTTTTGCACAGAATAGCATTTTGTAGTTTAGACAAAATAAAGATAGGTTGTTTTCATATTTGTAGAAAAACTAATGTTTTGATGGTTAAAATACTGGCATAACTCACATAATTTCTGGTTGAAAGGGCCAGTGAAGAGCCAAAAATGTCTTATCTGTGGGATTCTGTGCTGTCTAATGAATATTTTTATGTACCCTGGGTTTTCTTAGCAAGTTCTAAAAATATTTCTGCAACGCTAAAGTGTTTGTATGTAACTTTGCAAATTTATGAATGGAATTATCAGTTTGGTTTAAGATCACTAAGGCTGAATTCCTAATCTCTTTTTCCCCTTGACTCTGTCACATTGGATTACATCACCAGAGACATGAAGTCTGGACATCTCTGACTTCACCTTTTCTTTCCTTCATGACCTGTACATCCAGATTACCATCTGTGTTTACCATGTCTATTACATACATTTTCGTCTTTCTCCAAAAGCAAAGGATCTTCAGGTCCACTCTCATTTCATACCCCACACACTGCAGCTTGTTTTTTCTGTTCTTAATGTCATACAAATGCTTTCCTTCAAAATGTTTCTGCTAGACTCATCTTGATTCTTTCTTCACCCCCTTCTCCTCAGCTGTTAATTTTCTTTCTTCTGCTTAATAAAACCAGTGTTTACCAGTATGTCCTCTCAATATTTTAGTAAACACTATTTTAATAAGTTCTGCTTTTCTTTATTCTTCCTCATCCCTATAACCCATGCCTTTCTATCCCCTCCACCTCCTTTTTTTAACATAGGACTTGGAGCTTGAAGAAAGAAAAGGTTTTCTCTGCCTGTTTAATAGCACAGCAGGACCTGGGTATTTTGCCTTTAGGAGCTAAAGTAAAGTAAATGAAGGTTAATCAATGCAAATTTTGACACACAGAACAGAGAGGAGGAAGGATAGCCGAATTCATATAGCAATGGTCTGAAACGTATTTTTTCATTAATCTGCTGTTAGATGCTTATCCAGTGATGTGTACACTATCTGTATTTCCTAAGATTTTGGCCTGTAAGAGCTGATAACACTGGACCTGCCACCTTAGTCATGTCTTGATTTTAAATTTTATCCACACTACATTTTTCATGGATTCTCATAGTAATTTAGAAAATAGTCCTGAAATGTTATTCACTAAAAATTTAGTTTTATTTTTTCACTTCTATTTTTCCACCTCAGCTTTATTTTTTTAACCTCATGCCATTGAAACACACGTAGACCAGCTGCTGCTGCCATCACAGTATGCTTTACATGATTATGTACTTTTTGAAGTTAAATTATCAGAGAAAGAAAATTTCATGGAAGTAACTGAATAAAGTGTATCAGATGGTATACTTTCACTTGATTCTTGCTTCCTTCTTAATAAGTGCTTTCACATGGAGGCTCAATGAAGATGAATCATTGTCCATGACTATTTATCTTCTGATTTGGAAATGGATATGTGCCTCCCCTGGTCTTTTTGGAAAAGACCTTTAGGATTTGATTAAAAGGAATGAAATAAGGAATTATTCCATAAAGCAATAAAATGTAGTGCAGCATTCAAAACTGTGCTTTGGACTATGTTGGAGAAGAGTAATTCTTCCATATTCTCACAGTTTATAAAAAATTATTTTGCAAAAATTTTTTTTTATTATTTTAAATACAGGAAATCAAATAGGTACATGGAACCAGAAATTAGCTGACTTATGAAATGAAAACTTCCTGGGGACAAAACGGCTTGTGACTTTGTATATTGTTCGGGGGAGAATATCAAAATTGTGTAAAATTTTGTCACTGCTTTCATCCTGGTACCTAAATATGAAATAGTGGTTCTCTAAATCACAGTGTTGAGTTCAGGGTACAGTAATTGCAGGAAAGGCTGAAATAACAAGGATGCTCTGATCATACCATCTGTGCAAAACCAGAAGTGTCCTTATGTCTCAAAACTGCTTTCTAAGTTTCTCAAAATGCCAGCTGAGCAGCTGGAGTAGAAGGCATGATGTGTCATACTGGCTAGAAATCTTTAACAGTCCAAACAAAATCTTGATTAATCTCTCTGGTGAACTAATACTTACATTGTCTACAGCCTAATAGCAAAAAGCTAACTTAATAGAACATTATAAACTGCAGGAGGACCTTAATATTTTGGAGGTGGATTTTTTCCTCTTGGCTCCACATAAAAGAGTTTTTCAGAAATGTTTTTAACCAGCTAATTTCTTAACACAAACTGACTTTTTTTTTTTTTTTCATTGGTTCCATCTGGAATCTTTTTGCTAGTAAAACCTGTGAAAAGTTTCATCTCAGAGAGAGTGAGAAGCAGAAAAGAAAAATTATACCTCAACTATAAATTGTAACTAGTCTTCTGTCATAGTTTCTATAGATTCTATGTTCCCACAGTGTCTTGAACTCAGAGTTCTTGATTTTGTTTTAATTAAAAAAATAGAGGTTTATTAACAGCGGTAGAAAATATATTTTTGATGACAGAAGAGGACCTTTACGATCATCTAGCTGATCTTTGTAACACAAGATATTTTATTTGAAAATTTGTGCATTGAATTTGAAACTTTGTGATTCGATGGGAACATAGCTCTTAAAAATATATAATGTTAAAGTTTTAAGGTTATAGATTATCAGCTTCCCCATTAACATGTTATTTCACTGATTAATTTTCTAACCACCTGCAACATCCTAGGCACATTTCTTTTAAAATTTTCATTAGATAGGTGGTTTTAATTTGCCTAGTTCTTGCTTTATTTGCTCTTGTAGTTCATTATCCTTTTGTCTTCTTTATCAAAACCACCATCTTCAGAAATCTCTCCCTATATGTACTTACAAAATATGATCAAGTCTACCTTGCAATTCTCTTTAAAAAGCTAAACAAATTGAGCTTATGTAATTAATGTGAGGCTGTCTCTCAAGACCATGCCATACTCTGTTGCTTGTTTTTGAACCATGTCCATGCTTATAGCATAATTTTAATTGGACAACATTTTTCAAATCTGAATTCAGTGTTGTATCTTGTAGAAGATATAGCACCTTATTCATTACTTTGCTGCAGTTGCCTAAGAGTTTAAAATACTACCAATCTTTTTTGGATATCACATTATAAAATGGATATATTAGTGTGTCATCTCAGGCCCAAGACTCATTTGCTTTGTCCATCTTATTAGTGCTTGAAACTTGCTGAGACAAAGGCATATGACTTCAGGAACGTACCTGAATCTTGCCTGTCCTTACACAGCTGTGATTGGTAAGATGTCCAGCAGTACAGCAAAGATAAAGAAAATGGGACTTGTACTTATAAAAGGACTATGTGTATGTTGTCCTTGGCCACTTCAGTGTGAGGGGAAAAAAGAGTAGTTTATATGACCACTTACGAAATCCTGGTCCTGATGCTTGAGTCTGTTGACTAGATGAGTCTGAGGCCTCACCTTGGACATCAGCCAAGCTTTTCAGGTAGACCTGATATACTATGCACATCTAGCATTTCAGAGAAGCAAAGCATCCATAACTATTCTGCAGTCACATTTTCCTGTATATTATACATTAAGAAATTAGGATGTTTAGAAAATATCCAACTCACAGTGGAATTTCCTGAGTTGTTGAAGGGAATTGACTATATAAACTGAGTCTTTTCCCCTTTTGTTCTGTAGCCAAAAAGCTGTTGTTATTTTATTAACAAAAAAATAAATCATTATAAACAATGTTAATGCTGAGGTTGAGTAGGTAGGGCTGTATAGCTGGGAGAAGCACAGTGACCCACAGATGTGATAGAAGTGAGAAGAGCATCTTTGATTTTCCAAAGCTTATAATCAGTTGTGTTTCACAGCACATTTCACATGATTCAATCTAATTAGCTATATTATGGAATGATCTTTTAAAGGATCTTGAAAAGTTTTGTATTCGTGCCCACGGTGCAGTAATGTGAACAATAAAGAAGTGACTTCAGTTTGTTCATATGCTCTGCAGTGCCATCTACAGTATTTTGATCAAGACTGAACCACTTCACAGGAAATAATGCATGTTGCTCTATAAAGGAAGAGTAAAGTGGAAAGTGTGAATATATCAATATAAACAGACATTAGAGAACCGAACTAAAAGTTAGCAAAGGACTTTACCACATTAAAACTCTATTCCGAACTATTGTCATCTTTGATTTAAACATGAAATGTTATTAGAAAGAGTTTGAATTGTTTAATGACATCTGAACATAATCAGTAAATTTTAACTCCCATAATACTGAAAAAAGTGACAGGATGCCATTTAACAGGAATACGGCATCATCATGGAAATGACAAGCATATGAATTTCAGCTTTTAAAATAAATATATCCAGGTTGCCTTTCTTTGCCTTCTGCCTTCAATCTTTACCTTTCTAATGTTACATTTTCACACTTTTCTTCATGTCTGTGAGAAGCAGAAATGTAAAATAATACACAGAAATAAGTTTTGTCCTATGAGCTTTAAAAAAAATATGAGCTTAAATATGAGCTTTTTAAAAAAGCATATGAGCTTTTAAAAAACTCATAAAGAATTAACACTAAGATTTTGAGAATTGGCAGTGCTATTCCAAATGTTGAGAAAAAATAGCTTTTAAGTTATAAACTAAGATTTCATTATATTTTTATTGAAATATTATGATACTTGACCTCATTTGAACTCTATTTTTCCTATGGTTTGGGGGTAATTTTTCATTTAGAAGCAAGTTTCATTTTATGATTTCGTAACTAAAGCTGTTATAGTCAGGATACAATTTTTCCCCCCTTAAAGTCCTGATGTTTAAATACTAAACCAAGAGTGCTCCGCACAGTGTATATACAGATGAAAAGTTTTTATTCATTAAAAAAGGTTTACCAGGTCTCTAGAAAATTTATTACTGAATAAAGTAAGCAGTGGTGAACATTTTTAATTAGAAGTTGGTTTTAATCATTACAACTAAAGTAATTTTTTCTTGACCACTGAACTTAGGAGTAACTTTGAAAGTATTTTTTTAAATTTAAAAAAAATGATATATAGAACAAAGACATTACCTATCAATTTGCCTGCTTACTACTGTGGAAAAGATTCATGATAACATGTATGCAAGAACTTGCTTTTCAAGTAATTAATCAAAAAGTAAAATTGTTGTCAGTGAAATATGAGGGCATATTGTTTACTGCCTTCTAAATGTAGAAAAACAACTTTTTGTAAAGTTTGAGTGGGAAGAGCAATTTGTTTCTTGCTTAAATACTACCAAATATACTGAGAACACTGGGTCCCACTGTAAGGTCAGAACAATTATAATGTTCTTCACTGATGATAAATGAGAACTCAAAATTGGAGCTTATCATTGTTGTGCAACTTCGGTATAACAATTAAAATGAAAGTTTCCTATGTTACATACCTCAGGAGCTGGCTCTAACAATTGACTTAATCATAAAATTCCTAGGGATCTTGTTATCACAGTAAGTTATCTGAATACTAAATTCAATGTCAGAACTAATTTATTTCATAAAATCTATGATTTGCCTGTAAATCATTAAAGGGACCTGTAAGGTTCTGGTATTCCCCATGAGCACATGGGATATACTAATGGATGTAAGTCCACTCTCATGATGTGTGAGGGCCTGGAGGCAGGATTCCTGTATGGAACCTGAACATAGGTCCTTTGACCATGGTTATTAGATATCACCCATTAGGAAAGAGGCCAAGGCACAGATCTGGAAGTGGTTGAAGTGAAGATTTAACATCAGATTGACTGGACAAGTCTTGTTGGTTTTTATGATAAATTAAAATAATAATAAAGTAATACCTGTACTACATGTACATATGAAAATAATGATAATACATGTAATACATTTATATGTAAACATAAATGTCTTTCTCAACTGGAATAGAGTGTTTAGACATAAATACAGGTAATTATTTTAAACTATGTATTAGCAATTCCCTGTCACCTTCCCTAAATTGTATGTATTAGCAAACCCCTACCTCCTTGTTTTAATTGTCCTGTCTGCAGTTTATGATTCAATGAATTAAAAGCAATTCTAATAAAGTTATAGTTCAGCTTCTTAAAATTGTATTTGAGTCTTGTAAAAATAAGGACTACACGTATTTGTTTTCTTTTTGTATTTTAGATGTCTCTTGCACTGGACCTAAAATTGCAAGAGAAGCACTTCCCTTTGCGTGGTCTCTCTGAGTGAGCCAAAACCACATAATGATGGAAACCTCAAAAGAAAGCTTATTCTTGCAAAAAAAAAAAAACCACAAAAAACTAAAAAAAACCCAACCAAAAAAAAAACTAAAAAAAAAATTTTGTGGTTGCCTGCAATGTTTTTCCTTAGCCTGTTATTTCAGGATAGGAGTGGGTACAAGGATGTTGTTCTTTGGGTAATGTGTGGGTAGTGATTACTATTGCAAAATCTTACAGTTTGACTGCTTAGCTGACAAAAACAGGGAGCATACAACTACATGAGGACAAAAAAGGCAGGGAACCAACCCAAAAACTCTCTTTTTCTGTTTTAAACAGTCAGGAACAATAGCCAGTGAGTCTGTCAGTGACTATACAGCCTGGGAAAAATGCCACATATACACATCTTAAATGCGAGAATTGTCACAGCCTCCAGCTACATTGGGATGAGGAGCAGTCAGCACAGCTATGACTCTGCCACAGGACACAAATAGTAGTCAGGATACCTGCACTGTTCAGTTCTCAATGTGTGAGTTACTTTCAAGTGTAGAATGACCTCTGTCCGTAAAAAGTGACCAAACTCTTTCTTGAAATGTATTTTTCCAAATGTGCAAACGTTGCTGTTCTTTCTCATAAGTCACTGCTCATCATCTTCACAGTTCCTTCATGGATCTAGCTTCATGGATTCCAGTTGCAGGTGGCTCAGAAAAAACTGGTTTTTTATGAAAATGCACTGAAATGGCTGTATTATTCAAATGAGTACTCCTGTAAAAAAACTTAGACCTTTATTCATGCACACCCTTTTAACCAGATGAAAGCTCCTCTAAGTATGGATGGAGTTATGTACAGTTCTACTGTGCCTTTAGAAATGGAGACTGGAAGTACTGTTGAACAGCTTTGGGAAGCTAGAACATGAGGATAAATCTTAAAAAATCAAAACAGCTAGACATGCAACAGCAAGCATAATTCCATCTAAACAATTTAATAGACTAGTTGTGATCTTTGTAATTAGGGAATATTTAGGAAATTTAGATTAACAAAACAGGACCACATGTGTAGGCATATTTTGCTGCTTTGGTTAGTGCTGTCTGCATTATCTCCTGACTTGAGGGATTGAATCATGACCCCCATTGCTGTGGCAGCTAATAAACAGATAGGCCTCGAACCCTTCAAGGACTCCACCTTGTCAAGTTAGAAACCTGGCAGATTTCCATCAAGAAACTCTTTTATGTTACGTTCCAACTCTACATGTATGGGTCTTTTCAATAGCCTATCCTAGTTTACTGGTTTTCAGTGTCTGGTGTTGTACAGTTGGTTAGTTTGTTCCATATTTGAAATGCTTCATTCCCCTACTTTTTGTATTCCTTTTAACTTAATTTACACCTATTATCTATTACTTCTTTGGGGAAAAGCAAATGAAAACAACAACAAAAAAAAACTAAAACACCTCTTGGACTGTGATTCCTCACTGTTCAAGTCATGGTATAATCCTTAAAGAATCCGCTAAGGATATAGAGCTGGCAGCACTAAGCACAGAGGAACCAAGAGTGCAAGGTAGTCTCAGACAAGTAAAATATGTACAAAAGACAAATTTAATTCCTGAAGGTGGTTGGTTATGTGATTGTCATGAGAATGAGGAAAGAGGAAATAAGAGACAGGTGAAAAGACCAGAAAGGGTTGATTTATATAGGTATCCAAAATTTTCTTACTAAACTTCTTAATGCCCCAAGATTCGTGTTTTTCCTATAAAAAAATCTGTTTCTGCTAACTCTGTTGGCAGGAAAATAAATAAAAATTCAAATTGTTGAACCAGCCTTGAGCAAATTGGACTGGGTTGGAGGAGAAAATTTCATCCCCTTGTTTCAGCTCTGAATAAGTTTAAGCTGGCAAAACTGGAACAAAAGAATCTCAAACAATAAATTACCAGCCACCAGAATAATAGCATAGAATCATAGAAAAAAATATGACTGGAAGGGACTTCAGTATATTATCTGGTCCAATCTCCTGCCTTAAGGCAGGATCAAGAATACATATGTCACTCCTGACAGAAGTTTGGATAATATCCTGAAAAAGGTCTACAGTAAAGCTTAGTGTTTCCCCAGAAAATCTCTCCAAAAGCCCTGCAATCCTTGCTGTTACAAGGTTTTAGTCTTACCTATAACATATTTCTTTCTTTAACACCTTAGCTTAAGACTTTTTGTTATTTAAATAGTATGATCATAGGCAATACATTGGAGGCAAAGTTAATGCAGGTGATTAGGAAAAGAATGCGATATACATCATTGAAAAATGGAATGGATTTTTGTAGAAATTAAATTATAATTAATCTTACATTTTTTTAATAATAATTCATCATTAATTGCCCTAAGTCTTACAGTGGTTTGTGTTGGTTGGAAAATGTAAATACAAGGAGTGGGAGAGATTATGCATACCTTCTATGAGGTCAAGTCTGGGTTGGTGAGGAAAGTGAATCCTGACTGTAAGATCCAACACTCACTAATAGTAAATGAAAAACTAATGTACAAGACTCCTTCTTCAAAATATACAAAAATGGTTGATTTCACAGACAGCGTTAGTTTTTTGAGTTGTTGATTCTGGAATCGAAGCCTACTGACTGATTCAGAAAAAAAAGAACCTTGCAGTTCATCTTTAAATAAATTATTCTTTTATTATATTCACTATAATATTAGCTAGAAATGTGACCTTGACTATTCTAGCAAGAAATCTGTTTTCTAAAAATCTCAGAGATTTGCATTCTGACTCTTTAAGTATATATGCTTCTATATAATATTTCTGAAATACTAATAAGAAATTTAAAGTAGCTTTGACAGTCAACACAAGAATTACATTTTGCAAAAGTTTGCCCATAGTATACCACAGCAGGAAATATAAGATTACTGTCTAACTGTGCTGCACTGGAAGTTTAAATAAAGAACTGATAAAGATATAATTAAAATCTGGCAATTTAAGTATATCTCATAAATTATTAAAATCTCACTCCTTCATATCTTGCTGTAATTATTCTGCTGTACTCCTCCAGCTCTTGCAATTACTCTTCACAAGGCCAGGCTGACACCTAAAGGGGCCATCTGCAAACCTCAGATAAGGGCCATGGCTCACTTGAGCAGCTGTAGGGTGGGTGGAAGAGGGTAAGGCTGAAGCCTCTGGGCTCTGGGAATATCTTGGCATTCCTCGTGATACGTGGGAGAGCAGATGGATTTCTGTATTTGGTTTTAATATATGGACCTATATCTTGATTGAAATGAGCAGAATTAAACCTTCCAGAGAAACATGTTCCTCTTCAATAAATGTCCCAGTCCTGGACTGACTAAAGTCCTGGACTTTTACCCATTTGTAAAAATGACTTGTTTACTTTGAGGCATGAGTCAGAGGCTGTCTGCTATAAAACTTTCATGATCTTAGAACTGAGCCCTATGAAAATTCAAGGTAGCTCCACAGCCAGCAGAGGAGACATGCTATTTTGTCTGTGTAACTGACTAGTAAACTGCATGAAGTGACTTCTTTGTCTCATTTTTATCTAAAAAATCTTTTTTAGATAATTTTCTGATTGCCCTGTTTATGCATCTGCTTTGACCATGTGCAGGTGCACCGACCGTAGCTGAGCTGCGGAGGCAGAAATAGAGGATTGCAAGAAGATTTTAGTTTGGATATTTAGTTAGACTACCAACATTTTGATTGAGATGGTGTTGTCAGGGCAACACATGGGACTGTGACTGCCAGGGAGCTCAGGGGCAACCCTGTGGGAATGGCAGAGGAGGGACTGGTAGCCTGTCATTTTCTACCACCTTAGCCAGGAGCAGGGTGGCTGGGGAACCATTGGGACAGCCCTATCCCCGTGTTTTGGGCACTTCCCTGGAAATGGCAGAGGACAAGGCAGGGATGGGATGCAGTCCCAGATCGGTCCGGCTAAAAGGGCCAGGCTGTGGGGAGCCAGAGACTGGCCTTGCAGCAGCATTTCTGGGGCAGGAACAGATGGCCCCTGGTCCTTGAGGGGAGGGGGGGAGACCAGAGGACTAGGCAGAGGCAGACAGAGCTGGTGGCGGGGCCCTTGGGTCCTTAGCAGTAAGCTCTAATTTTGTTATTTCAAATGTCACACTGGGAATAAAAGCTTTCCTTATTATCAGTTTTGTAAACACTCCTTATGTTGGTCTTATTTTAATGTAAACAAGAAAATGTTCAAAATACATTGGAATGTTAGAACAGTGAATAACTTCAGGAAATCAAGTGCTTTTCAGCTTCACGTGTCACTTGTATTTCCTCAGAGCATGTGTCTCTCTCTAGGGAAGTTCTGCCTTAAACAGTATTAGTCAGTAATCCTCGCAATGCTCATGCTGAATTTTAAGTGTGTCAAGGTAAATGTGCACTAAACATCAAAGGGCTTGTGGAGTCAAAGTCTGATGTTGAACTTGGTGAAAGCATTCGCTCTACGAAGAGAGAATTGCCAATTAATGCTAAGACCCTGTCTTGTGTTAGTCATCTAGAGGAGACCATGGTGGGACTATGACTCCTTTTCTTAACAGAGGTTCTGCTTCACTTTAGTAAGAGGAAGCATTCACACCTAGCAGGTGTGGGCACTGACCTTCCTCTATCATGAATGCAGATGTTTTGGGTGAAGGAATGGTAATTCTGAGTTTCTTTTAAGTTTTGAATTATTCTTTGATAAAACTTTTATTCCCTTACTATTTCTTAAATTAGAATGTGAAGCTAGTGTCTTAACCTGTGAGAAGGAGTAACTATCCCCTGCTACTCACTGACATTGTGTCTGACAGAAGGGAATTTCAACAGCAGGATATTTGGAAAGAGCAGAAGTAAATTGCTTTCTTCTTTGGGAGCAAATGTGAGCAGGGAGCAAAGCTGTGTTTTGAGTGACTCAAGGCTAAATCTTCCTAGCAATGTCTTTTGTTTCCTTTGAGAAGTGCTGGCGAGAGACAGTTGGTGTTTACTTCGTGTTTCATGAAGTTTGTGTACGAATGAAACTCTTTGTGCTATATTACAGACTTTATGTAAAAAAAATGAAAAAAAAAGCTTACTCATGTGTTTGGACTAACTTACTTATCTTGCCTGTGTAAAACATACCTGTTCTAAGAAATTACTCTTGGCTTAGTTGTGTACCCAAAACTTTTGAACATTTCCCAATCTAAGACATTACTCTTTAACTGTGGTATATTTTCCTGGTCACTTATAATTCTTGCTTGTAGCTCTTCCCTAAAATTTTGAAACATCCCTCTAGGTTGAATATTTTTTGTTACAGAATTAGTAATGAGAGAGATACATAGAATATATTTGAGTGCACATGGATGTTTCTATGTGAAACAACTGATGAAGCAGCAAATATTTAGTAGTGTAAAGTATCATGAAGAAGAGAAGCCAGAATAAAAATTTAAGGCCTAAATAATCCACTGTATTCAGTTGTGGCTGGGGGCTAAGCTCTCCCATGGTTACGTAATAAAAATATTAATGCTTTTATAAGGAGAAACAAACACTGTGAATAACAATAAGCAATAAAAATATTAATAAATAAGTAAAGCAAACAGAATCACAGGTCTGGGTCCTGGGGTTTTTTTAACTGTATTGAGCTGACTTTTGAATTACATAAAACATTCCAGTAGATACATGCATTCATTCCCATTTTCTCTCCTGGCATTATACATACACAGTACTTGTTCAGTGTCTTATTTTATAATTTCCTTCAACTGACAATGCTACCACCTTAAGTTTTCTTTGATGTCTCTTTAGAAAAAGTTCTAAATTATTTTAAATACCAAATATCTGGAACTTAGAAACTAAAGCCATACAGGAATTCTCTGTGTGTGCAGCTTTTGATAACTTTGACCAAAATCTTATTTGTTTTTGTGTGGTTTTTCAAGACAGAGTTCAAGCTAAAAAAAAAAAAAAGGGAAGTCTCTCTATGGTTTATATTGAATATCCAGAGTTCAAACAGAAGTGCTATTCAAATTAAGTCTTTCTGAAAAAATGCATCAGCTATGCTGAAACCTTCCATGTCACCAAGTATATACTAACACCAAAGTTTAAATTTAACCTGCTTAAACTATCACCACTTCTGGTTTCCAATTTTCTGTTACAAGTATTCAAATTCCACCTAGCCTTTCTGGGTCTGACACAAAGTGCCAGAAGTGTGAGTAAAATTAATCACCATGACTAAACAGAAGCTTTTCGGTTAAAGCAGTCACCTTGAACATATGAAGTCCAATTTTAATTTTTCATTCTGCCTAAGAGAACCTAAATCTCCACTTACCTTCTTGGGGAGTATCCAAGATACAAGGCATTTTCAGGGTAGACTCTTTCCATTTCTTCTAGTGCCTATTTCATTTGGCATGAAATTTTTAGATACTTAATGAAGTGGGGACTGAAGTGTAAGCTTCACCCTCGCAGATACACATCTCTTCCTTTTTTTCACTTCTGTCTGGCTTAATGAATATTGAATGTTGTCTGTGTAGTGAGATAGTTTCAATACCAAGCGAAAGAACACTGTGTGAGGCCATGCTGTGATCAGAGCACTCACCTGGAACTAAGAGCTGTGGGTGTAGGTACTCAGTGTCATCCTCAGTCCTAGCAGGCAAGTAGAGATTACTTGCCGCAGGAAGCAGGTATTAACCGCAATAACACAGCCTCCTCTTACTCCAGAAGTTTATGAGGACAGTATGACTTAAAGTTCTCTTAACTGCCAAGCTCCAGAGGAAGCTTTTTTTGCAGACACAAGCAGAGACAAATGCCTCTTTCCAGTCCATAATAAGGTACTTCTCTTCTAGGCAGGGGGAGACTTGGGCCTTGTCTTTTTGTTTGATATTTCATGCTAAATGATTTATGCATGTTTCCCATCAACAATCTGGCTTTTATGGGTCCGTGTCTTAAGATTTATCTTTGTGCATGTAAAAACAACTGTGTTTAGACTGGCTTGTTAGGATGTCTCCTTTGAAACTGCAGGACATAAGAAATTGCGATGTTATATCACATTATTTTAAAATCTTATGTGACTGCAGTGCTCACACCTTTCATTCATATTTGCTCAGCCTGGGACAGACTCCAGCAGCTCAATACTCTAGCGTAATTTGGCTGACAAAAATAAATTGCAGGAGCTGTGTTCCAAGGGACGTTTCCTGCCAGGAAAGCCATTGCTACAGTTATGTGACAGCTGCACTATTGTATTCCTTACAATTTCTGAGACAGCAGTCTCCAGAGAGAGACGTCTCACCATTACACACCTCAGGGGAATATCCTGTCAGTCTGCTATTCCCAGAGCAGGCTCAAGTGTGTGTCTCTACGTATACCAACCACGTACAGCCCTGCAGCTTTCTGTGCACCTGCACTTCACTTTCAGGGCCTTGAGAGGCTGTCCATCAGTACTTCCATTTAGCAGCTCAAATGGGGCATTTCAATTTCTGATGGGAAATCTGGAAAGAATTTTTGAAATTCCCATATGTGCACATTTAATCTTTTATAAACTCAAATTTCACTGCAAGCAAATGTGGCACGTCTCCGACTTGTGCATGGATGGCAAATGTGAGCTTGTTCCGCCCCTGATGATTCTTCTGGGATGTGTCCATGTGGCCACATTAACATGGTTCTGACCCTGATCTAACATGTTTTGCCTTTGTGAGGGGGTTTTACCTTTAATCCGGCCATATCTTGACTGCAGCTTCCTGGCTTTCATGGGGTTAGGGAACAATCAGCTTAGCCTCACAAAATGCATTTGTAGTTTTAGGTTGATTTCCTTCCTATCTGACATGAAACAACTTCTATTCTCCTAGTCATCCATGAGCCCCCCTGGACTCTTTGTCTTCCTATTTTTGTGCAATCTATCCTGTTTAAACTGGCTTTGATTCTCCCCATGGGAGCCAGTTAAAACCGTTAGGGTTCCTTGCTGTGGCAAGTGTTTCTTAATGATGACAAAATGTGTAAACTCTTAGGCAATTATTAAGGTTTCCTCTTAATTTCTCTAGATGAATGAGAGAAGTAAAACTGGCTGATCCCAGACACAAATAGAATTTTGTAATAAAGATTGAAATCATTCAATTAATACAGAAATTTATGGTTTTAATTTCTTACACATACAGAAGTGTCAGTTGTGTTATGCGGTGTTACATTTGTCCCTACTGCAGTGTCAGGTACATTGCATTGTCCAGGAGCAGAAAGAAGTGATGGTTTTCCAATGACATCAATGCATGTGGACCAAGTTCTCTTAGACTCTCTGCAGGCACAGTTGGTATGTGCTTTTTAACCAAAAAAATTGTTCCAGTGAACCTCAAACCTGCTTTGAAATACTTTCTGCTATTTTATTCACAGACAATTTATTTGAGCAGCAAGTGGCAAAAGAGTTGAAATATGTCAAAAGACACAAACTCTTTTACATAAGCCAAATCCTATATTCTATATATTTTTTATATTTAAGAATCTCCTGTAAGTGAAACCACTTTTCAATAATTTTTGTCAACTTCTGTCTGAAGTTAATTGCCCAGTCAATTTCTTCTGCATATTTTCCTGTTCTTTTTCTGTTACATTCATAAGTACTCCATGCACCTTTTATTTGTGATGTAATGAGCATCACCAAAGAATTTCTTCCTTGTACTAATTTTTCTTTATACCAAAATGTCCTAAATTCTTAATGGGCAACTACAATTCAATCTCATCATGCTGTTCAGTTTTCCTCCTCTTTCTGTCTATATAATTGCATGTGAGAGGAGGCAAGCACACATTTCCGTATTCCAGACTCCCCCTACTCTGAACTGACTGGCAGAGTCTGTTATATTATTCCTCCCAATACAGTCTATAAGTTGTCTAAAATGTCACTACCTTGTGAGAGACGGTAAAACCACAGAATTTTAAAGATTTTCTGTTCTAGTGTTATTTCAATAATTCATTTTGAAATATATGCATATATAGCAAACTAAATTATAATATTGTATATATGTATCTATTTCTAGGTATGCAGTGCTTAAATTGCATAGATCACTACATAACACTGCATAGCTAAACTGTTGGATCTATATGATTTCCTTGGGGAATTCCGTCCTTAGAAGAAAGGATATTCTTTTTCATTGATAGTATAATTATTATTATATCCTAATGTCTTGCATTTATGTGTAACTGAAAAGTCTATGGAAGATTTGGAATAACCAGAATGAATACAAAACAGCAAACAAGATGAGTCAGCCAAGAGCATCCTATCTTGTATGACTGTACATTTATGAATTCAACGGGATGCTCTGAAGCTGACCAGATGTGCTGCTGCTCAACCTATGAAATTAAATTTAATGTATACAAATGTACAGTAGTGCATAAATAAGTGATTGTAAATTTATCTTATTATTTGAATCATATAAAAGCAATTAAAATTAAATGCTGTACTTAAAAAGATACATGAAAAGATACATAATGCAACGGATGGAATGGCTTCACTCAAAATAACATTCCCTTAACAAAATTGTCCTTTTGGGCAGAAATAAATCCCTGCATTCAAAATTCAGAGTTTAGATTTATAGTGCTATGCATACATTTTGAAGGTACTCATCATTGTAGCAAACCAGAGTGACTGTGTACAGCTATTAGACATATATTTCTACATATACATAGATCACTGTAGTACAGAGATACTATGAAGAATGAGAATGTTTTCCTTTGATGCTTTCCTGTACTTTTACACTTGCAAATTGTTTGAGTCTGCTATTCTGTGTTGTTGTGGTCAGACACTAAAGATGATTTTAATCAGGAAATTTCCAGGGCCAGTTACTTACCAAAATGGAAATTCAAGTATACTATGTTAATCAAAATATTCTTAGTCACATGCTCATTAGTTCCTCCAGCTGTGTAAGGATTTTTCTCTCTGTCCTAGTTTCAGCTGGTATATAGTTAATTTTCTTCCTAGTAGCTGGTATAATGCTGTGAGGTTTTTTTTTTATTTACTTTGGGCACAATGTTGGTAACACACTGATATTTTACTTCCTGCTAAACAACAGTGTTTACTCTGAGTCAAGGAATTTTCAGTTTCCCATGCTCTGCTAGTGAGCAGGTGCACAAGAAACTGTGAAGGAACACAGCTGTGAGCTGAACAGGCCAAAGGGATGTTCCATACCATAGAACATCATGTTTGGTATATAAACTGGGGGAAGTTGTCTGGGAGGCACTGATCACTGCTTGGGGACCATCTGGGTATAGGTCAGTGAGTGTTGTGCAATTGATAGAGCATCACTTGTCTTTCTTGAGTTCTATTCATCTTTCATTTTGTCATCTCCCTTTAATAATAATAATGATAATAATAATATTTTGTTGTTAGTGTTATATTTTACTTTATTTCAATTATTATACTGTTCTTTTCTCAGCCCACAGGGTTTACTTTTTCCTGATTCTCCTCCTCATCCTATCAGAGGGAGGACAGTGAGCAAGTAGTTGTTCAGTACTTAGTTGCCAGCTGGAGTTAAACCATGGCACGTCCTCCTTCAGTATATATAGTAATAATTCCTCTCTAATTTTTTGCTAATATTATTGCTCTTTATTACAGCATGAATTGAATTGTTCAGTACTGAAGATGGATATATTGATCACTATGCTCCACTACGTCCCTATTAGAATGTCTATGTATACAGGATCATGTCATTGTTCATCCTATGAGAGATTTGGTGAATATAGAACAGAAAGAGTATTTGTGAAAATTTAGGTAGTGATCTTATGGTATTTTCTCATTTTTTATGACTGATGTTCGTTTCATTTAAAGCCCCTTCTCCTTACACCTCAACTTGAAACATATCTTCATATATGTCTCCTTTATTTTTAATTTAAGTTTTTATATGATATTCATTTTTTGAGTTCTCTCATTACAGTTCAGTCACCTGCTATCCCTTAAATTCTTTGAGCCATTTCTGGTCTTGATAGGTCTTTTTGTGTAATTTAAAGAATAATTTTCTGATACTTGGGTATGAACATAAGTACATCAAATCCATGAGGTAAAATTATAAAATTTTTCTTGGAAGCAATAACATCCAAAAATATCTGAAGAATTCTAATATCTCTTTCATTCTTAATAATAAAAAGATTGAACAAAAATAAGGTTGGTGGTTTTTGGTATTGGTTTTGATTTTTTTTTTTAAAGAGAGAATTGTAGCTGCACAGACTGGATTCAAGAAATAACACCTTGCTATTGAAGATAACAAACTGCTTGCATTTTATTCCTGTCCTTGGAAGAACAACCATATATGCAACATCCAGTACAAAGATTCCAGGCTCTTACAGGGCCTGTTTTATTTTCAAAACCAAATAAATATGGTTTTGTTTGCTCTTTGTTTTCCTTATTAATGTATTTTACAGTATTTTATTTCCAAATGAGAGGACTGAGAATTCCATAGATTTGTGTATCCCAAAAGCTGAGAGTTCTAAAATGTCTGATTTTTTTTTTAAAATTATTGGAAGGATTTAATCTCCTAAATATTAAAATATAACGGGAATTGGATATGTGGATAGGGTGGTCACTAAAATCCTAGCCTTTTAACAGTGTTTTCCTATGAAGTATGCATTAATTTCTGTAACAGTCTTTAAATCAATTTTATTTCCTTTTAATAATAATCAAAAAAACCCCAAAATGGTTTCCCCAAAATATTTGAAAGTATTTCCCAGTAGCACTTTTTAGAAAGTAATAGATACAATAGAACATGGTAAAACCTTGATACACTTTGATGAGTCAGTAGTATATCCTGAAAATACTGTGTTAGGATTTTTGATGATACATTATGACATAAAGATATCATTATGAAGATTCTCTGTATGATATATTGCAATAATCCCCAAAGCTGTTGCAATATATTTGTCAGTCCAGAGCATTATGAAGCTTCTGTTAAACAGCATTAAGTCACAAGTTTGAATTTTGGTAACTTTCTTAGTACTTGCCAAACATATGTCACTTCTGATGTAGACTTCCAGTGCATACTAAACACACACAGTGGCACATGATATATACCCACTCGCAGGATTTATTTCAGTCAGTCTAATCGTGGAGTTAGAAGCTATTAATTCTAAGGCAGGAGGAAGAATTATACTCTGAAATAAACCAACCTGAGAAGGTATTCTTTAGATTAGATGGGCAGAAATTGCCTCTCTCAGTCTCATGAAATTGTATTTTATTTTGAATGGCTCAAATGCTGACTCTACCATTAGGTGAGAAAAGAAGGACAGAATGAAAATTATAACAACTTTGTGAACTATATCTGTTGACAGTTTGAAGATTATGCTGTTTAAAAGAGATAAAAATATTTTATTGTAGATTACACAATTAAAAAGTTAGAGGCTGAGTGTTTGTTCAATGAAGGTACTTCAGGATATGATTCAACTGGAAACTAACTCTGGGGGGGAGAAAAAAGTTAGTTTGGGACAGATCTGTTCACTGAACCTTTTGAGCACCATGAAAGGCATGAAACTGATGTAAAGCAATTTTGACTTAATCCCCTCTAGATGCAAACCTTAAGAGGATCTCTTTGCCCAATCCGAAGGGCTGGGATTTTTTTCTATGAGCTCAGGACCCCCAAGCTATAATAATTCAACCTTTGGATCATTACTGAGTCACACTATTTTCTGGAGGCAGGCAGATGAAACAACCTAATTCTTGCAGTGAACTTCTTAGACCACCATATGCACTGTTCTCTCCTCTCTTGCTATTTGTCTGGGCTTGCCCAGTGAAGAAAAACTTTGGGGGAACATTTTTCTTCATTAAGTGAAGTACATTTTTTTCTATAGCAGAAGAGATTCAGGTGAAAATATCAATGCAGAGATTAATTTAAAAACTGAATAAAAAATTAGTGGCTCAATTAATTTTTTTACAGTCTATGGAATCTGCATACTGTTCTTGTTATGAACAGGTAACACAAGCTCAGTCTCAGGTAAAAACAGTGTAGCTCATGGGCCATTACTTTGAAGTCTAGACAGCTGAAAATTCATATATTTTCAGTGTTCTCTAGAATGTGCAAACATAAGTACAATTTATTCACATGTTCATGCAGTAGTGATGGCCACTGTAATATCTTTGCAAAGTTATAAGTTGCCTTTCTGAAGAAAAGTACCAAGATCAGTGTTTACAAGGCCATTGTACTGTTCTACTCTTCTGTACGGATCTGAATCATGGGTCATTTACCGCCACCACTTGCGTCTCTTAGAATGCTTCCATCAGCGCTGCCTCCGTACAATCCTAAACATCCACTGGACAGATTATGTGACCAATACGTCTGTCCTTGAACAGGCAGCAGTCACG
>JAWWLV010000088.1:126078204-126101219 GCA_035041135.1 Platyrinchus mystaceus
GCAGGGACTTTTACAAACAATGCAAAAAGCCATTTTTACCACATGTTCACTTTAACCTTAAAATCCCCCTGCTACAGTATACCTCTATCAACTTTAATATTTTTTAAAAAAAAATTGAGAATGTGAGAGCACCTTAAACACAGTCACAGTTTGTTGTCTCACCATGGTCAAATTCTTCACTTTTTCACTTCAGAAAGCCTCCATCACTATTTTCTCTTCTATAACATTTCTTTTCTTTTTTGGGGGGATGAGGACTGTGTCAGGGGTTGGGAGAGAGCAGGGGTAGCAGGAGGAAAGCTGCAAGAGCTTCCATTTGTCATTCCATTAATTCCACTCTCATCGTACAGCTTTGAAGCCTTTCTTCTGCCACCTTCTGTGCAGTTCCATTTGCCACCAGAACTGTACCACACAGAAATTCCTTTTGCCGTAGGACAAATGAATGCAACAAACAAATATCTGAAAGGATAGCTTGTTTCTGACTTAAACTTCCTCCAAATAATACAATTCAGTTGATTTTTGTGTGTGAGTCATATAAAAACTTTGAACATTACTGTTCAGCCAACATTAAGTTGGCTGGAGGAAAAAACTGTCACATGCCGGTCTGTCAAAAAATCAGTTATAGTTATAGATATATATATATATACTATATATATATATATAAAGGTCAGATGTAATCAGTTGCTCAGTCAGTCAAGTCAGACTTGTCTTTAGTCAACTTATTTACAAACAATACATAAAAATTGAGAGTGGAACCTAGACATGCCTATTACCTACTATTGCTCCCCTTTTTCACTCAGGAGTTTCTTATGTATCTCCAAATTGACTTACATCTTTAAATGCAGCCATTTTCTCATTTCTTTCACTGGCATCTCATGGTTCATCTCAGATCCCCCTGCTTTCTTTGGGACTGGGAGCTGATCATTGTCCTGTGTACCTCAAGCCAGCCCAGGTTCCTAATGTTAAACCTCACTGTTGGTCCAAAAACTGGAAACCTGATTGCTAAAATTGTTAAGCTCTGAACTTCTGGGTATTAAGAGGACATCATATGATATCTATTTGATAGTAAAACATCAGTACCTGTGTCAATCTTGAAACATCAACCTGTTTGTGTAGGCTGAAAATATTTTTTACTTCTATTTGAACCAGGGATATCTGGAAAGTGTATTAAACTTTGTTTTTTTCCCCTTACTCTCCCCATCCCACTCCCCTAAGCAGCCCCCGATGCCCCATTAAATATACTGGAACTCCTTTCTATTCAGTAAGGATTTAGTTTCAAAAATTAAAAAGTATGTTCATGGATAATGTTCTGAACAAAAAGCATGTATTGCTAAGCATTACATCATAAGCAGTGAATGGCATTTCTCTTTTCACAATGTGAAAAGAAGAACAAAAAAATGAAGTTAAGGCAGGGGTTGAAAATAAGGCAAAGCCATCCATGTGATAGCATTTAAAGAATTTTAATACAATAATCTTTTCAATAGATGGCTATTTACCTAAGTCATTTATTCATTAGCTTTTCCATTTCCTCTATTCCCTTGTTTTCTTGGAGAAAAAAACCCTACATCCTTCTTGGCTTTCCTATATTCTCCGGTGCTTTGTTTCCTTGGAAACAATATCCATTAACATTCTCCATTTCCTCCTTTGTTGCCATTTTCTGGATACAGTGAGTATATCAAACACTTCTGTATTGTAATGTACCAGAGAGGTAAGAAAAGGCTACAAAACAGAAAATCAGAACCTTTGTTAATCATATAAGGCTTATTTAAAAACTAAAAACAACAGAAAACACTAAACACTCCCATATGTTTTCATGTAAGGTATACAGTCAGGAAAGCATGTATGTGGGAAGTGGGTAGACAATCCCTGTGCAAATACCTGTATTTAACAAGTTACTAGATTTCAGATGACATTGATGTTCCACACTGACACAGATGAAATAGCTTTCCTGTTATTGGTGGCAATAAAACAAAATTGCATCCTACAAGAAACAATACACATGCAATTAAAACTATATCTGCGTGAACCATTTGAAAACAAGTTCTGCTGACTAAGAATAAGAATCTTGAATTTGTTTTAGCAATTAGTAAATGTCTTTTGGGAGCATTTTACTCCTTTCCTTTCATCAGGCTGACACATACGGTTGGATTTTTCTGCCCAAATTGAGATTTTTCACTTTGAATTGTTGAAGTCTGATCCAGTAACACACTTAAAATAACAGGCAGGGAGAAGACAGTTGCAGAAGGTGATTGATTTTAACCTAAAATACATAACTAATATGAACCAAGTTGGACCTTCTGGATTCCTTCATTTCTCTCTATTGACTGAAAAAGGAACAAGGACAAATGTAGTCATATTTGGATATTAGAAAAAGGTTCTTCACCCAGAGGGTTCTGGGGTACAGGAACAGGCTCCCAGGGAAGTGGTCACAGCACCAAGCCTGACAGAGTTCAAGAAGCATTTGGACAATTCTCCTGGGCACATGGTGTAACCCTTGGGGATGGGTGTGTATGGGACTAAAAGCTGGACTTGGTGATCCTTGCTACTCAGCATATTCTGTGATTCTGTGATTCTGTAATATGATTTTAGATATTTCATATTTAGATAAATGAGATGGAGCATATTCATACCCTCTGAAATATACATATACTTTATTGTACTTGTATGTTTTACTTGCATCTCATTAACCCTTTTCCACATTTTTTCAAGAAATTAATGTATTGAAAATTGCCACATCATGCCTCAATCTGGCATGTGGCACTGCAAGGCTGTGCAGTGCTGATTTTTCACGGTATTCCAGAAAAAGCACCTATTGAAAGCCTGCACTTAGAGCTGGGACCAGTAAAGGATCACAGGCAGTACTGAAAGGCCTAAACAAAACAATGATTTTGAAATTCTCTCCTTAGCTGCTGACAGAACCAGAGAAATCTACATTTAGTTATCTTAATTTAAAATTTTTCTGTTTGTCTAGATTTTTGCTTTTGTCTATGCATATGCTGACTAATTCTGTCCCATCAGAATCTAATTTGGATTCCATAAGGAGGTGGAGGCACTCAATGTAATAGATACTCCCCGAACACAAATGCTTAACACTAATGTGTGCTACATAACCTATACTTCCATTGTTAATCTTATTTAAGATTGTGGAAGAGTGTTGTGGCATCAATGGTATTTTTTGTATAAAAGCACTCACTCAAGAGATAAAAAAAACAGGTTCAATATTTTCTAGCATGAAACAGTTCCAGTCCATATCTTTTCTCCTATTAGCTTGTCAGTTCAGCAGAGATATTTATTACTTCTGACTACAGCTATGTGCCTACACAGACATTCAAGACTAATTGAACATCACAAAAAGGGAGAATTATTTCATTGCTATTTCCAATTGCCTATTAAATAGCATCTTTCTATATTTTTTTTTACTGATTGCTTTAATGTGGAAAGAATAAGCATTGCTTGTTTTTCCTCATGTAGGCTGCCACATAGTAGAAAATACATTTAACCTTTTCATTTGGATAATGAGGCTGGTCAGATGTTCATCAACAATCTGTGCAAAGGATCTGTAACGCATGTTTTAGCGTCATTCAAGTTCATGAGACATCCACTCTCTCTACCCATGCATTTCTGTCATCACTAACTTAGATGGCATGTTAGGATGTTCATGTTTTCACATGTATAATTACAATTTCTCAGATAATAAAAATATTCTAGCAGTCTTCATTTAGCATTTGGACTCTGTTGTACTTCACATGAGATATCTACATAGTGTATATGTAGATGTTGCCCATATTATAAATGTTTTAGATATAAAAAGTGGAAGAAAAGGCATGAAGATGAGATTCCTCCAAGGAATGAAGACAAGTTTCACAGGTTTTCAGAAACATGGAAAGACCAGTGGCTAAGACATTAGGCCTTTTCCTGCTTTTATCCTTTATCCTGCTTTCTATCCTTTTATCATCATTTGAGAGGGAGCTGTAATTGTAGTAGCATCCATAATAAGCCCTGTAGGATGACAGAGCCTTTTAAAATCTCCACATAGTTAGAAATTTTAACCCTGTCTCAAGCTGCCTGTTCTCTAACCTCCTGCTCCAGAATGATTGTTCTTAGCTCCTGACTTTCACATCACAGAATCATAGAGTCACAGGATATGATGAGTTCCAAGGGACCCACAAGGATCATCAAGTCCAGCCCTCAGCCCTGCACAGGATCATCCCCAAGAGTCACACCATGTGCCTGAGAGCACTGTCCAAGTGCTTCTTGAACTCTGCCAGGTTTGGTGCTGTGGCCACTTCCCTGGGGAGCCTGTTCCAGTGCCCAACCACTCTCTGGGTGAAGAGCCTCTTTCTCATATCCAACCTAAATCTCCCCTGACACAACTTCAGGCCATTCTGTCAGTTCCTGTCACTGGTCACAACAGAGAAGAGATCAGTTTCTGCCCCTCCTCTTCCCCTCATGAGGAAGTTCTAGACTGCAATGGGGTCTCCCCTCAGTCTCCTCTTCTCCAGAACAAGTGACCTCAGCTGCTCCTCATACTACTTCCCCTCAAGGCCATTCACATGTTCCACACCTGTCACAGCTGGTGTTTTTGAGTATCCTTTACATCAATCATCTTCCCTTTTGCCTATATGCAAAAGGAAAAAGTCACAGTCCTACCAAAAACTTACATAGGTGGCATAACTATACCTTGTTCCCAGCTGCCTTGGTCTTTCAAACAGTGACTGTGTCCTGTCCCTGTAGAGTAATAAATGCAGCAGAGGCTTTTATTGGTAGAAAGGGAATGGAGTTTATTTATGGTTTTCTTCTAACAGAAATAACAGAATTTTACAGAGTTTTCTCACCAAATACTGTACTAAAAAGTAAAAAACAAAGTTATTTGGGAGGCATAAAATCACAGGGGTTAGAAATGGAAAATTAAGATGGAAATATTTATTAGATCATCCATTTCTCTCATGTCAGTAAAATATTATAATGTTTAGGACTTTGTCCAGTTCCAAACAGTTAGGTTTTCACCACATTCCTAGGCTAATTATTCTGAAGATACATTAAGCTGAATATTGGTGGTTGCACTTTGGTGTTGATTTTTGTTGTTGTTCTGATTGTTTTACCTCACCTCCCTTCCTGGGTTTATACCTGTTTATTATTGTAGATATCTTCTGACCGGAACACTGGATGTCTATCTGAAGTTTGCTGGTAAGAGAGTTTCTCTTGATATCTTTATTGTTTGCATTAGGCATAGTTTGCATAGGTGGTTCTTCTGCTGCCGTAATTACAGCTTCAGTTTCAACTTCTGTGACTGTATGCACGTTATGTCTTTGCATAATTTTTCAGCATGCCCATCTGTGTCTCAGCTCTGCAGTCATTGCCATATGTAGGACACTTATTTTTGAGACGCCAAGTTCCACAACTCCCATAGTTACAACAGCATAAAAAATTGTGTCCTGCCCAAACAAAACCCCTACATACCGTGGGAGGAGATAAGGTCCCCATAGTGCACACAGGTGACGGGGAAGGCAGTGTGGATTGCTCCTCCCTTGGGAAAAGACAAGCATATTTGTGGGATTCTCTTCCCTCCAGGGTGTGGGTGTACTTGGTGGGTAATGTGTAAAGATGAGGAGACCCTCATGTGTCACATTGGGGGACTGATTGTGATGTGAGTTATACCTTATAGAAGGTAATATAGCAGGAATTACCTGAACTGACAAAACAGTGAGCTTCACGAGGAACGAGGCAAGTGTAACAATGATCCAAACTGAAGTGATATTGGTGTTTGACATTCAAAGATGCTGCTCTCCTGTCCTGAACACCCATCTTGACTGATAGGGCCCAAGTCATAGCCTGTTTTTATAAACATTAGAAGGAGTGGAGAAAGCCCATGGAATAGGATAATAATAACCATCTGTTAAAGGACAGGGAATAGTATTTAATGGGAATGTATAAATCTATATATTGGGTATAAGGGTGGTTTAAGTATGCAGTATAAGTTATGCTGTTAAAGAGGGATTTCAGTTATGAGAACTAGATACAAAGGATGGTTAGAAGATGTATAAATGTATTAATATTGTGGTACCTAACATGATGCAAATGGTATGGAGTAAAGTATGGAGATTGTATTGGATCTGGCTGAGATGGAATCAATTTTCCCATAAGAGCCCTTGTGGTTTTATGCTTTGTATTTGCTAGAAAGGTGTTGATAAGACACAAGTACACAGTAGGTTGGGGGTAGAAAGAGGTTTGGAGAGGATAAAGCCAGGACAGCTGACCCAAGATGATCAAAGAAATATTCCATACCAAATTATGTCATGCTTAGCTAAAGGAGAGGAGGAGGAACTCATCACTAAGGCATCTGTCTCGTGTTTTTTCCATTCTAAGAAGCACCAATTCTTTATTTTGCTTGTTCTTCTGTTCAAAGCTTCCCTCTTTCTGCTATCAATATCCCATATGGATCTGGTCCTTCTATACAAGGTATTAGATCTACAAAGATTTCTATTAGTACACAGAAATTCTCTTCTGCTGAAATCACATACAGGTTCTGAACCACTTTTGGAAAGCTTGATTCTTCATGAATTCATGATGATTCAAGAGTTCATGTATTATATTAGGGATGATGAGGACAGAATAGAATCCCTTTCCCCTTTGAATAAAATTTAAAATAATAAATCTGATAGTTTAATGAACAAACAAGGAAGGACGGGTTGACAATTGTGCAAATAACTGAGAACCATTCTGCTAGAAGTCAACAGAGAAAATTTCTATTGCTTAAATTATAATGGAATTTCAGCTGAATCATATAAAAAGTATTTAAATGGCAATGGAATAACAGAAAAAAAAATGAAAACCAGGTGATAATTCCTGACAGAAAGAAGTCAAGAATGACGAGGTAGTCAAGAAAGATGGGTTTCTTTGCTCTTGAGAAAAAAAAAAGATAAGCAATAAGAACAATCATGATCTTCTGACTCACCGCAGAAAAGACAGAACATCTTGTTTCTTACAATAGAGACAAATCTCATGGCTATATCTGATATGCAATATTGGAATTTTCCAGTATCATGAAGCCAAATATCTGCAAACAGGGGCACTGTGACTATCCCAGGAAACACTGAGAACATTTTTTAGATAGTCACTGGGATAGTGAGGAAGGTGATCTGTTACAATGACTGGAGACCAACTGCTGAAGAGAAGATTTGAGGTAAATTCTAAACTGTTGCACTGCCTTTGCATAACCTCACATTTTTTGAGCCAAAATCCTGTTAAGAAGCATTGCCAAGTCTGTCTCACACATGGCCTGCTTTGACAGGTTTCTGTTCTTGAAGGTCTGACCTTCCTTAAGGTTTCCATTTCTAAAAACAGCAGGAACAAACTAAGAACAAAACTTTCTGGTAGCAAAAGGAACAACTCAAAAAAAATGCATGTATTCTGTTACTGTAAGGAATTGCTCCTGTGCCACAGGTTTTCTATGAATGTGAATTTCCTAGGTATGACTCTGCAAATGAATTTTTGAGAAGTAACTATTCACATTTGGAGCTTCAGTTTACATCTCATTCATTTTACATGTCTCAAGAATTCTGTCTGTATATAACAGTGGAAATCCTAATATATTGCTCATAATTTTGGCCACATTCCCCTGCCCTCTTGAAATATTTAGGTTGTCTTTTTATTATTATTTTATAATATTCTCTAAAAGATTCTTCTAGTCTAATATGACATGGTAGAACCTGCTTGCTTTATAAATGAACGGTCAAAAAATGGGAGTCTTTTGTTGTTATTTTGGTACACAAAATATTTGAATTAATTTTTCTCATCAGTTCTCTCACCTCTGAAAGTCTGCATTACTACATGCTTATACAACAAAAAAGTTTAGAGGATATTTGAAAAAAAATAATTTAAACAATACTTTCTAAATTATTTTAAACAGTCCTTTCTTAGTGTATAAAGTAGATTTTAAATTTACTAGAATTAAGCATTAATCACAATCAACACAAGTTTTAGTGTACCTTTTGGTACCTTTTGTGCCCACATGGCACAAAATAAAGTTCAGGAAATGATCTAAATTCCCACAGTTAAATGTTCAGATTAACATCTTCAGCAATTATACCCTGCTTTTAGGCTGCCAAAGCAATTCTTTGGCATTTGGGCAGTAACTGCTCTTTGTTCAAAAGACAGAATTATTAAATTACCTTCAGTAATTGAAAAGGAAGAATACATGAGTTATAGGAAGTCTAAGCAAAAGTAAAATCATGTGATCACATGCAGTAAAATAAACTTACTTGCTAAATACCATATGTTTGAGTTCTGTTGACCTTAACTGCTGTTGAGTTAGCATTAAAACTACAGGACCACAATTTTCTGTTTATATCTAGACAGATTCACAACAGTCTATGCTAAGACTACAAAAATCTTTAATAATATGTTAACTTTTAGAACACAGTATCTTTTGTCTTATTATACTATAAATATTTTTCTTTCATTGTTTCAAATTAAATTATTGCTTGCATCCTTTGACTGTCAATCAAATAATTTCAGTGTTCCTATGGTACAAGTAATTTTCTTGATTTATGATTGTGGTGGGTTGACCTTGGCTGGATGCCAGGTGCCCACCCAGCCTCTCTATCACTCCCCTTCCCAGCCAGACAGGGGAGAGAGTAAGATGGAAAACAACTCCTGGGTTGTGTTTAGGCGGTTTATTTAAAGCAAAAGCAAACTGAAAGCTTTCATGTGCAAAAGTGAAGTGAAAGATAGCATGGTTTATTCTCTACTTCCCATCAGCAGCGATGGATGGCCACTTCTGAGAAGCAGGGCTTCAGCACACGTAACAGATCCTCAGCAGACAAGCACTGCAGACAATTAACAGCTTTGAACTTTTGGGATTTTTTAGCTTTTTGACACAGATACTGGCAAGCCTTCAGGTTGCAGTTAGTCATCAGGATGAAGAAGAGCTATTAGATTTCTGGAAAGCAGATAAATTGTTATCCTCTTTAGCTACTTGTATGTTTACTTTGACTAAATTGCAAATCCAAAATTACATCAAAAATTGATTTGGAAAATATGCCACCGTTTAAACATAATGAAAGTTCTCTACTCATTTCTTGAATTTCCTATGTCTCATCAGATGTTTCATAAATACTTATATCACCTCTGTGAAGGATATTTCTCTGTTAAATAAGAACCTTGCTTGACTGATGATTTACTCATTTAAAAAAGAAATTAATTTTATTGCTCATCTCTTTCAATGTATGTGTACTTTTCTTGAGCTTCCGAGGAGAGCTGTTACGTTCTCTTTCAGAAGGTATCCATAATACATCACTTTTCAAATAGCACTAGTGCCAGAGAAAGTGCCAACCTGGAAAATAAATCTCCTGAGATAGATAAAACATAATTAAACAATAGTTCGAACAAATTGTTTCCATGAAAATAAAAAGGAATTAATAACAAAATAAGCCTATGTAGCTTCTGGTTTTGCCACAGGCCTAAGTGGAAAAATATGCAATTAATAATAAATAGAGTGTTGCTCTCTCATAAAGTTTTTCATTTAAGAGTCTCTGAATTTATTATAATCATTTATTAAAATTCATATGGTTTCTGTGAGGTTGTTTTCTGTATTAACTGAAAGAAACATAAGCCTTAATAAAAGGGCCAAATCAAAGACCAGTCAATATAATAGCTGTCGCACTTTTTGCTCTTCACTTGGTGGTAGAAGGATATCTGCATCGGTGTGTTTAAAATTACATTGATCAAGCCTGAGACCTAAGTAATGTGCTTGTACAGTTGCAAGAAGTACAGCTGAAGTTTGCTTGTAGCTTTTCTGCAACGAGGTCTGCAGACTTTTGAAACAGAGTAAATCCAATACATAAATTATATGGTAGAAGGAAGAAATAGAAAAAAAATTATTCTATGGATATTTTAAGTATAATGAAATGAGGACATAACAGGGTTTATCAGGAGAATTTTTCCCTATGCTCCCATCTCAAATTTGTGACTGAGAGAGCAGGATCAATTTCTTAAAAGAAAGAATAGGCTACCATGTCAGATAGATGCAAACTGTTCATGCTAAAAGCATACTAGAGACTGCATAATGCTAAACTACTGTTGTTCAATACGTATTTGTCTCTTGAGTTTGATCATTCAGGAACTGCTTGGTTGACAACTTTGATAAGAAATTTTTCTTTTCTGCTACAAATTGATGTTCTGGATTTAAATCAATGTCTTTTCAGCTGTTCACTGATAATCTAGTGTGATCAATATAGAAGGACTTATGGAAATCATCTAAGGTCATTCAAGTCAATACCTACAATTTACTAGAGATATAATTTAGAGTTAAACTTTAAGGGCTCATAATTGCTTTTAACAAAGTTTGTTTTGATTTGACAATTATAGTAGAAAATGCACTTCTTTCCCACACTGTTGTTTAAAATCACGCTGCATTTACTAACATATTTTCATATTCATTAGTGAAGGATCTTTTGTAGATGAAGTTTTGTACTGTATTTAAGTTATACATAGCATATATAATTTTAATTTAAACTCTCACATCTCAAAAGACAAGTGGGCACATATATTCCAAAGTGACCTGATGTTTTCAGGGGGAAAAAATGTACAAAAAAAAAGGATATATTTAGTATAATATGAGGATGAAGTTCTTGGCTGGCCTTATAGCAAGGAAAGCATGTCTTTAAGTAATATTTTTCTTCCACTCATCTCATTCATAACCAGAGAAAGCTAACAAGATTACATTTGAAAAGAATTAAGTTCTGGTGTAGAAGGAAAAAGGAAGTCTTACATTTCCCTTAAAAGAAGGAAAATAAAAAATGAAGAAGATTAAAAAAATAAAATATTAAAATCCATAATTTAAAACAAAAAAAGCTTATCTGGGTAATCCAAGATAACTATCAGTTTACAACTTTGGTTTTCCACCATTTATCTCCCAGTATTTCTCCAGACTTTCCCATATGCTCAAAATTCACACCCTACTTTTCCCTACCCTTTAAGTATAATACCAGTTCATCATGACTTCTTTCTTGTTCTTTTTTACAAGATCCCTAGGGACTTATATATGTAAATCAGAAATTCATGGAATAGGCCATTTGGAACATCTAGCGTGGCCAGCTGTTTAGGGATGCAAGTGCATCAGGTTCTGAATCTGTAAGCAGATTTTGTATAGCTTTTAGAAAAATACTTAATCTCATCTTAAAGTCTTTCAATAAAGTGAATTACTGTATCAATGAATCTATTAACCATGTTGACATCCTACTTGAAGGTCTTTCTGAGACACCATTTCTTATATATTAATCATAAGAAATAATAAGTAGTGGTGCCACGTACTGCAAAGAGGTTTAAAAGACTAGCTTACATCTTTCAAGTGTTTTTGACCCAATGTGAACCTCAGAGAAAAAATTACATCAGTATGGTGACAGTTCTTTGCCACCCAGTCATCATCTCTATTGATTTCTCTTCTGTCTTCCGAAGTTGTTGCACAAATTGCCTTAGAAAAAAAGGTGTTATCTGTATTACACTGCTTTCCCAGTGTTTAATCCATTTCTCCCCCCCAAGTTTGTATTGTTTTGAGAGTAAGAGATTTCACCTACCTCTTTGTTTCCCTAGCTGAGATCCAACCTTTTTTTTTTTCTCAAGACTGAAGCTGTTTCTGCAACCCACATCTTCAACAAAAACAACCAGTAAACTTCAAGCTGTGTGCATGTTACATTGGGCTTTCACACCTGCCACTTGATTGTAAGGGAGCATAGCACCTTTCCTGTGCTGCAGGAAAGCGTAGACTGAGGTGTTTAAGATACTTCATTGATAACTAATTTTCTTGTAGGAAAATTCTGAAAATCCTGCTTTACAACAATAGCAAATGAATTTAAAATTAAAAAAGAGTATAATTATATATATTTAATATTTTATATTTTACTACATTAGCAACATTAAAAAATGCAGTAAAATTGTAGTAGTTTGTTTTGTTTTGTTTTTAAAAAGCTTAAGCCTCTCTTATACTTTTCCCTTTTAACTATTCTAAAAACCTAATGAACTGTGAGGGCTTTTGTCAGACTTCAATCACAAATTGCTTCGAGTGTCCTAGACTTAACATTCATCAAATTCACATTCATCCTTTCCCCACACTTTTCCTCCAAACAGTGTTTTAGAACAGAAAAACAAGCCCTGTTATTTTGATTAGCTCACTCCTGAGTAACAAGGATGCTGTTTTCTCTGCAACTCAATCAAAGGAATGGGCCCAGGTGAACCCCAGAGGTGCGTAGGCACCACGCAAGCACAACCTGACAGCATTGCCTGGGCTTGAGCAGTGGCACACAGTTCTAACTAGCAGTGTCTGCCAAGGAGACTGTCCAGTTGTTCACTCTTTGAAAGAGATCTTCTGATTGCCTTTGTCTGAGTGTTTAATTCAGATGTCTTGACCTATTATAAAATTACTTTGCATGAATGTATCCAATGCCCATTTATGGGACAGGGCTTCAACAGTCAAGTACATTTAAGGTAAGTGGGCACAGTAACCACAGCCATCGATATTTACCTGTACACTGATATATTCACATATTCATAATTTCCTGTCTTTCATTTTCTATCAAACTTAGTAATAGAGTCATAGAATAGTTTGGGTTGGACGGGACCTTTAAAGGTCACCTAATCCAACACCTCCTGTAATGAGCAGGGACATCTTCAACTAGATCAGGTTGCTCAGAGCTCCATCCAGCCTGACTTCCAAGGATGGGTCATCTTCCATCTCTCTGGGCAATGTGCATCAGTGTTTTATCATCCTCTTTAAAAATTTCTTCCTTATGTCTAGTCTGAATTTACTATGTTTTGGTTTAAAAACATTATCCTTTGTCCTATTGTAACAGGCCATATTAAAATTTACATCCCTATATTTCTTTTAGGCCCAGTTTAAATGCTGAAAAGACACAATAAGGTCTCCCCCAAACCTGCTCTTCTCCACAATCAAAAACCCCAACTCTCTTATGGTTGAGGTGCTCTATCACTCTAATTATCTTAGTAGCCTTCCTCTGGACCTGCTTCAACAGATTCATGTCTTTCCTTAAAGAAAATAGACTTAAAGAATTTAACTGAATATCATATTATGGGAGATTATTATAGGAAGATTTCAATTATTTTTAGTAGGATTTATAGTGATTTAGTGCATCTCATACAGAGATGCCTAAGGAAAGTAATTGTGGGATCTCTAAAGCAGCAGTATGTTTAGGAAACATAAAAAGCCTTCTTCATAGGGTATACTCAAACTGTTTTTCCAGGTCATTAGGCAAATCAAAAACATACAACAAAACAGCCTGTTTTTTCTCCACATCTAAGTGAAACATTCTTATATTTTAAAAGTACTTTTCCCTTCTGCTCATTTCTGCTATTTACTGCATCACTGAATTTATAAATTCACTTGTCCTGGTTATTATTTTTTCTTTCTCCAATGTAAATTCTTTCTGTGGCTCAGAATAAAGGATACTTCTACAAGACAAACATATTGAGCTGGCTTATGGCTCGGAGCAGTTAATCTACATTTTTCTGATACTATAAATCCCCATTTATATCACTTGAAGAAAGGTCAGCAGAGCTGCTTATGAAGTCTGCCTCGCTGCAGTCAGTACTCATTCAAGACACAGCTAGAACTGTTATCTGTCTTCTGCATAACTCACTTCATCAACTTGGCTGGCAGCTAATATTTTCAATGATAGAGAAGTTTAAGAGTAAACTTTTTTCACCAGAAAACTTTTTTATTTCTCTTCTAAATTAATATTTTTGCTTCTGTTTATGCATTGCCTTTATTTACTAGTTATTTTTCATTTTCCTATCATTCACCTTGTTTTCGAACTTTCAGAACAGCCGTAATTTTTAATAATCCTGACATCCGAAGAAAGCAATTCTTTCCATAGTGATCATCTGCCAAAAATGAAGTATATCCTGTATGAATTAGCCCAGCAGTGTGCCTTCAGAAATTATGTGTAGTACATGTTCCTATTCGTGCAACAGTACCTAGCCTACTCCTGATAAACTATTCTGCATATTATTTCTACAGGAGGTAGTAAACACAGAATGAGGGTTTTTTGGGTAGATTGCTCTTCAAATGACATTAACTTGCTTTATTTTCCCATAAAGCGATACATCTCTGACATCATAAGGGAAGACATAAGTAAAAAAAAGGCAGTTGGGACACTAACTTACACCAATACCTCATTATTATCCTGCTTTCTTGACCACAGCTGAAGATGATTGAAAACTCTGGCTACTGCTATAAAGGGGTCTCATTATGCAAATCACTTTGAACTAAACTAATTTTTTTCCAAATAGAAGCATTGCTGACTTGAGCTAATGAAAATATTATTCTCCATCATGTCAGAAAGCTTGTTTTTCAACCTGTGTGAAGCCAAATAATAGAAAAGGGCTGCACTGCTTCATGTGGTCTGGTACCTATGGATGCAGATAGAAACTGAGAGGTTTTTAAATCCTCTGTGTAAATGGGCACTATTGTTGTAGCAAGATAATCAAAGGATACCAAGTGTTTTGGAAAAAGTGATTTCATAAAATGAGTGTGTAACTTCTACTTAGATGGGTTTTATCTCACAAAATATTATTTTCCACAATAATAACAAATATTGAGATTAACAACAATAAAAACCTATATAATATGAAAGTGAAGAAATACTATCTTATATGGTACACAAACTAATTTTCAAATGAATTGTTATTGAAATGAGCTCATTTTTTATTGCCACTACTTCTGAAAGTATTTGGATCTGCTTTCTTCCTGAAGTAGTTCCAAAATGATTTTTTTTTGTTTTCCTAAATACTCTGAAATCAGTGTATGATTTATACTCTTTATGATATAGAGGTATGTTTTGTTTGAACTCTCAGTCTGATTTTTTGCATTCTTTATTGTCTGGGAAAACCTGGTAAACTGAAATTTTTTATTAAATATGGGGACAGGACAATTAAATTAAATCTCCTTTATTGAAGTTTCACAACCCAGTCTAACCTAAATGTCTTTTCACATTTTGCAAATATAATTGATTAAAACTTAATTTGATATAACAAGATCCATAAAGAAACAGCAACTTTTCAATAGTCCCTTCAGTTGTGAATTACAGTTCAAGGTAAAATTTTAAGGCATTAAAGAGAAAAGAATATTACTTATAGGCCACAACTTAGTATCTACTTACACAGGACAGAATTAAAAAATTATATTTTGCCATTTTCATGGTATAAAATAATTCTAAATCAAGAACAATACCATATTTTCAAGCATTCATTTTTCAATATTAAAAATACAGCAAGTATTTATATATGATAGCTTGTGGTCTATCTATAAAGGATTTCTGTGGGTTAAAACATACTAAAGCATGTTTTGAATTATCTGATATTTCTTTTAAAATACTTATGACAGCTCTGCTAGGATTTCACTTTCAGTTTTACAGCTGCTCTGAATCTTAACACTGACATCTATTATAAGAGAACTGAATTTCTAAAAAGGGAATTTTATGCATAGCAATGTCACTGGCAAGATCTCACAACAGAACTAGACACAGTAATGACTTTTCTGCAAAAGAAAAACTGAAAAAATCCAAATGCAGCTGAAGGTTTTCAGCCTTTTTAACAGTACCTGTTTGTATGGATAGACTTTTTGATCATCAGACGATAAAAGGAAACAAGTGAGAGGCCTTTCTTATGCAATTTCTCTACTTGAGAGTAAACGGATTTTAGATGGAACCCTAGCCTTTTTGCATAATTAGTGCTCCACAGCCTTCTCTCTTTCTAGCACCCACTCAGTGTTAAAGTATTTTCATATTAGCTTGAAGAATATGCCTAAAAGCCAGATGATAGTTCCTGCTAAACAAGTTTGAGAAGGTAATAAAAATCATAAAGAAAGAAAAAACAGGAATGATATCCTATTAAGATTAGGAGTCAAACAGAAGTAAATAAATTCAGTAATTTTTATCCATCAGACAATACTAGGATTAAACTTTGTGCATTCTAATTACTGGATGCAATTCCTGAGCCACTGAAATCAGAGTCCAGCAAAAATTTAAATGGCTATTTCAGTCAATAAGGAACATCTGCATGACCACATACAACAGACTTATTAAAGAATTATTATTTTCTAGTTCCAGGTTCCTCTGCTTGGCAAAAACATCATACAAAAATTAAGTGGGAGAGGAGAATAAAGTATATTTAAAATTTTTCTTATAGGGAAGCAGAACTCTATTTCAGTAAATATCTTCAAGAATTTTTTTCAAAATCTGAACTACCTCACTTGAAGATATTTTACTTCACTTTCTCCTGAAATGTGTCTTCTGCTTTCTTACTTTCGAGGTCTCCAAAAATTGTTTGTCTTCAAAAATCATCTCACTTTTTTAGCTGTAGATAGAAATTTTGTAGATATAACAAGACATTTATTCACCAGTGAGTTTTGAAATTAGAAAAATGGTCCTATTTTAGTAAATTTTGGAAGTGAAATACAATCAGTGAAGCCTAGGTAGAACAACAGTAATGTCAGAAGCCTTGAATCAACTGAAGAGGTTACTGGTAGGATGTTCACAGTGCTGTGTCCCTTGAGAAGAGGAATCTTCTCTCTTCCTTCTCAGAAACACAGTGAATTAGTCAAAAGATGATGGATGCATAGACAGCTGTCACCAGAGGTTTGTCTGAAATGAAAGGGCAAAGTATCTCACAAAGCTGAGTTTATACAAAGACATCAGAGAGTGTCCAAAGCAGGGCCACGAGGATGGTGAAGGGTCTGGAGAGGAAGCTTTATGAGGAGTGGCTGAGGTCACTTGGTCTGTTCATCCTGGAGGAGACTGAGGGGAGACCTCGTTACAGTCTACAACATCCTCATGAGGGGAAGCAGAGATGCAGGCACTGGTCTCTTCACTCTCATGATCAGTGACAGGACTCAAGGAAATGGCATGAAACTGAGTCGGGGAGGTTTAGGTTGGGCATCAGGATGAAGTTTTTCACCCAGAGAGTGGTTGGGCACTGGAATGGGCTCCCCAGGGACGTGGTCACAGCACCAACCCTGACAGAGTTCAAGAGGAGTTTGTCAATGCTCTCAGGCACATGGTATAATTCTTGGGGTGTCTGGCACAGGGCCAGGAGTTGGATGCAATGATCCGGTTGGGTCCCTTTCAACTCAGCATACACTGTGATTCTGTGATTCTATGATTTATCATGTTTTCTAGTGAAATATCAGGATCAGTCATCCTCATTATTCACAGAAAGGACATGATCAAAAAGGATGCCTTTCAACTTAAGCATATCTATGGAAAAGGCAGTCGGAAAACATCTGGCATATCCATGCAGCTGAATATGATTTTTGCTGCACTAGTCAAGTCCAAACCACCATCCAAGCTAGGATTGGTACCCAGCAGTGAAAGTGTGCACTGGTTCATTGGCAGTTTACCAACTACTCTGAATCAGACAGATCCTTTCAAACCATGAATGATTAGATGTGACCCCTCGATGTGGCACCAGAGAATCAGCATCCTAAAGGGACAAATTATATTTGCTTCTGTTTACTAGTGATCTGCTGAAGGAGCAGATCCTGGATTCCTGAGAGCTTTTCTCATGGCATCAAAAGCAGAAAGCTGAAGAATCTGTTTTCAGTTGCCTGACCTTTGAGGGAAAAAGCCAGGTCAGAACAAGTCTGTGTTTACACTTCCCAGACAGGGGAGGAGTGACAAGACTGGTAAGGGTGTTAGAAGCCTTGGCTCTGCAAACATGAGAAAGTCATCTGGTTTGTATTATGGTGACCACTACTTAGAACTCTAATTTTTGTTTCCTTTTTTTCTCCTGGAAAAAATTGCTTCTTTCTGCTGAGCAATTAGGGTGAAATAAATGAATGCTGAGCAGGATGAGATGTGTGTGTGAGAAGGACTGACACCGTGAGCATTTTCACAGTTGAGACCTGATAAAGGAGAGATTTGGTACACAGCTGATCTGGGGTCATGCCAGATCCTGATGCAAGAATCTGGTTACATTTTGCATTCAGAAATTAGTGATTTCTTTCTTAATCTGCAATGGGAACATAATGTGGTCCTACGCATGGATGCTGCTGAAACTTCCTCTAAGCATTTCAGCCATTTATATCGAGGAGAGATTTGCCTGAGGCTGTCACTAGGAAGTCCTGGATATGGCTTGAGCATTTGAGGTTGAACACATCACCCGTGTTTAGAGTCTTTTTCTTCCCCTTTTCCCTAACAAGCAAGATCAAGGAGGATATTAAAAGGCTGAAGTACACTGAACCTCTTATAGTGGTAGCCATTATGTTACTTGCTGTGAAAACGTGGAAAAGCATAAATGCAATGAAGGCTGGTCCTGGAAGAATTGGTATTACAGTAGCTTGAGAACTTCTCTATAAAGTGTAAATTTGTGGCTTATTGAAGAAAAAAAAAAAAAGGCTGCTTAGATGTTCTCTACAGCAAAACTGCTTCTCAGGTCTTAATTCCACAATGTTTGTTAGAATTTTGGGGGGATTTTTCCTTCTGATCAGGTGATTTTTGTCTTGACAAAGGTTACTTAGGGCCTGCTTTTATTATGCCTCACATTTTCCGTGATGGCTCTGATTTCATCTTTGTTTTTGTAGTTGCTCACATCCCAGTAAGCTGATGCCTACTCCAGTTTCCAAGTCAAAAACATCAGCATTACTGTGAAATATATTAGCTTCTGGAATTAATTTTTGTCTTTTCCTTTTATATCTCTCTTTCTTTGATGTTGGTGGCCAAAACTTTTCTTGTGTCTGTAATTAACATGACTCATTTAAAGTACTCTTCCTCTTCTTGCTTCCTTGGAAGCCACATTTGGACAGACTTTAAGCAGATCCATTTTCTAAGGATCCCCATTAGCTTTCAATATTTTCTCTGAAATGCTGTAAAAGAGAAATTTAGTCAAATAGCTTGATGGACTGGAACAGTATTTTAATAGTGACCTGTTTCTATGTGTTTTCATCTAATGAGAATCATTAAACTGTTGGGTGAAGTACTAAAATTGTCACTGAACTTATAGGTCGTTTCTCTATGGAAAATCTCCTGGAGAGTACTTTCAAGCTCAACATTTTTATATTTCCAAGTACACTATATGAGGCAACTGAGCAGGAGCGATCTGCTAATTGAAGCTCCTATGACTGAATACATGGCAATTCATGAGCAGCTCAATTTTTTTGGCAGTAAAAATTGATTATTCATTATTTACAGTTGTTAATAGCAGGCTGATTCAGATCATAGAAGATTCAAGGACACTTTGAAAATTGTAAAAATGGAATACTGTAAAAAAAATTCAGTAAGCCTCTAAATAGCACTAATTTATTGAAAGTGAAATTTAAGCATTGGCATAATATACAGAACTTGGCAAATTAAACTGAACGGTTGCACAGAAACGTGTTGTTCATCTGTTTCTACACAATGAAATTCTCTGCAGTGATTTATCTGCAAATGTCTCAGCAAAACTGTAGCTTCAGTTCTAAGTCCTACTTCTGGTTTTAGCTAAAATTCCGTATTAGGTGGAAAACAGAAGGAAATATTTTGTTTTGGATCATGTGTGCAGTTGCCTTGGCAGCCATGGAACTTACGCCTGCAAAAAATTACCTCTGTATATGGTTTATAACAACATCTTCTCTTTGGACTAAAGCATCAGCCTGACCTTTCAAGGACAAGGTTCTGGCATGTTTATTATCATTGACTACTATCCCATCTCCAAAAGTCAGCTTAGAGGATGCTGACGACTAGAACAGAGAAGTAGCCATGTACGTTCAGACCAGGAACTAAGCTGGAGTTACTAAATCCTGTATCATAGTTGATATTCTCAAGGGAAGTCATCACTTACAGTTTACTCTAAGTTCATTACAGTTTAAAAATGCCCAGCAGCTCCTGGAAATGCATGTAATTTTAACTGCCAAAAAAAGCCTTTAAAAGCCTGATGTTAGGTACTCAGAACTGAAAAATCTGACAGTCAAAACTATTTTGATTCAGGATACATTTCTAGTAAATCTGAATGTTTTCTTACACATGAGTTACATTTTCTTGTTGTTTAGCACGCACTGAAAAGAAAAAAATTGTTTATTTCCAGACATTAAATAATGCCCTTTCTATTGGGACTCTTAATAAAAAATAATATATTTTCATGGCTTTGGAGATAAGACTTGTGTGCTTTAACTCTAGGAACTGAATAATCAATTGTTTAAATGAGCCTGCTGCTCCCAATTTTTTGTTTTGGTTTGGTTTTTTTTCCAGGGGAAAAAAGTGAATAGTTCCATTTTTCATTCACAAGGAACAAGAGGGCTTTCAATGCACTGATCTGTGCAGTCTTCTTACCGTTCATTGTACTAAAAACATAACACAATAACAGAAAGAAGAAAAGTGATATTTAATTTTTACTTTAATTATAAAGTCAACTTCAGACTTCCTACTCCAGTACATAAACATTCTGAAAGGGCCAGAGTTAAGGGTAAATAAGCTCTGGGCACATATTTTTGTAGTGTTGGTTGGTGTGTATATGATGGGGAACAAAGAGGAAGGGATTGGTTATTGGAGAGAAAAGAGCACTTTGATGTTGCTTCTAGATGTTTTCAATCCATAAGTGTTCCCTACAAAGAGCTTGTATTATCAACTGCTCATTGGCTCAGCAGTGCTGTGACAAAATGCCAGCTGCAAAAGTTATCCTGCCTTTCCTGTGGCATATTTCTGTCAACAGAGGTGATGGAAAGATCTCTCCAAAATTAGAGTTGCTGATGGCAGTGTCTGCTCAGCTACTGCTCTACCTACATCTGTTCTGTCCAAGCCTTGCAGAGTTGGTGAACTTAAGCCATGTAAAAGCTGGAAATCAAGGCACCACTAAAAACAGGCTTTCTTTGCAAGTGCAGCTCCAGCCTTGACCAGTTTTAGCTATAGTAGAAGAGATAAAATCTGGTTTGTCATCTTCTACACTGATTTACTAAATCCCCAAAATATATTAATACAATTCAGTTACAAATTCTTTCACACTTGCCTGTATTAATGGAAAAGTACTGTGACTGTGAGCAATAAATTTTCAACATTGTTGATTTGATTTTTTGCTGTCCTCTAACTTTGTAGTGGGGATTGGCATCCTCAAGTTTTACCACACTTGTAGTCAAGATCAAATAAAGTTTCAGGTTTATTTCCTAAAGGTCTGGCTGTTTGTGAGATATTGAGATGTCAGGGAATCCTGATTGTTGTGAAATGAGTGTGAGGTGAGACAGTTATTTAAAAGGCAGGTCAAGTCTCATAATTGAAATTTAAAGCTTTAACAGGCAACTCCAGGAATAAAGCACAGAAGAAACCTGAGCTAGTAACCCAAAAAGTCCATAAAACAACTGGCAAGTTTCAGACAAAGAGTTTGTAGAGAACTCTTGTCTAAATGACCTCTGATTCCCAGCTGAGTTGGGAATGGGCTAGGAGGGATCTGGATGAGTTGAAAGAGCCCTCACCTGACTTTAATGTGAGGATATTTAAACAGATACATAGAGACATGTCATCTACCTTGTCGGAATGCAGCTGTTTAAAGATTAAAGTTTAAACTTTTTAAAATCCTCTCTCAGAATGTTGAATTCATCATTATGAAGCAGAATAAACCTTCTAAACTGTTTGTCTTCCACTGAAAGTAAAAACAAAACTGTTCATTTTTGTACCTTCATTAAATGGAGTTGTTTTGGAAATCAACATTCTCCTGAGATCTCAAATGTACAAATGTCACTTATGTGACAGAGCAGATAAGTAAAATGTTTTTTCTACTGCACAACTTCAGATACTCAAATATCCCAAGGAGGAATGATGATGGCTTTTATTTGTTGATTTACCATTTGCTAAATATTTGGGGAAGTTTTTTTCTGATTTTGCTGAGACACAATTCTTACAAAAACTATGTTGTCCAAAGTATAAATTGATTCACCAGAAAAACAAATTGTTCATTTAATCAACAATCATGCTATTTCTATTCCTGATGTTCAATTTAAAATGTGCAGTTTCTTGTTGATTTATTTTTGCAACTACTTCTCTCATCTTTCTTTGTCAGCTACTTTCGAATATCACATTAATGTTATCTAAGATTATTATCAGTAAAAGGTAGAAGCAAAAATTACATTTTTTTTTTCTTTCTTCTTACTGTCTTTCAAAGAAAAGCTGACTTAAAAAACTAAGTGCCGTTTACACCTTCTTGGTTTTGCCTAAACTGCAGAACTGCTGAGCTGTGCAAGTCCAGCCTACAGCCCTGTTCCCTTGGGTTACTGGTGGCACTATTTTCTCTTCCTTCCTGTGTTGGTGGTTGAGTTTGTTCCAGTAAAACTCAAGGCACACTGACGAATAATTTGTATCCCAACCTTATTCTGATCTGCAATCAGGACACATACAAAATATGTACCCACACCAACAAGTCGGGAAGCTCAGCTGAATCACACCTGATTTAGACATGCTTAATGAAAACATCAAATATGCTTAATACATTGCCTTATGAAACACATGGTTTCCTGCTACCTGTAAAAACTTGAAGTGGTTATTTATGAAAATCTATGACTAATGCATCCTCCTAAGTACAGCAGTACTCTCTGGAAATGTCCTGAGGCTGTTTGGTATGACAGAGTTGCTCTCAATTGGCTGAGGATTACTTAGGTCCCTCCTCCAGGGAACAAAATTAGAATACTGCAACCCACAGCTTTAATTAAAGTCAATGCTGATAAACAGGGAACCATAATTGGCTTCCCATCAGTTGTGATAGTTTTCACTCTAAGCCTTCCTGGAGATCAGCTACCACCATTCCTTCACTACCTCTGCTCTACCTCTTTCTAAGTGAAGATTACAGTGCTAAAAAAGAAAAATAAACTTTCTTAGCAGAAATGTTTATACAAATAAATTTCTTGATTATCACAGATTGGTTATGCATAACCTTCTAACACTGACAAAGAACTTGTGTCTCTCTAGACTATATGTCCTGCTGGCCACACTGTTCCTGATCCAGGCCAGGATGCCATTGGCCTTCTTGGCCACCTGGGCACACTGCTGGCT
>JAWWLV010000088.1:126101319-126117698 GCA_035041135.1 Platyrinchus mystaceus
CTGATCATAAAAGGAGATCAGGTTGGTTAGACATGACCTATCCCTCCTAAACCCTTGCTGGCTGGGTCTGATCTCTTTGTCCATCCTGTCGGTGCTGTCTGATTGCTCTCAGGATGATCTGCTCCATAACCTCGCCAGGCACTGAGGTCAGGCTGACAGGCCTGTAGTTTCCTGAGTCCTTCTTGCAGCCCTTTTTGTGGGTGGGTGTGACATTTGCCAACTTCCAATCATCTGGGACCTCCCCAGTGAGCCAGGACTGTTGGTAAATGATGGACAGCAGCTTGGCGAACTCTTCTGCCAGCTCACTCATCACCTGAGGATGGATGCTAGTTTTTGTATGTTATAATAGGTCTTGTAAATGTGACATTTTTAAGTGGTACTGACAGAAGATGCATACTAAGTTCATGATTTTTAAAAATAATTCCCTTTTACTGTAAACAGCTCCACGTGCTGACTCTGAGAGGACAATAAGGTGAACACTAAACATATCTTTCAATTTGTCTCAGAGCATGTATATAAAAATCCTGAAAATAGTATATGACAAACAATAAAGAAATCATGCAATATTCTATGATATTATTATCAACATAATTTGCATTATACAAAACAGAAATTCCTTTCTAAAAGGAAAGAATGTCTGTGAGACTCAGACATCTAAACTAGTCTTTTCATTTTTCTTGACTCACTATTGCGTGATCTGGTACAATCTTGTGGTCTCCTTTACCTGCCATACCTGGTATTAAAAACTAGGCTTGCCAGCTTAGTCTATCAGATGTCAAGGAGGCTTATTAATGGAAATATTAATTTCTTTTTACCTTGAAGCCATACACTTTGACAATAGAAAACTTTTAAGAAAAAGAAAATCTTGAACTTCTTCAGAAGTCTTAATGGCATGTTCATTCCTTTTTCTTAAAGCACAGTTTGTGAGACATTTTTGTCTCACATTTTAGTCCTACATTACAAAGAGAATTAATTTATTTTCTACTATCTCACCTCTGCTTAGGTTGTTTGTTTGTTTGTTTGTTTTTTTTTCCTTTTAAGCTTATCGATATCAGGAAAGCCTTGCTTATATCTAGTGAGGAGGCTGATGATTCCTGCTATTTGTTTGAAGAGCATATTAGAGACAGAGTATGAAAAATATCACAGGAGTTCCTGATCAGGAGAAAAGGATGAACATTGCTTTGGCTCTTCTCCGTGGAAATCCTGATATTTAGAAAGCTCTCGTTATAATAAATATAGGAGATAAAAAATCCTTTAGTAGAACATGAAAGCCTTAAAAAGTGAAAAAAAGCCTCCCTTTAATTGATTGTTCTGTGGCTGGTCACATCAGGGAAGCTATCTGTGCCTCTCTGTCTCTTTTACCTCCCTCCCTTCTTTCTTCTAACAAAAGAATAACTGAATTAAGAGAAAGGACTTTGGCAGAATATGGAAGGGCAGAGGTCCTTCTTGGTATCTTGTCATAAACTGATAAGCAGAAATCCTTCAGGAATGCTGGAGGGTTTCTAAAATGGATCAAAACAGTTTTCTTGATGTTGAATTCTGGTTTAGTCCTTACCACTATGATGGCTGAGTACATGGTCACTCCTGAGAAGGCAACATCATACTGGATGAAAGGAAGGCAGTGATATCTGAGCTTTCACAATCTTTCCCTATAAATAACATAATTGACTACTGCCTCTCAGATGACACTAAATGGCATTTTAAAATCAAAGCTGACTTTTAATGATGAGTTGTCGTTGCCAGATATGTGGTGTGGCCTGTCCTTTTATCTCTCCCTGTCTCTTCTACAGAATTCTTCCTGTTATACATTTTTGTCCTATTTTTATACACTTATTTACATTTGAAATCTCTCGTTACTATTTCTTTTTTGTAGATATTTGTCTTAGGTTCTTGTAATATACATACTAAATTCACTGTTTACATAAAAGGCTCTTGTTTAACTACAAGCAAAAAATTGTGCATTGCAAAATTTGCATATTTTTAAAAGAGAATAAGAAAGAACTAGACAGTAATATTACTGCTGATGAAATTATATGTGCACTGCTAGTGAAAAACATTGCTGTGACCGCACTGAGTGTTTAGCTAAAAGCCCTCAAATTGTTTTGTTAATGGTCTTGCTATCCACAAGGGATCTCACATGCCAGACAGTAATAGTCCCCCCCATTGCTCTTTTTAATGAATGCCTCTTATATGAACATGCCCCCTAATCAGAAAAGCTTTTTGATAGATTAGATTGGATACTGATTACAGCTAGAGAGGCTGCTAAAAGTTCCATGGAAGTTCTTATTTATGCTTGTAGTTCTGTAAGTGGGCATAGACCTGCTGTGCCTGTGGGGCTCTGCGTTGCCAGGGATCCAGCCTCTGCTACATCAGCAGTTTAAAAAACTACTGGCAGAGGTAGAAATAAACTCAGCATGAATAAACCACCTGAGTACTTATTCTGCTTCTCGAGTGTATTTCGCCACCTGTACTGATGGTTCACAATGCCAAATTCTGTAGCTTGAAACGCAACTCATACATTCCATAAATGTCTTGAGGTGGATTTTCTTCATATAGAAAGGCTGAGAATTATTTCTAAGTTCTCTTACTTTTCTTTGCTCTTACAATTGTCCTTCCTAGGAAGGATTATGTAACAACTTTGGTATGGAGTAAATTCCCCTAAATTATTTTGGATGTTTATGACCATCTATAGGAAAGACATAGAAACTCGAGAAAATTTTAAATATTGTGAAAAAAATGACATAGTGTTGGTGCTTGTTACGAGGAAAGACAGAGCCTTCATGCAATAATTCCTAATCCCTTATAGTCACTTAAAATTTGAAAGTCCATATATTTAATAATGTATGTAGGGTATACTCATCTCAAAACACTGTTTTGTACAGAGTTCAAACATCATTCTCTGACTGCAGGGACATGGTTTCTTTTTAAAAACTTTAGTTATCTTAAAGAAACACTAATTTTGGAATCAAATGAGGAAATTAAATTCTTAAATATCAATGAAGTTTCTAAAGGAAAACTGCAAAATCTATCTTTCAAAGCCTGATGGTCAAACAAAAATCTACATTTAACCCAATCAATTGTTACTACACATGCTCACAGAGATCACGTAAACAAGCTAAAGAAGAGACAGTTCTATGGAAAAAAATCATTCTTCAATAATAAATAGGCAGCAGAAGGGTTCTTTGACTTTCTGCAAATCAGATAGTTCTAAAGGATTACAAAGAAAAAGGAATGGACAGGAAATTTCAAGATTCCTTGTATCTTCTGAACTACAGAAAGCGGGAATTATGTAATTTTGGAAATGAACTGCTGGATAAAAGTGAAGACTAATATTTTCAAGCAATGAACCCCTTTCAATGAGAAGAAGCACCTGTGAAATCTGGAAGGTCTCTCCAGCCAAACTGATCTGGACAGTGCTAAATAATACAAAAGGGGAGAGTGAGGAAAGGAGGTAAAATATCAGAATTCCTTAGCATAATTAATTGAAGCACTGTAGGAAATGAAACCAAGAAATCCTGGACTGTCTTGAAAACAAAAAAGAATATTGCATTATTAGTCAACTCTGGAACAATTTTTATTAATATAATATCACTGACATTTTCTTGAAAGATTAGAGACATGAAATCATTTGTCCAAAGTATCTAAGGAGGATGGCAGTATACTCTGTTAAGAAAGGTACTCTGTACCTTCTGGCTCTATCTATACTAGTATATTCAACAGTGCTGGAAAACTTTATTGCACTTTGGGACTTCATTGTCCATCTTGCTAAAAGCTTAGAAAAATCCCTGACGTGGTTTTGGCCTGCATCAACCAGTACTTTTCCAAACAATTCCCTGGCACATTGTGGATGTTAGCATTGGACAGGAACCACTCCAAATAGGCAGTTTGTACCTGGTCACTCTGTTTGCACAGTAAGAGAAATTAATAATGACAATATGGGCCCCTGGGATAGGGTAGGGGGCAAGGAACAAATAGACTTTGTTGCTTTTTATGAGCTGAGTAGTATGGGATAAAGTTATCATTCTCTCACTGTAAAAAATGCAAAAACATGAATTACTTTCATATCTTAAGAGTATATCTGAGAATAAATTTTATTAGACTCATTGATATACAGGGAAAAATTATCACAGAACTTGTATTTATTTAGTAATGTAATTTTTTGTAAAAAGAGATCATTTTTAGAATCAACAGAATATACATTGGCACAGACATTCTGTATGTAAGCACACATACATGCATAATTCTTTGTTTATTTTATTTTAGGTTATCAGGAAGAATAGCTTTACGAAACTCTAAATAGTTCTGTGATAAATCAGCTGGGAAGCAATAAATTGAAAAAATCTGAATGATAACTGGGAGAATTTAAAGAATGTTTCACTACATGTGCCAAAATAATAATCACTGTGTCAAGAAATGATACTACAATGATGAATGAAAAAACTGCTAAGTTTACGCAGTCTTTTAATTTCTAAAGGGCAATGATGAAAACAAAGGAAGCTGATATGAGTGACTACAAGGCAAAACTGAGTATGAACTGTAGAAAACTGAGAAGGAAAGCAAAGGGACAGAAGACACATGACTACCAAAGTTTAAGGACAATATGAAAGGATTTTTTTAACGGTATGTTCTGGTTCTGGCCCAAGTCAGCAAGAGTGGGCATGACCTAGACCCTAATGTTATTCAGTATCATCCTACATCATCGGCAGGGGGTAGGGAAAAGGGACCCTTTCTATCGTTTCCTGGAAGAAAGGGCATTCTTTTTCTGCTTGGGGGAAAACATGGCAGGTGAAGGGTCTTTTCAAGTTTGATTTTCAATGTCCCAGGCTTGGTGAATATTTTGCATGTAAGTCACCCTCTCTTTGTACACTTTTGTCATGAATTACAAAGTCACAGAATCATCAGGGTTGAAAGAGACCTGCAAGATCATCTAGTTCAACCATCAACCCAACACCACCATAATCACCCCTAAGCCATATCTCCAAGTGCCACATCCAGATGTCTCTTGAACACTTCCAGAAATGATGACTCCACCACCTCCCTGAGCCACTTATGCCATGCCTGACCACTGCTTCTGTGAAAAATGTTTTTTTTAATACCTAATGTGAACCTCCCTGCATAACTTAGTGCCGTTTCCTCTCATTCTTTCACTTGAGACATGGCAGAAGAGACTGATCCCTACCTCACTACTTCCTTTCAGGTAGGTATAGAGGGCAATGAGGTCCTCCCTGAGCCCTCTTCATTGTCCTGGAGTACAGAGGAAGGTCATGATGGTTTGAATTCTGTGGTACAGAGAACAAAGGTGATGAAGTAAAATATATAAAGCATGTAGAAACAATCATCTGAGTATCTGGTCAGTCTGTGAAGATGACTATGCTCTGACTGAGTCAGACCATAAATCTATTTTTGCTTTAGGATATATGTCCCTTCCTAAAACAAATGCAAAGGCCAGAACCAGGGGCTGTGTCAATTGACTTTTATCCTCAATGGTGATTTAGGGGCTGCAGCACTGAAAATTTTACTAAATATCTGGCCATAGCACCTTAAACTGCGGCAAAGTAGAATAATGAAATTATTGCTGTCAAAATATGCAGGGACTGAGCACCATGGCATTGTGCAGACCACAGACCACTAATACAATTGATTGGGCCATTTTATAGGTTCAGGATGAGATGTATTTAAAAAGACCAAGTACAAATAATTGATTTTGGAACAAAAACACATATGGAGAGTATAGATGCTGAGGAGATGCTGACTCTTTTTATTTTTTTTGGTTAGGGATTAGAAGCAAGGTTCAGAGAGATAGCCATTGTAGGTGTGGTAGTCTTATTATTAATAAGACTATTAATAAGGCCAATTAACTATTTAGGGTGTAGATAGCAATATAAGGCTGTAATAATGAGCTTATGTGAACAATATTTGGAATTGGTTTGATGTTTCTTTGAAGGCTGTGTCCAGTTCTGGTGTCCACATCTCAAGAAGGGTATGTTTACCATACTGAGAGTCCAATCAAATGCTGAAATGAATAAAAACCTTATATAAAAAAATCTGAGGAGCTCCCATTGAGTAATTAATAAGTAAAAATTTCAGCAATTCAGTCACAGTCTAAATGTACCAGCAATAGGATCCAAGAGTGACAATATGGTGCCACAGACCATAAAAAAAAGGTTTAACGACTGGAACTAGAAATAGCAATAATTCAGTTGAGAGATGTAGCTTCTATGACAGCAAGTCTTGGTTGCATCTGACACCTCTCTAAGTCAATGGCAGCTTTTCCACACTTCGAAACTTTAAAACTGAGTTTGAGGGGAGGTTTTCTTTCTGTAACTATTTCTGCAACTTTACCACTGCTTTAAACATCTTATATTTTGCCTGATGTCAAATTAATATGACATGAATAGAGGAGCTGTAACCTTCTGTGCAGGAGCTCTCAGTGGATTGCTGAGATTCAAAAGGCATATGAGGAAAAAATATCTCTTGCATCTTTGACCTTTGTCTTACTTTCATTCTTTTACCAAACATTTGCTATTGACCATTATCACAAACAGGATGCTGAGCTAGACTTAGCATTGGTGCATCCTAATATAGTTCTTACATTCTTACATTCTTACTATAGTGGTAATTCTTTCTTGAATTCTTATGAATGCCAATAGAGATTAAATATATTCCATTACACATAATTGTTGTCTTTGGTAGGCTTGAGTAGAAAAAAATAGCACAAGCTACTCAGGAAATTGCATAGCTGTTTTAATAGCTGAATCTGTAAATATATACTGATGCCAGATTACCACAGGAACAACTAATGGAAGCAACTATGTAACACCACAAAGACTATACACCTATATTTCAAATTAAGTGTATTAGTCTTGTTAACTATTCAGGGCTCCATTCAACTGAGTTAAATATAGCACCTGCATGTTTTAATTAATGCAGATTTCATCAAGGCTTTAGTCATTTACTCCTTTCTAGGATTCTCACACCTGATCTTTAAGAGTGTGAGCTATTGTAGTCTTATGCTCAATCTATTATATATGAGTGTTATAAAGCTTGATAAATATGAAGCTGCCTCTCACGAAAATGGCATTTTTCCAGTGGCGGAGATTGCTTTAGGAGACATTTTGAGCTTTTTAGTAAATTGGTTGCAAATCATTTTGATGTTTAGAGTGCTGGGTGCAGGGATAGTGACAGGTTCTGTCAAGGCAGAAAGTGCTGTGGCATTATCAGTAAGCCATGGAAATGATCCTGAAAAGGAATGCTACATTATTTAAATAGAAAAAGTGCTGTTGAGACTTTCACAATCTGTTCACAAAGGGCTTATAAACAGAGAGGTGAAACCAGTGGAAAAAAGCTATTCGGTAAGAAGTATACACACACGCCTCTTTCCTCAAAGTATATTCAGGTGTTCTGTCAGCCAAGCAACAGACAGATTTAAAAAAAAAAAAACAGAGAAGCAATGTTTGTGAACTAACTGTAAAAAATTCCCACAGAAGAAATGTGGTTAATTTGAACAGGGTTTTGAGTTAGAATGCAGTCCCAGGAGGGGATCCAAATAAGGGTGGGCCACCTGCTGTTCTTTTCTTAACATCCATGCATCCAGAAGACAGCACTGTAATCTTAAAATCATCCCCTAGACAGATGGGTAGAATACCTGTCTGTCTTGTATTCTGTGTGCACGCAGAAATAATTTTCTATATTTCCAGGCAATCTCTACATGTGAAGTTTACCCTGGGCACCACATTTTTTTAAACGCAACGCCAACACAGGAATACCCTTGTTAGCCCCATGTTGTCATGGTAAATGCCTACTATATAACACCATTCTAATGACTGTTACTGACAACAGTCAGGACAAAATTGCTAATCCTCCCCTCTAGCATCTGGAGAAACAAATATTTACTAAATCTTATGAAAACAAGTAATAGAATTATAGAAGGGGATGGATTGGAACGGACTTTAAAGACCATCTAGTTCCAATCCTCCTGCCATAGGCAGTGTCACTTGCCACTAGAAAAGGTTGCTCAAAACCTCATCCAACTTGGCCATGAACACAGCCAGGGATGAGACATCCACAACTTTTCTGGGTAACCTGTTCCAGTGCCTCCACACCCTCACAGTATAGAATTTCTTCCTAATATCTAATCTAAACCTACCTTCTTTCAGTTTGAAGCCATTCCTCCTTGTCCTATCACTACATGCCCTTGTAAAAAGTCCCTCTCTGTCTTTTTTGTACTGGAAGGCTGAAGGCTATGAAACTACACCCTAACCTATAAAAATTCCAGATATATACATTTTACTGACTGGCCTAGATGGCAAATTTATTAATTTTCTATAAGTGACCAGTGAAAAACTTAATAGAATCTAGATGGTATTTTTTTACTGTATTCACTTTCTGAGAACATGAAAATGGGAACTACTGGTAAGACCTAAACACATTTAAAAACAGCCAAACTACTCAATAAGCTCAAAGCCCAGAAAGATTCAGTCCATAACACACATGCACGTTACATAGCATTGACAAAAAACCCCAGCAAACAATAATGTGTTTTTGAAGTGCTTGAATTTTCCGAAGTATGATCAAGTATATTTTTTAATTATACAAAGAACAACAAACCCTCAAAAGATTACAAAAAAAGTCTTAAAACTTAAGCTAATCTTTGGTTCTGACAGCATCTTGGTGTGCAGATAGATGACAGTGCTTTGTGAGGCCTCCGGGGTGAGAAGGTATGGTTGCTGTATTGAGACTTCTCAGTGGTCATGCCTGCTGAGCTGCCCCATGTCCACAGCTGACTCATGCCCCATCAGGATCATCCCTGTGCCAGAGGCTGTCTTCTTAGCACTTAGTATATCCATAAAATGCACATTTGCACCTGTCACAGGAGCTTCTTCCTCATTAATGGACCGGCTGATACCAGCATCCGTACTATGCACACTTGCTAATTGAGGAAGAAGGAAAAAGTCAAAACACATTTTAGGTGGCAGAGCCTAAAAAGAATCCCTGATTGCTGTTTTTTAGGGAATTAAGGTAATAGTGTTTCTCAGTTAATTTTGTGATATCTTAGCAGATGAAATAAAGGAGAAAATTCTTTATATATATGTGCGTGTGTGTGTGTGTGTATATATATGTTTTCTTATGGTAAGTATTAGGTACAAAATTGAATTTTTCCCAGAGATGTTAAACTTTGGATGCCCCATCCCTGGAAGTGTTCAAGGCCAGGCTGGATAGGGCTATGAGCAACCTGGTCTAGTGAAAAATGTTCCTGTCATGGCAGGATGTTTGGAACTAAATGATCTTTAAGGTCTCTTAGAACACAGACCTTTCTATGGTTCTGTGAAAACAAAGTTAGAAAAAGGAACAAATAAAATAATTCAGCAATACGGTATACCCATGGAGTAAGTCTGGTTTTATCCATTATGTAGGGTTTTCCTGCTGGTCACCTCCCTCAGTTATCAAAATTGAGGGCTTACCCCCAGCATAATTATGCAGTCTGACTCTTCTTCTAAGAAGCAATTTTTTTGGCAGTGCCCCATAATTGGACCATAACTTCATTCAGTAACTATTGTGTCACAATTCATTCTTCAACCCACTCTTCTATCCTTCACTGTCATCTTTCTAAGCAGTCATATTTTGGTTTTCATTTTGTATATCAACAAAATATAAATAAAACATATTAGGCATTTATGGGGAAAGAAAATACTATAAATATGTAGACATGCACTTTTATTATCTCTGTGTTATCTTTTTCCTTCACAAGCTTATGTTTGACATATCTCATAATGTAAATGCACTTGTATAGTTTCTTCAGCTTTATGTTGTAACTTCCAAGTTTCCTCAGTAAATTTCAATTATTTTTTTAGCATCCTTTATTATTTTTTATAGTTCTTTATATTCTTTAAAATTCTTTATTATTGGAACCAATACAAGTTTATTACATGCTTCATAAATTACATATGAGAAGAATTATACAAATCTTTTATTGACTTCTGTAGCCCTCATTTTATATTTTCAAGGCAAAACATGATGTTAATACAACCAGAAAGGAATATGAGAAAGGTGAATTTATACTGCTTAACAGCAGTCCTATTAATATTGTAACTCTTAGAAAGCCCCTTCAAAATTTTGACTGCCCAAACCACAGAAGAATCTGATTTTATGCTGAATTCTTCTTAATGTGGGTTTAGGGGTAGAGAGAAAGGAATTTGAAAAAGGAAATAAATCCATAGAGCTACTTACATACCAATAATCTAATGACTTCATTTTTTTGATAGGCTACTGTCAAAGAAATAGTAAGGGTACTATTTCTGCAGACAGAGACTTCCTACAGAAGAAAATAGCATATTTCAGTTAGAAGAGACCTACAATGATCATCTAGTCCAACAGCAGGCACATACTTGCAGCACAAAACAGGGACTATTTAAGCGACACTGAATGTCTTTTCCATAAAGTCTGCAGCTGTTCACTCTTTTCCTCAAGGAGTGAAGCTGGCTGCAGAGGTTCTTGCTCATACCCTCCTTCTCATTGAGGAGACTGTGCACTTACACCTCTGCTTTTCAGCTGGTTGCCTGCGGGATGGACTGTAAATCAGGCCAGTGAAATACCCTGAATTAAATAAGTAGTTTTGGAAGTGGTTTTCCAAGTCACATTCCTCATTGGGCTCATGGTACAACCCAACACAAAGGGTTGCATCACTGCAACTGAGATCAGTGAATTACACCAGAGGGGCTGAACACAAATAGCAGGAAAAGAAGAAAGAACTATCTTTGTACAGCTTTTTATTCCTTTTATTTTATGGAAATATATCACGGAATGGCTATCTGGCCAGCAACACAGACATCATGTGCTATACCTATACTCAGAACATGAATTCTTTCTTCTCAGAAATGCAGTACTATTTCCTTCCTGTACATGCTCATTTAGCCATCATAGGTGCATTATAAGGCAGAGCAGGTGGAGTTTTTTCTATGCTTCTGTTGGCGTTTTTTTAATTGAGAAGCTGGTTTAATTTGTTGAGAAAAAGAAACTTTGTTCCATCTTTTGAAATGCAGAACTGAATCTTTCATTCATCTGCTTTTCATCCAGTGTTCTTTTCTGAACTCCTTTGTGTTTCCTGCCACACAATACAGTATTATTATGAAAGCATTTAAAGTAATGAAAACTCTACTAAGAACACATCACTTCAGAAAAAAATTAACCATTTTCTGTGTGTAGGCAAAAAAGGAACAGAAATTTACTAGAATTATGAAGGCCACACACACACACACTGGGCAAAAGTTGCGTGATCTCTGAAAATTATCTAATTGAGCCACAGCTGGAGACAGTCACACATGGTTGTAGCACTCAGAGTGCCTATGACGCCATTTCTTGTTCTCCACTCCCACACAGTTTTTCAGCCAGACTGCTAAAACAGGAATCTTACAGGATATTGAACGCTATGGCAAAAGATATGTACTTAGATATCAACGTCAATATGCTAGTCCATCAAATCTTCCTATGTATATTCCACAGAGTAACAGAGATATGCTTCTTCAGAGTTGGATAAATCAGGAACTTAATGTGTATAATTTAAATCTCTCTTTGGCAAAGCCCTTTTTTCCTTTGCATTGAAGACTCAAGGGAAATTGAACAACTAATGTAGAAACAGTCATTACCTAACTAAAGATAGACCTTGTTCCAGGAGCACACATGGGCATGCACGTAAGCATCATTTTAAGTACATGTGTAGCCACCAAAGCATTGAAGCATATCTGAGCATCTTGTTAGGCTGTGGCCAGTCAACCAAACTCAGGCACTAAGAATTTTGCAAGTTATTTTGTCTAGGCACCCAAATGACTTCGGGGAGTGCATCAGTAACTTAGGCTTCTGCTTCTCTGTGTTCAGCTTGAAACGTGGTTGTAGTGTCTGATCTCAGGCCAACAGAAGTTGATAGGAAGTTTATACTTTGAAGTAGACTTCTTATAGAGCAACTCTTATATTTCTTGCCCAACTATGGCTAATAAAATGGCCAAGGAATGTAAGACAGCTTTCAAAAACATTATAAAGGAAATAAAAAAGTATGAATGAGAACTACAGAGAGAAAAAAAATCTAAGAGTTTGGGAAACTGGCTTTCAAGTTCAAACATTGTAACACATATCTGATTCTGTGAAGTTTATAAATATTTACTATTGTATTAAAATATTCAAGCTTCAGACTAATCACAACTGGTGTTGAATTGACACTAGGACCAATTGGATCAGATATTTAATATCATTAACCAAAGAAGACATGAACTACTGTCCCTGTGTTATAGACTTATATCTCTTCACCATGAAATGACTCACTCTGAATTTTTAACATGAAGACAAGTCATGAGAAAAATTGAAAAATGCTTTTTTGAAAAACAAAAGTGTCATAAATTTCCTGTTATTAATATTTCATATCCTTATACTATTTGTTACATGCTCTAGCACACATAAGTATAACTCAAGGCGTAAAACACTTTCTTGTATAACACAATATAATGAGTCTTTAAAGTAAGAATCAATCTGTTTGAATACAAGGCAGCAGATGTGTATTCACTAAGATGAAAGAAAGACTTTTCTCTCTCCAGTGCATAGAAGATTTATGCTTGTAATTCCTCCTAGGGAATGGAGAAGAAATATTCATGAACAGAAGGCACAATGCAGTATGATCCAATGTATCAATCTAATTCTGGAACCCCAAAATTTCTTTGCTCAGCCAGATATTACTGTCAAGATTTTGAGTCCTTTCTTTTTTCCAGTTTTGTCCCTCAGTCTTCTCACCTGTAAATCCTGTGCACTCCAATGTTTTTAAATTTCAATATGTAAAATGTTTAAGATTAGGAGTTAAGGAATAGTGTTTTGTTTTTCTAATCATCTGGGATTCAGACTGCCAAAAAAGGAATGTGGAATATACATGGGGTGTGCTAAGTGCATACATGCATCCCGATGTACCCACAATAATTTATATTTAGAGGGATTTTTACAGTATATTGTTTTACCCACTTCGTATTAATAGTAAAATGCATAAATGAATGTCTAATAAAAATAATAATGAATACTATGAAAAATAAGCACTTCAGAATTGTCTCCTTTCCCTGTGCATCCATCCATTGAATATAAAGTAATGATGTAGCATAAGAGTTTTCTTTATTTCCTATCTGTTTTAGTGACTTTCTATGAAATTTAAGAGATTAGATCATACCTCTCATGTGCAAATGGGGACTGAATCTTCACCTTCTTTCAAGGAAAGTTAACTCTATCTGATAGTCTTTCCAACCCCTAGGACTCTTAAGTATTCTATGTTGAGGCTTCTTTCCTTTAGAATCTCTTCCACTTCACATGGAAACGATTGCTTGCCACTGGGAGTTTTGCATTTGACTTCAGTGAGGTCAGGATTTCAATTAAATGTTGAAATTCTAATTCACTACTGAAAATAAGATTTTGGATAGAGAGTCATTTATGTGGTTTTAATATATGGATGTGTAGTGTTTTTAGAAAAAAATGCTCTTTTCAATCATCTTTCAGTAGTGAAATGAGACACAAGCAGAATCTGATCTGAATTATCTCCTGCACTCAAACTGAAGGAAAAACTGACATTTTGCAAACATTTACATCTTCAAAATACAAAAAAAGTCACAATTAATGCCAGATCAATATCCTTGTTTTAGATATTTTGACAAGTAATTGCTCCCTCTCTCTCCCCACCAACTCTTTGCTTTGACTTCCCCCCACATCTTCTGCCACATTTTAGAATTCGAAATTAAAAGCATAAATTATATTTTGTAGCTTGGAGCTAAAAAATTATTCCATCTCCGAATGTTCTTTTAGAACCATGGCCAGCCAAAACTAATTCAGCACAGTCTCGCTGAAGTGCTTGGAGCAGTCTGTCTAAGCAGCACAGGCCTTCTTAATTTACCCAACGTTCACACTGCCTCCAATTAGGATGAAAGTGATTGTGCCATTGAAGAAAAAAGTAACTTGACTCTTTCAAGCAGTGGTTGAGACAGTATGAAAACTTGCACAGATCAGGCTTTCAGACTCAGGTCAGCTCTATACCTTTAACCTTCTTGAGGGCTCAACAAAATGTTAGAGGGAACAGATAATCTTCCCTGTTTGTATAGCTGCTGGACATCAGATGCTGTGTCTGTCCTTGTGCAGACCTGGCTTTTTTTTAGATATCAGTCAAAAGCCAGTTCATTTTAGCAGACTGGCTCCTTGCAGTCCATTTTGGGTCATCACCCTGAGCAAGCCAGAGGACTTCTGAACTCTCCAATGCACTGCTTGCACTCTCTTCAAAAATGGACAGTGGCAGGAATTTCATAGGAAAACTTCCTGCTTGCAGCCACATAAGGCTCTGTACCACAGCAATCCTCAGCAGGAGGAGACAATTTAGGTTTTGCTCACATGTGCGATTCTCTTTTCACACTTCTAACGAAAATCTATGCATGTGGAATTTCAACTTGAGATCTAGGATGCTGGAATATGGTACTAAGGCACAGACAGGAGGTGCTTGTCAGTTATAGCTACAGCCATAATGGTGCATTGGATGAGTCAAGAAAGAAAGACTATGCAAATATAGAATTAAAGCCTGGAGTATAAGTTGACTGCATCAGCAGGAGAAAGTAAGGTTGCACTTTCTAACTTTGAGGTTCTTGACTTTTACAACTTTAATAATATTCTTCTGTTTAGAATACAAAAAACCCACCAAAATTCTGGCATATTATTTTCTACAAGACATGTAAACAAATTTATCAGGACAAGCCACTTTATATTTGCAATCTATCTGATTAATGATTTCTTGGGCCACCAGTGTATTAAAATCAAAATAAAAATACCTTGTTCTTAAATTATGCCTATTCTGCAGCAAAACCAAAATCTTTTGAGGTGATCTGTTAAAGTTATTAAATGTGTGAAACAAAAAAATAATTTAGAAAGAAATATGACTTTTTTTTTCATCTTCAAAAGAGTTTTGCTTAAATGTGACATAAAAGCTTCATTGGTATTTATTTAATCTGATTTGTTTTCACTACTACTAAATCTAATTTTATATAATTGTAGAAGAGTAAATAGATCTCAGAGATTTAAACCCCCAAAATAACACTGAAAATATATGAAATTTGTATAGATAATCACATTATTCCTGAATAATATGGCTTTTAGGAGTGCTGATGGACTTAGAGATAAGTAGTTAAAATAGTAGAGTCCCTGTGCTGTTACCATGTTTTTCACAGGATTTTTTATTCTTTTTATTACCTTTGTTTTCTTATACCTAAATAATTGAAGCAAATTATTGATGCAACAATAGTTAATTTCTGATTATAATAATGCTTAAAAAAATGAGGGTAAATTATTTTGTATTTCATCCATGTAGTGGGGAAGAATTCCATAGACAGAAATCTCTGTGCTTTTTCAGATGCTTCTGTTTCCTCTCTTATGTTCCCATGGAAGCATTAGTCTGGAATGAAAATGGAGAAGAGAAAGGATGTAATTTAAATCTTCACAAGAGAGTCAATTTAAAATACGAAAAGTTCCAAATCAATAGTATTAAAACAGTTATTGAATTTAAATATTAATAAGATAGGAGAAATTGATGGACTGGAACCACAGCTACTTAAAATTGAGGACATTATATAGCTAAACCATTTGTTGAAATGGGAAATCTAATTTTCTAACAAATAATGTACCTACAAATTGGAAATACACTGTTGTGACTGTGATTCATAAAAGTAGGGAGTAACATATCTCTTCCATTATACTTAACTCAGTGAGTGCCATGTACAATTTATCCCTGCTTTTTGGCACTGTAGTAAAATTCAATAGTAGGCACAGAAGAACTTCCAAATAATCTACTGTCTATGAATTACATATCATAAATACACACACAAAATTTAAATGAGGAGTCTGGCCATGTACTGCTGCCATCAATTTGACTATAAACTACACACCAAGATTCCTTTGACTTTCTTGTCACATCACCAACCATGTTACCATGCCAGAAAATATTTTTTCTTATCATTTCTTACAGTAGAATTGTGAAAGTTTCGTGTAATTGCACTGTGACATTAAAAAGCATTACTCCATTACAATTTTTGTGGAGCAGGACTTAAATTTTTACTGTGACATTAAAGCAGATAAGAAGGTGCATATCAGAGAAATGTCACAGATGTACTATAAACATGTTTTCTATAATCTAGTTCCATGACTTCAGATGCATTAGGATTGGTTTTGGTTTGGTGGGGTGTTTTTTTTGGGGGGGTGGGGAGGGTTGCTTGTTTCGGTTTGGGTTTTAGCTTTTTTGTGGGTTTTTTTTGGTTGTTTTTTTTTTTTTTTTTGGGGGGGGGAGCGGTTTTGTTTTAATTTTTTTTTTTTGGGTTTTTTAAAAGTTA
>JAWWLV010000088.1:126117708-126141218 GCA_035041135.1 Platyrinchus mystaceus
CCCCCCCCCCCCCCCCCCCCCCCCCCCCCCCCCCCCCCCCCCCCCCCCCCCCCCCCCCCCCCCCCCCGCGGTTTGCTTTTAATTTGTTTTGTTAGGGTTTTTTAAAAGTTACTGAATAGTTTTTCAGAGCAGCATCAAGCACTGAGAATTATTTTTCATGACACAACCAAAAAACAGGTTTGCATAACATGAAACAAGCCTGTGTCTATTAGAAACTCATTTTAGAACAGACTTATGACAAGATTATAAGTGTATAACAGTACATGTAAATAGCTCTTAGGAATATGTAAGTAATTTTGGTATTTATTTGACCATTAAAACATATTATTATACACTATACTCTTAATCTCTAAGTGAGAGCCTCTATACAGGATTTATTCTGCCTGATCTGGCAGTAATTCTTTACACTTATGAGGATCCATGCAGTGCCACAGTTACCTGAGTATTTGAATATCTGGGCTGAGAATGTTTGTTACTCTTGAAGTTTTTCACAACCTTAATTCACATCTGGATGAGGAAAACAGACTTACCTCAGGATGAGTCACTCATCCGCACACAGGATGTGATAAAATTGTTTGTCTGCTTTTTCTTTGCTCTGTTATTTTTGTCCCTCTTATTGAGTTAATTAGTGTTGTAGAATCTAAGGGCCATGAGCAGAATAACACGTGAAACACTGCAATGGACTGCTGCCCTTTGCTTCCCAGGGATCAGAGAAATTCAGTCTCTGGGGTGAGCAGCTCTGGTGCTGGCACACTTCACAGTGGAGCACTGCAGTGCAGTGCAGAAGGGGTTTCTCAGATGAGAGGAACCACTGGGGAAACAGAGGGAGCATCCAGGAGCCCATAGCTCGCGTGACAGCTCCTCTTCTTTGAGCATGTACACAGGATCACAGCCTCACCCAAAATGGTATAGCATTATATTTAAAACAGTAATATAGTCAGGATTGCCTTCCCATTAGAGCAGAGCTATGTCATCTCAGGAAAGTCAAAGTGGTGTGTTGACTTTGCTCGCAGTGCTGAAAAAGGCACCGTTGCTGGTGTTTGGCTTTTCCATTCTGTGAAGCGCAAGGTCTGGTGAAAGGCTTTGGTGAAGTCAACACCAAAGCCTACATTATGCTGCATATTCAATTTTCTTTATTTTTCCCATTATATTGCACATAGTTTTGCATGTTTGGTAAAAGTGCATATTAATACTGAGCATGGACAGCCTTGTTTAAAACTGTGTTGGCTGGTAGTTGTTCAGCTGTTGGTTGAACACTGTGAGCTTTTCTTTTTCTATGAACTTGAGTTCATATCTCTTTACATTTCCATCATGAGCCATCAGGTCTTGCAGTTATTTGTTTTCTAAGCTCCCTAGTGTGCCTAAATCTTTGTTGTTTAAATTTGCTATTTAGTATGTTTCAAAATATAGACAAATTTTCCTCATTAATGCTTTGGATATTTGCATCATCATCAGATTTTTTTTTGTGTGTGTGTGGTTTTTTTTTTGGTTTTTTTTGTTTTATGAATGTATGTTTGAATTTTAATATATGGAAGGAGATAAGAAGAAAAAAGTGTCTGAAGTAATGAACACTTATATCCAAAACAGAAAGTCATGACTATAAAATAATGCAGCAGATGACAAGATTAATATTAATCAGACTACAACTAGAACAGACTGCACTCATAAATAAACCACTTTGAAAGAAAAATGAAGTAAACACACAGGCTATGATGAATCCATGCTTGCCTGAAAATTAGAATAGATGGATTGTTTTCAGAAGGTAATAATAGAGAAGAAAGTAAAAAAAAAAAGTTGAGTTAGAAGACTGGAAAATCATCCTGAGCATCTATGATTCTCGATAGTGATAAAAAAAAAAATCTCTAAAGTTACAATTTTTAAAGTGCTATTCATTGATAGATATAAAACATCACTCGTGGCTCCTGCAAAACTATCAGACATAATTGAAGAATTAATTTATAAAGACCACCTGGAATCATGGTTCCAAAACTGAGATTAAATAAAGCATTAAGTTTATTTGGGTGAAGTAGTAAATTCACTTCAGTCTTAAAAGGTCCATTTATTCCATGGATAATCTGGCTTGTTTTCTTTAAAAGATAGCAAGATACAATAAGAGATCTGAAAATATAATTAGATGTGAATCATCAGAAATAAAATACAACGATTTTACAACCTGACGCACTTCAAGAAATTGGAATGACATAAGCAGAGACAAAAGTAGAGGGGGAAGAAAATAATAAAATTATTTTTTTCCTTTCAAACTTCTCTGATTGTATATTGTGGTGGGAGGACTTCGGCTGGACGTCAGGTGCCCACCAAGCTCTTCTTTCACTCACCTTCCCAGCAAGAGGGTGGGTAGAAAAAAGGATGAAAAAAACTCGCGGGTCAAGAAAAGGCAGTTTAATAAAGAAAAATCAAAGTCTGCACACAAAGTCAAAGGAAAGTGGAAGAATTTTTCTCTACTTCCTCTCAGTGGACAATATCCAGACACTTGCAGGAAATAGGGTTTAAGCATGTCTAGCAGTTACTCTGGAAGACAAATATCATAACAAAACACACACCTACCCTCTTCCTCTTTCCTCCCCTTTCCTCCTTGCACCTTCTCTCAGCTCCTATTACTGATCAGACTTTGTACAGTATGGAATATCCCTTTGGTCAGCTTGGGTCAGTTGTTCTGGTTGAATCTCCTCCCAAGTTCTTGCCTGCTCCCATTCTACTGGTGGGGGGGAATGTTGCAGAGACAGCCTTGATGCTGTGGGACCAGTAGTCAGCAGTACCCAAAACACTGATGTGTCAACATCTTTCTAGCTTCAGATGCCAAGCTCACCGCTTTTGTCTTAGTGATTGCAAATAATCAATACTCTGGAGCAAGATAAACAGGACTGAAATGCTTACAGGCTGCACATGAGGACTGCTATGGGAGAAATTACCTCCTTCTTGGCCAAACCCAGTAAATTCACCATGAATCTTTCATGTCAATGCGTGGGTGAAATCCATAAAGCTTATATGGCTGTATGCCACTTTCAACATTGTGAAATAATGCTGTTTTTTCTACCCTCATTTGAGTTGGAAGCCATGTAACTTTAGAGTTAATTCTGTGGAATGCACTACATTTTTGAAAAGGAAAAGCATCTGTTAAGCCTGAGTATCAAAGACACCTCTTGTTGACCAGCTTTGTCAGTCAAGAAAAATATATGATTTACACAGTCTGGTTTAGTCTCAAGTTAAAGTTTTGTGTTTAATCCCTCGGTGTCAGAAAGACTTCACTTCTTAGAATAAAACACTGTGGCAAGAAAGAAGTTAAGCATTTATAATTTGCAAGCATAGTGATAATTTGAGGCTTAAATATCAAAGGACAGATCAATGAACAGAAAATATAAGCAAATTAGCTCAGTCTTGTCATGGTTGTCTGAGATAAACCAGATCATGATGGCAGTGCAAGGATGGGGACTGATTCTTCTTGAGAGAAAACACAGGCACACAAGTAGCTGCTGTAGCATGGTTGTGGTACTTAGGATTTGAGCTAGACAGAATGACACACACACAGAGCTACCTGCAAGTGCCCTGCTGCAGTAGAAGATAGCTCTCTGCTAATATGGTCCTCTGTGTCCGGGTGGATCAGCCTCGCTATAGAACTGATTAAAAAGGGCCACATATTAATTGCATCTCTCATGTGTCTATCATCATTCACGGAAATATGGCTGCTACAGCAAGTGTGAGTGCATGTGTTCATATCTTCAGCAAAGATCTCACCAGCTGGTACGAGAATCACCACAGTAACTACTGGATGAAGTCTTATTTACTTGAGCAGTGGAAGCTCATACCCACATGACAGCTCAGATGACAGTCATACCATATGAGTCAGGCAGGCAGGAGTATGTCTCTGGTACCCAAATGATTTTAATTGCAATAGAGAATCTGTAATGAGCCCTGCTGATCTTTGTTGTTTTGTCTGTAGCAGAGTGATTAGTGACATGGGCAGGGTTAGACTGTGTAGCCAAAAGTAATTAATTTTATTTTGCCAGTTGTGGGGAATTTTAGTCTTAACATCAGAGAGAATGCGTGTGTCTTTTCTGAGGCACACAAAGGTAATGAAGGATAAAGAAAGCTGGGGAGAGGAAAGGATTAAATGGCAAAATCAGTGTTACAGAAAAACAGATCAGACAGACTGTAGGCATTTCAGTCTTCTTTATCTTTCTTCAGAGTACTGATTATTTGCAATCAGCAAGACAAAAACTGCTGAAGGTGAAAGTAACTTGAATAAGGAATAGGTTGTTTATCATGTTAGTATAGAATTTTCTATTTAGTTTTTCAGCTTTCCATTATTATGGAATCTTTCCTTTTTTATTTATAAGAGGCTGAAGATGTCTGCATAGTAATATAATTGGTTATGGCTGCTAGCCACCTGACAAAGTTAATTATTGATTGTCTGTGCATCGGTCCTGTGAGAGAGTCCAATGTCTATACAAATTAGTTGGAGGCAACTGTCTCATAAAACAGTCAGAATAAATCCTTTATACATTCCTAAACAGAGTTGTGCTAGATTATTGGCTTTTTTGAAGGAAAGGGCAAAGTATAGTGCTAACTGTTATTCATGAATAACAAGGCTTCTTCATCGTTGAACTCAATTCAAATCAAAGGGTACAAGCATTAAGGAACTAAATTCATAGATGAATCTGGAGAATACTAATTATTTTCAAACCTATTCTACTTTAGTAAATCACTGGTGCTTAGTGGATTATTTCAGGTTTTGAAAGACTAGGATTATTGTATTCCTGGTATTTAATTTCAAAGTTCATTACTCCCGTTATATTTTGAAAAAAAATATTTTTATGTATTTATAAACATAGATTTTATGTCTTCAGATAGCAAATTTGTTTTCTATCTGCTATCTCATAAAAGTTAAAAAGCTCATGTTTGTGAAGTATTTAAACATTGAATATTTATGGAACATTTCAAAGGAATGAGCTACAACTTCTCTAAAATCCAGCCACACAAAGTTCCCATGAAAGCAGATGAAAACTTCCATAGGATGAATGATATTATCAGATCCAGATATTGTCATACCAGCATAGAAAAGCACAGACTTAAGTACTTGTTTGGCAAATCTTTAATTAAAAACATTTGACAATACTACTCTTTTTTTTTTGGTCTTCTTTCTGCATTTATTTACCAGTGGTGAATCATAAGACATAAATGAAGTAACAGAGACAAGCTCTTAGCCTTAGTGGTGAACTTCAAAGACGTGGAGAAATCCCTGTTTAGCAAGGCTGTTGACACATAATTTTATTCTGCTTGCAGAAGTTTCTGTTCTCACTCCTCTACCAGCTCTTTGTCACTGTCCCTTCACGCATAGGTTACTGCTGCTGGAAACTGGCAACTCATCTGAAACTTGCCTGCTAAGCTTCGGTTCAAATGAAGCTGGGAAGGTTAAAATGTTGGCGACTGGAGGCAGGCTGGAACAAAGCAGTATTTTTTTGCCTGCAGAGCTGCAGTCAGAAGGGGATGTGTGAACAAGCCTTAAGGCTCCACAGCTGGTTCCCAGAATTATAGTATCCTGGTCTTCTCCTGCTAATGCAGATAGCTGCAATTGCACAAGAGAAACAGTGGGTGAGAAGGCAATAATGTGTCTAGCAGGACATCCTTTGATCCTCCCTCTCCCTGATTCCCATGAAATCCTTTTGCTCCCCCTGAGCAGGGGCATTATGCTAAATCCACTTTGCAGTGACCATCTGACAATTCAGAAGTCAAGGTACAGTTTATGAATTGCCAACAAAAAAAGCTATAAATTTAAGAAAAAATTTTTCTTGTTGAAGAATACAATTGCTGAGGTACAAATCTTCACAAATGTCTCCCAGATAATCCAGTACTGTTGTTCTTCAGTTTTGCTGTAATAAATGTGTAGAAATGTGTCTCAGCCTTGCAGGTAGAATCTTGAAAACATGACCAAAAAGCTTTGAAATGAGATACTTTAGAAAAATTACTATAACTAATTATTTTAAATTTTCCTCCTCTTACCCACCAATATTCACATCATTTGGACTGGTATAACATTTCAAAGTTAAGAGTTTTCAATATTATAATAATAACAAAGTGACTTCCACTACTTGAATTTTCTGCCTTAGCTTAATTTGAAAGTAGATTCTTAACAAGGAAAATCCCTGACATACACATTATGTTGAATAGCAGTAATTTCTTTTAGAGAAGCATGAAACTCACCTCTGATCTCATTTAATTTGTTCCTGTCTGTGTACACTTAGTCAAATCAGTGAAAAAGCACTGAGATAAAATGGAAAGAAAATCAGCTCTTTTGAATGAATTTAATAAAATCCAGCACATATAAAGATGTTGGTAGCTCTCATGATGGTGGTTAAGATACCTGGGCAGAGATTAAATATATTGAGTAGCATTCATGTTTGCAAATGTTATTGCAGCGCAAGTTCCTTGACTATGAATCTTAATTTTCATGTTTGGTTTTCCTAGGGTCTTCACATCCTGGTTTTGACCATAGCATATGCTGGAGTATAGAAAAAAACAAAATATACAACTAGGCAAAAAATAAGAAAGTGACAGAAATAGCATGAAACTATCTTTTTTTTTTTTCCTTAATATTTTCATAAGATTTCATTTTGAAATGGCTGATAAAAGACTAAGGGTAATTTTAAATGCTTAGCTGACTCTAGACACTGAAATCTTAGAAATTCTGCCATTGCTGCAATCAGGTCAGTGTTTCACCAACAGGATTTTGTGAAAAAAATGACAACCCCACTGAGTAAAGTGAAAAAGCAGATGATATATGTCTATGTCTAAATTGACTCACCTTTCTCTCTTTTTTGGGGACAATCTTGAAAGATCAGCTCTTCAGCATACTTTTTAGTCAAACTGGGTGATTTGGCATTTTATTCAGTCGTTGTCTCATGACATATCGAAATCAAAGGAATACTAACAGGATGGAAATACTTTTTAGAGAGAAAGCACAAGGTTTTGATATGTATGTTTGTTCATACATATTAAAAATCTCACTTTTGTCACAAAATAAAAGACTAGAAGCTGAAGGCCCAGAAAAATAATGACAGTGTCTGAATGACTCAATGTCAAGCGAAATTTTAGAAATTAACTCTCCGTTCACAGTGAATGTAACTATACATGGATCTGAATCTCCTTTCTTACTAATTTCTTTGGTGTATAACTCCATTGAAACTAGAATTACACTCTGTTTACACAGTGCAAGTGGGATTATAATTACAATTTCTGACAAGACATGTAGCAAGACAATGTAGGAAGAAAAATCTCTCCTAGCATACGGTCCTAGAACAAGGGAATGTGAAAAAAGGTACCTGTAAACCAGCCTGTATTTCATAGTAATTTTTAACAATATCTAACCTTTTCCAAGCTCATCACAAAATTTTCCAAAAATTTTCTAGAATAAAGGCAAATAATTTTTCTCTAGATGTCAAGACTTCTAAATCAGTTGCCTGAGAAGAAAGGTAGAGACAAATGTCATTGCTTTATGTTGTTTAAAGATCCTGAGCAGTACTTGCCAGGCATATTATTATATCAATGAACTTTCTACAAAGAAGTAACGTTCATTCAAAATAGGGAAAAAATTTGGTAACATAACGGCTCTGTTCTTGACTGAAGTTCACAGAGGTTTCTCATTAATACAAGAGTAAGCTTATTTTGAGATCTTGCCTTCTGTGTTGGTTTTGACTGAGGTAGAGTTAATTTTCTTCATAGTTCCTGGTATAGGGCTCTGTTTTGGATTTGTGATAAAAGCAGTGCTTCAGCACACCAGTGCTTTAGCTGTGGCTGAGCAGTGCTTACACAGAGTCAAGTCTTTTCCACTTCTCACATCCCTGCTAATGAGTAGTTTGGGAGTGCACAAGGAACTGTGTGGGTACACAGCAAGGACAGCTGACCCCAACTGGCCAAAGGGATATTCCAGACCAAATAACATCAATGCTCAGCACATAAACAAAAAGAAAGTCGTCGGGGGCTGCTGCTCAGGGACTGGCTGGACATTGGTGAGTTGGTGGTGAGCAATTGTTTTCTTGGGTTTTATTCTCTCTTATCTTAAAAAAAAAAAAAAAATTACCTTTTCATTACATTATTATTATATTATATTATATTATATTATATTATATTATATTATATTATATTATATTTCAGTTATTAATCAGTTCTTATCTCAACCCATGAGTTGTCTCACTTTTACCTTTTCAACTCTCTTCCCCCCATCCTGCTGGGGTTGAAGGGAGTGAGCAAGTGTCTGTGTGGTGTTTCGTTGCTAGCTGACACTAAACCACGACATCCTTATTCTTTTCCTCCCCACAGAGTGACTGTCCCTTTGAGCTTTGCAATAATTCTTTTTTTGCTGTGAAGTTGCTGCTGACCTAGCATCCATCTTGGAAGATTGATGTGTGTCCTTAACAGTTTGGAGGAAAAGAAAAGACTAAGGTGATTTTTCTCTCCAGTGAGATAAGGCACTGTACCCGCTCATATCATCATTTTATCTTTGCTTGTTACTTTTACTGTTTGAGGATCAAAACTGCAGCTGTTACAGAACTGTCACGGGGACGTTGTATCTTCCAGTTTAGGTTCTCTAAGTCCCAGCTAAAGTCAGCCAAATGAAGGAAACTTTAACACTGAAATATTCCTTCTTTATAAGAGTGTCTCTAGTTCTATTTATTCAAGTAGTTAATGATGAAAATGGTGGATCAGCTTCATAAGATCAAAATATCTGGGAGAATGGAGATGTACAAGTTGCAGACAGATGGGTAACAGCAGTCAGCTTACTGCTGTTATGAGTTACTTCGGTCTAGTAACTGAGCTCTAGTAAATCCATATACAGAATGAAAGCTGAGAAATAAATCTCAATAACATAAACAACCATAATGGAAGGAAAGAGAGAGATATTTCAGGAAGTATCTATGATTTTTGTTGAGATGGATCTTTTTAATTTTAACTTTAGTATTTGTTTGGTTTAATTTTATTTTACCTTTACTGGATCCTAAATCAACATTACTCCCTATATCTCAGTCTGTTACTGATTTGCTTTAAATATTTACATATTTACTCAAGAAAATGTCTACATTATTTGCAGCACTCAAAATCTCTAAAAGCACACAAATTTGAGCCTTGTAGTAACTTAATGGACCTTTTTGTAACAGTTACTATTTTCTCAGATCATGTAATAAATTCAAAAATCAAGCCCATTTGGTGTACTATTGAGAAGGGATGGGAGGAAGGAGCTAAGAAGGAATATAGGGATTGGTAAGATCAGCCAAGTCACAGGCAGAAAGGATTCTGGACGATTGTATTTTGGGATTGCTGAAAAATTATGAAATTACACTTTTTTTTAACATATACTTTTTTACATAAGGACGGTTTCTAATCAGAGTATCCTTCATAGAGTATAGATGGTGTTGTTCATATCCTACAATCTGATAGTCAGCTACTACACTCCCAGTTAGCTGCCATACCCACAATAGCTGTCTTTGCCATGGCAGGGCCTACTAGAGATTATAGCCAGATATACTGTTCTTAACTATTGTCAATTAATGTGTTTTATAAAAATTGAAATTAGTGAAAACTACTTTTGTAAATATTTAAGTGATTTAACATTTTTAAAATCAAAGTGATTTTACTATCTTCTTCCATGTTTTATATACCTTTAATGAGTTTATTGATTTGTGCAGCTGTATTTCAGACATAGGGATCTATTCACAAGACAAGTTCAAATTGGAAAGAAAAACTCAAGTTAGGCCAGAGAAATCTTAGTTTAATGGAATAGCATACAAGACCTAACAGCTGGTATTACTGTTCCCAAAATCCTATAGTTCCTTAGGAGCTGAGTTTTGCTTGAGTTTTCTTAATGCTTTTGTTTTGCCCAGATGATGTTAAAATGAACTCTCTGTTCAGTAGTGGGCACTGGAGTTCTGCATGGGGCATTTAGCAAATCCAGGCCAGGGATTTTATAAAATGCAGTGCATACACTTCCAGTAAATTATATAGTGCATGCACTTCAAGTAAATTATAAAGTAGAGAGATTAGCATGATGATAAATTAAATCTTTCACAAGACTTCTTTTTTTCTGAATGATGTGATATATAAGATATGTGTATCAAAAGTTACAATAGGCACAGAAATTACTGCTTTACATTAACTTTAAATTACGGTGAATTTTTAATGAAAAATATTAATTTAAAATAAATCTTAAAAATGGCAACATCCATGTATAATGTTGTTCTATTTAATTTTGGTTCATATGCATAATTATATTGCTATTTTATCACAATTATTTCAAAACTTTTTTATTTGGCAAAAAACCCAACATAAAGCAGAGCAATTCCAGTTAATATTTGTATCTGAAATGCTTTATTTGACCTGAAATTTTCAAAAAGTAATGAATTAGGTGCTTTCATTCAGTTGATTTCAGTGAGAGTTTAGCATCCAAATTCCTTTGTCTTCTTTGGAAAGCTTGCTTAATATGCTTTGCATGGTTTCTTTGCATAGCTATGAATGTATAATGCATTGTCTAAATGTCACTGGAAATACTACTGATTAAAAATAAAAAGCTTCTGGTAGAATAAAACATGGACTTTCTGCAGATAATATTGCTTGCTCTCTCAGTGTTATCAGTTGTACTGGAAGTTCACTGTCTTATGATCTCTGTGAAAGATATATATCATACCAGATGATGAAAATAATTCATCATTGGGTAAGAGCTATTTGGTGGTCAGCATGCCACTTGCCATCAAAATTGAGTTTAACCAAAATTTAAATAATGTGTGGCCTCTTGCTAATGCTTTGTACAAGTTGGAGAAATGGAATAGGTTAGGACTCAAAGATGGCCTTTATTCTCAGATGGGAGAGGGAAAAATCTGCTGCTAAGCTCAGGTGGGTTGAGCTATTCAGTCTTACACAGCCAGCAACCTGCTTATGTTGTTATCATCTGCTCAGTGTAGTCAGTTCCACCTCTGAACAACTGATGATTGCAAATTAGAGAATGCAATTAAAACAGCACAAAACTTTCTTAATCTTATTAACTTTTCATATTATTAAAATCAGTATCATCATCTATCAGTTGTCCTTGACTTACAGCAGATATCAGACAAAAGCAGGTATGAAAAAGGTCTATGACAATTGCAGTCACAAGAGTTCTGCTAATTTTCATTACATAAGTAGCCATAAAGAAGGAATCCTCATATATCACCAAGAGAACATTTCAGGACTAAGACAGAAATCAAATTCACTATACAAGGGTAATTTACAGCGTGTTGCCTCTTTCACATTTCAGTTCATTACTGTAATGAAAGTCATGATAAACACTCAATGATTTTGCTGTCTTATAAAAAAATCCTAAAAGAATAAAGGACAAAGGTAGACTTGTTGAATGGACTTTTCAATGTGAAAATGTAAAAATATTCTGATAAAACAGGTCATGTCCTGTTCACTTTAGCAAAAATAAAAGTTGGAATAAATTTACAGGCCTGGGAACAGAATTTGGACATATTAAAAAGTGTGTCTGGGGAGATCTGTAGCATTTTTTAAAATAGTGAACTCAACAAATGAAACAAATTTTAATATCAAACCAGAAAAAAAATGCTAGTAAACATTCTCATAGGCTGGTGAATTTTATAGTATACATACTTGGATAAGACTAAAATATCCTTGTATGCTAAGGACCTAAGAACCTTATAGTGACCCTATTCATCAGTTTCAGATCATAGCTGCCATTCCACGACTTGCTACTGTAGGAGGGGGAGAATTCAGGTTATGGATTATACAGATCCCATCTCTCCTAGAATTAAGTAATACTGAAAATAGAAAACAAAAAAAGTAAGTTACCTTAAAATTACTTTTTAAATAGAAGTTATACAAAATTCCTCTCTTATGATTATGAAAATAAAAGCAAACTACAGTTTGAAAAAAAAAAAATGCAGCAGACAGCATCCAGCCTAAAAAGACATAAGTGGCACAGCCTTGGTAGGTATTCCTCTATAGATTAGAGGAGTCTGCTTGCAATTTATTATGATGCCGTATTCCTGTAAAAAGGCAGTGACTGATTAATGTGTATCCCTATGCATGGATGAGCAATCTGTGGAAACCTAGACGACTGAGCAGAGGAGCTATCAGATGACTGTAGAATAAAGATTAGAGGTCACTGAGAAGGAAGAGACATGAACAGCAGAAGCTGAAAGGCCACTGGAGGAACTCAGGAAGCAAATGCAGACAGGGGGTGTGGGTCCCTCCCTAGTTATCAGGGTGCTGTGTTCACAGGAGTGCAGATACATGTAGATGTATGCGTGACAAGAATGAAAGCACCAAATAATAAGAATAGCATTAAACGCAAAGATAAGCAGTTGTTAATAAAACTTTTTTTTAATTAATATTTCCATTCTGTTTTACCTAGTTACTTTGAGATTAGTTTTAATGTTAAAATTTACATATTCTTATGTAAATTTTATTTAGACCTTCCTTTTAAACGTATTGGTAAAAGTGTTTATAAATCTTGAAAAAATTAATTTCACAAAAAGAATCATAACAGAATTAGAAACTCTTCTACTATACTACTATTTTATTCTTAGTCACTTATTCAGTTCAGGATAAGAAAATAATTAACAAACAGGGTATTAAAGATGTTTGAGTAGATAGATGTATGTTAAAGCCTCATGGAATTTGAAAGTAATGCCTAGGAACTCCGTTCAGTTATTTTTGAACATCCATGTGACTGTCAAGAGGTACTTTTGGCTATTTTCATCACTGCACTTTCAAAAGACTGAGCTCCTCTGACTTAATGAATTTTCTTATTCATTGGATATCATACTAGAAATATCAATCAGGCAAATGAAGCTGAACCTTGAAGAGCCAGCACCTGTGACATTGGGATAAGTTTAATTGTGATCTCTCTTTTCTAAAACATTTTTAAACATAACAAGTGGAGTAATTAATTCAAAGATGACTATCTGAAAACTGGTGCTTCATGTGAAGTAAGGATCTATTAAAATGTACTCAAATGGCTTATGATTCTTTCTGCAGTTTACTGTAACAATAGTTCAAAGTCTTTGAGTATATTGTTTGGGTTTTGTTTTAATTTCCTCTATGCTCTTTGTTTCTGTGTTATTTTCCCTTTTTATACCTCTAACTTCCATGCTGGTAAATGGTTGAAACTTTTAACAGTACTGTGGACAATGGATATGCTTTTTTAGCTGCTCTAAGTAGTATATAGAGTCTTTACAATTGCAGTTCAAATAAGATATAAAAAGTTCCCGAGGAACTCATACTAAGGTTCATAACCAAGGAAATTAGCAAGATACCTAGAGAAAGAAACTTGGAGTTTCTTGGGTTTGTTGATTCTTTTTTCACTGAAACATAAAGTCCAGAATCAAGATTTACAAGATGCATGATTAAAAAGGTAGCTATTTTTACAGAGCCAAAAGATAAAAAGAAACTTGAAAATTTCTCAGTGCAGAGAAAATCCTTTTTTTTCTTAATAGCAAATCTAAGGCTGATTAAATCTGCCAGACCAACAGTCCTGGAAGTGAATGACCTCCACTAATGCCAGGCCCACTCTAAGCCTGAGCAGCTCGCTAGCCACTCTGAAGTTAAGGCTTAACACTGTCAGTTCCACTGGTTATGTGGCAGGGTGTCATCCCAGTAGTGTACAATATACTCAGGACTTTTATCTTTACTTCTTTGATGACAATACTGTGCTACAGACTCCACTGAGGGGTAGAACATATGGCTTGGGCATAGGAAGAAGTTAATGAAGATAGATAATTTCCATGTTGCAGTAGACTATTGACACTATGCAGTGTGCAGAAGCTCATATCTGTCCATCCCTCTGTCTTCAGCTTCTTCTTTTGTCACTTCTGTTCCCTGTTGTCCTTATGTACAACTGTCTCTCCATGCATTGAATAGCAATTATCCAGTGCTTGTTAGGCAACATTTAGTGTTCTTGAGAAATTGTTATTGCAGCAGAGGCATAGCTCCTTAACCAACCCAAACTCAGGATTCCTGACTCTTAGGGTATGCCAGCACTGGGCAGTGCAGCATCACACACTGTAACAGAAACATCAGATGCATTGATCTGAAAGTGATGAAACTGAATAAGGACAGCTATCTTGGTTCCCATCTGCTATGTGAACATGCCTGCTCACTTGCATCTAACTTGAGAAGTATTACCCCTGGGTCTTTCATTGTAGGCTTATTTTCATTGTCATTGAGCACTGAATTGGCTATTGCCATTAAATGCATCTACAGAGGGGGTGCTTTGTTTCTCCCCAAAAATAGAACCAGAACCTGAGGCTGCAGTTTGAAAGATGAAAGCTTTTGTCACTCTAAAGGTCTTAGTAGAATGCCTCATCCTTGAGCATTCTCTCCTATTGTTTTAGGTTTAAATTAATCACTATTAGAGAACTTGAGGCACAGTCCTCTCAAAAAGTAAGAAATGTGTGCAGTGAAAGGTAAAAGACCATCTGGAGTTTAGACTGATAGTAAAAAACTGATTAATGGTGTAGTGTTAAAAACTGAAGAAGAAAATCTCAAGCCAAGTGAGTTGGCAAACATAATTCATTACGTGAACAGACATCCAGTGCTTCAGGGAGATCTTTGCCTTTCCCATCTCTCTCCATCTAGCTCTTTTAATTTGTGTTTTGTAGCTATCTATCTTCAGCTTAAAACCATGTTGTTGTCCATTCCAAATCTTATCCCTTCAGCTACTTCTCTCATTACATAAACTTTAGGAACTGTCCCTCCTAGCTACCTTTGAACTCATCTCTGGGTTGAGCTATGTGATCTGGTTTTAACCACTTATAGAGGAACACAAAGTAAAGTAGCAGCCACTGGGGGAAAGAAAAAAAAAAGAAACACACCCCAGACTAACCAACTCAACAAGTAAAACAGTGAAATTAGCTTTTAAAATCCTACTGTCTCTATTACTCCTGTAGGCACTATTAATCTCTGAGCATTTCATATTCTTTTTAAGCAGCAGTCAATAGAAAGGAAGAAAATTTCTAGTGGTATGGGTTCTTAATTAACTATGCTACAGAAATTTTTGCAGAACTGAGGGCTTCATCAAGAAATTAATAATTGATGTAGCTGTTCTGCTCTGCTATACTTGTTAATATTCATTAATGGCCATTTCCAAAACCATAAAACAGAACAAGTGAGAAAGAATAAAAACAAGTGATAAAGCTGTAAAGAAAAATATGCAGCAGAGGAAATGTAGTAGAGGGAAAAGGATAGCTGTAGAATAAAAACAAACAAAAAAAAATAGAAGGACAAGAGTATATCAACAAAGTGGAAAAGATTTGTAAAAGTATTAAATAGATGAGGAGAGAGAAAGAGAGCTCTATCTTTAAACAGAAGGAGAAAAACAAAAGCATTTATAAATTCAGTAATTTCTTTGGAATACTAGAACACTGAATGCTGACCTTCTGTAAGAGGAAGCAGTTGAAGGATTTTTCATAAATATTTGATTTTTCATTGACACTATTGAAGAGTGTATTTATAGAAGTAGTCCAGTTTAAATAAAAAACATAGGGCTTTTGTCAGCAGTGTAATTCAATACTATGTGTTATATCAGATACATTCAGCAGCAATAGTTCAGTCTCCTGGTCAGATAACATTCTTATTTGTGTTAGAACCTGTGGATACGTCTTTAAGCTGCATGTTCAGTAATATCTAGTCAGATCTTAGTGTGTTCATTATTTTTTAACCTATGTTCAAAGTATTAAAATTTTATTATCCAGTCTGCCATGGTAGAAACAATTAATCTCAGAGTCTCTGACCTGTCACAGATGATCTGGTAAATATAGACAAGTGTAGTCTGTGGTCACATTTGGGCACATTAAAATTTGGAGAAAATAAGTGAATTGCAGTTACCATGTATATAAATAAATCAGGATCTAGACTGAAATAACTGAAATCACAAAACATTTTATAACAAATACAAGGAATGAAATGTGTTTCTATAGAAAACAAAACTTAATAATCTTTGAAGGCTTGGCTTAAAAAATACCTTTACCTTATACAGTACCAGTTCACACTGATGAATTTCAGCCAAGAAACACTCCTCTTGAGGAATTTTAGTGAATCCCTATTTGCAAGGGAATAACATACTGCGGACCAAATCCTGCTTTCCTTAATATCAATGGAAGTTTTATTTGCAATGTCAGTGGGAGTGGAATCAGACCAGAAACAGTATCTGTGGTGGGGTTTTGTCCCAGGTTTGCAATGGCTCCCTCGAAGGTAGAGAGGCCCTGAAGAGAGATCTAGACAAATTAGAGAGCTGGGCAATCCATTCTGTTTCTATGTGTGAGTGCAGGAGTTCAACTGCATACTGCAATTATATGTGAGGAACAAGCTGGAAATTTAATATCTTTGGGATCTCTATCAGGTAAATTTAAAACCTCCAACACATAAGAGCAGTATAAATTCATTAGATGGACATGTACAACTTTTCACAATCTGTTTGCAACACATACCATGCGCAGGAAAATAGGTTAATCTGCTTTCCCTCTCATTTGATATAGCACCATGATGGGCATCTTTATTAAATATATGTATTTTATGCCAGTGAGTACGGATTAATATTATTGATTTATTTATTTATTTATTTATAATTGTTAGTCTTTTATATATTGATAAAATAGCCTGATTTGGTCTGGTTTTAACCTTGACAGTGTCTGCAGATACTCTTTCCTATGCATTTTCTTCACTTTAGCTGTTTTCCAGAGGCATCTAAAACATGGGAAGACATGTGTCCCACTTGACTGCTGTGATAGTAAATTTGGATACTGCATTATAAAATCCATGCCATGTACATGTAGTTGAAAAGAATAAATGCAAATGCTAGTTTGGAAGTGTGATAAAACAATTATTTTTGACACATATATACACATAAATCTATCCACATTTCTACCATACATTTGACACTGTATTCTTTTATTTGTTGGAACTAGAGCTGTGATAAATATTTCAGTCATAAAGAAATATTCCACCAAGGTAATAATTATGTTACAGAACACAATATGTACTTCAAAATTTACAATATGCATTCACTTAAGGCAATTGATTTTTAAAAGTAATTAATATTTTTTCCTAAAGTGCTGGCTAAGAAACACTGAGAAACAAATATATTCTCTAAAATATAAAATCTTGAATATTTTAACATATAAGATTTTAGATAATCCTAGATGTTTCAATTTCTAATAAAGGTGTGGGAATTCTTGAAGATTTGGTGGAGATTGAAGTATGGCAGTATTGGACATGGAGGTGGTGTTTGAATCTTGGTGTCTCTTCTTTCAAGCAACAATGAGAGACAGAAGACAACATTGTCTGAATGTGCATTTATCTTCAGTTAGCAACAATCTACAAAGAAGATCTATATTAAATTTTCTTTTTACTGTTTCTCCTATAGCTATTTGTCCCATATTCAAAGAATCATAAAATATCCTGAGTTGGAAAAGACCCACAGGAATCATCCAAGTCCAAATCCTGGCCCTGCACAGCACCACACCAATAACCATACCATGTGCCTGAGAGCATTTTCCAAGCACTTCTTCAGCTCTGCCAGGTGTGGTGCTGTGACCACTTCCCTCGAGAGCCTGTTCCAGTGCCCAACCACCCTCTGGGTGAAAAACCTATTCCTAATATCCAATCTAAACCTCCCCTGACAAAGCCTCATGCCATTCCCTTGAGTCCTGTTACTGGTCACCAGAGAGAAGAGATCAATGTCTGCCTCTCCTGTTCCCCTCACAAGACAATTGTAACTGCAATGAGGTCTCCCCTCAGTCTCCTCTTCTCCAGGCTGAACGGACCAAGTGACCTCAGCTGCTCCTCATACAGCTTCCACTTAAGGCCCATCACCATCTTTGTATCACTCCTTTGTGTGCCATTTAATAGCTTTATAACTTTCTTCTATCACAGCCCCTAAAACTGCACACAATATTCCATGTGAGGTTGCACCAGTGCAGAGCAGAGCGGGAAAATCCCCTCCCTCGACCGGCTGGTGATGCTTTGCCTGATGCCCCCCAGGACACGGTTGGCCCTCCTGGCTGCCAGGGCACGGCTGACTCATGTTCAGTACCCAACACATAAACCAATTGCTCATCCACCACATGATGTGTTTATCCAGCTCTTTGCTGGACATGTTGTCCAGAAGGACCCTGTGAGAGACAGTAGCCAAAACTTTACTGAAATCTAAAAGGATTACATCAACTCTTGATCAATTAGGTGGGTTATCTTGTCATAAAAGGAAATTAGGTCTGACAAGCAGGACTTTCTGCTCATAAAGCCATGCTGGCTGTGACCAGTGACTGCATCTCTACTACAATGGAAGTTTGAGATTCCTGAGACTGTAGCATCTATGAGAGTAATCTATAAATCTCCCACTCATTCTCACAAATATTGTGCAGCCTGTTCATTTCCTCCTATAGCTCCTTCACCAAGAGACACAGCTCATTGACAACAACACACCTTCTGCAAAAGGAATGATTGTCAGCCCCAGCCTTGCAAAGAGGCTTCAGGCCCTCCTGCCAACCTGAGGCCTGGAGAGCCACGTCTGCCATCAGAAGGTGTGTCTGGCTGGAGGCCTCTGTGTCCAGCTGGAGACTGGAGGCACTTACATTTTTATGCAATGTATAATTAGTTATTGAAGATATCATATTGTATTTCTTCTAATATTCTACATTGTTAACACCACAACAATCACAGATTTGTATAAAACCTCATTTTTCATTAACTGTGGATATTTGCCTTCCACCTTTCCATGCCAAAGTTTCTAAAGTATAAGATATGCTACTTTTGCAATTGGTGATCCTTGTGTGTCCCTTCCAACTCAGCATATCCTGTGATTATTAATATTATTCAAGAAAAATTACAGAAAATAAATGCTCACATTATTTGATCAGCAAGATCACTGAAAATTGCTTCATTCTTACATTAGTTTTTGTACTGAAAATAAAATATTGAATACACTTATATGTCAATAAAGTTCTCTGTTTGGCTTAAGAATTTTAAAGGAAAATGTCCTTGCATGAGCAAATGTCATCAGCATTACCAAATCAGCACAAAACCTTACTATTACAAAATTCATTTGGTAGTCTAATTCAGCAATAGCACAGGATAAAAGCTGGTAAGTTAAGCAGTTTCATGGAACTTTACTTCTTCCAGGAGGTCAGAATTTATCAAATATTTTCTGTTTTCCAGCTCATGTCTTCAAAAATCTTTCCTTCTCTGTGTCTCTCTCTGACAGAAAAGTGTGAGAGAAGAGTTAATCCATTCATGAGTCATATGTGACAGACAAGAATTAAAGCCAAGAATAAATTATAATGATTACATAAACTGTGCATCCTTAAAAGTCAAGAAAATTACCATGCAAAATGTGGTAACCTCCTGCCAAGACAATTAGCATGCAAAATCATGGTCATTATGGCCAGCACCAAGGGCAGATGCTATTGGAGAGAGGGATTCCTGCTTGCAGAGTTAAAATATGAAGGAGAAACAAGAAAATGGACAATTAGTTATTTTTATTTTTTTTAACACAGACTAGCAAGGTAGGAACAAGCAATAGAAGAGACATAATAAGTATAACTGGGTAATAATTAGGCCTTGATTGAAAAGAACAGGTTGTTGGTGTTTAAAAATTAGCTTGCTAACTCAAAGGTTTTACAAGATTTGAGTCAGAGGAGAAGAAAATAATATTCTAGCTATTTGAAAGCAAGAAGTTTATTCCTCTGACTGACTAGCTAGACAAAGTGTAGAAGAGATGAAAAGGAGTCCAAAATCATCGGATGATGTAACATGTCTGATTTTTTCTGGTTTAAATTTCCCTAAGTACTGTACATGCTATATTATGCAAATTGTTTCTTATTTGAATTTGATTAAATCTATTATAAAATCCCATTTTTAGTTATGCCACTTGAAACATTGGATTTCTCAGGGAATATTACACAGACTGTTTCAAAGAGATGAAAAAGTGTTTAAGGTTTAGGATGATATCATGAAGGGAAAGCATCTGTAACTGTATGGCATTCTCAGAAAAAAGGATTCAGAAGTTATCTTCTGGAAGGAAAGAAGTTAAAGAAAAGTGACAAATGCTGTAGTTTCCTGGCTGAGTTTCCTAAATTTATAAGTTTAAAAGGACAAGTCACCAGCTGACAGATACCAGGTGGGTTTCCTCCCCCTTCTTTTTTTTTATATTTTCCTTCTCCTTACCTACTTTGATAAGTATGAAAGAAAGGTGGCAAATGAACAAATATATACAGCAGTACCAAAAGTGTAAGAATGAGGAAAGGCAAAGGAACAGGCCAACCCCAAAAAAGACCACAGTAGAGAAAAATGGGACATGGAAGGAAAGACAGGAAGCAAAACTGAAGATGAGCTATCTGAAATATGGCATGATATTACAACCATTCGTATGATGATGCAATCCACTATCCTGTTAAAGTGGGATTCCTTGCCTGCTATGCTACATGATCCTCTGAAGTAAAAATTCTTTTTTTATGGCAACAAGGTTCTGTATCCTGAAGAAAGTCTCACTGCAGTACACACTGTTCAGGATCACTGATCTGTCAAGTCTGTACTGGCTTTGTATCAATAAGAGATGATTCTCTCTTTCAGTGTTCATCTTAACCATTCTCTTGCCTGCAGAGTTCATTATGTGTACATAACATACAGTTTCTGTTGTAATAGTCCATGTACTACTTTTTTGATTCATGCTTACCTCAGAAAAGGCAAATCTTACCAAGTCTCATGCATGACACAAGTCTCTACGAGTAGTCAGAAACCTTTGTTTCAGTGGGACTTTCTCAGACAGCTATCTAGTTTTGGCCATTTCTATTATTGTTGATGATTGTCAGGTTGCCCCTTGAGGAAATATACCAAAGTGAGTATATATTGCATGAGTTTCAAAGCATCTGTTTCTCCTTTGAAGTTAAGGTTAACAAGAAATACCCATTTCATGGAGAAAAGTTTGACCTCTGTCTTATCAGTGGTGCACAAGGAACTCTCACCAGCATGCCCGATTTGACATAAGCAAATGTATTGCAAGTGTGGACTTGTGGACCTGTTTACAACTCATTCCTTACTCTCTTCATTGTCACTCCAGTTAACATGGGTGTTTTTTCAAGGTGCTGGAGTAATTGACCAGAGTAAAATACAATCTTCTTCTCCAAAATTCTAGACTATTGAACAAAATTCAGTGCCCTGGTCTGTCTATGGACTATTTTAGACAGTTTTGGAAGGTTAGTATTGACCTCTCTACAAGTGCTTTACAACTTATCTTCTATGATCTTCACAGATATTCCAAGTTTCCTGCTTCTAAGATAGGCAACCTTATTGTTTTCTGACTGTACTTCTGCTTCCTTCCTCTGTGCTTCCTTACTGTGATCCTAATTCTCTTCCAGAACTTGAATGTCATTAACAAGCTGTTTATCCCTTTTTTTTCATATTAGCAAAGACACTAAGAAAGACTTAATCTAATGTGAGGCATTGCTTCCTAACTTGATACTTTAATCTTCAACATTGCTCTTTGTTTATGATCTTCTATGCAGCTTTTAATCAATATAACAGTGTTTGTGTGTATCAAAAGTAATTTAAATTAATTTTTCCAGGTAAGATTTCATTATTCACTTCATCAAGTGCTTTACTAAAGTATTTCACATGTAGTGTTTTATTTCATCTTTTGATGTTGTAATTCTATTTTAAGAAACAATGAAGTTTTAGGAGTAAAATATTATCTACTTACTTAACAGGTGTAAAATGCTTTTTAACATAGAAAAACTGCTTCATAACAAAACTAGCTGTGCTTGCCTTCTGCAAGTCAAGAAGCTGACTCATTGACCAAGGAAAAAAAGTAAAGAGAAAAAAAAAAAGAGGCAGAAAGAAAAAGAAAGGAACTTAACAAAATTAATAAGAAGCACTTTGAGCCAAGCAAATACTTACTTCTGACAGTAGTCAAAAATTGAAAAAATGCAATAAAATTTACCAAATACATTCCATTTCCTCTATCTTCTCCTCCTCTGGCTTCATGCTTGAAGTAATACATCATTCAGTTAGTTCCCATATCAGAGATTGACTGACACTACTTTTATGAATTTAGGAAACTTCTGCAGCATTAAATTTCACAGTAAACCATTTTGGTATTGTGCAAATACCAGTACTGGGTATTGCTTGTGACAGATTTCTTATAGACCTTGACCACTTTATTTATGTTTCCGTATTTTATATTGTAAGAAACAGTGAACAGACTTTCACGGATGACCTTTTCCACATAATCCGTGGTTTATACCCATGCACCATAACTGCTCTCAGTTACTGTTTTTTCCAGGTTGTAGACTCAAATATTTTGTAAGGAAGCCATTCCATTCACGTGATGACCTCCAAGTCATCCAATTCTTCTTCATCTGTCTGATTGACAGGAAAATGAACATGAGCCAGCAGTATGCACAGGTGGCCAAAAAGGTCCATGGCATCCTGGCCTGGATCAGGAATAGTGTGGCCAGTAGGAGCAGGGTAGTGATTCTGCCCCTGTACTTGGCACTAATTAGGCCGCACCTGGAGTTCTGTGTCCAGTTCTGGGCCCCTCAGCTCAGGAAGGATATTGAGGTGCTGAAGCAGGTCCAGAGAAGAGCAATGAGGATGGTAAAGGGACTTGAGCACAAACCCTATGAGGAGAGGCTGAGGGAGATGGGGTTGTTTAGCCTGGAGAAGAGGAGGTTCAGGGGTGACCTCATCACTCTCTACAACTACCTGGAAGGAGGTTGTAACCAGTTGGGGGTTGGTCTCTTCTCTCAGGCAACCAGCAGTAGGACAAGAGGGCACCGTCTTAAACTGTGCCAGGGGAGGTTTAGATTGGACATTAGGAAGAAATTCTTTACAGAGAGGGTGATCAGACATTGGAATGGACTGCCCAGGGAGGTGGTGAATTCACCATCCCTGGAGATATTTAAGAAGACACTGGATGTGGGACTTAGTGCCATGTTCTAGTTGACAAGATGGTGTTGTGTCATATGTTGGACTCGGTGATCTCAGAGGTCTTTTCCAACCTGTTTGATTCTGTAATTCTGTGTGATTCTGTGGAATTGGCAGCTGCAAATACAGTTCAAGACACAGGGACAACACTGGTTTAAATAATCCCTACAGAGAGGCTTCCTATTTAATTGTCTGTACACTTTCTAGCATTCGTTTTGGCTCTGTGATGGCTGTAAGCATTCAGCTCATGTTTTTGCAGTCTGTGGACCGTTAATTTTATCCACAAAAAAATTCAAGATATCTTGAGTTATAACAGCTCATCTGAAAAGCTATGATTTTGCCATTCTGCGGAGCGTCATTTTTCCACTTGTGGATCATTTATAAACAGTGAACTTATCTTTCAGTTTGGTTTGAGACAGACCCCTTACTCTCCTTTGTAGGAGTGGGGATTTGAAGGTTAAAGTGAACATGTGGTAAAAATGGCTTTTTGCATTGTCTGTAAAAGTCCCTGCCTGCTTCTTCTTCCCAAA
>JAWWLV010000088.1:126142195-126158641 GCA_035041135.1 Platyrinchus mystaceus
GATTAAAGGGTGGGCTCAGTTCAGCGCAGGCTGTGTCTCACCTAAAAAATCCTTTGCGCAGGCTTGAAAGGTAAAAAAAGACCTTTCCCAGTTCTTCGTTCGCGAAGACTGGCCACATTTATTACAACAAGACAGACCTCTCTTTCATAGTGCCTTTAAAATAAACAGTCAACTTTCAGGCAGAGAGAAACACAAAAAAAATTGACATTATATTGGCAGAGAATACTATTTTTGATTATTTCTCGATATTAATTAAATTGTCCTAAAACCAAGTTAACCAGTCTTGATCTTGCACTGTCCTTGTATACTCTGATTCTTTCACTCAACTATTTCCCTTTTTTTTTCCCACCAAATAATGAAGAGGTACTGAATTTGGCCTTTGAAATATATAGAGATGAGACTGTTAGCATAAGGTTAGTACAATTTCATTTTTAAAAACCCAAACAAAATAAAACCCTCAGTACAGTAAAGCAAGTTTATTTCAGTTGGTCAATCTCATGCTGTAGAGAGCTTCTGTTATGGTAAATTGCAATAAGCTTTTGTTAACTTTCATACTGTATTTTTAAATACACATTGACTTACACATGTTAACTGTCAAACTGTAAAGAATCTCGCCTGAACATGGTTTGATAATTTAGTGTGTTTATGATAACTCTCTTGCTTATTTTAGTGATTTCTGTCTTTCTTAATAGACCTATGTTTTGCAAAAATCTATTGAAAAAAATGAGCTCTTAAGTCTTTAAAAAACATTCTGAAACAAACCTCTTTAATGTGCTTAGGAGCTGATGCTTGTTTTCCTGAAGTATAATAGATAAAGTCACTTTAATTTCTTATTTATCTTTCCAGTGTGCAAACACTGTGTACGTCTCATCTGTGTCAGATCATATCCTCTTCATTCAGAATGCATAATCTGTTTTACTTGGCCCTCGTTTCTGAAGTGGAAAGAAGCTCTAGCACAGCATAATCTCATTCAAATTAACATCAGCAGTTCCAAATGCTTCATTATTTTTCAGATAGCTATGAAGACTTGCAATAGCAGTGATCTCAGCTCAAAAATCTCACTTTTTTTGGGTTTTTTTTAAAGTTCCAATGATACACACATTAGCAGAACACTGAACCAACTAAGGTGAAAGTACACAATGTGGTCACTGGCTGTGAATCATATCTCCAAAAGCAGCTCATCTGGACTGACACTTCCGAAATTATTGCTGCATGAAAATGTACATCCTGGATATTATCTTTCCATTTGGCCTTGTTAATGTAAATATATTACATGACTCCAAAGGTCTTAATTCATCACAGGACTCTTAGATTTTGCATTTCTTTGTTTCGCCAATTTACTAAGGAAGAAGTTTCATGTTTTCCAAAAAGACTAGGACAAGAAGGATGTGTTTGAATTATTTCCATTTGCATGGAAATTAATTCCATTTGCACTACTTGAGATATATGTAAAAGTTCAATGGGACATTTAGTAAGGAAAAAAAAGCAATTTGAAATATAATTAATGAAGATTTTGTCTTGATGAACTCTGTCTCCAGTGTGGATGAGTATTTCATTAGTATCTTGTCCTCAGGGCAAAATTTAAGGCTGACCAGATTAAGAGGAGCTATCCACATGCACCCAAGGAATCAGGCTATATGGATTTGTCAGGAACAAATTGTTTCAAATCAATTAAATATCTTTTTCTGACAGGTAACAGATGTCATGAAGGCAAGAGAAGTGGCAGATTCTATGCAGCTGCATTTAAGGCAAGCTTCAAATATGATTTTTGTGGAATGAAATAAACACAATGTACATTAAACTATAGTTGCTGGCCAAAAAAACATTCTCAGAGTAGCTAGTGATAGTTTATGACAAAACGGAAAAATGTATTGACTGCAATTCTGCAGGGATCTAGCCAAGGTCTGGTGCTGTTAAAATTTCTGTTAGTAATCTGGTTGATGGAACAGAGTATATTCTTATTGAATTTGCAGAGGATAGAAAGAGCTGTAATTATACTGGAGAATAGGAATGAATTCAAAATGACTGACAAGCAGAAGTATGAACTGGAAAAAAGATACCACTCAATAAAAGTAAGAGGTCTTAGACAGGAATCATTAGGACAATCAGGAACAAAAGAGGGATAACAGGCTACCACAGTCAATGGCATGATGTGGAAAATGCAAATACAATAAAATACATAGTTTTACATAATATACGTTTTGTGTCCCTGGGAAATACCAGGGGTTCGTACCGCCAAACACATGAAATGATATTTCTCCCTCTGCTCAGCATATTTTAAGTCCTCAGATAAACTACTTCAGTTTAGGGCATAGTATTGCAAATAAGAGGTGTATCAATGAGAAAGCATGAAGAAAACATAAGGAAAACTTCAGTCATTTAAGGAACTGGAATTTTAAAAATGTAGGCTATATAGAAGTCAATTTGTGTCATGGAAACATACCATTCAGGCACAGAATTCTTTTTTTTTTTTTCAGCCACAGTGACTAATTTAAAATGCATGTGTAGGGGGTTTCACTTCCCTGATTCAACCACCTAAACTCAAAATTTTAGTTTATCTTTATAGTCTGGTAATTGTCCTTGCAATAAGTCATTCGTTCTTAACATTGAGATTCAATGGACCATATTATGATAAATATATACTATCTGAAACATTTTAAATGAAAGAGTATCTTACTATTTTCTCTTAATTGTCCACTTAATAGAAGTTCAGAAAGGGTTTGAATGTCATTTATCATGGTCATCTCAGAGAGAGAGGGAGAGAAGACTGAAGGGAGACTTCATCACGGTCTACAGCTTCCCTGTGAGGGGAAGAGGAGGGGCGGACACTGATCTCCTCTCTCTGGTGACCAGTGATAGTGCCCGAGGAAATGGCATGAAGTCGTATCAGGGGAGGTTTAGGTTGGATATTAGAAAAAAGTTCTTCACCCAGAGGGTGATTGGGTAGTGGAACAGTCTCCCCAGGGAAGTGGTCACAGCACCAAGCCTGACAGAGTTCAAGAAGCATTTGAACAATACTCTCAGACACATGATGTGACTCTGGGGATAGTCCAGTGCAGAGTTAAGAGTTGGATTCGATGATCCTTGTGGGTCCCTTCCAACTCAGCATATCCTAAGATTCTGTGATATGCAGAAAAATGTCCTCACTCTGCACCATTTGCAGCGAATGAATTGAAGTGGGACAGACTTATGTCCAGGAAGAACTCTCTTGTTACTTTATTACTCCATTTCTATATACAGACTTTCTTCCTATCCTTGCACCAAGCCATCCAGCCAGGAAGATGTTTATCTACCCACATACCACATACACTCATGTGACTGCTTCCAGCCACAGACAACAACCATGCTTCAAGCGGCTTTCCAGCTTGACCTGGTGATTATTTTCACACAAACACACAAACACACTAAACTTAGCTCTGGCTAACTCAGGACCACAACATCCTTGTTTCAGTATTTTCTTCGTCTTTTTATCATCCAGGTGGCTGGTGTTGTCTGTCCAGTCACTCCAATAGTGATATTCTGAGAAAATCCAATCTCCTGTTTATAGTCAATGAAAACTCTAGGAATAAAAAGCGGGTTGCTATTCTCATGAAGAGGAATAAGAGCAATGATTCCTGCATAGTATTCTTGAGTTAATTGTTAGGGTAATTATTACTAACTTTTTTCAGTTAAGAATTATTGTGCTCAAAAGTTAGAACAGAATTTGGCTGAAGCAGCTTTTCAAGTCCAAAGTTCGCCAGTGTCCATGTAAAGTACTGCTGTCCCGTGAGAGACTCAGCATGACAGTCAGGAGTCACAGTTCATCACAGGAACATATCGCACTGATGTCATCTGCTGGACAGCAGGAGCCTATCCCAGCATTAGGACTTCCTTGGGGACAGGAAAGGAGCCAACTACAACACTTTCGCTGACAGCAATCCAAGCATTATTTTACTCTTCCATCTGTTTCCCTCTCTAGTCTACTATTTCTGTTCCATACAGAGAACAGTCTTCCATTCTCTGCTATTTTATTATTAGCTCTGCATAAAAAGGCTATCAAAATGCCATTTTACTGTATATTTCTCTTGAAATACACAATAAGGAGGTGTTAGAATGAAAGGAGGCAAGGGATTTTGTTTTTATTTTTTTCTTTGGAATAGACAAATAAATGCACTGTTTTCATTAAATACAGAAGAAATTGTTCAGTTCCATATAAAATAAATGCATAACAATAACAAAGGTAAGTCCACTGATAAAACCTTCCAATTTGGAATCTGAATTCCTTGGGAAGAAAGAAAAAAGGTCATTCATTCTCATTTCTTTTTAGCTTGCTAAAGTGGCCTCATTGGCCTGCTAAATGTAAGCCCCTTAGGTCAAACTTAGGGCAAGTTTACATACAATTCTCATTGAGTTTGCATAATATATCTCTAAGAATAAATCATAGTGTTTTCAGTATCACTAGGCTAGAACTCTCTGACATAGGAGGTGAACAGGGAACCTATAGAATATAGCTCGGCATCACTGCCCTGTACTATAATCCAACTCTGAGTGGCTGAAGGAATTCTCTAACCACTCTGTTGTATGATAAACTGAACACTTTATGTATTTTTTCTAATCACTAGCTAAAGTGTAAACAGTCATTGACAACTATTATATGCATTCCACACTTACTTTGATGTAAACTGGGAGTAATACAGAAGACAAAGTATAAGCGAGGAGAAATCCAACCAGATTTTTTAAAATTTTGATATAAAATTCCTAAGAAAAGGAAGGGAAAAGTGACCAGATTTAATAATATATATTAAATAGTGCACTTTACTGAATTGTAGGTAATACAGTCCTTAAAGATCATGTCTAAATCCATGAAGGAAGAGCTAGAAACTCATCCTCTGTATTTCTCCCAATGGAGGCTTAATAACCTGCTTCTGTGAGTCCATTATACAAAAAAAAAAAAACAAAACCAAAAAAAAACCAAGCAAAACAACTCAAATGTATTTGAAAGCAAACACAATGGAGGAAAAGTCTCCACTGTTATAAGAAGCTATGAAAACCATACTGAAAATCTGTACAATATTGCATTCAAATCACAGAAGGAAAGAAAACACCATAATAAAGTAAATTAGGAAAGAAACTAAAACCAGGAATCCAGAGAACTCTTTCAGAACAGATTAGCCAGAAAATGCTCTAATTCACAATTACTGTACAACTCACAGAAATATCACAGAAATAAACCATTATAATATCTAAACCAAAATGCTATTCTCAGATCAATGGTGAAGAATAATCTTAGAGAAATACTTGGCTCATCAAACATCTTCAGCCTTGTTATTGTTGTGTGCCTTAAAATACCAACAGTGCAACCATAATTACTAAATTTCAGGAATAATGAAAGAATGCTGCAATTTCTGGGACAAACTTGATGCAATTAAACAGAATTCAAAGAAGTTCATGGTGGCTGGGTCAAGTGCTTAAAGTTGTTGATTATTCCAAAACCTGAGTTGTTTAAAACTCCACTGTGACCATATTAGTTTGACCCAGCCATTAAAAGCACAAATGGTGAAGAGCTTGGCATCTAAATGGACTGAAGTAAGCATAGCAAAAAAGCTTCATTTAATCCTTCCTCACAGTAAATTTAAAAGTGACTATTTGGATATTCCAGCTATTGTGTTTTCTACTCTGCAAGAGAAAAACCTATTTTTTCTCTTTGTGACTTTCATTTTAAGTGAAAGAATCCACAATGAGCAAATATAAATTTCTGTTTCATAGAGAGTTGAAAAAGAGAGACAGGAAAATTGTTACCACTCTAATTGCTTTATTCGAGGGATTCTCAAACTACTCTTACAATAGACAGCAGTGGTAGCAGAACAGGTTCCTTATTTATCCTCAACAAAGAACGGGGGAGAATACAGAATCATTCGAAAACAACAAATGGGAGATGTACTAAATCACCCATTTCCTGTGCTGTTCCCTATCCATCCATAAATTATCAACTACCTTCTATATCATATCATCATTCCAAGAGATGCATCCCCAACTCAGTTTGCAGACCTTTCCCTGATGCTCTTTACTACTTAATGAGTGACCCTAGAGCTCCCTAACTCCATACTGTTCTGCTCTACAATAATATCACCTAGAACCATTAATTTGGGACTTTTGCTGTCCCACATTGAGGGTGTCATGACCCTTCTCCTGTGAGTGGCAAACACACTTCACCATTCACCTGACAGAGACATCCTTCTTCAGAAGATGAAATGGTTAAGTGAAGCACTGAAGGCTTTGTTAACAATGTAAGATAGCTCATATCCATTTTTATGAAAGCTAGTAACACTACAAACTAGTTGGTCATGTTTTCATTATACCCGTTCCTGTTACTTTAGGTCATTATACAGGTTCTCCTATTACACTGTGACTGGAGCTCTGTTGTCCGAAGAGTATTCTTGGATAGAATTAAGTGGATAAATACAGCTTCTAGCAAAAGTAATGCATTATATTTCCAGCTGTTGACAATATTGTTAAAGAGCAGAAATGTGCTACAATGCTAGTATTAATTATAGCCTTCAGGTGTGCCTTCAGTTCCTGGGCAAAGGTGGGTGCTGCAAAAGCTGACTGACACTGGCCACTTATTACTGGTGTTACATGGGTATTATATGGAAAGGAATATTTCCTGAGATAGGTACAGATACTGCAGAGAAACAGCTATGAGAGACACAAAAGAGTTTGCCATGTGGCAACCTAAACTGATCTCAGTGCTGCCTACCAGTCTCACTCTCCTTCCACCAGGCCTTCTTGGGACAGCTCCAGCTGAGAGGATGAAGAATGCAGAATCAGCAGAAAACACCAGCTTTTACTGCAGGGTCTCTTTTGTGCTGACTCACTGTACTGAATACAGGGTCTGGCAGGCACTTGAGCCAGCACAAGGAAGAGACTGGAATGCATGGCCAGGGACAGCAAGATGAAATTGCTCTAGAGCAACCAGCAATTATACTGGCTTGAAAGTCACTAAAATTGCAGCCTATACTGCATTTAAAGACAGTCAGCAATTAAACTGTGTGTCCTGTGTGCCCAGCATATCACTACACTCACTGGTGTAAGATGTGAATTTGTCAGAAACAAAATGTCAACTTGACAAAACAAAATGTGAAAGAAGATGAGAAAAACAGGAAAAATAACTGTATCTGAAACAAAGCTCTCAGAAAACAGATCTGACTGGGAAGGCATATAAGAATATTTTAAGATGAATTTGCTGTTTTCCAGATTGTTCAAGGTAAACAGAACTTCTGTATGTTCTTGGTCAATAAAAACTAGGCAAAAACTGCAGCTCTATCTGACACCAATCTCATATTCTGTTGGAAATCATTTTGGAGTACGCCAAGCATCAGCTATTTGACAAGGTTAAGAGTAATAAACCATAATACTATTTAAAGCAGTATTGATCAAAATATCTACCTAGTGTGACTATTTCACTGTGTTGTTTTTATTAAAATTAGTTTTCCAAGCCTCCGAAAACATCCTTGTGCTAAGGGTGGGTATGACTTCCTTATAGCATACACATGTGCCTGGATAGGAGCAATCCTTCTTTTCCTATATGCTGGAGAGACACTCTCCCTTACCTCTCACACCTGCACTTCTGAATAAAAGGTTTCTCACTTCTTATCTCATGAACTTGAACGGCTCTCACACCTCCCATAACCCCATGCTGTAAAGTTCTGGTTTCCTACTATATAAATGAAGGGTTTTCTTTGGTCTCTCAATTTTTTGATTGCTTGTAAGTTGCTGGTTATAATAAGGCTTACTTAAATCGTCATTCCCCAGTGGCATAGACACATCTTCCCTTCAGAGAACAAGTTGGTTTACTGTGGCAGATCGGATTCCGTTGTCAACACTGCTTCTTTTCAGGGACTCCCAGGGATAGACAAATCAACACAAGCAGATTAATTGTCACCAGCCTACATATTATTATTTCATAAATATAGGATAATACATTTATCTGTTTAATACACCTGTATTAATTTGAATACAGCTTGTAATGCTGTTTTCTTATCCATGCTGTATGTAATTTTCTATAAGATGGAATACAAACCAAACCAAACCCAAAGCCCTGGGAAGAAAACTGTAGCTTTAAGCCCTACTGCTCTAACTACCAAAAAACTTTGTCTGCCTCAGGAGCAAATTCAATACACTTCAACTAAATATCAATATTTTTATCAGCAACTTATTTAAGGAAAGCAAAATGTTGTGCACTGATTATCTAAGAATGCCTGAAAAGGGCAAATGAAACAAAAAAATAAGAACAACAAAAATGCATTTGCATTTTTGGGATGAAAGTAAAGAAAACCTTTTCTAAATGTGCTTCAGATAATATACTTTGCAAAATCAATCTTGCCCTTTCAGATTTTATCATTAATTATTCAATAGGGCAGTAAAGAAACCCCCAAACTTCAAACAGATGATTTGTTATTTATGCAAAATTTGGAATTTGGTTGCAATCCTTTTTACAAGCAGTACCAGGCAAGTTGCCAGGCTTCATTTCTAGACTCACACAGCATTTAGCAGAAGCTTGATAGCTGCTAAAGCAGTGAAGCAGAAGTACTCGGGCATGATTCCTGTATCTTTTCACAGGGAAGTTTTCCTCATAAATTTTTTAATCCTTTCTTTTCACAAAATCATCAGTCATCTTCTTCCACAGCTGTAGATACTTCTTGTGAAAAAGGGTTTGTCCAGAGATTGTTGACTTTGACAAACGGTCTTTAGTAGCCCAATTTGCATGTCGATTCAGACACTGCTCAGAATGCTGAGTTTTCTGTAGCAAAGGTGGCATGAAGTCTTCCTAGAGAGGCAGCTCCTGAAAAACAGAGCTATCTTTTGAAAAAACACTCACCATTTTGGAAAACCAGAGAACAAGTCTGGAAATGGGAGCTACTGTGCCTCCAAGTTCTGTCCACAGACATCATATGAGAGAATAGAATCACAGAATATTTTGAGTTGGAAGAGACCTACAAGGATCATCAAGTCCAACTTTTAAGTGAATGGCCTGTATGCAGGGATTGAACCAACGATTATTAGCATCATGCTCTAACCAACTGACCTAATCTCAGAGTATGAACCTTATCTGCCAGGACCAAATGTTTTCTGTCCTGAAGCCATGTGATCTTAAAAGCTATTTTTCATACCACAGGCTTGTCTAATTTCATTCACTACTTACTAATTTTGCTAGCTGATGGTAACTTAATTACACAACTTTTTGTCAGATTCCCACCTACCCTGAAAAATGACTGAGTAAAGATACCATGTCCCACACAATCAAGAGCATATCTTAGACTTCTGTTTTTCAGGATTTATTTCTACAACTGAAAAATTATTTTTACTATATACTAAATATTCCAAACATTAAAATCTGCTGGATTGAAGGAATAGGTAAAATTTCTAAATTTAAAAAATTTCACCTTTGCAAAAATATCAACTAATGTTGGAAAAGTAATTTGTGATTTATAGGTGCAGATGTTTATGGGATTGAAAACCACCACAAAATGTGATGGTTTCAATGATAAAAAGCAAATACATATTTTCAACATTAAAAACACATTAGAAACTATATAACATGAAGTCTTGTGCTCATGACTGAACCCATCCTCTTTATTCATTATCTTTCAATGGTTTCCTCTTGCAGAATCATGCACAGCAACTGTGATATTCCCTTTGCATGCAGACAATCATGCGACAATAAAATTTGGCTATTTTCAAAATCATGTCTAAAATGTTTGTTTTGCTCTTAACTTTCCTTAAATTGAATCACCTTACAAAGAGTCAAAGACAAAATAATTTCTGAATTTCTCCATATAATGTTGTCTCAACAGACAATTCCTGAAATTCTCCTGCAGTAGCAGCAATTGCATCCAGCAGGCACACCACGATGATCAGGGAACTGCAAAATCCTACAAAAGCTTTTAAGACAGGAAGAATCTAGTTTGATTTTGGTTTGTGCCCACTGAAGTCTTACTTCGGTGTTTTACATCAGCAGGCAAACATAATTCAGTGTTTCCATTTATTAATAAAATCTCTTCATGTTTTAACGAACTTGTTCTTCAGAAAGAAAACAGATTATTAGGTGAAATACTCTTTGCCAACTAAGTTTAATAAAACCTCTCAGAACCAAGTGGGATGACTTTTACCATGGCAACTAAAGCTTGGACTTATCAAACACATCAAAGCTCACATTTGATAAACTTCATTGAAACCAGACCCCATTTTCCCAAAGAAAAGCAAGGGAAGGAGTAAGATGAAAAAGTTAAGTGAGTTAAACGGGTGTAATGTCATGAACATTTGTGTCTGGTACCTGCTGTATGGCATATGATTTTTTTTCCAGCACCTGTCTTTCTATAAAATTTCAACGTCCAGGTCACAACTCAGCTAAAGGCAATATGTAAAAATAGGATTGTGCTTAAAACTGATATTATTAAATCCTGAGTAACAGGATTTTTTGCCATGTGTGTGCTAGATAGATATCACTCAACCCTGGTAAGAGTTAAGCACTGACAGCTTGGGCCATCTGAAGATAGTCAGGCTCTGAGATATTCCAGTGCTGCTACCTTGCCTGAGCTAAATATTATAAGAAAAGGGCTGCAGGGATCAGCCCCAGTTCTTCCATTCAATGTAGATCTGAATATGAGTATTTTCCTGCATCAAAGAAATCCTTACTGAAAAAGACAGTTATGGAATTTAGGGCAACAGGGACAAGGGCCCTTTGTCACTAAGTAGTTTAAAATAGGCTGTTTACATAGGGCATGTCAGGGTAGTAAAATTATGAGCATAGGAAAAATGGAAGCAAAGGGACTGGAGAGCATGGGTCTGTCTCTTTAGTTTGCAGAATGCCAAAGCAGAATAGATCAAACCTTGGCTTTTTGTCATTGTTTCACCTCTTTCTCTGCGCTTCTAACCCCAGGAAAACTTTCCCTGAAATCAATGGCAGTGTCCTAAACCAGTAGGGTTGCAAGATTTGGCTTCTGCTTTTCATTCTTTATTTACACATGTTTTTATGTAAAAGATGAGAAAATCACATTGGAAATATTAGTGTTGAAACTGAAATTGGGTAACTTGTTCCTAAATTGCATCTTGCCCTGAGTTCATAAGAGCAAAAACATTCTGCTCCTTCTGTTTGAAATTCATAGTTTTCCTTTTTTGTAGTTCAATCCCTCTAACTTCAAGAAGTTCACTTGATCTGAATGTATTTTTGCTGTTATTTTTGCTATATGGTCATTGCCAGTATACTCTTGGTGTGTTTTTTATCTATAAAAATTTTCAAAGTGTTTTTAATATTTCCTTCTTGACAGTCAAGGCCTGCCTTAGAACATTTAGGAATTTACTTGTCATTACCATCACTGGATTCAAACTATTCCACATTTTTCCTAGTCCTAAGAAGCTGTCTTTAGGTAATCCTAGGACTATCATGGTAGTGGTCTAAACTTTGTTGGTTTAGAACCAAATTTTGTATTAATAAATACACATGGCAAAATATCAATAGGACAGAATTTTTTTCTTTTCTTTTTTTTTTTTGAGCTTTCTCAGCTCAGTGTGAGAAATTAGATATCTGAAAGATGGCTCAAAAACCATCTTTGAATATACAAGTAGGATTTATGATAAAGAATGATCAATGTCATGTCTCCTCTTAACTTGAAAAACAAGTAATGCGGTTGGTTGTCCTTTCCTTTAGTTTGTCATGCAGGTATGTTTCGGTCCTGTATTTTTCCTTTTGCAATCCCCATATATTCCTAGGTATTCTCTATTCACTTGTAACCCCCTGAGCCCTGAACACAGGTCTACAGTGTGTCTGTTGTGGGCAGAAGCAAGCCTGCAGTACAGACACTCAGAGGTGATAGACATTTACCTTACCCAAACTTTGAGTTGATACAAACTCAATCAGTCCATATTTGAAGTTCTAGCAGGAAGCTGACTCAGAGCTAATGACGAAAGCCTACTTAGTGCCTACGTACTGGAAGGATGTGGCTTTCAGAAAAAAATGTTTACCTGTAATTTGCCACATGAGGAATGGGGAGATTTGGAGGGATATAAGCATTACACCCTGTGATTCTACTAAAAAAGTAGCAATAGCATCCTGTAATTCTGAGACCCAGAGGTTCTATGCCTAGTCTCCAGCTGCATAATGGGATCTTATTATGTTCAGCTCTTAAAAGTATTTTTAAATTACAGTGCAAAACAGGACCGAATCATTTTCACAAAGAAACATATTGGTTGAACTAAACCTTTTCTGCAGGATTCTTTATAACCATTCTCCTTGATTTGATACTCTACCACAAGTCTTTGCAAATCACATATGTGTCCATTTTGTAATCATCTCTTGTGGCTTTCTTCTCATGAGAGTGTTTAAAATAGATTAAATGTTTCCTGAAAAGAAATACTGTCAAAATTTTCTCTTTTGCACTAGAGGTTTAAGTATTCACACCATATAGACTTTAAAACTTCATAAGTATGAATAAATCATACTGCAATGATTTAACTTAATTCATCTGATACCAAAATTCTACTTACCACCTTTCATGTGTTTGTGAAAATCTTTTATGGGTCCTAGTCTGCCATAGCCTTGCAAAATTAGAGAAATCTTGGTGAGCACTGCAGGAAGAAAAGGGAGAGTTTGAGACAGAATGTCATCAGCTCTTATCATGTGAAAACTCACTCCTTGCTACTAGAAAAGATTAAAGCTAAAGCACCAGAATACCAAAGCCTGCTTTTTTATCCATTCATAAGCGACAGTTTCCAGAAGTCCTTAGATAGGATTTCCCATTTCAGATAAATATCTCATGCTAGCAGAAGAAAACAGGACAAGAATCTTGTTTATGTTCTATTTATCTATGGGTTCATCTGAGGGAAAAGAGCGGGCAAAGTAACAAACAGAAAAGAAGCAGAAAGCTTGTAACAGGAGACCAAAGAAGAGAACAAGGAGAAATGAAAGAGACTTTTTAAAACACCTGTAAAAGAAAAGGCAAGGCAAACCGAAAAATCCATTGTCAAATGGATTAAAACAAGATTAAAGCAATCAAACCAAGAAGATTAAAGGAAACCTGAAAGCAACAAAGAGTGTTGAAAAGATAAGAGCAGAAGGCACAAAATTGGGAGAAGCAAAACCAACAGCTGCCTGCAAGAACCAGCAATTTTTAAACTGATGCTAGCAAGGGTCTAAGAAGCCAGTTTAGCCACATACAAACTTTAAGAGTGTGTGGCTTGTAGGAGAGTCCAACATATAAATTTCAAGAGTTTAGTTTGGCAGGCCACTTGTGTTACCCAATTGGAAAGGGTGCTTACTGCTAGCTAAGGGAGAATGTCCTCTGTCTCTAGGAATCTTGAAGGTATCTGAATCTGCACTCTCCTTTCAAAGACTGAGATATCTGGCACTGATGTTTGGCATCCTACAGTTCAGAAGAGATTTCATAGCCAAAAAGATGAAATACATGGAAATGTCAATTTAAACATATTTCAATTTATTTTCTCAAGCATTTTCCTTATTTTTCAGGTTATGGCTACTCTACTTAATAAAAGTGGGGTAAAGATGCAGAAACAGGCATTGACATACAACATTTAAACTGTTGGCATAGTCCCTGGAACAGTTTTGACTCATGTGAATGAGTGCTTGCACAGGCAGAACCCAAGCACAGTTTTCGAGTTTAGTGTGGGCTAAAAACCACTCCTAATGGGCTGTTTGAATAAATCCTTTCTGGTTTGGGCAGTTACACAGTTTAACTGTGGGGATATGAACTGTGCTGATCCAGAGATGAGTCCCTGCCTTGTATTATTTACTGTTCCATAGAGGTAGCCATAGAAGTCATAGTGGTTACAGGGTTATGCAAACTACTCATAATAAAGAAAGGCTGTAGCTAAAACATTTTATTTGTGGCTAGATAATCTATTTGCAATTATTTGCCCCTGGAAAGACTCTTATAAGCATCATTTATTTTTCCAGCTAAATCTGGGATGAACACAAAAATCACATAAAATAAAGACAAAGATGTTTCCTTTCAACTTCCATTAAAAATCTGAAGACATGGCCCTGCCTTCTGCAGGTATTCTGTTTCAGGATGTTGTGAGTACTAACAAGATATTTAAGGTCATATCTCCTAGCCCTGTTTAATATGACTGCTTTTTTTTCTCTGATTGCTGCAAATGACTACTTTTCCTAAAAAAATAATCCCCTTCTCACTGACAATCTTACTGCAGAGAATCTTTTAAGTGGTAAGAGGCAAATCTCAGTAGTGAGTCATCCAATCAGTCAATCAAAAAAAATAGTGAAGATTGGCCACGCAGCAATCTCATACATACATATTCCCCCTTGCTTTGCCCATCAATGTCAAATTCAAAGTGCAGGTGCATAAATGCTCTTTGATGCCTGCACAGTCTTCTTTACATACTCTAACCAGTTGATAGGTATACTTGGTAATGTGAATCACTGTTCAGATTTCCTTCTCACCAGGGGAAGTATTTTGTTTTCAGACTTCTTTTTCTTCATGACCAATGATTTTGAAAGAAAATAAAAAAGATGGATGAGCTGCATGGGGATTCTGTCTTACTGGAGCAACAGTAGTCCTCTTTCTTTTTAGTCATCTGCCATGATGACATTGCCATATCTTCTCCATGGACAGAGGCCTTAAGCATAATCCACTTTTTAGTTACCAACAGTTAACAGTCAGCATGACCATGCAAATGTTCTCTGCCTCTAACTCTAAGCTCTCTGCCTAGGAAGTTATATGAGAAGTCTTGATTTCCTAGACTTTATGGAGAGATTTTTTTTTTCCAAAAGACAATTCAAGGCCTGTATATCTGTCTGCTGTTCTGAATAGCATATGGTAGGGCCTGTTTTTCTGTGTTGTTTATGTCTCATTTTGTAATTTAACAATTAAATTTAGGTGTCTGAAATTTAGTGTGGGTGTAGAAATTTTTAAGTATTCCAAAACTTTTAAGGCCAGTCTAAGATGCTGTTTTGACACCACCTTGCCCCCTGAATGCAGTCACTTGTACTCTTTTTCCTGGTCTTCCCTAACACTGAAGCACAGATGAAAGTGACAAATTATATCATGGTGCTATCATCATGTAAAATAAGTTTTGTGAAAATCTCTCTGTTGTTTAAGCTCAATCAGCTGTCTCACATCAGTTGTCAATGCAGAAAAAAAGAATGAAATGACAAGTCTAAAAAAGAAGTGGTTTAGACTAGTTTATAAATATTTTTTTAAAAGCACCATGAAGTCAAAATCCAGAATAATGTAATATATTCAAACTCAAATATGCAATAAAAATCCATAATGCACATGGTTTCCTAAAAGGCTTCAAAATGCTGACTCAGGCAGCTATTCCTCCCGGCTAAAGATACCTGTCCCCTACATAAGAGGTAGCAATGGTCCCCCGCCATGGAGCTGGAGAGCTGAGTGAGGTCTAGGTCCTTAGCAGCTGAAGGATATTGCAATGCAGCATGCCCTCATAGTATCTTGGAAAAAAAGCATCCATCATTCCTGCACTGGAGTTGTGCCACTGTGTGTCCTGTGGCAGAAAATTCTCGTGCTCAGACAAAAAGGAAGAGTTGAGATGCAAGCTCTGTTCCTGAACGTATCTCCATGCACATGAAGAAGCAGACTTGAGTTTCTCGGTGTTAGCTCTGAGGCTGGCTACATGAAGCTATTCTGACCCACAAGTAATATAGAGGATTTTCTGTGGCACTATGCCTGACTTGGTAAGCCCACAGCTTGTTAGCTTTGGCACAGCACCAGCCCAGCATGGCTAAGCAGTTTCTAGTTCTGTCCAGCTGAGAGTCTGAGCAGAACAATACTAGGCCTGTCTGAACTTGTCTGTGTACGTTAGCTGTCATGGCATTTGATTAAATAGTGAAAGCCCCTCAGTACTTCTCTTTAGACTGCATTTAAGTACGAACATCAGGCAGTTACAGTTAAGACAGGTAGGACCAAGACCCAGGGACTCCTCTTTCTAGTTCAAAATTTGACTTTTCCTTCTACTTCTCAACACTCTTAGACTAACTTGGTAGCCTAACCTGAGCCTAAATGAAAAAAGAAAATGGGGACTGCTTCAGTCCTCTAAATGAAGCCCTATACACCAGGAATGTAAGAATTACTGAGATTGAAAAGCAGTCAAGGGAAGCTTCAAAGTACCAAGTATAGGAAACAAAGAAATGGCTTTATTCCTTTCCAATTCACTTTTCCTTGTTGTTTTTCTGTCCCCCTGAGATTCATGCTTCCATCTCAACAGAAAATCATCTCCATTTGTCCAGTGGAACATGTAGTTTCCCGGGCCCTAATACATGTAAAATCAAATCTACAGCAGCTAAGACAAAAGGCTCTTAGCACTAGGTCTTCCGCTTCCTGGCTAATCATGTGAACTACCCTTACGTCAATATTATGCCTTTTGTATTCACTTCAGACCTCAGTAAGCCTAACATTTGGTGTCTTTAGGATTTAG
>JAWWLV010000088.1:126158741-126173115 GCA_035041135.1 Platyrinchus mystaceus
CCCTTACGTCAATATTATGCCTTTTGTATTCACTTCAGACCTCAGTAAGCCTAACATTTGGTGTCTTTAGGATTTAGATGGTTTTAAGCCTAAATCTGGAGTGCAGAGGAGGTATAAATAGAGATTAGTACCTATTTCTCCAGAAAAGGCACTTTTGACTCTGGTTATGTATCTAAAATTATGTTAATTCAGAAGCTAGAGGTTAAGATAACCATTGACTTCAGGGACCTAAAGGGTTAGTCAAAGTTTGAAATTCAGTAAACTAATGCTGGGGATTTCAAGGGCTTTGAGACACTTAGATATCCAAGACAGACAATGTAACCTTTAGTCTAACCATTAACTAAGGAGAGGGAATTCCTTCACCATTTTCTCTTCAAGCATTTTGCATCCCATGGGGTGCACAGGTCTCTCCTTCAGAAGGGGAAAAGGGTGACATTTGTTTTTCAGCACTTGGAAAAGCTTTCAACCTGGTACTTACAGATATTCCCCTCAAATGTAAAGTTCAAAGCACTTACTTCTTACTTATGGTAGGAAGAAGTTTTCCATTTTCTGCACTGAATCTGGCTGGTATTGCATGGCCTCTATGCTTTGAGTTGAACACAGTTTAGATACAGTCTTAGGAGGGTGTTTAGTGAATGAAGGCACAGAACTGCCAAGCTTCCCTAACAAAAGCAACCACAGGTGGAAGAGAGAGATGGGGTGCCAATCCTGATCATGTACAGAAAATACAGTACAAAAATACAGCTTTAATCTTTGGAAAGAAATTTTGCTAGGAAACATAAGCAGCTAGGGCTTTTAAGCAGGTTAGAAGTGGGATGAGGGGGAGTTTTTGGATAACTCTTCCGATCTGAGGTTTTTTATATTCCATTTAACGTGTTTATGAAGTATTTTCATAGTCACCTTAAGGCCTTGTGAAAAATTTGCTTCAACTTTTGGCTCACTCCTTTGTTGAAAGTAAAAATGTCTTTTTGTCTTCTTGGCATACCCCATTATTTTGCTTTTCCATGAGATACATACTTTGTGTTGGTAATGTTTTGGCTCATTCTCTATTGTGTCTCCTATAAAATACCATTATTAAATGTATTCTCTTTATTTAGAAATTGCATAAGTATAAACTCATTATATATTGGTTCCATTTAAAACTCTCCAGCTTTGATCCTTTTATATTTTACTGTTGGCTGGTTCAAATAGTTTAGTGTTACCTGGAGACGTGGAAATTAAAGCAACAGAGTTTTATCTTCCTCTAAATCATTTAGGTGCACACTGAATGCATCAGGTTCAAATCTTTTTCTCTTATTAATATGTTCCACTAACTGTTGAAAGGTACTTTTTGTTTTTAAACAAAAAGACTTTAATGTTGTCACCAGAATGGGGCCAATTTTTTCACTTTCTTACTACTATTGCCAGTTTCAGTTTCACAGAATATTCTGCATTGGAAGGGACTCACATGAATCACCAAGTCCATCTCTTAAGTTAATGGCCCATACAGGGATTGAATCCAAAAACCTGGGTATTATTAAACCCATTCTCTAAACAACTGAGCTAATCTTGCTGGGTTGCCCTTCTAAAATTTATTAATTCAGTTTTAACAATTTTCATCCAACTAGTTAATATATTAGAGTATAAATATTTCTAGGTATTTCAAGGAGCTACTTCCTCTTATGGTAGACACTGTCTTAGCTGGGATACAGACTAGGAAATAATAACTACATGGCCTGCTGAATATAGATCCCTTTTGAAGGTGATGAAAATCATGTAAAATTTCCCTCGATAAAAAAAAAAAAATAAAAGGCTTTGCATGGTTAAAAACTGTACATAGGCAAGGGATAGTTGCATGTTCATCTTTAGGATATCTAGACTTTGCAGTGATTCACTGTCAGCCTTATTTATGATTAGTTTGAATTGGGATAGAAGTCACCATTTGAAGTCCTGTTTTGAAGGAAATGTTAATAAGAATATTTCAGCTGAGCATTTACTTTTCCAAGGTTTTACTATTATGCAGTTTGGGAAAAAAATTACATATTCTAAGTGTGTTTATCAGTTGTATCACAGACTTTTGAGCTGCTAGACAGAAACATAAGCAGTTTCACAACAACCATAAGTGGAAATATATTAACCAAATACTTCATTTGAAATGAGCAGTTGTAAGGTTACTGTGAATAACTTGGAGTTACATGCTACTAAACTTTAAAGATTCTGGCCCTGTTCCAGCATACAAGGAATCCCATTAGCTTCCAGTCTTGTTCTTTAGCCATTACTGTTGAAGTCAAGCAGTGTTCAGAATGAATAAAAGCATCATAAACCAGCTTGCAGAGTTTCTATCCCATTTCTTATAATCCACAGCATTTAATTAAAGAAAATTCTATTCCTTTTTCATCCAAACCATTACAACTGTTGTAGGATACATCTAATCAAACATAGTTACAAAACATAATTATTTTGCAGTCATGAGCTGAACTTTTCAAAGGAAGTTTAGAAGAGATTTCATGCTGCGATAAGTTAAATGTGGCCCAGTATCAAGACTTGAAGAGGAAAGAAAATGTAATAGGTGGCCTTAAAAGAAAGAAATGGAAAAAAAAATTGCTTTGGGATTTTATGAGACTTGTTTTAAAGGACTACAGACTTTTTGCAAAGATGAAACAACAGGAGAAGAAATTTTTTTTGTTTCAGTTATTCTGAACTTACTAAGGCATTTTTTCATGTCTGAAGATCTAGTGAGATAAAGATATTAGAAAGATCAATGGTATGATATTTGTGGCTGAGAGATAAATTTTATCCACATTCTGTAATCCTCACTCTGATTGCTAATTTTCACACAAGTCTACAGTGATGCATTATTATTTTGTAAAAAGAATATCCCTCCATTAAATCTCTGTCTGGTCTAATGAGATTTTTTTAAGAAGTTCAACAACAACAGTAAAAAATAAGAAAGCCCACATATCATAATCTGCATACTTCTACATCCTGGAATGAAATACCCCAGTTTCTGTTTTCTACTTATGTGGAAGGGTCTAGGGGAGAGTTTTCTGGATACAAATATATTTATATCTGTATTAAACTATGTATGCATTTAAAATCAAGAAATATCTACTCAGACAAATAAAAGCACAGAACCTCAAAGAAAAAATAAAAGCCCAACCAACCAATCAAAACAAAAGCAAACAAAAACCAATCAAACAAACAAAACCCAAAGCAAATCACACAAAAAACAAACCAGGACAAATAAAAATTATAAATTAACTACCTTCATTTTTCTTATAGCAGCCTGATAGTTTAGTTAGAGCTGCTTGATAATTCACTGAAGCAATAGAAGATACACTCAGTTTCCACAGTTAGTGGACTTTGAATTAACTCACAGATTCGTGTGGTAAAATGTAACTGCTTTTTACAGGTTCCAATGTTTATACTCTGAAAAAATCACTTTTTACGAAAGCTGTTCCTTCTGCATGTTAGTAGGAAGAACAGTGATAAAATTGTCAGGAGACCTTTCCTTTAAGGAGCAGGAATGCATTTGTGGAAAAGGTTATGAATCTTTTTAAAACAGTTTGGGATTACTTACCAAAAAGCCCATATAAATCAAAATTATGTAGTATGTGTTTAGGCATGCCAAGGCCCCTGCATTTACTGAAGTTGAAATTTTTCACAAGTTTTCTAGAACTTGCTGTTTCATTCAGACAGTAAATGTTGTTTTGCTTGGTGCTTAATCTAGTTAGATAATGAGGGATTTCACACACTTAGCTACCACGTCCAAAAACAACTTTCTCATACATTTAGAACATAAACATTGGTCTTCTTAGCTGTCCTGAACTTGGTATGTGTTATATGGAATGCAATCATGCTCTACCTGTGAGAGCTGGCTTGAAAAATTTATGTTTTCCCATGTTAATCTTGCAAGTGATCTGATTATATTCTATATGGAGAATATTAAACTGAAAGATAGGCCCTACCACAAACCCTGAATTCTAACTTGTTTGGAGCAGAATCAATGCATTCTCTCTAGAAAGTTCTCTTGTTAACACCTGCTGCATTAATTAAAAAAAAAAATTAAAAGTATGAGTAGTACTCACATGCAATAGTAGTATTGCAGTTCTGATTGTCAAATAATAAAATTAAGGCAGCTTGCTAACAGTTTTTATACCTTTTCCTAAAATATCTGATACAGCTGAAAAAGAGATAATCTATAAGGCCTACAAGCCTTTCTGCAAATTACAATAACACAGAAATAAATAATTTTTCAGGACCAAGATCCTAAATTAAGAGTAAGTTAAAAAAAAAAAAACAACAAAACTTTGTGAAAATTTCAGGCATCACATTTATGTAACTTAATTCCATTTTAGAATATATTAATAGTGTGATCTATTAGTTACATTCCTAAGCTAACAAGGGTGATTGTGCAAGATGACACACAGACAGTAGTGTCTATTAACCTCTTCTTCCACTTCGTCTCCCCACCCAACCCTCCTACCATTTCCCCGCTCCCGCAGTTCCAGGCCCATGACCTTGCTGGGCTCACAGGATAATGGGTGGTTTCCCTTGCAGTGTTGGCTGAGCAGTGACAGACCTCTCTGTTTGTCATAAGGCCGCAAAACAGTGCCAGTCTGGGGGGGCAGGGGATTCATTAGTCTTTTTGTTTAAATGCTTGAAGGCCACAACCCATTTTGAATCTCCTATTAGCAGTGAATGCTTTGATAGGTAGATATATTTCTGATAACAGGAGGAAATTCAGCATAATTTGTGGTGACTTTGAACCTTGTTATCAGCTGTGGACTGAAACAAGCAATTTTTGGGGAAAAACATGGTCTGGCAGTGCATGAATAATACCAGCATAATTTGATTGTTTCACAATGAAATAATAAAAGAGACAGTTCTAAAATGGCAGGTAATAGAAACATCTGCTTTTCATATGTAAATTAAATCAAACAACAGTATAATTAGAATTAGGCTTTTGGAGGCAATCTGCAGCTGAGATGACTGGTATCAGGAAAGAGCTGATAAAGAAAATAAGCTCCCATATAAGTTATCATTTTTACCTTATGCAACTGTGAGTTTTATACAAATTCTAATTATTGTCATCATTTTTTCATGCACCATGATGCAGAAAAGTGCTTACAATTTTTGCTAGGGTCAGTGGTCAGGAAACATTACATGTTTCATTAGAAAGCTTCAGTTCCTTCAGAGAGGGTCTGGGGCAATGCTGATGATTATATCAAAAATAGTTATTCACATCAGCCATTTGTCACTGCCTTCATCATCATCTGTGAGAAAGTCCACAAATACGTATCACACCTGTGTACATATTTTTCTTCTTCTTCTTTCCTAGTGTCAGGACCCTTAGGGCACTGATACTCCTCAGCAACCTTGACCAGCTTCCTCTGGGACTCCTACCCATACGCTGAGGCCCAGGGCTCTAAGACCATTGCCCTCAATACCTGTCTGAGTTTAGCAGTAGGATTATCTATCTGCAGCCCTGTCTCCCAGGTGGACATCAGACCTGTCTTATGGATGAGCCTTTCATGTATCTTGTGTCTTGCCTCTAGCTTTGTCTCTAGCGCTGTCACCCGCTGACACCGATGAGACTCCCAGTTAGCCCCTGGCCCTTGTCCAGCCTCTCACCCCGTTATGGACCCATGGCTTTTCCCCCCTGTTCAGCCCCAGGAGTACATTGCCCAGTCAATACCTTCATCTTTTGCCTTCCTGCTCCTCAGTTGCAGGTGGTCCTCACTTAGCCCTGGCATCAGCTGGGTTCCCTTCCCATTTTTTGTAGCTCTTTAATGATCTGTTTAGAGTTACAATGAAGAGAAGGCTGTCCTGTGAGGAAATACGAGAAGTGTGACCCACAGTTTGTAGTCATGTAATTGAAAATTTGATAGTATTTGAGTTCAGATACAGGAGATAAGAAGAGGAACTCAAGCAGAAAGGTCAGAAATTGACTTGGCCAGACACTTTGCCATTTAACTAAAGATTTGAAAAGTTGATAAATAACCCAGTCATTCAAGTGAACAATCTTAAACATAAACAAAACAGCTGCATACCTCTGAAATTAAACTATTTCAATCCAGAAGAATATATTTTGTCTGAACTCTCTATTAGATTGTGAATTCAAAGATAGTTGAAACTTAGACACAGATCTTTGTAATGTTATTGACAAGACACTTAGGCACACATTCTGACATATGTATAACATAGATGTCTGATCTAAAGATGGAATATAAAATATCTCTAGACAATTTTACTGGTCTCTGAAACTTCTCTAGTCACTACAAGTAAAACTAAGTTAAATAATATGAAACTACAGGGTGATAGTATTATCTTTCTTAGCAGTTATGGTAATAACAGCATTCAAACACTTTGGACTTGATGGTCCAGTGGTGGACAACTTCTGTACTATGCTTGTAACGGAGTAAGCATGCACCTAGGGAAAAGCACAGAACTATAAATTAAAGGCAATAAAGAATATTAGGGAAGAAAATTCTCTTGATGATAAAAGCTCATAACCAGCCACAGATGGTAAGATGTCAACAAGAATGAAGAAAAGGAATTAATGTTCAAGAAATGTTAATGTTTTCTAATTAGGAAGAAGCAGAATGCTATATGTGTATCAGATTCGGACAATGAAATGCTTTTTCAGGCCAGTACTGTCCCCAGGCAATAGAAAAAAATCTTCTACTATAGATACACATATTCAATCTGACTGTGTGAATAATATGAACTAAAAAGTCCTGGAAGAGCTGGCTGACTCTATCCTGCTGATGCTTTGCATTTTCACAAACCAGGAGATACCAAGGAATTTTGCAAAATTAGAAGAGCTTCTGTTTGCCTAGCAATATAAAGGGCAGAAAAGGCAAGTATGGCAGCTATAGTCCAGCTGGATTATTAGTATAAAAATTGACAGGGGGTGAGGGGGAAAGAAAACTGATATAACAGAGAAGAGATTCAATTAGGAATCAAAATTACTGGAAGTTCTAACCAGTTGGTTTAGTAAAACCAGAATCTGTAAAAAGAAAAAAGAAAAAAATCCAAAACACAAAAACCCAACCCAAACCAAAACTCTTTAGCTACTTTTATTCTTTTCTAAGAAGGCATGTTTGATTCCTGAACATAACTATCTAGACACAATACAGCTGTATTTTGTATGGACCTTTGTTTTACTGTTATTCCTCAATATATAAAGTACAAAATAAATAGATGGAGGAGTATCTTAAACAGTTTCCAGTAGAAGGTTATTGCATAATGAGAATCTGAGTAAATTCTGAAAAATTCTTCAGGCCTTATTTAATGTTCTTCATGTAAGTCAGAAGTAGATCTGCTGGAAAATAGTTCAACATATACGACTATGTCCAGACAGGTCATAGTACGGTGACATTAGGCAAAATCCATGATCAGTCACTACTGGAGAATATACCTAATATATATATATAAAATAATATAAAATAACCTCTGTGTCCTAGCCATGCTCCTTCTGGCTGCTACAAAAATTAACCTGTCCTGGCCAGAACCAGAACACCACTAAACAGACACTTGACACCAGTTTCTGTACACAAGGTTATTCATTGGATTCAGACTCATCTACAAAGGCCACCTGTGGGGACATCTACAAATGGAAGTCCCTGTGACTATTCACAGACACTTGTTGTCTTTAGCACAGATTCACATTCTCCAGGCTTTGCCCCTGTTTTAGAAATAGTACTTAAATATTAAAAGAATAGATTAAACATATGAACAACTTTCCAAGTATGATTTTTCCATGGACATAACAGTTGTGGAAGCTCCAGTAGTTTATGTTGTTGTGTAATATGATACATTATACTAAATATTATAATACTAAAATTCCAACATTACTTGAAAAAAGATATATTTTACTTTTGCAAATAAAGAGTATTTAAAAGATGTTCACTGAAAATTAGAATTCCATTTTGACTTTCATCCTGGGTCCTCTCTAGGAATGAATTTAATAGAATATCTAAAACTAAATTGTCATTATTGAGCTTTTCATTCTCTCTAAATTCCGATGAAGATATAACTACATGCTGAGACAAGAATTGCATTTTATACCTTTGAAAAAATTTAAGACAGCAAAAGAAGACATAAATAAGTAATCCGCACTCTAGTAGTGGTCAACTCTGCTTGCTTCAAACAAGTGTTTAAGTTTACATCATTGAAATTCAGTCTACACTAAATTAATTTACTGGGAATAGGCATTTTCTGAAATCTTCAGATTGCAAGTTGGCCAAAGAACTAAAATCTAAACAAAAATATTCAATTGGATGGAATGTTATTGTTTTGTATAGGAAGGACTTGAGAAATAACTGCATAGCTCTATAGCTATGAAGGCTAAATGATCTAATCTGGTAGCAAACATTGAAGATTCCAACATTATTGTCCTCATTTGACATTGTTAATAGACAAGTAAATTTTTGATAGGGTGTATAGGGACTGGTAAATTGATATGAGGAGTATCTCGGTGCACCTATTGCTAGCAGTTAGAAAAATATACACCCTTTAGATGTTTGAGTCAGTCTTAGCCATGTGACCACAGCTTTCCAATTTTGTAAGGAGTTGTTCTCTCTCTCTCTAATATGCTTTAAATGTGTTTTTCTTCTACATTGTAATGTTGTTCTCAGACCAAGAAAGATAATATGTTTTCTTCTCTTTCCAGTTATTTAGGATTCACCATGAATTTAGTGTCTTTTTGACAATGAAATTAGGGGAATAGGAGTTTGAGCAAGGTGTTTGTTATGCTATAAAAATAAGACATAAGAAACTGGGATCATGTAAGCCAAAATTTACATGCAAAAATAGTAGATAAACAAATACAGGCAATGGAGAACACAGGGAAAAAAAGTCCATCAATGAGTTTCCTGACATTGTCTTGGAGGCCAGAATGTTTTGTGTTCCAGTCTAATACAGTGAAAATTTAACCAATGTGTTAATGTGACAGAAGCCATGCTTGTATTATCCACCTGTAAGTGAAGGAGCTTGCAAGAATAAGAGAGATTTGTATTATGGGATTTCTGTAAGACATGTTCCACATTGCAAGAATAAGAATGAAGAAAAATTATCTTGAAGGTGAGCCAGCACTATAATGAATGTGTGTCTTGCACTTTATGAAGCTAACTGTTAAAATAAAAAAATATAATAAAAGATAATTTAAGGAATATTTGTCAGTTAACAATTTCATCATTCATTATATTATTTTTCATTAGAAAAACAGAACAATCTCTGACACCAAGTAAGTCTTCAGTGTGTATTCACTGTGAGACAGTCTCAGACCCACAGAATCTTTACTCTAAAAACATACAGGGTAGAGAATGAAAAAGAGGTAATTTGGCTTGTCTGCAATTAAGTCAGCTGGAGAGAAGAGGGTGGGACTGGAATTTCAGATAATATCCAATGGATTATGATGCTTCTTCTGATGTTTTGAAAGTGTAACCCTTCTTTAATCCCCATTCTTTTTCTGTTCTTAACTGACTGAGGTTCTCTTAGATAGTGACTATTTCTTTCATGGGTGTAGAACATGATGTGTCAGTCCAGTTCTGCGGCTTTGCTATGCATGGTTGTCATGGATAGCTATCAGGATTGATTATGTGCTCAGCATAAATAATTGACTCTTGCACAAGACATCTTCATTCTTATCTGTAGAATATTGTTGGACAATGATGCAAACATCAATGTGTGAGAAAGGAAATGGTAATCATTGCAGGGAAAGCAACAAATCTCTTTCAAGGATGTAATATCCACAATCTCCAGTCCAATTCAGGAAAGAGAAGACATTCTCACTCATGTCTTTGTCAAAATGTGTTCTGAGCTGAAATAACAAAATCTTCCAATCCCTTTTGAAATATTTGTAGCCCCAGTGCTGAGTCAGCCTTGTCTTAAACAGCACCATCTGTTAGGAATTGAGCAGTATTTCTTCTAGATGTGCTGACTCTGCATGAGACGAGTGGTCCAGCAACTGCCAGAGCTAGTTGGAAGTTTCAATTTCATAAAACCTATGAATTCATGGAAGTGTCTTCTCAATTTCTACGTGCACAGCCTGGAGGCAGAGACTTTATTATTTATATTTGATTTATGCTAGAATCTATAAGCCTGACTGCCACATATGGCTTATTAAGTACTGTATAATTTTTTTTTTCCTTATACAAAATGATCATGAGGAAAAAAAAAAGCTTTCTCTCAACTGGATTAATATATTAAAATAACTGTGGTTCTGTACAGAAATGACTTTTATACATATATATATATATATATATATATAGGGTCAACTGATTAAAAGCTCTGTTTTTCAAGCATTTTGGGACATAATAGAATAAATTACTGCAGACATGGGCTTAAAGATCCCTATGCAGGAGCCCAGAGTGTGCAGGACTGACTGTAAGATTATTAAGTATCATGTGAGTGAAAGCAGTGCAATTTATTGGCACTGCATAAGGACTGCAGCAAAAAGTTGTGACCATATATTCTCTAGCACTCAGGTCACAAGTTATGATTTGGAAAGATTTTCTTGAATTAACTGTTTCTTTAACAAAGAGAATATGGAGCAGAAGATCCTTTCAAGACATACTTTCAAAAGTAATGCAGAAACCTGGGCATATAAGGTATATGCTGGATACTCAGTCTAGTTATGTAGTGGATAAGTGCATCTTTCCAAGAGACAATCTGTACACTGTAAAACAGATTTAGCCTTTGAATGTAGAATAATCCCTCTGCATACCAGAAAACATTCTTGTGTCAAGAAAGAATGAGCATGAAGAACTTGACCTGTAAAAACTTGAAATTTTATCACCTTTGTTTTTGTAGAATTTTTTTACATGTTTAGTTGTGAAAATTGGAAAATAAAAACAGATTGAAACCTTCAAACTCCACACATTAATCTTATACAAACACTGAAGTTCTAAAGCCTAAAATACTTTGGACTTGGTTTTGTTTTATCTTCTTACATTGATATAAATTGCAAAAAAATTCAGTGAGGATCATTACTTCATTCTTTTGTCAATTATCACTCTGGTTTTGTTTTTCTGCTCTCAGGGTATTTAATCCTAATATACTTTTGTCTCCATTGAATATAATTTGAGATTCCCACAACAATATCACAATAATAATTAATATATTTTGTTACGGGATCCTTTAATGATTTCATTAGTCACTTTGGACAACCTTTTTCCCTTATAAATCATCCAAGAACCTGTGTTAAAGAGCAAGCTGCTTAAACAAAACTTTCTAGGGGAGCAATAAATAAATTTATTTTTTATTTAAGAAAAGTAGTTCAGCACATAAAAACAAATGCTGAGAAAAAAAGCTATAATTTGTGTTATTCAAAACAGAATTGTTTAGTTGGAATAGTCTTGGTCTGCACTATATTATAGTGCAGTCAAAAAATAACCAAGAATTAGTGTTGAAAAATATAAGTTGTATAAGTTAAAACTCCTGTTAGATCTGCATCTGAACTATGATTAAAAGGTACCCTTTTGTTGTGGGATTGCTTTGGGCCAATTTTTTCTCATCCCCCCACACAATTGCTGTAAGTTGAGAGAAGGTTTATGCAGACAAAAGAGATCTGATGCAGGGAGAATAATATTAGGATGTATTATTAGCAAGATAAAAACTAAAGAATTATATATGCAACAATTCTAACTAGACAAAAGTACTATGTATTTACAGAAGTACCCCTCCCCCCTTGTATCAGTTTAAGAGGAGAAGCAGTCACTTTTCCAATTCCAGAGCTACAGGTCTTCTAAATAATTCTGCAGCACTTGAAAGTTCTTCTTCTACTATTTCTAGGACAACAGCTCTAATTTGTTGCAGCTGGAACTGTCTTTCTCTCTCTCTTCTGTGTCGGCCTCAGGGCTGGTCCTACCCCCTCCTGGGTTAAGACCGGAGGCTGGGGGTTACCCAGGCCTTGTGGGGTCCTCCATGGACTGCAAGAGGACACTTCCCTTACCATGGTCTTCACCACAAATACAGCGGATAATGGCTTTTGAGTCCACCCCTGTTTCCTGTGAGGTCCCTCCCCATGGGAGACAATTCTCGATCGTCCCCTCTGGCATGGGTTCATCAAGAGTTCTTCCATTCTCTGCTGTTCCTTAGGGTCACAAATTCAGCTGCACTAGTATGGATCTCTCACTGAGATCACAAGTTCCTACCCGGGCTGACTTGCTCCAGTGTAGGTCTCTCTCCCATGGGCCACAAGTCTCCAGCAGGACTCTGTTTCATCTTAGGCCTCCCATGGAGTCACATCTTCTTCATGCACTCCTCTGCTCCAGTGTGAGCTCTTTCGTGAGCTGCAGAGGGTCTCCTCACTCAGTAATCTTCCACAGACAGCACGGTTTTTAGTTTTCAGTCTTTTCCGTCCTGAAGGGGGTTGGAGGGGAAGGAATCATCCTCCCCTTTTTGGGCTTATCTCCTCCGGCTGCTAACTTCGACCTTGGAGGCTCCGTTATCTCTCTGCCTGGAATTCCTTCTGCAGCTGTCTTGTTCAGGCAGTCTTTCATTAGAGTTTTTCCTCCACTTTCTTACATGTCTCAGTCAGGGGGGCTTCAGTGCCACACCTGTCCCCGGCCCAGGGCTGGGGGGAGGAGGGAGGCCTGGCCCACCTGGGGCCTGACGCTTCCCCCTACATGGCTCCTAATTTCTTCTGCACCACAACCTTCTCTTCCGTTTTTTTAAATATGTAATTGGCAGAGGCGTTACTAAAACTTTTGATCGGCTTCTCTCTGGAAATCCACCTGGCAAAACTATTTTCAGCCCGGGGTGGGGGGGGCTGGTCAGCAAACATTTTTTATTTTCCCTCAGAAAAGTACACAGAGCATGCTCCCATAAAGACCAAACACATAAATAAATTTTCAAAGGAACCACAAACAACAACCTCTAAAAGGGCTGCACAGTGAATTATGTGACAGGATTTACTTTAGTTAATTCGTTTAATTTTTTTTTCTCTATTGACTGTATCTCCTGTGGTTTCCAGTTTCTCTGTTTCTCAGATCTAGTGTGTAATCATCAGCCAGCCACACAGCCTATTATTCAAATGTATGACTAGTTCAAGATAAATAGTACAATTAAGATGCTCACACTGGAAATCTTTATTGGAAAATTACTTGATGCTGGAGGTGTATCTGCCTGTAAAAGGAATAAAGATGTTTGTTAAGTGATCAGAATGCCCATTATTCTAAAAGTGCCAAAATGTCAGATACCATAAAATCTTCCTTAGAAGAGCTCATTCTTATAGGGTATTGATTTAAAAACTTTTTCTTCTCAGGACATCAGAGAATAAAGGTTTAGAACTTTTATTTCTCTTTGATAGATTTTCTGTTCATGGAGTTTCTATTTCTGTGAAAATTTTCCTGTGCAGCATTTCAAGCATTGTGGGAAATTTGCTGAAGCAAACAGAACTTTGGGTCATGCAGATTGCTCTAATGAAAGATTAGGTTTCTAAATGTTGTTAGTATCTCATAATATATTTGTGGTACAGCAGAGAGTCAATAACAGATCTTCAAACTTGCACACTCTAATCCTTAGATTGTCTTTCCCCTCTTGAGAAACCTTTTGTGATGGCATCAATGGCAGTCACTGGTTACAGTATGAGGAGAGATGTCAAACATGTTTGGGCTATATGCTAGGTTTAGTCTCTTATCTACTGACGTGGGTTTGCCAGTCAGCCCCCCTTGGGGTTGAAAATAGTTTTGCCAGGTAGATTTCTGGAGCAAAACCCACAGTCAAAAGTTTTGGTAGCGCCTCTGCCAAATACATTTTTAAGAAAACGGAAGAGAAAGCTGTGACGCAGAAGAGATCAGAGCCATGAGGTGACAAGAAAAGAAGGAGCCATGTAGGGGTGAGCAGCAGGCCCCAAGTGGGGCCAGGCCCTCCCTCCTCTCCCGGCCATGGGCTGGGGGCAGGTTGTGGCATTGAAGCCCCTCTGGCCGAGACATATAACAGAGTGGGGGAAAAGCTTTAATGAAAAACTGCCTGGACAAGATTACTGCAAGAAGAATTCCAGGCAGAGAGATAGCGGAACCTTCCAAGGTCAAAGCTGGCAGTGTCGGAGAAGAGAGAAGCCAGAAGTGGGATGAGTTTTTTTCTTCTTCTCCCCCAGCTCTCTCCCTTCAGAAGGGAAAAAAGACTGAAAATTAAAATCCCCACCATCTGTGGAAGATTACAAAGTGAGGAAACTTCCCTGCAGCTCATAAAGGAGCCTACACTGAAGCAGGTAGATGCATGAAGAAGTTGCAACTTTGTGAAAGGCCTAAAATGAAACAGAGTCTTGCCAAGGACCTGTACAGGGCCTATGGAGAAAGAGAACCTATGCTGGAGCAAGTCGGCTCGGGTAGGACTTGTGATCCCGGTACAGGATCCACGCTGATGCAGCTGAATTTGGGACCTC
>JAWWLV010000088.1:126173215-126185195 GCA_035041135.1 Platyrinchus mystaceus
AGACCATGGCAAAGCCAGTGTCCCCTGTGCAATCCATGGAGGACCCCCACGAGGCCTGGGTCTTAGCCCAGGAGGGGCTAGACCCAGCCCTGAAGTCAACACAGAAAGAAGAGAGAGAGACAGTTCCAGCTGCGATGAATCGGAGCTGTCATCCTAGAGATAACAGAAGAAAAACTTTCAAATGCTGCAGAATTGTTTTGAAAGAACTGTAACTCTAGAAGTAGAAAAGAGACTGTTTTTCTCCTCCTGAACTGATTCGAAGGGGGGAGGGGTACTTCTGTAAATATATAGTATTTTTACTCAGTTAGAATTGTTGCATATATGTAGTTCTTTAATTTTTATTTTGTTAAGTAATAAATCCTAAAATTATTTCCCCCACATCAAATCTCTTTTGTCTGCATAAACCTTCTCTCAACTCATAGCAATTATGGGTGGGGGGGGAGTGAAAAAAATTAGCCCATTACCAAACTCACGACATCTACAAAACATCAGTGGAAAATGTTTACAAAGCATTTGAATTAGGTTCCTAGGCTGTTGGTAAAGAGAGAGAGAAACCGCATTAAAAAGTGAAAGATTTCTGTAAAATCTAGAAAACTTTGGGAAGCTTTCAGACAAAATAATCCTATCTTTCCATAAAATGATGAAAAGAGATGATTTAGTCAAAGAGAACCCTTCATTACTGTTATGTAAAGTTATAAAACACTTGTCACTCATGTATCTTATGAACCTCATGGTTTTAACTGCTTTTCCTTTGTAGATTAAAACCATCCGTCCTACCCCTTGTTCGATGTCTTTCCTCAGGTTTTGTTTCATAACATGTAGAGGTTCCTTTTGTTGTTGTTGTTTTTTAATTTGACTTGTTTGAAGAAATTTTAATTTTGAAATGAGAAAAGAATGGGAAAAAACCCCACCATAACTTTAAAGCAGGGTGAAAGGTGAAATGTATGAACCCCCTCAGCTTTTTTGAACAAAGCGAAGGCTATGATGTGGTTTGTGGACTCCTTGACCAAAGTGAATGTCATTAGTGTGCCATTTCTAATGAACAGAAGAGGCAAAGATTCTCTTTCTCAAAATCATTACTTCACAGTGAAATACCATAAATATGATGTATTTTGAGCAGCAGAAGTAACCAAGCTCACTTTCCTATAGATTTGTATAGAGAGTGTGAGCTCCTGGGTCAGATTCTCTCTATGAAATGTAAGGATCTCACACTATAAGCTTTCCCTAATACAGATTTTCTGCTTTAGCCAAGACTCTGTTTTTATGTTTCATAGAAACAAGGTCTTGCACTCTTCCATTTATTATGATTGAGATTGGACAGAGGCTCTAAAAGCTAATGGGGCTTCATGCATATGCATGCACATAAGCCTTATTTTCTTAGGAAATGAAGTTACTAATGAGTATCTTACAAATTTTTTGTATTAGAAATTGAAGAATGTCTTGAACGAAAAAAAAGAAAAAACAAAATTTTCAAAAATCTTACCATTGTCCCCAATGTCTTCATAAATTAATAACAGAAACATTTCAGGAGAACTTTACAAAACTTTGTCATAAATATTGACCTTTTAGATACGTCTGTTAAGGAGAAGATTGAACCTGGATTGAGGGCGAAATTACAACAGTGATGGAAGGAATTTTAGACTCCAATTCAACACCAAACATTTCACAGAAATTACATCAGAAGTAGCTCTGCGTTTTTCCTTTTAGAACTGGTCTACCCTCAGCATGGATAAATAAGGAGGTTGAAATCCATCTTAAAAATTCATTTCTGAATTTTGTTTCAGAAGAGGAGGAAAATACATTCCTTCACACATAACAGATGCAAAGCTTGTCTTCTTTAGGTAATCAAGACCAATGCCTGTGCATGAATGTTGCCGTCAAAATCATAATTGTTAAACATAAAAACTTAATGTCACATAAAAAGTTGCAGTTCATTCAAACGTTTTAAATTGTCACGGATAGAGAATGTCAGAAAAGAATGTTTCACAGAAGAATGAAGAGCAACTGGTAGTAAGTTAAAATCTGAAATGAAAAATGCAAGTTTTGGGATACATTGCAATTGGCTTACATTTATCAATATTGAATGGTGAGGCTGACAAGAAAAGAATATGTAACAGTAAAGGAAGCTTTTCAGGACTTGGAGATAATAGGCAGAACAGGGAACTGTTCATTTGCAGGAGAAGAACTAAATATGTGACAAATACTGTGTATAATTTCCATGGGTAGTTGCAGACCTCCAATTATGCCTCCTAGGTAACAGCAGCATATCAGCTATACAATTTGGTGTTCAGACTTTTAGAGCCGTGGGGACTATTAATTTCTGCCCTGAATTCATGCTATTACAAAATTTCATGTATTGCAGTGATCTCTGCTCAGCACAGTAGGTTCTCTGCAGTTTAATTCATTAATCAATAACATTGAACATGTACAGAAGGGCTAAAAAAACCCCTCTGCACCATATTTTGCCAGTAGCAGTAACTCCAGTCTTGCAGAACACTTGCCGAAAACTTTTTGGTGTGCAGAACGGTTTTGCACTCTGATTTTTTCAAGCAGCAGTGAGTCCAATGAGAAAGAAAAAAGTCAGAGTAGGAACTAGACCAAGATGTGTCACTCATGGAGCTATAAACCACTGTGGAAATCACCTCCTCTTAACTGCTTTTTCTTGTCCCCTATTTGTGCCTTCCTTCCTTTTAGTGTAACTTCTTTAGGAAACACTGGTTCATCTGTTACAGTTATTGAGTATCCACTGCAATCCTACTTTCAGTGACAGTTCTGGATGCTGCTGTAAAAAAATGAGTAAAGGTGCTACAGAAGTGCAAAATATATTATATAAATTTCGTTTAAAAGCATTAATAAAAATTGAGTTTTCTCAGAGTCCAATCATTTCCCAAACACTTGGAATCAGTTTAACTCATATGAAAGTCTTAGCTCACTCTTGGGTCTCTTTCAGTCTATACCTTTTTGTGGAGAGAAATAACTCAATTTTCAAATTAAGCATGCTGTATTATAGCAACTTGAAGGTGGCCTAATTTTGCTCATTTCAAATTTTCTATTATTAATGAGAAATCCAACCTAATTATATTTCCTTATGATTTCAGATTAAAAATGACAGACCTCTGCAGAACATGGAGATTTTTTCCAGGTCAGGTAATAACACTAGCATGCACATTATTTATTTTTTCTGGCAACTGGCCTTTTCTTTTTAAGCTCCAAAGTGATGTTAATTTAATAATAGAGGATAAAACTCAGTGCTGCAAAAGCTTTTCTGTCCCATCAGGGCTTATGCACATTTCTGAACCTGCTCATTCCTCTATCTTAAAACCCAGAAATACCTTCAGTTACAAAAAGAAATGACTTCTGGATCTTCTGATAGTGGAACATAGGGATTAACCTCTTGCATCCCTTGTATCTGAAAGTGTTATAACTGGCAATCAGCAAATTTAGAGTTTAGGGTGGATTTTTATGTAGGGTTATCTATATATAACAAGTCTCTGGATTTCCAACAGTTTTTTTGGTGTTTTTTTGTTGGTATGTTCTTTAAAAAAATATTTATTTCTATTATTCAACTTTGTTTTTTCTTTTCTTTTCTTTTTTTTTTTTTTTTTTTTTTTTTTAACCTAAGAAGACTTATAGTCCTGCTGGTTGATATAACAGCTGAGCAGTTGTGCTGCAAGCCACGCCTCTTACTCCTTGCACAGTTCAGTCATGCCATGGAATCTTTTGGTTTGGAGATAAAGATTAGCCAAGGAATTTCCAAACTAATATCAAAACAAGAAATCTGAACCCTCCATCACCAAACCAATGAAATAATTCTTCCTGGAATCTTGCTTGAATTCAGCATGTGACAGCGTTTACCAGCTTTATGTGCATGTGCTTTCTCAGTCTGCAGTAAAACCTTACTTTTATAGTGTTTGGGGCTGCAGAAGTTCTACTTGTAGTCACAGGCAGCTCAGAGAGCTGAAAGAAAATTCTAAATAATAAAAAAGTCAATAGTTACACAGAAACATGTGTGGTAGGTAATACTCTATTTTCTACTTATTTGTGGCCAGTCTTCGCGAACGAAGATCTGGGAAAGGTGTTTTTACCTTTCAAGCCTGCGCAATGGATTTTTTAGGTGAGACACAGCCTGCGCTGAACTGAGCCCACTTGGCCCGGCAGATGAGCCTTAGGATTAAAGGGTGGGCTCTACTTATTTAGTGCAGAGTTATTCTATCTAACCTCTGTCCTATGGAGTCATAACCTCTAAAATTTCTTCTAACACAGTTTCCAAGTGAAGCAATATAATTTTAAAATATTGAACTTTCAAGTTCATTAAATTTGGATATTTTTAAGAAAAAAAAGAAGTCGAATATCATCAAAACTCCAAATATTCTTTCATTTCCCACATATTTCTGTATGAAACAATATACAGCTTAATTATATAATCCAGCATTTTTAAATTATATAACACAGTAAAAAAAAAATCTGCATTTATTTAGAGTACTTCAGTAGGAAGAACATTTCAAATATTTTATACATTCCAATTATCTCTAGAATTATGTACTCACTGAAAAGAAATATGAGATAAATCTGAAAAAGATTAACAACCTGGAATGGATCTGTTTTGATTTCCATCCCAAATATTTCCCCCCTGTGATTTACAGAAGTTAAATATATTGTTTACATATGTAGCATCTCCAATAGAAATAACATATGCTAAGTCCTTTCATGTTCTTTCAAAACATATTATATACACTTCCCATTTACTTTTTGTTTGGAATCTCAAAGCCATTTAAAGAATATAACTGATCCTTGCAGCCAGTAAGCTCAGTAAGCATTATTCTCATTTAATAACTCCTGTAAGAGTCCTGTGCAAGATTCTGTATTTCACTGTAGATTCAAAAGTGAATTCAGGTTACCAAAATATTTTTAACCCTTTAAAGACAGTTTCGGAAACTGATTTCTTCTTTCGACAGTGAGCAAGTGAACTTTAAAAGTTAGAATATATGTTGTGCATGGAGGCTTTGGTTTAATTTGAATCTAGTGCAGAACCTGGCTCATGCAATCAAATCCTATATGAAGAATGGATTTTATTTTTTCTCAAAAATTTACCTCTTCCCTCAAGTGTGGGCAGCCCTGATTCCACCTCTCTGTCCCCACTGGACTCCACAGTTTTCCTCTCTGTTTCTCTTTATGAAAACAAGAACTAAAAAAAATATTTAAAACCAAATACAATCATTTCTCCTTTTCTCTTGCAGTTATTACTTGTTCCCAGGAACATAAGAATTCATTGCCAAGAGCATTTTGAAAGTAGATTTTTTTATATTAAATTCAAAGTTGAATTATACAACACATAGAAAAAAGGATAGCTACAGCTTTGTAATGACACTAAAACACCGTTTACATGCCTGAGAGGTAAGACTGGAAGGCTACAAAATCTTATAGTGGGAGTGATAAGTGCAAAATAATTTGGGAAATTCTTTTGTATGAAGTACAAGAGAAGATAGAGACAATTTCAAGAAATAGATTGCACACCTTTTCCCTGCTCTGAAGGAATGATTGACAGTGATGCTGCAATTACTGTAAGAGTGCAGGGCTGTACTCCTTAGCTCACGGATGAGGGCTCAGCCAGCTAAGTCATGTCCTTAAAAATTTGTGTTTCCAGAAAATCTTGTCCTGGAAGACAAAACTTTTTCCTCTGCACTTTTTGTGCATACAAGCTTTTGATTTCTGCCTCTGTGATCAGTAACTTGGACAACAAGCTGTAGTCTGGATTATTTTGAATCACCAAATACATGGAGATATTTAGTAGAAAACATGACATGAATATTCCCATAGCAAAGAATTCAGCAACTTGTTCAAGTAAAACCTGTCCATCCATGCCACATATTTTTCCTAAGAGTTTTCTCATTGCAGGTTTCTAGGAAAACATGGTATAAATGCACATAGTAGTAAAAGTCAACATCTTTTGCAAACAGAATTCTGCATCTAAATCTTTAATTCTAAATCTTAGGCAAACATTTAACAAATTGGATCACAAGCTATTTTATAAATTACTTCTATTTATGTAGACTTTAGTGGGAAAGCTTATATGTGGTTTAATGCATTCACCTTCCATTTATAAAGACAATCCTAACATTTAAATATTACTCTTAGAAAGAGAGATCTACTATGGTACCTTGTGTCTGATTTTAAAAGTTCTTGTTTCTAAGCCTCTTCTGTTGGGCTTTAAGCTGGTCTAGGGAAGCATTTAGGGTTTTCTTGACTATCTACTTGAATTTCCAAGAATTGCCTGATAATCATTGCACTATAAATGATCATAGCACTCAAAAATCATATTGAAATTGAAAAATAAGTGAGGTGAATACTACATTTGGAAAAAAAAGAGATCAACTGGAAGATCAAGAATACTTTAGTAACCTAATTCAAAATCCCACATATGATTTAAACATCAGTCCAAATCTGTAGCCTAATGCTAAGTATGTTCTAGACACATGCTAGAAAATTAAGGCCATATTGATTATGTGACATCATGATGTCCAGTAAGGCTGAGAAAATTAAAATACACCTGGCAGATGGAAGTGTCTTTCTGCCAGGAAATAAGTACTGTTTAAGAGAATTTGCCCTTCAGGGCAGGAAGTCTCTTAGAGGACAGGTGGATTTTATGTTCCCTGGAGTTAAGCCAGTTAACCACACAGGAAGCAACACAGATCAGTCACTCAATTTAACATGCCTACATCTGTGCTCAGAGCAGTTTAAAGCTTTTTAAGCCTATCACAAGCCCACTTGTTTAGCAAAAAGGATATAACAGGGCTGGACTCAAGTAGATCACCTGCTTTAAGCTATGGCAAAAAGGAGGAGGAGGAGAATGTGCTGCACTGGGAGGACTGACATTACAGAGTAAGTGCTGAAACACACTGATGTATTTGAGCCTGCATGTGGTTTGATTCTCCTTCAGTCCAGATACTTTCACACAGAATTCAGGACATTTTTGACACATGATCAGTGCCACAGGACTCTGAAACGTAAACCAAAGAAGACAGAATTTTAACTGTTTTTTCAGCTACTGTGTGTTGTTGACTTAAAGGCAGTGATTCTAACAAAAGTAACTTATTATCCAGATTCATACATATAACAGGAACAGTGGACAAAATTGTAATTCATAGGTACCCATAGGTAGACATTGAAATGCTGTAACTCTTGGAAAAGAACAGTGTGGCAAATCACCAGCTCTTGCGTCAGTCCTTGCGCAAAGCAAGAAGCAACCGAATACAGACCAGAGTATCTACCTCATTGCAACATGACTATATAGATGTAGCAAAAGGAAATTTATCCTGCAGAATCTCTATGAATATAAGCAAAATAAAGAGAAAATGTGGCACAGCTTTTCAGTCAGGATCTGAGTTTGCCTTGGGGGCAGTTAGGAAATATTGCATAACTGTTACTATTGCAGTTGTTATGATTTTAAACTCAGCAAATCTGCAGCAGAAGTTAGAAAGGGAAATTAGTATTCAGTGTGCCTACTAGTCAGCTTTTAGCATGGACCAGCTTAAATTTTCTAATGTGTTCTGATTATATTAGCTCTCTGTTTTATGGTATAACTTGTTTATCAGCAGAATCCTTTAAATCAATTGGTTTTACTTTAATACACCCCTTAATGTTTTCCCAAAAGAAAAGCTAATGTGAATTCTCTTTCTGTATTATATATTCCAGCATTTCAATGGGGCTTGCAGAAGATGTTAGCATCATCTTGGTGGTAAGCACAGACACCGAGAGCAAGATTTCTGTCAGTAGCTCAAAACCAGCCAGCTGGACAGTCTGGGTTGTCAGTGAATATTTCCTTCTACAGAAGTGATAGACTTGCCAAGGTATAGATGAGTGTCTAGTGGCACTCTTTTCATCACTGTTCCCTTTTTAGAGTAAAGAAAGAATTATTTAGGGCTACTGCTCTGTACTGAAAAAGGAAAGAGTTCCCAGGGTTATAGATCAGTCTGCCTTAGATGTACTTGGAAGAAGATTTTCCAGCTCTGAGGAGGGTGGCAGAAGGAACATCAGACAGTGTGGGAAGGATGGCTGCATAGATGCTAGTGATGGGGGTCTGAAGAGGTTCTCTATGTTCTCGAGGGGGAGCAGAATGCGGACCAGGGCTAAGCTGCACTGCCTGCAGGGCCTGGGGAAAGGAGAAGAAGGAGATGTTGTCCTTACCCACACACTGGAGCCTTGCTGCAAAACCAACATTTTTATACAATGTGTATTTCCTTGCCTGGAAATGAGAAACTGCTGTAAACAGAAATGTGCCTCGAAGCCAAAGAGCACCTGGGGACTTTCGTTCTCAGCATTACAAGAGCTTCATTTCATTCACTGCCACTATGAGAGGGTCTTCTTGTATTCCAAAGAAATGAATCAACATCTAGACTGAGGTTCCTAGAAACTCTCCTACTCTGGGTGTTACTTTTGGGAAGGGCTAGAAAAATACTTCAGTATCCACTGTAGGTGTTGGCAGTGTCAACAGGGTCAGTAGGAAAATATTTATTCTTCCTGTATGGACCTTTGAACACAGTTTTTAAACTCTTTTAAATGGTTTCTGCTTATTTCTATGATAGGTTAGAGACTTAATTTAGCATAGGAAAACCAGTGAATACTGGAATATACACATTCTTTCTTCCAAACTCCTGTTAAGTAACACATACAGCTCTCTTGGAACAGTCTTAAATCTAGAGATGAACTAATCTCAAAATATTACCTTCCAGGAAATAATAGATCTTTTTATCAACATATTATTCTTATGCGATATCATTCCCATTTTTGGGGAGAAATGAGAGGCAGAAATCAAGGCGCCTCCAAGAAGAAAAAATTCAAGTTGCAGCTTTCTTCAGCAGTATTTTCACTTATTTAAAAATCCCTTAGTTGAAAGAAAATGTTCCTCATGAATTGATAACTTCTGAATATAGAGTCCTGTTCTGTTCTAATAGTAAGCTCTGCTAATTTTCTTACAGTCTTTTTTTCTTCAGACTCCTAGAAATTATGAAGTAGTTAACTGGTAATTTTAATAGGTATTTGAATATTGTTTAATCTGAAATTTTCTGGTATTTTTACACAACTCTGATCATAGCCAGTATTAAATAGCAATTTTCCATCTGGGTAGGCTGACATGTCATCCAGATGGTACTGGTGTTTGCTCTAAGGCTCTCTAAACATCTGTCTTGCAGAGAAATTATTCTTTCTGCTCTGAACAGAAATTACTTCTGAATTTTCTGCACTACAAAAACATTATTTTCAGATTAGTAGCAGGAAAGCAATCCATTACTTCTTTAAGAGAGGTTATGACATAGATCTTGGGGGACAATAAAGCCTAATTGCAAGGATAAAAAGCTTAAATTCTAAGCCTGTCTGTGTTGGATTGGTCTGCAAAGAGATAACATGCATGAAAAGTGTTGTTTCAGATAACACATTTGTTCCTGCATCACTTATTAACCCACAGGCAAATATGTAACTGTCAAATCATTCCTTTTGAGTTCTCATCTTCTGGGACACCTGAGGCATTGCGCTGTGGAAGTGAGCCGTGCCTGCACAAGGGCTGCTCCCCCATTTTGCACAGCGAGTCCATGTTGGCTTTGTGGCTACGTTGACACTGCTCCAGACTTGACTTTTCTTCTGTGGCTGATGGCTCCTGACAGGTTTCTTGGCTGTGCTGGAAGTTGTTTCACCATGGCAATGAGCCATCATGAAGTGCAGGTGGGACTGGCTTCAACAGGAGGATCTGTGATGAACACCACAAGCTTAGTTTTACGTAAATTGGAAGATGGTGTTCAAAAAAGCTTACATTTCTATGTAAGCATATGAGAAGCAGAGAAAACAGAGTTCAGTCTCACTGTGGAAAGGGCTATGGGTCTGTAAATAAAAACATTTTCACACCTAAAATACTTTTCCATGAAAGCCTGTAACACAAATGGTTCTCCATTAGTTGTATTTTCCTACTTATTTGTGGGGCTGATTAGCATGGATAATGAGCATCTTTATCATCTAATACTGTCTATATCCTGTCAGTTGGATGGTTAGTTTTACCTTTTGTATAGCAGTGTTACAGGATTTTTTACAGTTATAACTGAACTAGACCATATCTCTGAAATAATGCTATTGTTATGTTCATTGAATCAGAAGCAGAGGTTCTTTTCAAATAAATTACTAGTGAAACTGCTAAATTGAACTGTCTTGAATGAAACTCTGGACTTCCACTGCTAGCTCAGTTACTCCCATGCTGTGTCAGCCTGGTGTAAGGTATTTCCTCCTTCTCCTTGTTCCCATTGTGAGCCCTTCAGGCACTGTTTCCTACTGGATGCTTGTGTAGCAACTAATGTTGCAGGGCCCACTAAGCACAACTGCAGCACAATTAATAAGTAATAATACATCTAGTCCCACTCTCTGCCATTACAGGATTGTTTGCTAAGTAGCATTTTATAGTGTTAGTTTCATTCCCTTAATCATTATTTAGCCAAGCTATGCATATTGTCTTTTATTGTTCTTTAATAAATCAGTCTCTCCAGACCCTTCATCCTTTTTATTGCATTTCTCTGAGGGTAAAAGCAGGAGAGGGCCTAATAATAAAGTAACCCTGTATGTTCCATAATTCTTATAATCAGTAAAGTTTTATGTTATTCATAACCAACCCACGATACCCGTGGTCAATCAGGTTTTGCTTGGTGCATTTCTAAAGGTGCCTCAGTTTTCCTTATATCTCCTTCTTATGTGTTGCTATCACTTTCCAAGATCTACAATAAAAGTTTCCAGTCTTAGGCAAGTTTTTCAGGTGCCTCACATCTGAATGTGTCTGAACATGCAAATAGATTGAGAAAAATAACCTTTATATGAACTCCATGTTCATACAAACACATGGAGGATGGTTGCCAGCATTTAGGTAAGGTAGAAAGGAGTATACATGAAACTATATCAAATACCACAGGTTTGAATAAGCAGAGGCAGATCCTGCTTATTAAAAATGTAAGCATTCTATCTTTTCCTTAAGGAAGAACTGAAGAATTCACACAATCTTATACATTGTTTCAAAAGATAAACTGGATAAATTTGGGATTTGACATATACCAATATCATTCATCTCACACAGCACTCATCTCCCATCTTTAATGATGTTAAGTATTATATAAATATATAAACTATTAATTATATTATAGAAACTAACAATAGTATAAACCAATATATAATTCACTGTATAAACTGTATAAAAGTGATGAACTGCAAAATCTTGCACAGTAACCAAAGCTCCACCTACATATTCTCAATCTCACATACCTTTTTGCACAGAACTTGCCACATGACTGCTTGTCTCTTGAGATTCAAGGCTAATGAATATTGTACAGTTAAATTATACTTGAGAATTTTTCAGTAAGTAAAATGCTTCCTTTGTAGTGGCAACAGTTGCATTCCTTTGGGTACAGGTGAATTTTGAAGATAGTATCCATGTCCTAAGAATGGTAGGTAGTTCCTCACATGAGTACGTACATTGGAGCTGGTGTTCCTATCTGAGTTAATGCCTGTTGATGGAAAGCTCTGTAAACAGTCTGTGAAGAATAAAGTAAATTATTTTCAAGTTAACTGCTGGAAGGAGGGAAAAAAGGGTTATTTTGTTGTGAAAAGGATCATTCTAAAGCTGTCAAGGGAGCAGACTGTTATTGCATTAAGTATAGCACGCATAAGCAGAGACATTGAGATCACTAAACAGCACAAAAGAGATTCAGATACTCCAAACAGTTGGTCATCATCATCATCATCATTAAGGCTGGGCTTCAAGAATGAAGATTTGGGAAGTGCTCTACCCACGCTTGCTACAAGTGCGCTGGTGGCTAAAAAGGCCAATGTGAGATAGACAGATCTGGTTGCAGAAGGCACAGCAGAAAGACTCCCTGGGAGAGATCGACAAGACACGATTCTTTCTGTGTTGTCTTTTCTCCTCGAGAGTGATCCTGCGTGTGTTCTCAAAAGAAGC
>JAWWLV010000088.1:126185295-126195424 GCA_035041135.1 Platyrinchus mystaceus
TCTTACCATCCGAGGAGATGATGCTTCCCAGGTAATTAAATTGCTGGACTGATTTGAGCTCTGTTTTGCCAATGGTGTTATGGGGATGATGGAAGACTTCCTGAGGTGCAGGCTGACAGAAAACTTCTGTCTTCTTCAAGCTGACTTCCAACCCAAAAAGCTCAGCAGCCTCTGCGAAGCAGGATGTTAAACGCTGCAGAGCTACTTCTGTGTGGGTGACACGGGTGGCATCATCAGCGTAAAGCAGCTCAAGGACAAGATGATTTAAGGTCTTAGTGTGGGCTTTCAGTTGCCTTAGGTTGAATAGACTTCCATCAGTACAATATCGGATGTAGATACTGTTTTCTTCATCGAGGTCTGCCGTGGCCTTTTGGAGAATCATGCTGAAGAAGACTGTGAATAGAGTTGGTGCAAGATGGGCGGGTGGATGGCCATGCGGCCGCCATGCTCCTGCAGCTAGGTGGTGGGTGGTGAGGACCCGCTCCTGCTCCCGCAGCCCGTCGCCACACTGCATGCATGGGAGATGCTGCCACGCAGATCTGTGCAGCCACGACCGTGGAGGAGCTGTCGGGGAGTTCTGTTTTGTCATTGGGGCAGCGGAGATGGGCGAGCAGATGGCAGATGGCCGCTGGGTCGCGGGGCCGGGTCGGGCGGGAGCCAGGAAGGGGCCAGACAGACCTAGGGGATCCCCAGACTGACAGGGGGGCGGGTGGGATAGTCTTGTCTGGGGTGGGGGGGAATTCCCGGTCTGGCAGGAGGGCGGGCGGGGCAGGCCCATTTGAAGGGCCATGGGTGGGCAGTACAAGAGGGGGCTTGTGGTGACACGGTGGGGGACAGAGGGAAAGGGTAAGGTTTAGGGTGGGTAATGTGTTTCTAAACAGTTGGTACAAAGTATTAGTTGCCTGAGTCTCTCTGGAACCATAGGAGTACACTCTGCTACATGATCTAATTTTTATTATATATATTATGATTATTATATATATTATGATTATTATATATATTATTTTATTATATATATTATATATATTATTCTTATTATATATATTCTATGTATTAGTTCTTATATATATATATTATATTATTATAAAGTAATTAAAGACAAGTTTAGGCCAAACTCTTTGGCATGCGTACTACAAATCTTGAGTAAGTTTGTCTAAGTACTCAAGCCTTCGGGTTTGATTTTCACATTGTGGTAGATCCAGCTTTGAAGGCTTGCATGCAGTCCTAAAGGGCTTCATATTATTTTTATCAGTCAAATAATATTTTAAAATACAAAATAATATATTGTTCTGAATCTGGACTCTTTAGCTTAAATCCTTATTTCCAGTACTGATAATATATCTGTATATTTTACTTCTACCAGTTTTGTAGGCTGCCCACTTAAACATGTCCTTATCACTTTCCGTTTGAGACATCTCTGATTTCGATATGATGTCTCATGTATGTAAGTGCTTTTCAGGATCAGAGCCAAAGTATTTAGTATTTTGCAGGACATAGCCCTTATAAAGTAGTGATAACGTGTATTAGAAAGTATGTAGATGGCTTTCAGATGGATAAATAATGTCTTCTCCATGAGCCTGTAAATATGAAAGAGGAAAATATAATTTCCAAAAACAACCAGTAAGTCAAAATGTAATTATGTTTTTATTATTTCCCTGAACACAGAAAACATGTCTCTCATACTCAGTATGAATTGCTGAGGTTTTAGAGAAAATTATTGCAAAAGGCTCTGAGACAAGAATCAATAGATGAAGTTTTCTACAGCATGACAAACATGCTGAAATAGTGCCTTACAAATGGGCTACAGAACTGAAACATTAGGTATAATCTTGCTTATGTAATCACTAAGTAGGATCATCATGAAGTATTAATGTATTAGTCAATAAAATAAGTCTAGATAAGGTCAAACACCTTAGGTGTTATCTTTTCAGCTATAATTGCTGTTACAGCATGAGTTTATGAACAGCGTGAAACATCCTGCATTTTAGCAGTGAGAAGACTGGCAAGTAACAGGCTGTTTCTAGACAATAGTAACATAAAGCAAAAGAGTAGGTAGGATCTAACTCTGACAGATGTGGTCACAGGGCTGCATCTGGAACTATAGCCTCTTCCTGTTGCAGATTCTTCCATTTTGCTTCTTTTGCATAAGTTAAATGCTGAAAAGAGACCAGAAAGTAATAACGTCTTTTCGACTTAGTATCGTTTACCCTTTATCAGATCCTTAGTAGGTCATTATGCTGCTTTCCTGAGGCCAAGACTCAGCAATGGTTATTCAAAGAGGAGAACCTGGCTAAGTCACCTTGGCCAGCATCAGCAACTAAATGGCATTGCTGTGCTGTTATTGCTCATGTCTGTGCAGCACATCACATCGTGTCCAGTAGTTTCTCATCCTCTTTTTGGTTACACTGATCTTAGGCCAGGGCCTAACCTTAAGAAAATTTATAAGAGTTTAACTGCAATGTGAGTGCAAAGGAAAGCAAAACACTACTTGCAATTCTCTTGCAGTCTGTTGCAAGTACTACAAATACAAGTCTGTGAGAAATAAATAAGGTGGTTTTAGTACATGAGTTTACTCATGTCAAGGTGCCTGGAGGCTGTATTGTTTGGGGGGTTAGAGAATCGTTTGGTGATCTGCTTATAACTACGTGCTGCTGTTTGCAGCTGTTTGCTGCTGTTCTGTTTGCAATTACTTGTTGACTTGATGCTGTTGCCTATAGAATACAGAGGTGAGCCGGGAAGCCTGTGAGACAATTGAGACCGGGCAGAGCTCATTGTCAGGGAACACACAGCCGGGACAGGGAAACAACATGATGGGTCAGTTAAACCAACCAATGGACTGACCAAGGGAAGTGCAAACTGGCCCTGAGAGACCCAATCAAACCCAAGAAGAGGGGCTATATCGCCTTATAGGGAAGAAAAGGAGGGGAGCTCACCATGGGAGGACTGAGAGAGTGGTTATATAAATCAAGAAACCTTAAAAGGACTTGTCCCTCCCATTCTTAGCATTCTCGGCCTCACCCATGAGGCTGATGCATCCAGTGCGCTGTTAATAAAGTTCTTTGTTTCACTTTACTTGGCCGTCTTTTAAATTTTAATTAGAGATATTTCTCACAAGTCACAAAAGGTTAGTCTGGTTATGAAATGCATGGCATTGATTAAATTGACTGCAAAAGCTGAAAGATACTAGTGCTGAAAGAACACAGTCTTATATAAACCTCCGGTTTTTCTAATATTGAAGGAAGTTAGACTTATTGACACTCCTTAACAAAAGTAGAATATGCCAAAAGCTTTCAACTGATTTCTCATTCTTATATCACTTTAAATGTATTAGGATTTGATGAACTGTAATCAGTCAGCAACACACTCAAAGGTGATTTTCAGTAGAAGGTTATTTACAACTGTACATTCAAAGTTATACACAGTATTATGTATCAATCATTCAAGGGGATTCACCTCAGAAAATCCATATATATTGATTTGAAGCTTCATTGACTTCAAGAATAGGCTTGATAAAGGTTTGAACTTGCAAGGAGCAGCACTGAGATCCAACCAGGTATGGTGGTTTATGAACACAGAATTCACTGAACTTCTTAAAAAAACAGGGTAGGGTTGTCTGTTCTTCATATATCCTCTACTAGATATCAAAGTAGTGCTGTAGTATAAAGAAAAATCATTATCAACTGCAGTGTCCTGGAAATCTTCAATATAACAACATATTAATTTTAAGTGGCTGTTAGAAAACAAAAAAAACCCACCAAAACAAACAAACAAACAAACAAGTTTCTGTAGCATTAGAAAATTCCTGAAACTTGTTAATTAATATTATATCATTTAGAAGATGTAATTTTGGAATGGGCTGCAGACAAAAGTAAAGTTTCAAGTTTTGATCTATATGACCTAGTTAGTAAGGAAGTTTACACTAAGCTCATCAGCTGGAAAGCCTCATTGCCTGTTTTAGAACAATGAATGTGTCTTGATTGCATTGTGTTTTCTAAATATTTCATTAATGCTGGGTTGGAAGCATTTGTTTTCAGCAGAAATCAGGATGTAAATTCTTACCTTCTATAGCAGAAGAACAAATGGAGAAGACTAGCTAACCTAAGCAATCAGGAATATTACTGTAGTTAATGATCTCCTTTGGATGACAAAGATTGTCCTGGCTCTTTCACAAGGATGGATCAGCCTCTTCTAACACTACTGGTAACAAAAACTTACTGATATCTCTGAAGATTCTAATGAGAATGGATGCAATCATGTTTGAATGGCTGAACAATTTTCTCCCATGCCATTCTATGTAATCTAATGGGCAATTACTTTTCCCTTAAGGCTCAGCTCTATTTTGTCATCTTTTCAATAGGCAACTGACTTCTAGTAGAGAGAGCAAAGCTTTTCCTAAAATATAGAAATTTCCTCCTATAATTTGAGACTCCCCACTCAAGATTACAAGTTTTTTAGAATAACAACTTATATGTTGAAAAGATCATTTAATTCTAGTCTAACATAGCCCTTCAGAACTTAATACACCAGTAGAAACACACAGGTTTCACCCTGCATAGATAATTTGATATTGCCAGGCAAGTCTTTGGGCATAGAAGCTTCATCTTCTGTGAAACTCTATATCTTTCAGTTTTCAGTGTGGTCCTTAGTGTGTGCTTGTCTGGAGCAAAAACACTCTCCTAAACAGTATTTAGATTTGAATCATGGGTTTACATAGACACGAATCCATTCTTCATAAGTATTTTCATGCAGTCTGTTTTGAATGGTAAAAGGGTTTAGTGCTATGGAATAATAAATTATGGACTGTGTGTCTGCCAGCTGGCTTCAGTGCCAGAGATCCATCACAAGCCTTTCACTAACCTTCCTCCACAAAGAGATCCCATTTGATTGTCTATAGCTACCTGTCCTCTTCCTCTGGTGCTATGACTTGATGATTCTTGTGGGTTCCTTCCAATTCAGAATATTACATGATTCTGTGATTCTGTGACTCTTTTTTCCCCAAAATTTGTTTCAATAAATCTGTTCTTCTGATCATCATGGAGATGCTTTAGGAATTCCAGGAAAATCTTCTTCTTAGAAAATTCACAGAAAAAAAAGAAGTCCATCAAGACATCTTAAACAAGAAATATGACCCTGGCTCATATGAAGCATGGGCAGAGAAGGGCAACAAAGCTGATGAAGGATTTGGAGCACAAGTCTGATGAGGAGCAGCTGAGACATCTGGGGTTTTTTAGTCTGGAGAAAAGGAGGCTCAGGGGAGACCTTATTACTTCCTACAGTTACCTGAAAGGAGATTGTAGCCCGGTGGGGGGTGGCCTCTTCTCCCAGGCAATTAGCAGCAGGACAAAAGCAAATGGTCTCAAGCTGCACTGTCGAGGTTCAGACTGGACATCAGGAAGAATTCTTCACGGAAAGGGCTGTCAAGCCTGGGGAGGTGGTAGAGTCATTGTCCTTGGAGGTGTTTAAGAAATGACTGGACATTGCACTTAGTGCTATGGTATGGTTGATACAGTGGTGATCGGTCAAAAGCTGGACTCAAAATAATCTGGGAGGTTTTTTCCAGCTTTAAAGATTCTATGATTCAATCCTATGTTTCTGTGATTTCTTGTGGTGCTGATTGCTAAGGGTTTGGAAGATCTACCAAAATAATATTGTTCTATCATTATCTTCTTGTACTTTTTCTGAATTTTGTGGAATGGATAGAGCGACTGACTTTGCCGGTAGTGCTGTTCTTCTGTTCTGATAAGAACATCCAAAAAAATACCTGTTCAAGAGATATCATTGTTCTTTTTCACTGAGAGGCCTAGGAATTTTTATTATGTGTAAGACTCATAAAGGATAGCAAACTTTGTAGTCTATGAAAATACATCTTGCTGATTAGCATGATTATTGTGTGATTTTTTTTTTCCTGCAGTAATTATCTGTCACTAATGAAATAGGAAAACAGGAAGTGTTCATGTCCTGTTGTACTATAGACTAATTTGTAAAATCTGTTAACAAGGAGTTACAGTAATGTAAGACACCGCTTCCAACAATGAGACTAAATGTTGATGATTTTCTTCGGACAACAGGTTTTTAGACAACTCCAAAAGGTCTATCAATGCACATACACATATAAAAATAGTCATACACTGCCCCATTTTTAGAATGTAATAAAAATTACAACTAAATATGTTTTCTTGGTGTCACATACAATTTGTTAGAGAAAATACAAAGTAGCAAAAGCACATCTATTCCAGATTATATGGCTGTGAACTAATATAAATTCTACACTAGTTACATAGCAACTATTATAAGTTATATATTAGCTATATATTAGTTAAATACATTCTCACAAGAACAACATGTGCATATATATGTACTTATATATATACATTTACATATATACTTATAAAAACAGTATTAGAAAAGTATATGGGATTGATCTCGTGTTTATTGAGACCTCTGGGACGTTGTATCTGGCATTTATTGTAATAGGACTAAAATTTTACTCCTGGTTTTAATTTTTGGGGGGTTGTGTTTGTTTTTGGTTTGTGTTTTCATGGTTTGTTGTGGGGCTTTTTGGTTTGGATTTTTTTTTTTTTGGCAGCAGATCAGCTATTAAATTCCAGATATTATTACTATGCTAGTGATTGAAATCAAGAGAATTTTTCATAACCTTGAATCATGTTCTTCCCTGTTTAGTTTTTCCAATATAACTGTTTCCGAGCCATTCATTGTTACATGGTAATTTAATGTTTTAAACTATAAGTTTGATACAAATATATTTAGCTCTTCAAAATAACATAAATATAATTTAAATTTGATTTTTTATTACATTCTAATAAAATTGTACACATGCTAGCAGACCTACTCATGAAGTAACAATTTTTCACTGATCCAGTAAGGTTCAACTGCATTTATTTTCTTTTTACAGGAACAGAGGGTCAACCAGGATATACTTTGTATAAAAAAAATAAATATTCATTTTCCACATACTACGTAAAAGGCTGCACTTTCTCTTTGATCTATCACAGTTTGGGTTTTGTCCTATAAAGTATAGAAAGTATTTCTCATAACATGCTGAATTGTGTATAGAATCCAAACTTACTTTTTAATCTAAACAAAGCAAATTGTGGATACTTGATTTTAAGTTGTGGTTAATAGTTCGTTAACTAAAATTTTGGATACTGTCCATACAGATAACATGTGTCAGATTTCATTTGAAAGATAATGTATATGAGGAGACTTTGAAGCCCTTCTTTGCCATTTTAATGTCTCTCTCATTAACTTTTTTCATATTTGTGTCTAGACTGTTTAAAAACAAACTTTCTTAGCATATCAGGACACAGAGATGTTAATACAAATAAATTTCTCGATTATCATAGATAGGTTATGCATAATCTTTTAACACTGCAAAAAAATTCTGTCTCTGTAGACTATATGTCTCTGAACTAGGTAAGTTTCTCTGGACCTGCTACAGCACCTCAATATCCTTCCTGAACTGAGGGGCCCAGAACTGGACACAGCACTCCAGGTGTGGCCTAACTAGTGCTGAAAATACAGGGGCAGAATCACTTCCCTGGTCCTGTTGGCCACACTGTTCCTGATACAGACCAGGATGCCATTGGCCTTCTTGGCCACCTGGGCACACTGCTGGTTCATGTTCAGCTTCCTGTCAATCCAGACTCCCAAGTCCCTTTCTACCTGGCTCCTCTCCGGTCAGTCTGTGCCCAGCCTGTAGAGCTAATGAGAAAAGGTAGTTCATGTTAGGAATCTAGCTCAACCCTGGGTTAACAGAAAAGCTTCTCCCATTTTGCTCACTAGTTTTGAATGCCTTTTTTATCTCAGATCCTCAATTTTTGCTGTAGACAGAAGTTTAAATCCATGAGGGAGTTTTTCCAGGAAATCGAATCTAGTGAATTAACATTTCTCATCTGGTAGATCAATTTTTCTCTTCTATTGTCTTTCTCTATTCTACTAGTAATACTGAAGCATACTTGTAGAAGAAAAAAATATTTGTTTGAGTAAAGAACTATTGATTGAGCTCAGTCCAGAAATGTATATTATTGTCATGCAATTTCATCCTGTTAAGGAAACCCCAGAGCAATGGTCTCCAAACTGGGGTGCCTGCAACCTAGAGTCCATTGGGGGTTGGGAAGAAAATGGTTTTATTATAATTAATAATTTAAAAATATTTAATCTTAACCAATTTTTTTAATTTTCAAGGGTGGTGTATGTTTTATAAAAGACATATAAAATACTATAATAATAAATGTATTTAATAAAGAAATAAATAAATATTAAGAGTGTGTGATCAAAACTTTTTTACTGATAGGGGTGTACAATCAAAAATGTTTTGAAGCCATTGCCTTAGAGGGCCCCAGTGTACTTACAGAACTGCACAAAATCTATAAACCATGCAGACAGCTACCTGTGTCTTCCTCTACAGGTCTCTGTACTCCAAAAGCAATAGTAACTGGAATGGGATGCTGACAAATCACTCTAGCTTATTCTACCACCATCCTATGGAGTTTGTTCCAAAGTCCTCAGAAAATATAGAATACTGAAATTTTCAGCATCTTTATCTTGTATCTATAACAGATGTTTTGGAATTGTCTAGTTTTATGGATTTCCTGTAGCAGTTCTTTCTCCTTCTTTTTCAACTTGTTTTCATGACTATTTCTATACCCACCCAGTTAATTTATACTCTTTTTGTGAATGTGAATGGATGAACAGGTTGTGTGTTAAAATTAAATCACCTTTCACAGTAATGCCTCAGGCTGAGCTTTGCTACATTTGTGTTGCTACAGCATTGCAACATTAATTCCTACAGGCTGGTTGAGATATCATTTGGCTTAGCCTTTCAGTTGCTGTGAATCCCCATCACTAGGCATACTAGGAATAACCTCAAGAACTTAAATACTAGCTTCAATTAATGAATTTCATTAGATGCTTGACACATAAATGTTTTGTGTGGTAATGTGTCGTGCTATCACACCTGAATCTACTTGTGCATCTGGCTGTGTTTCAGTCAAAATTTATTCATTAGGAAAGATCCGTTCTGGAAACCTTGCCTGATGTTCAAAATAGAACTTGTTGGCACATTTAGTAGGCAATAATCACTTCTGTATTTGACCAATAAAGGGCTCACAAAGCTCCTAAATAATCTCGCAACAAATTCTAAATTTACACAAAAATACATGTATTATGAAATTTGAAAATTCCTTACCCACCCGGCAGCTGTCTTTTGCTGCGTTCACTGACATTTTGTTATTCCCATTGTATTATTACATGACAAATAAACAAGCACAAATTCTGAGTCTTATGAAAGCTGAATTACTATAAAGGGGAAATTGATCCAAGGAAGAACATCATGATTAAGTCAAGCGGTTGAAGCTGAATTTAATAAAATACAATTAGTGAGCAGCCGGAGTGTGTGGGTCAAGTGAGACTGTGTGGGGGAAGGTTTGAGTATGTGTATGTATTGCTATTTGTAACCACCCTTCAAACAGCAGGTGGTACATTCTGCTTCCCTAACAAGAAACATTTCACTCCACTACAAATAATTGCAATTTTCATTTTTCTTTTCTCATTTGTTTTTATGTGCTGTGTTGGGTTATAATGTGCAGCTGTAATAACAACAGCTAAAAACACTGTAGGGAACTAGGCAAGAAGTGCAGTAACTGCTAAACTGGTGGCTGCTAAACTTATAGGGATGAAGCACTGAATGGGCACAAGGGCTGTATCTCCTTTTAATATCAGAAACAAATCAAGACAGAAATGTCTTGATGCTAAGAATATGCTAAAAATAGGAATTTTAATACTCAAAATTTCTTCCAATAAAAGGGAAAAGTTTATATTTTGTTATCCCTCTCCTGCAGGAATTTTTTCCTCATCATTAGAATATTCCTATATCACTTGGACTCCATTGCTGGCTCCACACATAACTTTCTATTGAATGGCACACTTTCTGCAGAGAAGGTATAAAGTGTGTATTAAGGTCTATTGTTTAGGGTGCTCTTCTTGGAAGTGAAAGGCTCAGCTTACACATAGCTGTGTTGATAAAAGCTCAAGCCTTAGGTCAACTACTTTCACACTTACTGCCCTAACACTAGGAAAGAGACAGTCAGCTCTGGAGAAGATGAGAGAG
>JAWWLV010000088.1:126215578-126236434 GCA_035041135.1 Platyrinchus mystaceus
TTCGGAACTGCCAAATTGTATTGAACTGACACTTTCACAGATTTCTCTCTCATATTCCTTAGAGCTCAAACACTAATACTTGGCTTAGAACATCATTATACATATGAATGTTATTTTTTTCATATGTGCATTACTGTACATATGTACCCACACATATATACACTATGTACACAGATTAATTTATATACCATTTAATTTCCAAGTCCCTTACTTTTATGCAGTTTTTCTTCTTACAATTATTAACACTTATTCTTTGTCTTCACTACTTTTAGTATAATCAGCAAATTTTGTCAGTATAATTCTTTCCAGATCATTTATGAATATAATGAATAATAGTCTCTTTCAGAGACTTCTATGAGTTTTATTTATGATGTTTCTCTATTGTGGAAGTAAGGTGATAATGCTTTCTTTTGTTTCTTGTAGTTTAATAACCTTAACTCCTTTGCTGTGACAACCAAATTTCTTTAAGAGTGTTTGGAGAAGAATCTTACTAAGTGGCTTTTGGAAACCCGGAAAAGTGTATTAACTTGATTAACATTATTTACATGTTTCAAGAACTCTAATAGATGGTTCGGTTAGTAGAGTAACTCTGATTCAACTGTCATGTATTATATTTATCCGTGTTTACAAGTCCTTCTCCTAAGGTCACTTTGCTCAGTAGAGCGGTTTACTTGTCTGCAGTTTTTCAGATTTTGTACAAAGCTCTCTAAAAAATCACTTCCCCTTTAACCATCTTCCAGTCATGAGGCAGTTTTAGGAAGACATAAATCTACACAATTCAAAAATCAGTTATTTCTAATTACAGAAGAAATTTGATACTTATCATCCTATCACCTATTGTATAACATCTTACACTGACATTTCAGCTTGAGATGATACTGTGATAATCACATCCATGAAGACAGTTTGACCTCTCTGTGTTCTTCCATTCTCAAGACAGATACAGAATTTTGCATGTCCACAGAAGTGTGTGCCAGGAAAAAAATTGTCCAGTATACTATCAAATAAAGTAAAATAAACATAAAGAATAGTTGAAGGGGGGTATCTTTGTCTAGCAGTCAGACACCTACACAACTGCTTACTCACATCCCCTTTTCCACAGGACAAGGACAGAAAATAGGATGGAAAACCTCATAGGTTGAGATAAACTCAGGGATATCACTTAATAATCACTGCCGTGATCAAACAGAGTCAGCTGGTGAGAAATTAATTTAATTTATTGACAGTTAAAATAAGTTTGGATAGTAAGAAACACAGAAAAATTAAACCACTACCTTACCCTCCCTTTTTCCAGGCTTAGCTTCACTCTTATACTCCTGACTCCTCTACATCTCTTCTCCATGTTTGAGGGAGGAGAGTGGGGGTTGTGGTCAGTCCACAAAAAGTTTTCTCTGCAGCCCCTTCCTCCTCACACTTCTCCCCTGCTCCAGTGTGGGGATACTCCACAAGTTGCAATCCTTGAGAAAGAACATGCTCCAGATTAGGGTCCTCCATGAGCATAGTGTCCACCATGGTCTCCTGCATGAGCTGCTGGGGAATCTCTGCTCTGGTCTCTGAAGCACTGTCTCCCTTTCTTTCTTCCTTGACCCTGGTGATTGCAGTGATACTTCTCATCTTTTTTTTCCTCACTCCTCACAACCTGTGTAGTATATTCAGCCATTCTGAAATACATTTTCCCAGAGGCACTAAACACTTTGCTGACAGGTTCAGTTGTGTCCACCATTGGAGCTGGCTGGAACTGACTGGGTGCAGAATAGAGAAGCTCTGGACTCTCCTCATAGAGGAGGTCAGCACCTGGGCACTGATAGCAGATACAGTGACTAAATTTGCTGTAAGCCACTAAGAGGTCCCTGGAAAGAAGATCAGCCAACTCATTCCACTCAAGGAACTTCCTATGACAGATGCAACCTTAGAGTGTGAAGTAACACAGAATCATCACAGAATTTACCGTGGCCCAACTTAAGACGTCTACTACAAAGAGTCCTTTTTTTTTTCATATCTAATATAGTATCTAATTTCCTTCTGCATTGACTGAAGAGGTAGTTTAGAATCAGATTCACACCAGTTGCCATACTATTTCCTAGATGAAGGCTGAGGAAAAAACCAGTACTGAGGACACAGTGTTTAAACAGTATCTAAAATCCTTCCTCCCTCTCTGCATTAAGAGAATTACAAAAGCATTCTGAAGGTTAAATATCTAATTTTTCCCTTTTTAGACACAGAGGAAAGAAGACTGAGTTGATGAAAGCCATCTAATTCCTAAGAAGAGACAGATTCCCTTGAGCTCAGGGGCTTTGGAGTCCAGTAGGCTCCACATGTCAGGGACAATGCTTGAATGAGTCAACCATCTCCAAATATGAAATTTACCAATTCATCAAGGGATGATGATTCAGAGCTCCGGTTGTGTCTAGAAGACTAGAGGCAGAGTCATACTGTTTTCCTCCTTCAGTGCTTCTTAATAGTAAGTGTCACCTTGTTCAAAAGATTAACTTTTATGAATCACATTTTTGCTGCTCAGGGTATGGAGTGCTTAGTAACGCAACTCTTTATTGGCGATTCTACTCATTTCAATGCAGAGTATTGAAACAGCTGGCCAGTGGTGATTATGTGATTCATGAAAGGTCAAAAAAGTAGCCTGACTGTGCTGGGAAGTTGATTACTTTTCCAGTTAGGTTAGTGTTGCTATAACCTAGGTATCTTTTTCACTCTAGAACAAGACTATGACAGCAGCTGCAAAACTACTTTATGTTCTATGCAGATGGAAAGAATCAGCCTTAGAGGAACTCCTGAGGTTGCCAGGCTGCAGACTGGGACTAACTGCTGCAATAATCCACATAAAGAGTATGAAGGAAAAGAGGCACAGGGGAATAAGATTACTGATGCTAAAATAATTACTTTTATGTATAAAAAAGAAAGCTCTGCATGAACTGTACAACTTCCAAGATAAACAGGCACGTATGATTGTGTTGGTGTAATTTGGAGAGAGGTGGGAGAAGTGAAGCGAGAGCTTTTGTCCCCTAAGGAACTGTTCCTGCAGCCCACATCAACAGAGGCATACATACTGCTCAGCATCATGCAGCCTGACCCATCAGAGGAATAATTTAATCTTCAGAACTTTCAATTTCTTGTCTCTCTGAACCACATAAGTTCAATTCTTTTAATTAACATTTAAATGAGATTACAATTCCCTGTTTGCATTTTCAAAGGTCATTAGGACTTTACAGCATTAGGCAATGTCCCTTTCATATTGAAGGATTTGAGAAAAGTTCTCACATCCAGACATTTTATACTTTCCCGGTACTGTTGATCTGCATTTATTTCACTGCTTCCTCTTCAACTAGTGATTGTACCTAGGCTTGATAAGTAATAGAGCCAGAAAAATGTGCATGGTCCAGATTTCCCCCGAAGATAAGTAAATAGAAACTCCATTGCCAAAATTAATTTCCAAGCTCGGAACTACTCTTGCTAAATACTCTGGTCTGTATTGCTTTTCTCATTTGTCACAGATTGTTTATCTTTCCCCCATTTCCATCTTTTTATTACATTAGTAATATTCTGTACATACAAATTTATCTGTACCTTCATCCTCTGTGAGACCTGAGTTTACAAAGAACAGGAACGTTTCTCACAAGATATAAGCTTGAGTTGTATGGTCTAAGCCAGCATATAAGCAAAGTGCTGTACAAAGGACTGTGTGTGCAAAAGCTGGAGTTGCATTCTGCATTACGAGCAGAGGGCATTCAGCACTACTGCCTTTGCAAAGTCTCTTTTTCTTCCCACCTATGTCCTGTCCTGCTAACTGATGTCCATATGGGATACTCCAATAAATGTGCCTTCTCAATGCTTTTTGTAATGTGCAAAGTCTCTGCACACATGAATTTTGAGAGAATCACTGGAGGCACTTTCCATATAGGTGAGGAGTGACATGATTATACCTGAATTTTAGTTGACTTAAAAGAAATCGAGAAAGGGTTATATTGAGTTTGTGTGGCCAGGTTTTGACAGCAGGGTACTACAGAGGTGAATTCTGTGAGAAGCTGATAGAAGCTTCCTCCGCATCCAACAGAGACAATGACAGTTGGCTCCAGGAGGGACCTGCTGCCAGCCAAGGCTGAGCCCACCAGTGATGGTGATAGCTCCTCTGGAATAATGCATTTAAGAAGGAGGGGGAAAAAACCTGTAACTGCAGCCCGAGAGAGAAGTGGGAATATGGGAGAGAAACAGCTCTGCAGACACCAAGGTCAGTGAAGAAGGAGGGGGAAGAGGTGCTCCAGACACCGGAGCAGAGATTCCCCTGCAGCCTGTGGCGAAGGCCATAGTGAGGCAGCTGTGCCCCTGCAGCCCAGGGAGGTCAATGGTGGAGCATAGATCCACCTGCAGCCTGTGGAGGAACCCACAAATGTGGATGTACCCAAAGAAAGCTGTGACTCCATGGGAAGCCTGCACTGGAGCAGTCACAACCTGTGGCCCTGTGGAGAGAGGACCCTACACTGGAGCAGGTTTGCTGGCAGGACTTGTGACCCCACAGGAGACCCATGCTGGAGCAGTCTGATCCTGAAGGCCTGCACCCTGTGAAAGTGATACACATAGTTCATCAATAATTACAGCCTGTGGGAAGGACTCACTGTGCAGAAGTCTGCAGAAGACTGTCTCCTGTGGGAGACTCAGATTTGGTTGTTGCCTGGGCAGTGTCCAGTGCTAGTACAAAACTGTAGGAAAGTCAGGTATGCAACTTCATGTCACATTTAAATACAGCAAAGCATGTATTGAGTTCCCTTTCCATTTTCCTTTTTTATTTCCTCTTTGTACTATGATTCCTGACAGTGCTGGCATACCCCATTTCTTTTCATTGTGTGAGATCTCTGAGTGTTGCTGTTCCCAGGATTTATTCTATTGTCTGCATCTCTGTTCTCCTGTCTGAGAGGTGAAAGGGATAAAATTGATTTAACTTAGGTGTCTTATGAAGATAAAGAGTCTTAAATTAACTCCTAAATGTAGCTGTCTGTTCAATGGAGAAAGAAACCAACTTCCAAAGGCCACCAGCTAGGGTACAGATCTATTAAATTCAGGTAAAGCCCTAATGTGATTACTTCAGGCACAGATTAGGAGCTACAAGTTGGCAATTATGCCCTTTGCTAGACTTCTAAGGGGCATTTAAATTTTGGACCCCAAACTGTTTTTCTGATAGATTAGGCTGACCTTGGAGAAGGTTAAAATGTTCTTTACCTCTGAGCTTGCTACTGTTCTGAATATAAAGAGTGCCTGACTAGTTGTCAATTATACCCAAACAGGACTCAAAAACTCATCATTCTTCTAACTGAACTGAACTTCTCATGAACTGCGAGGTTTCATTTCATTTTGAATTGAGGTATTTTCAGAACATGCCTTATGCCTGAAAGTCTTATACCTGCTGGGATCATATGGAAGGGATGATGCTACCTCACCCAGTGTGCCAGAGTGACTCCTGGAATAACTGCCTCACAAAAGAAAACACAGGTTTTATGTCTGAAAGACCTAGCTAGTGCACTCCAAAAGAAAATCTGCAATGCAAACACAGTGTGGACTGCCATGGAAACAGGACCTGGGAGGGATTTGAGAACATTTGACATTGTGACAGTATTCCAATACTCCGTATCTTTCTTGCAAAACTAGTCCTTCACAGATAATATAGTATTTCTTTACAAAAGAACAACATGAATAGAAAAACTCTTCATGATCTTTTTAAACTGAATCTATTGCTTTAATCTCAGTATGATTAAAGGCATGCAGTGGGAAGCTGGACAGTGTGACAGAATAACAACTTCCTGGTGTAGAAACAAGGGGAGTGCAGTCACACTTGTCATTTGTCATGGTGAGAATATTTGACTGATGTTGAAAATCAAAGCAAGAATTATCTATGAACCACAATAAAAAAGCACTGCACAGTAAATCTCGTATCTAGCAATTAGACAGCAAGTGAGCAAGTCATGGATAACAAGAATGCCTCTACATGTCACTTCAGGGTAACACTTTAAATAGAAGAATCCTGGAATAGTGAAGAAAGATAATCAATATAGTGATTAATGACAGTAATTTCACACAAACATCTGGTGAATTAAGCATGCTCTTAGGGAGTTGTTTCTTGCAGTAACTTGTAAAGGGATGAATGAGTTGCAAACCAAACAATGTCAATATATTGAACGTAGTGGTAGCAATGATATTTATTTCATTCTGGAAACTTTTCAGAAATTGAATACTAATATAAAATCATCAAAATATTTTCCAAGTACTTTTTTGTTGTTGTTTACTTGGATGCTGCTTTATCTTTACAGTTAACTACACTGGTTCACCTGAATTATAATTTGAATATTTCATATTTAAAATATAAAAATAAATTAAAAAGCTCATGGGGGAAAGAGGCACTTAAGTGAAATGAGTGTCTGTAGATTGCATTTTATATGACACATACTGATGTAAGAAAATAAGGTTTTAAGTGTTGGAAAAATTCCCTTGCCTTCTGAACGTTTATGCAGAGAATCATAATACACTTCCCTTTGGGTTGAAAGTGACTTGAGCAAACACTGGTTAGGCATTGATCACGGTCTAACTTTTTGGACTAGTGAAGCATGGATCAAAAGTGCATCTAAAATTTGCATATCTTATAGCAAAATTCTCCTTACCAGTACAGACTCATTTTCCCCAACACCGGTAGTGCATTGCCAATATACTTGGAGAAAGGGCAGTTTGACTCATTTGTATTGTAGCCTTTAGGACTTATTAATGTTCATTAAAGTGAAATCATTACAACTCATAGTAAGGATCCAGAGTTTTCCCAGTTGGCTCAGTAGTTGTTCTTACTGGTTCATTTTAGTTTCTTTAGAGTGGAAAATGATTATGCCATAGTATGCTGTTTTGACCATAATATATAATGTATTCATAAGCTTTTATTCCATTCTGCACAACTATTGATGTCCAGATGTTTGGTTGGTTGTGTTTACTCTTTGTAATAATTCAAACAAGTAACAAGAAAGTGGTTGGTAAGCAGTGATTAAAAAAAACTTGTTATGCGTAATAATTTTTGTCTAATTGGTTAACATAATATTGGTTGTTTCTTGATTTTTGAGGTTTTTGAAGCAGGTTTTTGAAGAAGAATAATTCCTGGAAGCTAAATTTTTAATTTGGGCCCAATATGGCAATAGATCTGAAAAAACATTGAGTTATGGCTCTAAATTTCTCATACGTTAACTGTGATTGCTCGATGTTTACCAATCAGTTTTCTGCCTGTAGCATCACCTTTACTTATGAAGTGAATGGTATTAAGAAGACATGGATCAACATGGAAGTTTTTTTTAATTCAAATCTTTCATTGAAATTCCATGAACTTAAGGATTCTAAGATATTTAAGACACTCCCCAAGCCATTCCATTCAGAAATTGCATTTTTTCTGTCAGTCACCTTCAGACAAGACCCTGACAGGGACCTTTTCCTCTCTCATCTGTGAGAACTGAAATCAGTGATTCTTTTACACATGCATCTCTGATTTAGAATGGGAAAGAGCAAAGCCTCAGGGAGCTTAGGGATGTGATGAGTTTTGCCTCAGATCTTGGATCAACTTACAAGCACTGCCTTCTTTCTTGCTAGGACACTCAAACAATAATAACTGTTTTTCTCCACATAGACTGAGCTTGTTCCTGGTTTCTTATGCTCACGCATATGCACAGGTATAGAAAACCTGTAATTCTTTATAGCCTAAGAAAAACTACATGTTTGTTGACATGGGAGGACCACAGATCTTTGCAAAGCTGAGCTGGATTGCTAAAGTTTTACAAAACTCTCATTTGCATCTTAGTCTTCTGGTCTTCTATTGTGATTCAGTTTCAAGAAATTTTTTGTTGTTATTGTGTTTATTCTTCACCTATTTTCTAACATGAACTATTAGACTCACCTTTTCTTTAAACTTTTCATGTTTTTGTTGCATACAACAAAGGAGAGAATTCAGCCACCTGTTCATCATTTTTGAAGTGGCTGTGACAGCAGTATCTGATGAGTGGCTCTTCAGACATTATAGAAGTAGGCCCACTGTCACTCCACTTCTTTTCCATAAAAATTAGTTTTTCCTACTCTATTTTGATTAGAAGAATTAATGAATGTTTCTTTCACCTTGCTCATGTGCAGATATATCCATAATATCTCTATACATTTACATTATCTGTTATTATACATCAGGCTTTCCTGTTCTGAGGCTAAATTTGGCTTTATGCTACACAGTATCTAAAGAACAACAGCTATAAATCTCACATTAACATATACCAATTAAACCACAATGCCTTTATGAAAATTTTTTTCTGTTCTCTTATTTATTGACAGATTTTTTTTTAATTACAACACAATGAAACAATGGTAAGTACATAAGATGCAATAGTATAAAAAGCCATTTTAACCCTTCCCTTGGTTAAGACACTTACAGCAGACAAGAACTGCCCCACCCCAATCCCCCCTTCTCAAAAGAAAACAAAAAATAAATATAAATTAATAAATATAAAACAAATCACTGCACAGCCCTTAACTCTTTGATTGCCATGGCAAGAATCATAATGATGATCCTAGCATGTGACGTTCTGTGGTTAAAGGTTGCCGCAGCAGTCAAAGGGTTATAGCATTGTAAACATAAGTATTTTGTTGAAAATGTTCAGTCATGTTAATGGTCTACAGCAATGAGATTATTATCATGACCCCTTGACCTTTAATGACACAACAGTATAAGGAGTTAAAGAGATTAGCTTGGTGAGCTGTTACATAGATTAATTAACCCATTTAGTTTAACAATGCACTATGAGGTCTTGATTTACTAATAAGAGACAACTTGTGTATAATAAAACACTGTTCAATGCATTGATCAATAAAATCAATGAAAAAAATCAGTCTAAGCACCACAAATTTTTGCCTGATTATATCTGACAGTCATTATACACTTTAGCACCATTTAGTCAGCCTTGCAATTGCACACAAACAAGCTTTGTGTTTGTCAGTAGAAGCTACCTGAAAGAATAACATATGTCAGTTATAAAAAGGTTACTGTATAGAATGCTGTGTGAGCCAATAAAATAAAATAACACTAGTAAAATGAAATTTAGTTGCAGAAAGCAAATAAATGCTCCAGTTATTTTTGACACTAACACACATCCTAATGACCAGAACATGGGTACGAAATGAAGATGGGGCTATGCAGAGAAAAGGGAATAAAAATGAGAAATGTGTTTTACACAGAGAAATCATCACATCCATATTCTTATTTGTCAGGCTTTGCAAATTAGATGAACAACTGTTGGGTGGTTGAAGAAGTAGAGCTTGAGGAGTTTTTGTTTAACAGTGTGTGAGTTTTATGGTCATGTTATGCATAAAACCACTTTTAGAAATATCCTATCAACTGCATGAACACCCTTGTCTCTGCATGAAAGGTTGATTTCCTATTTCTCAGAAGTGGAGGATAAATAAGCAAATTACTGTGTGGGCAGAGCCACAATTGTAGTAGCTTCCAGCTAACATATTGGAACCAGAACAATTTCTCTTGGGATTACAGAGATGAAGGAAAGTCAACAAGAAGGAAAATGGAATCAACTGCTAAAATAACACCCAACAAGCAGAACTAAGGAAGAAATGAGATTCCGATAGATACAAGAACACAGCAGTTGGAGAGAAAGCAAGGTGCAGGTTATTCAGAAAGAGAAACAAGTATGTGTATGAAGATTGGAAAACAGTGTACCCTTCTTGTATATATCCATATCAAACTCTGGTTGACTACAGAATGACAAAACTAGCTGCACATGCTTTAACTGCTAACAATACTAACCATGGGACTGGCAATGAGCAGACATTGCCTCCCTCAAACAGCTTCTGATCATGTAGGAACACCTACATGAACAAACCTCAGAAGTCAAACACCTGCATCTTTGCAAGCTGTGACTGAACTGAGCAATGAATCCAAACTACAATAGCAGATGCCAAATGTTATTTATGATACCTAAAAATTAGGACCAATCAGAAAACAAGGCATAATGTCAAAGCATTCTGCCACACAACAGTGCATATTATGCTACAGCAGGAATGGAATGGCAGTTATGTATGAGTATGAACTGACTTGTGGTAGAGAAAGGAATCTAGCCATAAAATTCTTGCCTGAATATCCATGACACAGATTATAAGCATCAGAATGCAAAGGAGAAAGATGCTAAGTGAGGTTAAATGAGAACTGGAACCACTGGAAATAATACAAACTGTTGAAATGTGGCTTTCTAGACTGCTCACTTATCACAGATGTCATAAACCATGTATGCAAATGGTATGCAATGGCTGGCATCGAAATTGTATTCATCAATTTACATATAGAAATACCAATAGATGATCCATCCAATGGCCCTAAAAGTATTTCTATCAAACACTTCAGGACTGAGATATCATGGAAGTAAAGATACATGGCTATAATATAGACTAATAGAGGTTAAAGGCTTCTTCGTCCTTCAGTATTTTATCCAGTGGAGTTCTTTAAATCATAGATAACTTTTTTGGATCTAATTTGTGAGAACAAATGTAAGAATATTTCCCTATGACCAGTTTTTGCACAGAGATTCAAGTTGATATTAATTTGGCTAAATCTATTCCAAAAATTTTGATTGCATCAGACAAATAATGTACTATATTTGCAGTCAGCTTTAGAGCAACTATACTGAGGAGCCTTTTGATTGACTGCTCTCTGGTGGATTATGACAGCAAATATAGAACTCAGTGGACTTTCTATAGACTAACAGGTATCTTTGTTGTTGGAGACCAATAATACTTTCAAAGCTATCACCAACTCCCTGATAAAATCTCTTTTATTGTTGATTACATGAAATTTTAGTGATTTTAGTAGTCCTTGTCTCCTTCCCTTTCTGACAAACTGATGTTGTACTTGCAATTATAAACCAAAATGTTTTCATTCCTTTTCTTGTATTCATCTGGCAACCAAAAAGGAAAATGTTCCTATGCTGCTTTTCCTGTGTCTGTCTGTAGTCTTTGACCAAAGGACCTAGTTGGTTTTTCTGTTGGTCCTAAAAGTTGTGGAAAGAAAGCTCATGACTAATTCAAGTTTCCTCTGAGAAAGATTTCAATAGAGGTGTTCATTTAAAACTATATTTGTCATCACTGTGATCCAAGGACTGCCACTTTCAAAGGAATGCATATTGATAGCAGATGATCATCTGTGTGTCCTGGATGAGGAAAAAGGAAGATCATAAGCCTTGATCTATCCTGTAAAATGATTTTCAACCAGATGCATTAAGACAATACTGTGCATGAATTGATAAGAGATGTCTGCATGGTTTTGGAAACACCAGACGTTAGGTGTATACCTAGCTGACAATGCTTTATCTAATGCATTACATAGAGTAAGAGGTGGGAATTATTTGCATCATCACACATTCCTTCAATTCTGGATTTCTATTCAATGTTAAATTTTCTTTGGTATAAGAATCTCATTTATTTCTGTAAGCTACGTGAGTATTGACAATGGCTACCTGAATGGTTTTTTTAATACTTTTCATCTACCTGGGCATGCATGGCCAGAGTTCATAGCATTTTATCATATGATGTAAAACACAACCATACATGTTGCAACTATGCCTTGCAGGTATGAGCTGTAATTGTCATGATCATTTAAAACAGCACTGTAGGTTGCTGATGGTGCCTTCTGGATACACGTCATCACATGTACCATTTCCTAAGTCATATAATTCTACTTATATCCAAGCAGACAAACTGCTCAGAGTTGACTTCAATACAGTGTTCCCATAAGATATGAAGATGATTGGTATGTGAGCACTGACAATTTTGTGGCAATAGCCAAGTATAGCATACACAGTAAGTACATCTCTCTTTAAATCATTGTATGCCTAAATACAGGGCTGCAATATATCAGTCGTAAACCACTACTTTTTGAGCTATATATAATATAATCTAATTTTGAAAACTGACAAAATCACTTTACACTATATAATTTCTCTTCTTTTAGGTTGCAAAATGCTAGTAAGGGACCCAAATTTGTCTTATACCTTATAAACAAGTTAGCACTGATTGCCTGCTGACACTAAGCACTTTTGGCTTCTACAAGGCAGATGACTTTATGCACAGCTATGAAAGCTATGAATGTGTGTGTGGACTGGGTGTTACGTGCCAACACATCAGGATGGAAATATGGATTAGACACACTCTTTTCTGACTTAACACACTGCTCTGCAAGTGGTGAATCCATATGGGCATGCACTGATTGGCAGCTACACTGTTCTGTTGCCAGTGTGTAAGTAATACAATACTTCACTAAAAACTCTTTAAACTCCATTGTCTTATTGTTGAGGACTAACCAGGTACTTTAGGAAGTTATTTTATCTCAGCCTTCTGTTACTAATCCCAGTTCCCAGAAAGCCAGTTCCCAGAATGACGGATGGGCAAATGGGTTATTCAGGAACACAAGCATGGCACAGAATGAATGTGATTATTCCACATGTTAGTGCCAGGCAGCAAGATGGAAAGAATATTCAATATATATTTTACTGCAAGAGCAAGAAAAAAGGGGGGCATGAAAGGTTATGAATTAAGATATGCTGAGAGCTCTCCAAGGAGATTAAAATTGTAGTTATAAAAGGACGTGATGCAATTTCATAGGGTAGAAGTTACTATTAACTAAACAGAAATGTTTATGTGGTTTATGTGGTGGCTATAATTATAATCTGTGGACGATATCATTCTACAGAAGGAGAAGAAACTAAGCTGTGTGACTGGAATGCTTTGTGCCATCATAAATGCAGCATGTGTAATGATTATTGTTTATGTAGTTTTACTGTGACAGCAAGCAGCACTACACTGCATGCACATCCAAGTACAGAAAATTGTCTTTAGCATGCTAGTTTACATCAGCATTTCTTCATTTATGTCTTCTCTGTCTCTAAAATTTATTTCATCTACACTGTTGGCAGACCACAGCAATACTTAAGGCTATCTCCACAAAGCAAACGTACTTTATGTATGCCACTCACAGAATATCCTCTTTCAAAGACATAATGGGCAGGTACAACTGCAAATGTTAATAAATTGGCTATAATTTGTAGATGATATGCTCAAGTTTATGTATACTGTGAAACAAGACCTGTTCATGATGCATGTGTTTAATGCTATATATATGCTTCTTTGAAATACATTTTGATTTTAGGAACAGATACTTCCTGTAATCACATACTGATGATCCTTCAAAATAGGATCTTCTGATTATTATTGGGCATTCCTAGTTACATATATTCATATATCAAATAATGCCATATCATACAAAATGTATGCTGCCTAACATTAGAAACTACCTTAGATAAAGCATCAAATGGAGGCAGTTACAACAAGTGATGGTATGCTTTTGATGCTTACCAGACGTTTTCAGCATGACATGATGGCACTAATGACAATGACTTTCTCTAGCAGCCTCTGACATCACAGATGGCAAGTCACAAGAACAAGTTAGGCAGATTTGACTCACACATTACATATTTTTCATGAGACTAGTGGCAGACAAGTCATTGAATTACATGCATATATCGGACATTAATTTCACACCTGATTTTGTAACTGACATATGTTGAAATGCTCTTACGAGAACCACTCTGTTTGTCTGCAGTCTGTGTAGCGTGAGCTAAGGAAGTATGCCTGACATTACAGTGCTGGTGTATCAGTCACAGCTATACCATTGTATTCAATACCAGGTTATCTGTTCCTCAGCTCCCACACAATATTATTTGATTTACAGCGCAGCTGAACACGTAAGTGGCCAGTGACAGTTGTTTCCTCCACTGATAATAATGATTTCCCTTATGGCTCATAGAGCTCCAACCACCTATTTACACTTCTGGAAACAGACGTGTCCAGAGACAGTCTTGACAACAACAAAAGGCAACAGGGAGGTATTGCTCTGTAATGGCTGCTTCACATCTCCTGCTGCCATCGTGCACGGTTTCCTTCACCTCTGCTAATTAGGTGATATAACTTAGGCCATGTTGTGAGAAGATATGGAAGCCAGGACAGAGCAAGCCTCTGCAGTCATATATCCTTGCTCCTCCACCCAGTCATCTTGTGCTCTCTCTAATTTAGGCTGCTAATGGTACGGTAGCTTGCATTTCTACTTTCTTAAAAATCCAGTGCCTGGAATATTCACTGTTCATTTTCCTATGTGTCTTTTTTAAGGTTTGTTCTAACGAAGGTTCAAATGCAAAAGAAAATAAAAAAATTAGAATAGGAATGTAATGCTGCCGTTGCTAATAGGTGGACTGACTTTCTAGTCCATGCTCTTTTTTCTAACCAACAAACTAGAATTAGATTCTATATAATTTGGTACCAAAAGCTACATTTAGCTGACATTTAGATTTTGAAGTAAGACCCCCAAAAAAGTGGAAAAATCAAAAATTAAGCCTTATACTCTGTTTTTAATCCACAGTGCTAACAGCACAGGAGTCTTGATCAAGCAGTTGGGGAGGTGATGTATACTTGTAAGAAAAAGAGTAAGTCTGCCCCTTATGTTTGAATCTATTAGCTTCTGTTATGTTCATTCATAAAATTAGCCTTTAAAAATCTTTTTCTTTAATTATTCCCTCCCTTTGCCCTACTTTGAAAGCAGAAAAAGATCAAAAGTTCATAGGAATATATAAAATGTGTATTACATTTATTCAGGAGACTTGAAAGGGCTCCTTTGGAGCCATTTGAGTCTCTCTATCCCAGCCTATCCAGTAAATATACAGTTACGTATTTTTTAAAATGTATTTTTTGATAAAAATTAATTTCTGTCTACAGTCAATAAACTTTTCATAGGTTTATACATTGAAAGGCCAAAGGAATCACTACCATCATCTACTCTGGCCTCCTGCATCATACAGACCATAGTACTCTGAAGATAAATGACCTCGTGTAATCAGCTTGATAGACTGTAGCTGATTAACGCAACACATATTCAGTTTTGTATTGTTCCCCAGTACAGACCATGACAATAGCAATATGGAAATGTTTATGAAAAAAGTTGTGGCACATGAGCAGGAACCCAGATTGCAGAACTGAAAATATTTTAAATTTGCTTTGTCTTAATTCTGATAGTTATAGGCCCTGGTAGAGAAACAACTATTCAAAAAAAAAAAAAAAAAAAAGTCTTAGAACTTTAACTCATTTGAGTTCAAAATTAGATCAGTCAACATCACTAATTTACTTGGAACTTCTATCATTTGAAACTAGCCAGCAGTTATTTGGAAATTACAGTGAACACAAAAGCTCCTACATCTTTTACTTAAAGCAAACCTTTATGACTTCATTACAACCTACTGAAAATATGAGTATGTAACAGAAATGTTGACACAATCTTGCTCTGCATGACATAAACATGCCAATATAATACTATTTTTCTCCCTCTCTTTCTATATAGCATATATGCACTTTTAAGTAAAAGAAAATAGATTAAACAGTCAACTTATCATGTATTCATGTATCTATGATGTACCATATACCAAGCACTAGAATTATCACACTTACCTTCCTGCATAATTAAATTATCCAAATACAAATATTTTTGTTACCTTATAAAGAACAACAGTCAACATGCTCACCACTTCATTACTGTCAGGGAAACAGCTGCACAAAAAGTTAAAGCTGCCATGAAAGATATTTCAAAATTGAAGTGAAATTTTCAAGTGAATAAAAAAAACCCCAGATGAGATGCAGTTCTGATTTTAAAATAATATTAAGTTCTCCTATTGTAGAGGAAAAACAAATGCAGAATAAGTAGTGCTGTTAGCATTTACCTCCAACTATCCAAGGGAAAAAAAAACTGGAACAGCAACATCAATCTTTTTGTTCTGTCTGTAGCAGAACATAAGTTGTAGTTTGTTGACAACACAAAAAATCACCATGGATTAAAATGTGCATGTGTGTGTTTGTGTGCTTTTATAAGTATACAAACACACACACATTTTAACATATATGACAAACAGGCATCAAATTTCAAATTCATCAAGTGAGCTGATCTGCAGTAAAAATCCTGTGTTACTAAACTGTCAATAAATCTATATTTTCAGCAACAACTGAATTGGATTTACTAAATAATGCTATGGGCTGATACTGGTGCGCTTCTAAGCTACAGTATGCAGTACTTCTACAAAACATCTCCAAAATGCCATCTGCGTTGCATATTTGTAGTAAAACTATACCTTTTCCTAATCTTCATTTTTGTTAACCATACATATGTATATCTGTTTATGCTCTAAGAAAGAAGTTTGCAATGCTTTATAGCATGCCACATATGTTTGAAAGTCCTCAAATCAATATAAAGTCATGTAATTGAAAAAAAGGCATACTATTTTTCATGCTATGCTCAATATAAATATAAATTCAAGGCAGTCAAGCTATCCATTACCAAAACAATAATAATTGTAATATATATGTATATATACCTACACTCTCTAAAAAGTGATCCAGTTATGTGAATTAAGAAACCAGTAAGAAATTGGTTGAACATAGTATAAAAGTCTCATTTTATGTAAAAGCCCATACTGACCATTTCAAGTATTTTAATACTTTCCTATAACGTTTTCATTAATAACTAGATATTTGTAGAAATAATAATTTTATACTGAAAATTGTATTCAAGTTAAATAAAAATTAACTTCTGTTGTAGTTCATTTTTAGAGTGTGCATGTATACATAGCAAAATACCTTTCTACAGACCTATCATAAATATTTTAGTCTATGACAGGTCTTTCCTACTAAAACACTTCAATGTTTTTTTCTCAAATTTTGGATCATGTCTATCAGGCCTTTCAAGAAATAAAACTCAGTTCATTTGCAACAGCAGATTCCCTTCAGTTTGTGCCAGTTTGCAAGTTAAAGGTCAAAGACACAGGACAGTACACTTTAAGGAAATTCAGACAGTGAAGCTGTTCACAGAAGACAATGTTTAACTTGGTAATGACAGTCAACAGGTCAATAATCAAGTTCAAGGCAAGCTGTTCATTGTTGCAAAAGTTACTCCCCTCAAATCCTGGCTTTCATAAAAAACCAGGTGTCTGACTTTTGGGGTGCATCATTCTGACCATCTTTAATAAGTTCACAGCCCAGTGACTGTAAAGCCTATCACTGCAAGAAGCAGCTCCTAAATCAATAAAGAGGTCTGTCAGTTGCTGACTTTTCTCTAGGAAAAAAATATTGATACAAACCCGCTCTGCAGGTCACATGAAAATGACAATACTGCTGTTAGCACAAATTACACAGAATGACAAAATGTTTTGGTGGTCCCTTGGCTCTGTCAGTGATACCTTGTTCGACTGAAGGCCAGAAATTTGTTTAACCCTTTGAGAACTATGATGAACATGCAAAGGGATAACACACCAGGGGATACTCATGCAATATCAGAGTCATCGTCTTAGCTTTCCTTTGAAACTCTACCTCTGCAGAGGTAAATCGAATTATCATGCAACATAGTTTCAAAAGAGAAATCCAAGATGCTTAAGATAAGAAGCTAAGATATAAAATTGTTGCCAGTTCAGAAAAATTCTTGGTAAGTGGTAGAAATTATTAAAATAGGTTTGGTTCCTTTAAAAAGAATGTAGCTGGTAAATATATTTTGTTTTCTATTTATGTTACAAAGGCTTTTCTATCAATAATGCAAACAATTAAAAACACTCGTAGTCACAGGAAATATGTTTTGAAAAACTGATTTTCTTTTTAAACTTGTATTTAAACCTTTAAACCAAACACAATCCTATAATTTAATGACAACCAAGATTGACATCCACCAGACTCTGAAAACGGATGCAGTAGTTCTCAAAGGGTTACACCACCAATATAATACCAGTCTCAAGTTTATCAATAGCGTATCTGTTGCTTTAGTTCATTGAAATCCACTTCAGAGACACACTGCTTTTTACCATGCTTTGGAATGAGTTCTCCTGACAGACCTATGAAAGGCCTGGGGCAGTCGGCTTGGTACAGCTTGGGAAAGATTATGTAGGAAAACCAACGAAAAATCAAACAAAACAATAAAAAGATTCCGCTTGAATATAGTATTGAATATAAATGAGTTTAAAACATTGAGGACATAGCCCAGAGCAGCTGTAAAAAACACAAAATGAATGTATTATTAAGGCTGTTACTATATTGCAGATATTTTGGCCCCTTGTTTGTTGGAAAATGGCTGTCCGAACAGTCTGAAGTCCTGCGTGTCATCCGAGTCTCCCACATGACAAAACTGGAAGTAGGAGTATAGGACTTTATCTGTAGCAGACAGAAAGCAATCCTCTTTGGAGACAAAGCTGTTTTGGGTCTTCTCACTTTCCTGAAAGTTCCACTGTTGGTTGTTGTGTTTCTCTAAAAAAATTTACTTTCAGCAAAAATTTTTTCAAAGGGGAACAGGCCTTAAGGGGAAAATGTAGAAACATTGGAGATATTTTTTTTCCTCTTCTTTAGTTAATCCTGGTAGTTTATAGGGCATTGAGTGTGCAGAGGAAAGGCCTAGAATCGAATGACAAAGAAAGACAAAGGACTGAAGAAACAGCAGATACTGTGTATCATGGAAGCTTCCCAGCTGAGCAAATCGCCACTCATGCGCAGGACAGGCAACCCCCTGGGTTTTAAAGATCAGCTTTGTTTCAGACTGACAGATGCCCGCTCCTAGCTAGGAAACTGCTTAACAGCTCTTGTGTTGAATCTCAAGTTACCACAAACTCCTGGGAGGGAAAGAAAAAAAAAAACAAAACCCTACATCACACCCACTCTTGCATAGAGCGTTTGCAGTACAGTATGTGGCGGGGTGTTCCTTTCCTTTTGAACTGGAACACAGTGTAAACCAAGACAAGGAGGCACAAGGCCAGGATGCAGGGAATGACAATGGCTATGGCTTTCACAGTGCTGGCTGTGTTGTCCAGTTTGATGACAATGTCAACGTCATCTTGAGGGCTGTGTCGGTCTTTATCTCGATCTGTTGGTCCATCACAACCCATAAAATCCTTGAGGATGGATCTGGGATAGCCAGGTTCCACCCTGAGCATCTGGTTATTGAATTTCCAGTACTCTTTTCCTTTGTAGAAATATGTGAAGCCTGAGGAAGAAAGTTGCAATTATTTATGGTCATATCAAAACAAATCATGTCATCAACACACCAAGATGGAAATTACTGGCATCAATTTTTCTTTTTGCAATTAAAAAATTAAAAAGGTGTAAGGAATAAATTTCAAATCTTGTTTAGAAATTTAATTCTTTACTTTCTCTAGAAGATCTAACATAGGGTTTTGGGTAGTTTGTTGTTTTTGGAGTTTTGTTGTTGGTTTTGATGAAATAAACTGTATTTTTTTTTTCATTATTGCCAAAAGTTTAAAAAAAAAAAAAAAAAGAGAGAAAGAAAATTCCAGAGAATATGATCTATGACAAGCCAGGGTTCAGTTGATTTGTTCATTCACTGAAAACTCAATTAGAGTTGGAATCCCCAGGGCCAGGACTTTAAAGCACCACAACCTCTTCAAGATGGGAAGTCTACTGAAATAAATTGCAATGCTATGCTATGCTATCCAGACCTAAGAACTGCCCCACTTTAATGTCACATAGCTTATTACTGTACTTCATAAGGAAACTGGATGAAGTGACAGCATCTTTCACATGAGAAATCAGGTGTAACCAGATTTAAGTTTTCTGTAAAGAGCTGGTATTTGTTCATTCAGGCACAGTCCAATGTTGCTATTAAACATGTCTAAATGGGGAAAAAAACTTGATTCTTACCAAAAATCTACATTACTTTATTATCCCAACTGAAAAATTACACTTATTTGGCAAGCAACAAACCTTCAGGATGGGTGAACTTCCTTCTACTGCTTATGAACTGAATGGAAATAGCTGAATTTTTCCATATCTTCACTTTATAGACCTCAGTTTATTTCCTGCAGTACTAACGGCTACTAAGGCAGATCGGGCACTGTTCATCATTTTAACAAGACATCTTGAAAAATATCTACCTGGAGATAGTATTAGTAACCACCTATTCAATGAACAATTATTTTCTTACAACTCTAAAAAAAAGAAATGTTTGATTGCATATTTTGCAGCTCAAACTGTAAAAAAACCATCATCATATAGCACCATTTTCAGAATATTTGAGTATTTCAACATTCTTCTACATTACATATTTTTGAAATTTTGATAGCCTTCCTAGCCAATGAAAAGGTACAATTTTCCTTTTCTTAATCCCTTTCAGTTTTATTACCTGAAAATATGCTAGTAGATCTACTGAAAAATACAAGTCAAAAAGCAAAAAAAGAAAAGAAACAAAAAGCACTGAGCTGTATGAAAACAGTAGCTAGACTTGTTCAGAAAATGCCTTCTATTCTGATTAGAATGAAACAAAAAAGAGCACTGGAATTCTTTAAATATGATGAAATTTTAAAATTTTAGCAGATATAATTTTCTTAAAGCAACCTGTAGTTTAAATGCAAAATATTATCAAATGCAAAATTTCAGTATTTTGAGCTACAGTTTACTCCACCTTTACATTTCATATAATAATATGTAAGAAAGTACTGGACATACTGGTCATGGATAATATTTCAAATATGGAAATTTGATGTATTATCTCTATCAATATTCTAATACATATATAGAGACTATATAAAGACATGGCATCTCTAAATCTATGTTCATACATATATGCAGGATATATATATGTATACATAGGGTTACAGGTAAGTCAAAATACAGATGTTAGTAGTAATTGATGTTATACAGCAAAAGGTCAAATTAAAACTCTTCAAATAAAGGCAGCAAAGGAATTTCCAGCTGCTATAG
>JAWWLV010000088.1:126236534-126259976 GCA_035041135.1 Platyrinchus mystaceus
ATATAATTTTCTTAAAGCAACCTGTAGTTTAAATGCAAAATATTATCAAATGCAAAATTTCAGTATTTTGAGCCACAGTTTACTCCACCTTTGCATTTCATATAATAATATGTAAGAAAGTACTGGACATACTGGTCATGGATAATATTTCAAATATGGAAACTTGATGTATTATCTCTATCAAAATTCTAATACATATATAGAGACTATATAAAGATATGACATCTCTAAATCTATGTTCATACATATATGCAGGATACATGTATGTATACATAGGGGTACAGGTAAGTCAAAATACAGATGTTAGTATTAATTGATGTTATACAGCAAAAGGTCAAATTAAAACTCTTCAAATAAAGGCAGCAAAGGAATTTCCAGCTGCTATAGATCCAACAGAAATTTTTCAACCAGAGCACCTTTTCCACTGGGAAATTCTGAAGGTCATTTAAACTTTTCTGCCATTTTTGCTGAGGCAGCCACCAGGATAACAGCCAGTTACAGCTGAAAGATGGGAGTTACCAGCAGAGAAGGGTAGTTATAAGAGACTGAGTAGTTTTACTGCTTCTCGTGGCAGAACAAATGACTTCACGCAACTGTTGAAAGTAATGTCATCTAGTCTGCTTACCTTGTTGAGCCTGCTTTGGGAGCTGCTACTTACAATTTTCCAGGTACTGACAGTAGTGAGTGCAATACCTGATCCAAACAGCAACAAAGGGCTAAATAGTCACTTATGTGTTAAATGGACTTACGTAGGAAGTACAAGGCAAAAAAAGGCCAATGAACTAATAAAGTAGACTACCTTTTCCTCTTTTTTCTCCCTTAAAATTGCCCCATCATCCACTTCGGCAGAATTTCTAGTTGAAAGGTAAAATTTTCTGTGCTGCTCTCAAGGCGGAAAGAAAGATTTCTCCAATCTGGAGAATTTTGTGTTATCTCAGATTCCATGGAAAAAAAGAAAGGAAATTTCTTCTCCACCTCCTCCTAAGAGTTATTACCACAGTGTTAGAAAGCAAATCATAGTATGGGAAGTAGCAGGGAGAGTTGCAAAGATGATACCTGCACCTTACCAAGCTTTTAGGACACTGAGTCAGAATGCTGACTAGTGTAGGAAATAATTTTTTCTCATCCTTCCCAAGCCCTTTAATGCAAAATTACCCAAAATTTTTGTCACCAGTGAAGGAAACCCCTTCATAATCAGAGTTATTGCAGGTGTTCGTTTGCATAGTTTACACAATAGAAAGACGAGGGAAAGAAAAAAGTATCCTTTAAAATTAAATGGATTCGCTGAAAGACTTGCTTTAACTTGTTCTCCTATGAAGGTATATAGTAAAACTTCTTTATCAACTCTGCTTCTGTCCAAATAAATAAAACCAGTTTCAGACAAAATGCAATCAACTTCTCTACAACTAAGCTATGATATTTCTTATTTGCATCTGCTTTTGTTTATTTCTCTCCTCATACTCATGACAGTGGAGTTATGAACTGTTTCTTAAAAGTTCCATTTTCTTGATTTCAGGGAAAATGTCTTAGTGGTCTTCTTGTGAACTTTATGGTGTCATTTTCAGTCCCTTTTTCTGCCCTGGGGCCCTTTAGGCTTTCTGAGATGCCCAAGAATTCCCTCTTTCCTTTCACCTCCCCCACAATCTCTTGTCATGTTTTACCAACTTACTCATTCAAAGAGTCAGGCAGATTATCAAAACCACTGAGGCTAAAAAGAGAAGTGGCTTTAATGCAACCAAAAGTCTTTCCTGCCTTAGGAATATATGTATGTATGTATTTTTTAAATTCCCTTTGGATGTAAATCTTTAAAAATGCACTTAAAAAGTAATTAAAGGAAGAGGTTATATCCATTATGTTTGTCTGTGCATTCATAATATTGGTGACTATTTCCATATATATGTGTATTTGCAAACAGTTAATTACTGAGTGTATCATATCAGGATATATCGATATATGTATCAGTAATATCATATATGCAGAATATCATCTTGACTGACCTATTTTCCAGCTAAAAACAATACAAAAAAATCAATCTAGCAAGAAGGCCAGAATACAGACAGGATTTCTTTTTTTCTGGATAAAACAGAGACAAAGCAAGAAAGCACTTAAACATATTTCTGAAAACAAACAAACAAACAAACATTTCCATGATAAATTCCTTAATCAAGTTAGAGGTTCAAATGCGAGAGTGAAATGGTTTATAAAAGGAAATAAATATTTTTATTTTCTTATTAAGAGGAAAATAAAATAATATGGCAATATACATTTGTGTGCTGTTTTGTAAGGCAAACAGAATAAACTCAGAACCTACTAATAAATAAATAAATCACATAGGCCAAAAAACAATTGTCCCACAAAGATAAGTGACAACAAATGCATACTTTTATTACCATCAAAGGGATCTAAACACTGTGCAGCTGAGGGCTCTGCTGGTAGTGTGCCAGCATCCCCTGGGTAGCACTGAATTCTCATAAGATGGGGGAGATTTTGGCTGCTCTCATTCATTTGGAGGTGTGTCCAGCTGAGATTCTAAGTTCTAGGCATGTGATAATGCATCTTGATACATGTAATAATACTTCATACTAAAAGTCCTGTTATCTGTATTTGTGCATCATGGGCTTATGACATCTTAGATTTACATAAATTCATAGGGATATTTCTGCTTAGTTAAAGGTTTTGTTTCTGTTCTCTAATTTTTCAGAATGAAAGCAATAACTTCTAAGCTGTTTAAACAGCCAGCACCTCATTTTAAGATGTCGTATAAGTCAGCAGAGAACAAAAATAAAGTTAGTTAAGATAGAAGAAAAAAGAATGGAAAGTAATGTTTATAATACTAAATTTGAAAGCTTTTTTACCCCTTTACATTAACTGGTACATGGGAACAAACAGCCATTTTCACTAAAGGCAGTTCCATAGCAGGAAATATTCTATCATAAATCAAGAATTCCTTCACTACTTAACCTGAATAGTCAATCATCCCTCTACTACTTTATCTCACATAAAGAGTGTAAGTAAATCATTAAAACAAGAATGTGTTTGCATACCATTTTCTTTGTGGACAAAGGCTCCCTGAGGAGATTCTGGGATACCTTTCCAGATTGTGATTGGCTTGGGATAACCAGGGTCCATGGATCTCATTTCTTCACTGTATCTCCAGTACCTGAATTTTTAAAAAAGGAAAAAAACCTCATTTGTAAGATAGAAGATAGTAAATTTATGTTTTCCCCTTATAACACTTGCTACTTTTACTAGCCACAAATGGGAATACTTGACTTCGTCTCTTTGAACATACTACCAGATTACAAAGAAATCTATTTGCTGACTGGACAACTGCTTCATGTAAGCAGATAGAAGATAAAAGATTTTTGTACTTTGACAAGTAAACCACCATGTACCTCACTTATAATGACTGCAATTCTGATGCCTAAGACTTTTGCACTGTGACACAGAGATGTAACATATGTAAAAAAATTCATTAATATTTTAGATAACATTTTAATAATGAAAGTGACAGCAGATTCAGATTAAAGTACTCCCAGCAATCTTAACTCTTATATGTATGCATTACAGCAGCTTTTCATTTCATTATTCCTAAATAAACACAATGTGATACAAAACTCCACCTGCTTTTGCGCCTTTTTTCCAGCCAGCCCTTCTCAAATTTAAAAAGCTTCAGCACTCAAATTCTAGTAATCCTGAAATTGTATAGAAGTATTTACACTTGTGATTTTGTTTACATTTACAGATAATGCTGATAATTTCTTTTTCCTTATACTGCTTGTTAAATTGCTGTGCATCTCTTATGAGTTGGTTCTAAGAATTAACATACTGCATCTTTAGTATCCTCTGTGTATCCTGATGTAATATTTCAGTGGGTCATTTCATATTTTGATTGACTGCACTAATTTACAGAGCAGTTTTCTTGGGTAATTTTTTTTTTCCACAATCAGCTTTATTCATATGAAAACTACACTAAAAGGCAGTCACTCACCATTTCAGGACATCAAAAGCCTGAAAATATATCACAATCATTGATAATCTGGTCACTGCTATAAACTTCACATTTTTCCTCATTTGACTTTAGTTTTTAGAAATCCTTGTTATCATCATTCCTCATATATTGGAGCCCTGTAGTGGATGATATTTTGTTCCTGCAAAGGTACTTTTTTTTTTTTTTTAAATAAAGTAGTCTAAACTGCTCAGTTTAGACAGTGCTACCTGTGGGGTATTTCTCTGGCTTTAAACTTTTTTTAAAAAATTAAAAGGTGGCAGATTTCAAGTGGGTTAAGAGCTAGTAAGTTAGATTAAAAACAGTTGTATTTTTTCTTTCTTATTCATCGATTATTTTTATTGCCTGATTTCTTAATCTAGTCACATATCCATCAGTAACAAGTCAACAAAGCAATGCTCTTTATTTGGAAATTTAACATCTTTGAGAGTTTGCATGCAGAAAGAAACAATATGAAGAAGTTGTAAACCAAGCTCTGACAACAATATTATTGAAACCAGTTCTTCCTCATCTTTTGACTCTAATTTTCATCCTTAGTTTGCACTTTTTTAACAAATATTTTATCTTTATCTTTATCCCTCTGTCCCTATTTCTGTATAATTCCACTAATTTTCGTTTTCTCTCTTCCAACCTTTTCACCTTTTTGAGGTCCTTCTTTGAATAACCTCTCTAATTTTCCACTAGCCCTAAATGACTTTAAAAAATACACTTTGTCATTAAAAATTTTTGAGAATATACTCATTGCACACTCAGGAGTTCCTAAATTGTTGTTTTTTTCAGCATTGATGAGAAATTCTATTAGGGAAGTATTTATCATGATATTACCTAAGCAATCTGTGCTGTAATAATGAGTATGTCTATAGGGTAAGGAGAAGCCTAGTCTTGATTATGCTTGGCATGTCAAATGTTCACAAGCAAACATCTTAATGATGATTTGAGCTTTACAAATCATACAGATTGTGTTACTGTATCTCAAACACTGATGAAATAAAAGAGGGAAAATAAATGAAAGTCCACTTTGTAACTTTAGAAAAAGGGAATTAAGAAAATATTTGCTTAAATATGTTCTATATGAATTCCTATTTACTTAATGATATAGTGACCATTGGATGATTGAGTTTTATGAAGAAAGAATATTCATTTAAACTCTAAAGTACATAAAACCGGTCACACCAGACAAGGGCATAAACACGCCCATGTGTCAAGCAGTGCAGCAAACCTGTTATCATCTATCACTACTCAGTTCTCATAGAAGAGGAATGAGAGAGGGGAAAATGTTTTCTGTAGTCATGTTTTTCCATGAAAGAATTATCATTAGCGTTGAAATAGATAATTTCAAATATTAACAGCAATGTTCCATTAATGAGCTGCTTTAGACATATGAGTATTACAACAGCATTTTTTGTTTTGACTTTTAAATCTTCTTGCTGGTTTGGTTTACGGGATTTTTTTGTTAGTTTGTTTATTTGGTTCGTTGTTTGAGTTTTAATTATTATTTTTATTTTATAGTCAATATTTGACACTCTAACGTTTTTTATGTATACTGTTGTACTGGGACATTTAACTGTGTCTAGATTCTGCCCTGAAGCTCTTTAACTACAGATTATTGTCAAAGCAAAGTAAGGTCCTTGAGTTACACAAGGAGTAACATACTTTGCTACACTGGTGCTGGCATAACTGTTTGCTGTCCTTTCATTCCTAACTTACCACATCAAGAAGCTATAATTATGTTATACCTTCTTCAGGAAGAGTTCCACACCCATAACAGACTTACACATTCTATTAAAAGCAGCAGGAGAATTCAATTCTAACTTTGCTTTAAGAAAAAATCGTGATATAAGCAATACACATTGAGAAACTTAGGGTTTATTCTCACTGATGGTCAATATCCTCTAATAGCTCAATTATCTCTGCAAGGCTCATGTTCAATCTTCTTCTAACATACTGTATTGTATTTATGTCCTGCTGAGTTTCATTGTGCTTGTTAGCTCTAAGTAGCAACTTTTCTGCCAGCAAATGTTTTCTCTGCTTGTTCTTTTCATCTTCTGTTATTACCAATGGTGTTTTAGGAAAGTCCAGGCTATAAGTAACTGCCTATGCATGGAAATATAAAAGGACATTGCTGTATAAAGCCTAAAGAAAGTACAAGTCACAAAAGATTCCTACTGTACATACTTCAATAATGTATGTGGAGGTAGAAAATTACTACCTGAAAATGAATTTATATATTTTTTAAAAAATCCACTCAACCATAGGAAGCAAATTATTTAGGTGTCTTTCTACTTCACTGTAGAAATTGATTGCATGTAATGATACCTAATTTTCAAACATGTCGAAAATTTTATTTAGCTATCTACTTTCCCTATTTAAAAAAGAAAAAAAAAAACGCTTTAACAATAAAATTTGTTGCAGGTATCTGTAGTGCAATATTACAGTACTGCTAAAAAATTACCAACTGTAGTGTGCTAAACATATTCTATGATGTGCATGAAATTAATTTCTTAAGTGATCCATGAATACTGTTAGTGTCTGAGAACTCTACCACACAGTAATAAAAGCAGTTACACTTTTAATAATACTAATAGAAACATCACAGTCATTAATAAAGAATAATTTGTCTCTGAGCACACAGACTTTGCACAGTGATACATCAATCAACAAACACAGTATCATACTGAAAACCCGCAAAATTCGTCATTCAAATAACTTGCAGGGTTTCAAATATTAATGAGTTCTCCTGACATCTCTATAAAGCAGACAAATATTCTTTCCTTTTCTTAAGAGACAGGGAAATGAAGACTCAGAATTACTGTCTAGAGCAAATCTTTTTCAGGAATGGAAAAGAACTCAGATTTCACATTTTTCCCATTTTTTTGTTTTGTTTTGTTTGTGGGGTTTTTTTTTGTTTGGTTGGTTTTTACTAATCATGACTATAAGTGTCCCTTCTGAAGGGAACTATAAGATTTATTTAAAAATGATTCCAAGAAAGTTCTGAAATTCTTCTCTAGCTTCCAGGTTTAGCTGTCATTTCCCTTTTATGTCTAATTTTTAAAGTCATTTTCACTAACATTTAAAAGATTTGGATCATGCATTCCCTGCTTATGTGCTACGGATTAGAAATGTGGATAAACAGAAGCAGGTAAGAGTGTACATAAATACATTGCTTTGAATATTTAAGTTTAAATTTGCCACAACTGTGACTTGCCTATTGACTTCTAAAACACACCTTTTCTACTGGATATACACATGCCCATTTCAAGATATTCACACAAACATAATTTAAGTTTTAAGAAATGTGAAAACAGTGTGGTTATCTATGCAGGAGGAGTTAATTTCATCCACAGAATATGAACTGTTTAAGTATCTTGACATCTTCTTTTAAGAAAGAGGAAAAGGTTAACATGTTTAGTTGATATCCACCGAGTTGTTTCCCTGCAGAATTCCTATACCAACCTATCTCCTTTGAAGAAGTAGGTTTTTCCAACATCTTCCCACCAAATTGCTGAATCAATGCCATGGGAAGGAATTCCACTTCCAAGTGTTATCAAATCATGAGGATAACCTGGCTGGAGAGTAGTGTCCTTGAAAACCCAGAACTTGTTACCTGTGCAAAAGCATATATATACATACACATATATGTGTGTTAGTCATCAGTACTCTCAGTATTAATACACTCCTAAGAAATAACAAAGACTCCCAAAGGGCTACAGTAGCGGTTCTGCCAAACACAATGAAATGAAAATTGTTCTCTCACTGTACATAATGCAAAATTAAATATGTCTTAAGGATACCTTGCATTTATAAAGCATCTTCCTTTCAATAAACCCACAGAATATTTTTGATACCAACTACATAGTGATCAAAACCAGAATGAAAATGAAGTCATCTTAAGAGGCTCTGTGGTTGATAATGTAATATATTCACGGAAATACAAAACAGTTTTACATTTCATGAGAAAAGAAAAGTGAATTTTATAAGAAAATAAGGTAAGAAAACATATAAATAAATAAAACTTTTGATACATTGTCTAGTGTGTTCTAAAGATATATAATTAAGATTCTGAAGTCCCACAGGTGAAAGCCTTTTGTCTCTGAAACTAATGATGGGTTGCCAGTGGCAAGACTTAACCTTTGGAGTAGGTGACAAATCATTCAAAACCATCCAATTGACTTATTACATGCTAAAAATACAAGGTAGTTGTATGACTCTAGCTGATATTAGCACAGTGTCTGCACAAACCTCAAATTACCCAGGTTAGTCAGGTTACTGTCTTAAACATGAATAATAGCCTAGAGCGTCCTGGACTGCAGTGCTCAGTAGCTGAATCCCTACTGTTGCAGTTACTAGATAAATATCTTGTCTATATAGGGCTATACATGCCTACAGAAGCAGCAACTGAACCAGTGTTTTATAGTATAGATCCCCCCTGGGGAGAGGATGTTTCCTGTGCTCTGTCTTGGAACTGGACAGCTTACCTTACCAGTCCACAACTCCAGTTTCCAAGATTCAGTTTTTGCTGTAGCTTCCTAGCCAAGCTCTTCCTCACCAAACACTTCCACAATCATCTCATCTGCCTCATCATCTCATATTAAGCCTATAGTCCAATATTTCCCCCAATAATAGTGTTGTCCTCCTAGGGTCTCCCCAACATACTGTGCCTCCTGTCCTATTCTTGCAACTATCTTCTCCATTTTACACTTTTGTTTTCTTCTAATTCTTCTTCAAAACACACTTCTCACCTGTGTCTTTTCAGCAGAGACTTCTCTTTCAAACACAGACAGCTTTGGCTGAAAAAAAGGGAATAAAGATCCTCATATGCCCCCTAGAAATAGGGAAAAGGGAGCATAATTTGCATTTATGTACTTATCTGAAGAGCTTGCTTTGATGCCTGACTTCTCTTTGCACTGTCCCACATGGACACTCTCTTCAAGCCAGACTATAGGCTCCATTGTGTAGGAACCATGTGTTTATTTTCTCTTCAAAGCACTACCTTTATCTGTGTTTCCAAAAAGCATTGCTATTTTTATTAATAACTATACTGAAGGAGAAGATACCCTTTGACATTGTGTGGACTCATCTGAGTTAAATCACAGAAAGGTCTAGAGAAGATCCATGAATATATAGTTGAATTGGCCTTATTGGATACTTCACTTTAGTCTATCCATTGTCATTCATGATGATAATATTGAAAATGTAAGGGGAAAAGTTTGAAAATATATTTTGCTCAAATACATTTGGAAAGTGGACTTAAGAGATAAAATCATTACTGCTTACATTAGTCTTTGTACTTACCTGTAAGGCTCAACTGGCTGTTGGACAGATTTAGGAGGTTAAGGTACTGTGTTATATAAATATTTTATGAGGAAATGTAATATTACCCCAAAGACCTAGGATCAGGTGTATGCCAGAACCATCAAGAGAGAAAATCCACAGAGATGTTTTGCAGTTGGTTTTATATTCTAGCTATCCCTCAGTGATATTAAATGTTTGTTTAAAGGGAGGGGGTTTTTAATCTCCCTGTTTGTACTACAGTGATTTAAAGCATGTTTTCATTTTATCACAGTGTTAATTAGGAGAGGGGGTATAGTTTCCATCCCTCCCATGCTGGGTTTCCAGAGTTAATTTTTTATCAGCTTCTTCACAGCTGCTTGTCACCCACTTCCAAGTACAGACACAACAGTTTGATCAACAAATCCATCTTATCCCCCCTGCCAGTTAAAAGAAAAAAGGACTCAAAGAATGAGTAGAAACAGAGCCATTTGAAGTACTAAAAATAAAAGAGGAACCGAGATCTATGAAGAACAGTCTTGGAAAACTGAGGGTCTGTGTTGACTTGGGATTAAGGTTTGTGCTAACCTGTGATTTACCTTTAGTGAAATGCCTTAGAAAATTCCCTTATAGGGTTTGATCATGACAGAGGTGAACATTTTCCATCATTCTCCGTCCCTCCTCCCATGTGGTTTATACTTTTGCCAATGCACATGACCGGACACAGAAGGCTTCAGATGTTAATGGCAGTTTCAAATGCAATGATAAGAAAAGTCATGGGTTTTGGACCTTACTAGTTGGTACTTACAGTGTGAACACAGATGGCATCCAGTGAATGATACTGAGCCAACTCATTTATATTTCAGAAGATCATTCAAAATGACAGCTGTTGCACAGCATTGAAAGGCATATGCTGTGATGTATGCAGTGCCAATACCTTTCTCTGTGCCTCACAAGGAATAAAAGTAAAAGTAATTGCTGTGAATAGATCACTATCATCTGCCATACCCAAGGAGGCAAAAGCAACTATTAACAAGACCAGGTCATACCAAAATAAACGAGGGTTGAGCACATACCATTATAAGTGACAACACCACTGAGCCAGGTATTTGTTACATATTCAGATATACTGAAATAGAAGGAAAGTGTAGATGAGGGAACAGACTTAAGAAACTAAATTCTTCTTCATATAATTTCTTACTAAGAAGCAAATTCTTTCCCAGTAAACTGAGAAAAGGTAAATTTAACTGTATTTCAAGGAGACAGTAGGGCATTGAGAGCTCTAACATATGTGAGCAAGACCCACTGATGCTAACTAGAGGGAATTTTATTTAATATTTGCTTTGGAAGATATGTTTAGTCTGTTGTAACTGTGTTGACTGTTAATGAGAAGTACTGTATATAAGAAATCCAAATGTTCCATCTGGCTGACAGTTTTCACTTTATTTTTTTCTTTGTTTGGGTCTTTTTAGGTGGTACATTGTTGGTTTTGTTGTTTTGGATCTCTTTTCTGCTTAGCTTCAATCCCTCAGCTGGAGGAAGGTAGATGACTAATACTAAGAGGATTTCAGAAAAGTCAGAACGCAATATTAGGAGAAGTTAAAGCCAGAAATCTGTGCAAAAAACCCCACCTAACTGTGATGAGAATGAGCTAATTTTATTTCTAACTTATGTTTATGTAACTTAAAATGTATTACAACGTAATGCTTGTCCATATGCTTTCATGTAGCTCATGTTTCACTCCCAACAGTAAATACTTGATACACTCCAATAATTGTAAGTACAATGGAAATAAAGAATATATGAAAAAACTAGAATACCTAAATTTTGATTCTTTTTATATGTAACTAATGCTTCTTCAGAGTCATAACCTATGCCGTTGGCAAAAACCACCACTGTATTTACTTTACAAAGTGGTTTTTTTAGGGTCTCATTGGTACGTTTGTTATTCTCACAGAGAATAAAGCACCACGTTTCATGAAGTCTGGTCAACCTTCAGAATGTTTCATCTCTCTGCTTTTATTCCCTAATGTAAGATCTAATATAATAAGAAGCAGATTGGTAAGGTCATAAACTGAGAATGAAGCAAGTGATAAAAAAGCTAAAATGTCTTACTTTTTGCAATAATACTTTGTTAAATATCATCACAGTAGGGAAACAATTGAGAGGGATGAACCATGTAATTATTTGAAGTCTCTCTACATCTACCTTTGACATTCTAAAAAATTACTGGAAATAAAGGGTACCTGTGTTGCTACACTTCACTTTAAAAAATGAATATTTACTGCTAGATATTCTGCAGACTATTTAACTGCCTACAGACTACTGCAAACAGTTATGTAGTTTCTAACAACTGTATTTTTTCCTTTATAGAATTGGAATGATAAATAGTTGTGCTTCTGGGTTATCAGAAACTGAGTTTTTGTTCATATTATTTGCAATTATGATATATGTGTAGAGCAAGAAGTGTGTGGTATATAATCACTGTATTACAGTGGTGAGATGAATTCTCAAAATTTTAAAGAATTATATGCTATTGAAATTAGTCAAAATATTTAATATCTAATTCTGAATTTTGTTTTTTTCTAGTCACCCTTCCTCTTAATTTTGGTCTTTTAAGCAAGGATCAAATGTCTCTCTACTAGCACCTTCAAATTACTATCCATGCTTCCTTTTTTTCTCGTTCTCTATTTCCCACATCAAGTTTCTATCATTTCTCTGTTTCATGATTGACACTATAGTAAATCTATTTTTCAATATAAAACTGTCAGGCCATGGGGTAAGTGCAGTTGAAAGTTATGATGGAGGCACTGGTAGTATGAGTTTTACAGCAGCCTTCTATTGCTACATTTGGTTTACCATGACATTCAACAGCACAGATGGCTTGAAAATTTCATTTTTAGCATGATATAAATTCCCTCAGGTGCACAGAAGCAATTTTAGTATTCACATTTTCTCATTAAAAAAAAAAAAGTTTCTTTATGGTGCTATCTTCTTATTAGCATTCAGCATAGACACCAGCAGTGAATAATAACAAGAATACAAACATCTGGTTTTTATAAGCAGCTATCCACCAGATTACTGTGTACTTTATGAGCATGGTCTGGTCTACTGGAGCCTGATGAGATCCATCTGGCAGAGAAAGGAAAGATCATTTTTGTTCATAGGCTTGCCAAGCTGGTAAAGAGGGCTTTAAACTAAAGTTGTTGGTGGAGGGGAACCTAAATCCATCCCACTCCTACCAGTGTGATGCCAGTGCTGGCAAGAGATGTCCAGAGCCTGGAGAGGGATCACAGGTCAGCAGCAGAGCACCTGAAGAACAGCACAAAGGAATTCCAACCACACCAGCCAGTAAGTTGGTTTCATCTGGGGCATCACATTACATGCCTCTACACAAACACACGTATCGTGGGGAATAAGTAACAGGAGCTGGAGATGTGCATATACCTGTGGAGCTGGGATCTTGCTGGCATCACAGAGACGTGGTGGGATGGCTCCTATGGAGTATTGGAATGGAAGGCTACAAACTCTTTAGGAAGGACAGGCAGAGGAGAGGAGGTGGGGGTGTCATGTCAATGACCAAGCTGAGTGCATGGAGCTCTGCCTGGAATAGATGGGGAGCTGGCCCAGAGTTTATGGGTCAGCATTAAAGGGAGGGCAGGAACAGGTGACATTATAGTGTGGGTCAGAGCAGTGCATAGTGGCATTAATCTAGTACAGGTTCTCTGCTTTCACTCATTCCATCTTTTCTATTTTATTCTCTGAATAATGGACATACATATTGGCTTAGGTATGTGCTTTGTTAACCCGTCTGTATGCCAGACCTCATACTTAAAGCTCATTCTAGAACTTACTTGTTTTGACTAGTTTTAGATTGGTAAAGCACACTACTTGCTCATCATCTTAGCAACAATAAACTTGTCTATTTCTAGCACCTTTGGGAGGAGGACAGGTACTCTTGTCCAAGGATGAAGTTTTGTGAGGGAATGAAAGAAACAAGACAATGATTGTTTACCTACAGTCTATTTACATTGACTTCTGTAATCATGTTCCACAAGGCAGATCCTTGGTTAACCTGAGATCCTTGGTTAACAGGAATTTTCAACCATACAAAAGACTCAGCTGAACCTTATGATTCTGTGGCAGTGGACATACATGAATTACACAGATAGACGAACACCAACAGTTAGATATTGCAAATCATGAAGTGACAGAGAAGAAAAAATTTTCTAAAAAATTGCACAAGGAAATTTGAGGACTTGACTTTGGCAAACAAAGGGGCAATACAAATGACATTGGAAAAATAATGGAAGAAACTTTGAAAAGAAATCATATGGAAAAATACCTGCAGCAGAAAATCCAAGTATCATATGATATCAGCAAGAAGGCATAAAACTAGCTGGTCTGAAATCAGATAGCATAAGCTGGGGATGATGAGAAAGGAAAACACAATATTCTGACAATCCTGCTGCTCTTTCTTGCTTTAATCAATCTTGGTCTAATTTCCCAGGTAGAAAATAGAGAAGTTCCCTCCTCCTTCTGTCATTTTTTATCTATAACCTACAGACTACTGAGTCCTCTAAGACCTAACAGGAGCCAGTCAGCACTGGGGCAAAGAGTTAAATAATGATAAAACATATTTCAAGTTCATTTGGAAGGAAAGGAAAGAAGGTATAAGAGTAAGCTTGATCATTTCTGTCTGGAGGTAGGTAATGGATCTCGACATTGTCAAGGCAGAGGTCTGGAATGCACAGGGTAGTTCCTTTGCTCTATGTAGCACTGGTGAGCAAAAGGAATATCTATCAAATCATACTTGTATCCTCCCATGTCCTATGGACCCAAAAATCAAGCAGAAGGATTAAGGTACCTTGATCATGATTCCAGTCTTATCAAGTTCCCAGAATTAATGGCTTGAAGTTTATTTTATAGCAACAGAAGTAAAAATGTATATTATATTGAAATAATAGAAATAGAAAATGTACTAAATGGAATTCAATTTTCCTCACAATTCACATAAAAATGCAATTTACCTCTTAGCAAAACATAAACTTTACTGTAGTGTTATGTAGTGTTTCTGCATGTTATTAAATATTTTTCATTTAACATTTCCAATATCATAATTTTTCCACAGTGAATTAAATATTATTTCCAACTCCCTGTCAATGATTAAACTTGTAAAAATGAATTATTTTTTGATGTAACAACTCAAATAAATTCTACTTTTTTTTGTAATGAGTTAATCACTCTCATCACTAAATAGCTGAATAATTTTTCACATATCTGTATATTTATTATTTTTCTCTCAAATTATCTTATAATACATACTTTACATAGTTTGCAATTTTTTTTTACTAAATATGCAGTTATTATATATATAGTATAATTTTCTTATTAAATCTAAATTAGATACATGTTCAAGAACTTTAATTTTGAAGAATGGCAAATGTCTGGAGCAAAACTATGAACAGAATGATTAGCAACAATTCAATCCATAAACCTTATTTTCTGGAGTTTATGTTTCTTCAAAAATACTAAATACACATCTATGAAAAAGATAATAATTTTCCCCACCTGAAACTCCTAACATCACAGTTCTTAGATGAAACAAACACAGTGCAGTACAGTGAGATATATATAGCTGAGTTGCTATTTAAATATATGAGAAGTTCATTTGTTAAAAGGAAGAAAAACAAAGAAAACCACAAAGAAAATTAATAATGGAAGTGTGTTCATTGTTGCTTCCTAATCCACATTTTTCAAGAGTTTCATAGTAGATCACTACATTACCATGTCTTGTATTTATACTTACAAATTTTTACTGAATATGTAAGATCAAATAATCTGATACTGTGAAGGATAATAAAAATTAAAGATGTAGTTGCCAAATAAGAAAATCTAACTCATATACTCTTCATTTAGCTACCAATTTGCAACAAGATCTACAAATCATTTGCAAAAATAAGCAAGATATGTTTCAAGAAATCATCACAGTCAAAAGTGTTACACAAAATTTTACCTTTTTTCTTTCTTACCTTTAAAGAAGACAAAATTCCCCTCACTGTTTTCATAAACTGCATCAATGCTGGGAGGCAGTCCCCTCCAGAAGTAGGTAATCTGCATGGGGTATCCATCCATCACCCTGTTGTTTCTGACCCGCCAAAACCACTGATCCTGGAAATCAAATATACATCTCTTACTACATTTATATGTGTTCAGATGCTGTCTTGAAAATACTGAACAGCCTATCCTAGCATTTTTAGAGCGTGACCTTTCACTGTTTGCACAACCATATTGTGTTTGCATTCATGTCACATCCACGCATTACAAATGTGTCAGAACTAGTTGTTCCCTGAGGTGGGAACAAGCTACACATGTGAATGGTGTGTTTGCTGTAGATAGCCTTTGGCAGAACATACAGAGTGCTGTATGAGATGATGTAACTTTCTTAATTTCACTCCTATAAGGGGCCCAATTTAAAATTTGTGGTCTGATTACAAGTGCTTTAAACTGAACCAAAAGCACACGTGTATGCTTAATATAATGACACTACAGACAGGCTTAGAAGATCAATAATTCTGCAGGCAAATTTTTTTGCAATGGCTGCTAACAGTGAAAGGTTGATAGATATATGGGTAAAATTGCTACATCAGTCCAATGAAAACTATAGGTGCTAAATCCAGCTAAATCCAGTTCGTGGCACAGTAGGTGGATATCAATAAAGATATTGTTTTACCTCTTCAATTCTTATAACAACAACTGTTTCACCTCATTCAATATTTAGAAATGAGGGACAGGGTAAGCAAGTATTTAATTTCTTACACACATGTATATTTTTCAGCATTAGAATTATAGAAAACAACCCTATGTAAATAATAAAGAAAGTGCTATTCTGCCAGATATTTGTCATGGTTTTACATGGCAGTTCTTCCTGTATAGGGCAACTTGCCAAGCAAGGGAGATTCTTACAGGAATCAGCACAGCTTAGAGACAAGATGAATACTCTGCAGGAACAGGATTATGATGAACTGTATTCATCATCTTTCTAAACCTGAGATAACATCTCTCTTTAATGATTTATCTTTCCAATGACTTAAAAAATTAATAAATTTCCACAAAAAAGTATTATCCATACAAACATAAACCAGCTCAATATGTAAACAAAAATACATCTCAATAATCTGCATAAATGAGTCTAAAATTGAAAGTGTTTATTTGAGTGTCAGATTTCAGAGAAATTTACTATTAAAAAAAAGTTCAAGTAGTTACACAACCTGAAGAAAATATTATACTGGAAAGTTCCAATTGTCTGAAATAATACTAATAAAAATTCTCACATTTTTTCATGTCTAAGTATTTCATTGCTAGTATAAGGCAGTTGCACTATTCTCATCCAATTAGATTCCTATTTTCAGCTTTCATTTTTGTTTTATTAAAAAATGTATTATAACATTTGAGGAAGGTCACCAAGACAACCTTCCAGGATTCATTGATTAAATTTCAGTAAGAGAACTGGCAAAAGGGTGGGAATACATCTTAGAGATACAAGTATTTAGGAACTGAAGCATGTGTTCTGAATGCTGAAACAGATAGTGCCAATCTTTGTTATTTTTTAATATAGTGTGTAGATAAGACATTTGGAAGTACTTTTCGTTGAAACAGTAATAAATGTTTGAAATGGATTTTCAGGTCAGATTTTTTGGTATCATCAATCTGAGAATGACTGCGAGAGAAATGATGTAATGATAAATCTCAATAGGCCAAACAGTCCTTTTTGCTCCCCAAATTTCTATAAAACCCTTAGAAGCCAGGGTTGTCTCTGAGACATTTTTAAATGAACAAATATGTAGCAAGCTGCATTGATTTCGGGTTACCTGCTACTGTCTTCAGTGCAATGGAACACTTTAAGCTTGTCTTTCTTCACTCTCAAACAGATAACCCTTTTTGTTTGTCTGAATTTGGTTGCTAAAGCACATGTTTAAGAAAAATGTTTAGTTGAAGGAAAGAACATAGCCATCTCTCATAAAAAGTCCTCTAACTCAGAAGGACATTGATCAAGTTTTGGGTACAAAACAAGCAAGATATTTAAAGCTGAACAAAGGCTAACTACTTTGCTGAATACAAAAGGACATAAGTACATGCATAATTGTTTCACTGAACAAAGGTCATAAATGAAATATCCAGGCTTTCAGGAGTTTCCTGAGACAGCACACATACTGTGGAAAATCTGGATATCACTGCTATAGACAAAGGTTATAACATTCCAGGTTGCCTAATGCATCTCAACATTCAGCTAGTAGAAGAAAGCAGACCTTGCAAATCATATTAATGGGTAACAAGGGAAGGATTTCTTTAGTTCTAATGAGACAAATAATCTTCTTTTTAATCAGACTTAAGCTACACTGTTAAATATTCAGTCAATTTCATTGATTGCTTTAGTTTGGCTTGGTTTGGTTTTTTTAAGGGAAAGAGAAGAAATAAAACAAATAAAAAACCAAAAATACCCAAACTTTAAATAGTCATAGCTATATTCAGTAGTTCACAAACTTTCAAATTTTAAGATAGAGCTGGCTGGAGTAGCAAGTAGTCATTTTGGTTAAAGCAGTACTGCACTGGTGATTGGCTAGTACCTTCCCATCATGGTGATCTTTGGTAAAATACCAAAGTGTCAGAGGAATGACCTCAGTAAAGACATTAATCATGCATTCTTGAAAGAAGCAGACTCTGCCATGAACACAGATTTCACAGTGCAACAAAGCCTGTAAAATCAAGTCAACAAATATATTTTTCTTGAGAATGAGTTATGTTTCAGTGTTAGTGATTTGTGGAGTATGTTTGCATGATTTCATTTTGATAACAAGACCAATAAAATTATATTCTGCAGATTTTGTATTGAGTTGTATGTCAAACTGTATTTCATACTTAATATTGTTGATTTGCAGTATAATAGTGAGAATATTCTTATTCCTTTATTTTGCTCAAATTTCTTAGCAAGCCAAAATTTTTCCCTGCTATGGAATTAAAATCTTAACAATAATATAATTATGGCAAAGCTGAAATGTTTGATTCATGCATCATTGCCCCATGAATTTGTTTCTAAATGTGTATATATGTGTATATCTACATACGGTAATGTCAATACTATGTATCCATAATCTTTCAACAAGAAATAATTCAAGGTATCTGACAAGAAATTAATTCAGTAGGTTATTAACTGCGTAAATACATCCATCCTAGACTGGCACAGGCCTTTTCATCTGAGACTGATTATAGAAGATCCCCTACCTTTCCTATAGTTATTTTACAGATACTTCCAACAGAATGGTATCTAAAATGGTATAACGAAAAATCAGGAATCTTCAAAATCTTTTTTTTTTTTTTAAATATGCACCTTGTTATTTCCCAAATTCTACAAAGAAATGAGACTGCTAGTTCTGCACTAACACTACTAGATTAGTGCTCAGTGAGTTACATAAGTGGAAATGTCTTGACCAGATTTATATGTTTACAATGTACAAATCTGTTTAGAAATGAACCAGTGAACCTGGCATAATGAAGCTCCCTCACTGAAACATTCTAAGGTAAGAGTCACTTGGTTGCTTATTTCTCTACATTGATTATAAAACGAACCTAGAAACCTGGCTCCTGTTTAGATGTCTGCAAAGTACAAAGTGGAAAACCAAATGGAAGCAAAATAGTTTGTTGTCTACTTCTTTGTCTCCTGGGTTCAACCTGTCATAATGCAAAAAACATAAAATCAAAAAGATGACCACATAGATCAGGGTCCATCTAGGCCTGCATCCTGTCTCCAGTGGAGTTACTAGCAAGTTAACAGTTAAGACTTCAGCCCTGAAGTGATCAAGCAGTTGCACTAGATGACTATTGTAGGTTGCTTCCAACTGCATTACTCTACACTACACTACAGTATCCTGTGACAATAAAAAGAAAGGGAACATGCAATGACACCTCTCTGATACACTCTCCCAGTTATCCATCACTTGTGGTTCAAGGACCTCTTGAACCAAAGGCATTAATTTTCTGATTGATAGCTAGCTCTTGATGGGCTTTAACTCCTTTGGACTCGTTCCTAGACACGTGCGAAGTTAGAGCATCCCCAGCTATCTGCAGAAATGTGTATAACAATGTAAAAACACTTAGTATGAAAAGTCATAAGCAATCAAGAACAGCTACAGCTGCTCAGGTGCTCAACCTTCATTCACCTTTTCACCAAGAACAGTAGCACTTTAACTGAAAAATCTAATTCAAGGTCTTTGTTGCTTTATATTAAAAACACCTTAGAAGATTAAATCCTTCTGCTTATTTTTGGGAAAACTTTCCACACTGTAACACATCTGGCCAATATTAAGGGTAGCGGATCTGAGGCTTGAAAGATCTTCCTGGGCCATCACCTTTAATGTCTAAATATTCCATTTTGAAGCATAATTGTGAACATAACATACCATGTTCTCTGTTCTACAGGATGGAATCCTGTAGACTCCTTATCTTCCTGATCTATTTTCAGCATATTTGCATGACACTGCAATAATCATGAACAATGGGGTATTGCTTATCAGTAAGGACCCTACAGGTTTCCACAAAAGTAAAATTTTGTAAATTTATAATTTTAGCATTTTTATGGTCTTATTTAAACCAGCAGAAGTTGGCACATGATTTGTCAATAGATGTAATTTCAGAGAATGAGCAGATATCTGGAAATGTCTGAGGGCAGAACTGAAAGTTTGGACCATTTAGAAGTTTGGGGAAGGTAGGTATTGGCAGACGATGATGGAATAATTTGTTTGTGTAAATTTAATTTTCCTGGCTGACTTTCGTATGAACATACTGGACTCAATGGTTTTAGACTGCCATAGTTCAAACTCCAACATGTGGCTGTAAAGCATGCCAAGGATCTTTCTGAAGTATCAGGTGGGGTAGGCTCTGCTTATAGAAAGAGTGCATCATTTCAGCACATATAAGTAAATATATTTAATTTATTGTAAACAAAGTTATATTTACCAGAAATTTTATCATCTGCATTTTGTTAAACAGGTACAATTACTGTAAATGTGTTTTCACAGAAGTTTTACTACTATTGAAATTCAAAAGAGGCATAGTCTAAGAGAAAGCATATTGACTCTTAGAAAGCTCTTTCACACTTGAAGTAAATAACTTGAAACAGTTTCTCTGGTAAAACACTTTTCAGTGTATTTTTTTATGTTGAATAAACACAATTTTGTCTCTTTTGAAAAACTGCCTTTCCCACAATGTTGGTTAAATATACTTTTTGTTATTTTGTTTCCCCAAAAGACTAACTACTGCAGACAGGTTGAACATATGACTTGTCAAACGCACTCCAATTCAAAGCCTGGCAAACAGCTACATTGAATGTGTAGCTTTTAGTTTCTTTCCTTCCTGGTTAGCAAATGATGCTTTGTAAGCATCTGCAGTTACCCAATTGCTTCAAAAATATGGATCACTCCTGTGCTGCTGGGATCTGGCATAATAATGGATCATTAAATATTATGACTATAGACATACTAAGTAAATTGAACTTAGACAACTATTCCCAGTTCAAAAAGCAGAACTGAAAAAAAAAAAAAAAAATAAAAATTTAATTTAGAAGAGAAAAATATATCTAAGAACTAGAAAATGGGCATTGAGTAAGGAGAGATTGTAAGCTGTTTCAGAAGGATGGATAAAGAGTAATGGATATGGATATGATGGATAAAGGGTAATAGTAGAATGAAGAAGCAGAAGCAGTCACTCGAATGTTTTGAAATATTATTTAGAAGAAAGGATACTTCTGAGAAAAAAAAAGACAATAAGGCTTTTTAGAGAAAACAAACTGAAAAAAAAGATTATAAATAAATCATTCTGCACTGTTAGTAAATGTTTTAGGTATTTTTTTTCTGTGAAAATGAAGGGACTAAAATATTGTATATTGTGTATAATCATAGCAAACACCTTCCTCAAAAAAGCACTTCTTTATTAATAGCTCAGAGAATCTTGAATAATAGAGTTAGAATCAAAGAATCTGGCTCATAATGTATAATTTCATACTTTGTTGTTAGATAAAGTCTCCTCCTACTCTTAGAATATATGACTTCAGCTTTTTTCATGAATATTGTGTAAATTATTTTTCATGTTGCATTCTGTGAATGTTTAGATCTGTACACCTATGAAAAAACTGATTTAAATTTCAGCATTTTTTCTCATCTTAAGGAACAGCTTTCAGGTTCCTTAAGGCACACAACTGATGTGTATGAGAATTGAAAACAATCTCCAGGTATTTTGGTTCAACCATAATACACAAACCAGAGGAGTTTTTAGTGCAAAATTAATGGAGCTTTCTTGTCTGAGCACTTCATTTTCTCCTGTATCTCTGGATCAACATTAAAACATTAATTTGCTACAAAATGTCTAGAGCACCGGCCTTTATTTTATACCTAATGAACTCTATCTACAATTCTGTCATGACACATGACACTCTAACTCAGAGGTTCAAATGATACCCCCTAAAAACAGAAAGATTACCTACCTGATAGACATTCTAAAAATCTAAAAAGAGTGAGAAAGAAGAAAAAATCAGAAACCTTTAAGGTGGTACCATCTGTAACTACCCAGAGATGACTTGATGTTAAAGTGTATATATATATCTATAGATATATAATTATATATATATATTTCTGTTAACAATATTCCTTTAACAAGATGGAATGTTTAATATCTATACCTGATAGAGAAAGAAGTTTTACAGTGGCTAGATTCCACAGGAATACTGTTTGATCTATTTCATTTGGGAAAAAAAAGGGCAAATAAACATAATACTTCCACCTTAAATAAATGTTAATAAAATACTGAATAGCAATTAACACTGTAGATTTATATTATTGAAAAAATATGTTATTTGGTCTTGTCTTCTCCCATAAGCATACTCTGATCATGTGCAAAAGCAAGCCTTTGTCAAGGCAAGTTTACACATACCCACCAGCTAAGCAAAAACAACAGCAGCAGAAGACATTCAGACAAATGAGTAACCTCATTTTTTTCTCATTTGAGCATTTAGGGAAAAAAAAACCAAACAAACAAAAAAACCCAAAACCAAAACAGTGGTAAATAATACTCTAAGGTGCTTAGTAACTTTAAATTCTTCTCTTACAGAGAAAGAAGAGTTCCAGTTATGTACCAATTATGTTACCAAAGAAGAGAACCTGCAGAGACTATATTTAAAGACTGTGATTGAGGAGACAATGAAGTTTCCCTACTACACACCTCTATGGGAGTATTAAGAAACTTCCTGAACTTGGGAAATGCAAGGTATAGTTATTGTATCTAAGTCAAAATAAATTGGGAACATCCTTTTAAAAATCTTGATCTAATCTCAAAAGACACTTTTCCACATCTTCTTCATCAGTTCATATGAATACATCAGGGAATCTCAGTGCTGGTAATACTGGGTCTGTGACCTGTGGAATTAAAGTCTTTGTGCCCGCTCATTTGGGGAATTCCACTATTTCTTTAGTGACATCCATTTTCAACATTCCAAATTTGGAATTTAAAGTATCTAAGCCAAAGGACATCACTGCACAGAATAGGAAAAAAATAAAATTCTTTTTAGCAACTTTCTGTGAAATAATTTTCATGGAGCAGAAAAAAGAAGATACAGTCCAGGGGATTTAAGTACAGAAAAAATATTATCACAATTCAGCTATGAGAAGGATTGCTGAACTAATTTCTCTTTTCTGTTTTGCCTTTTTTTTTTCTCCAATGCAGTATTTGCAATGAAATGTATAGATTAACCCTACTTCAGTTCATACTTAATTCCACAGCAGAAAACAATTGACACTATTTATACTGGAATCAGACATTAAATAGTTGCTACCCATCTAGCTCATTTTAGGAAACAATTAACTAAATAGACTATTCTATACACATATGGAATACTTTAGCTCAGCTTATTATTAAACTGATTCACGTTAAGAACAAAGCTGCTTTAAACCTAAAAAGGTCTGTTATCCTTTCATTAACAGATGGATGTACAATGCATTGAAGATGACTTATTTGAACTTATAAGAATAATTCATCTTTCGTAATGTGTTTGAGACAACAGCATGGTCCTAACAGGGTAAAAATGTGGTCTGAGAGCAACTGTGAGAAGTCAGAGCATT
>JAWWLV010000088.1:126260076-126302951 GCA_035041135.1 Platyrinchus mystaceus
TCCTGCAGACAAATTAAAACCATTGTTTGTTATGAACTTATTCTTTTCCTTATTAACATGTTAAGGCTAAATAACACCATGAACAAAAGAACTAACTGCTGTGACTCAGCATAGGAGCAAGTGAAAATGGCAAATGGCAAGTGAAAATGGCAAACTTATCCCATTGCTGTTCACGGTAAGTGCTAAACTGAGCCTGATTGAAAGAATCTGTCTTCAGCTAAGCTGAAGTTCACTCGTGTAAATACATTTTCAAGAGGAAAAACTATCAAGTGATTTTTTCTAAGAAATCTTTGCTAAGGACTAGCATTTTTTTTCCATTATGTGTTCTTATTTGCTGTTCGTATTAATGACGAATTAAAGTGACGTCAAGTAATTTATTCAGGGTCAAAAAAATGGGACTGTTTATATTAAAATCTGCTGTCTTGGCATCTTATTCTGAGTCCTAACTATTGGCCTCTTTTGCTCATTTGAAGTATGTGCAAAACTGTTTTTCATCGCTCATGCTGAAATCTATAGCCATGCTTTTTTTTGAAAAACCTAAAGTAATTCAGAAATTAGATTTCAAAGATTAGGGAAATATGAAAAAAAAAAAAACCCAAACATTTATTATTCCAAAGGACTCAAAAGGTTATGGTGTTCCATATGCACTCTGACTCTTTTCACAAGAGAAGCCTCTTGTTTTCCTCCCTCATTTATAAATTGCTGTACAGATCTCCTTCATGGACTGCATATAAAACAAAATTGCAATGTGCAGTCTTGCTCATCTGATGTCTGGGTTATGCACCAGGAAAACAGGATGTATCAAGAGGAACTATGACAGAAGATGGAGCAAAAATACCTCCTTTACATTCAAAATCAAATTCTAAAATATGGTCAATTAGCCAAAACATTGGCAATCCCTCTGAAACCCCTTGTGGCTTTTGTAGTAATTTCAATAAAGTACTACCAGCTGCAGTTGAGTATTCCCACTTTCAGTGTTGCACAATGACAGATCCAAGATGCAGAGTTTCTCCTCCTTTATTTTGTCTTTTAATTTCTTCCTTTTTCTATAATTTTCCTTCTTTTTCTCTAATGCATAATTTGGCCATTTGTTCAGGGTCCCAGTGCTGGCAGAGGGAGCTGCAGAGCAGCCTCCATGAAGAGAGGCCGGGGCTGACCTGTGCCTGACTCCTCCAGGGCATAGCTGAGCCCCTCAGCAAAGCTGATGCCTCTGTGATAACATATTTAAGAAAGGGTAAAAGCACGGCTCCCTACTCAGAGGGGTTTTTTTGATATCCAAAACACTTTCATGATAAGTAGCAGATTTGAGATATTTCTGATTTTTTTTCCAATACACAAATACTGAATGATTGACAACAAGCTATACAAGAATTCTGCAGTTCCTCAACAAGCTTTGAATAGCACCCATTCATTTTTTAAACTAGATTCTGAAAATCACTCTTTTGTGCAACATTTTTCTCATTTGAGGGACAACATTCATTGTTCAGCTATCTCAAATTGGTGTTATTTTGTCTAAAATCATAAACACAGAAAAGAAAAAACTATTCATATTTTTGGAATCACAGAATCATAGAATCGTTATGGTTGGAAAAGACCTCTAAGATTATCAGCCCAACTTTCGAAAGAATACCACCATGCCCCATAAATCATATAATGAATATATCTGTGAAGTTTATTTTGGGTACTGTGTGGTGGAATTTTCCTAAATATCATGACTATTGCAAGACAAATATGAAAATAGTGCACAAAACTGTGAACTTACATTACCTCTTCCTAAACAACATAAAATATTCAGCCAAGTACCTCATACTATATGACTACCATTTCAAGAGCACTTGGCTCTTCCTGGAAAATCTTCCACATAAGAACTTGTCCACAGCATCTCTTCAGATTACAAGTATGACAGCTACAGACCTCGCACTATGGTGCAGCTGGAGGTGATGCTGCCTTTTCTGATGTAACCCAGAGTATATATATATATATATATATATGTATATATATATAAATGGTAACAACTCAGGTAACCAGTGTTTTATCTTTACTGACTGATAATTCAATTTTAAGAAAAGGGAAGGTTTGGAAAGGGAATTTTTGGGAAGGGAAGGTTTGGGAAGGTTTGGGAAGGGAAGGTTGGGGAAGGGGAAGGAAATAATAACAATCTCCATTTAGGTGGGTTTCTGTATTCTTAACTGAATCAAGCATTTCAATTAATTCTGATTTTGTCCAAATAACTAAACTGACTGAGACTCTATAAAATGCTCCCATTGCCACATGGTGATGATCCAATATGAAGAAACAGACTGACATGAAAGAGGCACAGTAAAGACCTGTAAAGACATCAAATCTAGGCTTGCAGCCAGGAATCTCTGGTCTGCTCATATTCTCCCTAATGCCGTGTAGGTAACTGCACATGATCATGAAGTATTTCACAAGACCATCATCCACATGATGAACATTAGGCCTTTACAGAGCAGTTAACTATTTCTTCAGTAGGGATTGCACTTTGAGCCTACAAAACCAGCAGTATTCCTGAACTGTCTCAGCTTTGAGTTTTTTTTTTTTAAAAAAAGCATAGTTATAGATTTCAGCATGACCAACAGCCATAGAAAAAAACAGACCATTAGAAGTGACATATCCAGCAACAAGCAGCCAACAATTATATCTCTCATTACAATGAAAATATGAAAATTATAGATATTCGATTGTCTTTGCTCACTGAATCTGTGATTCAGATACAGGGATTAAGTAATGAAGAAAGTGAAGGAATTTCTAACAGTGAAATCTAAAACTGTTTTTGCATACAAAATCAAATTCTATAACACAACAATTCCAGTCAATAAATTAAAATGACAGAGAGACCATTTTAATTAATGACTTGATATATCCGTCCAGTGAAAATATCTTTACTAAGCAGAATTGACAAGCTAATCTGTTGTTTGTTGTGTGATTTTACCTAATACACATTACTCAAAATAGATGGACTCCCTGCCATGCCAAAGGTACTTAATACTGAGTGAAATCTTCAGTCTGTTACAATCAATGGAGTTTTTTCCCATTATTTTCAACTAGGCTAAGTTTTCATTCAGTAGTCAAGGAAAGTAACACTTAAAAAAGTATTCAAGCTATAGCTTATATAAAAAAGAAGAAAATACAGTATTTAGGTAACTAACAGATTAATATCTGTTATATTTTTCAATACATTGTCAATAGTGTAAATAGTGTTTCGCTAAGTTGTTGAAAAAATAAACAAACACATTGTTCTATATTATTTAAGATCTCGACTGTTTAGTAGTGCAGTGTTTTGCACAAGAAATATCTAATTCCGAGTAACAAATGAGATTAGCTTATTTTCATCTAAACCACAGCTTTTTTTGCATTGTGGACTCACAGCCTTGAAAGGGAAAAAAAAAGAATCAAAGAAATAAAAAATATACAAATACTGCTAGAATATAAAGGTTTGGCTGTAAATCAAGGTTATGCAAATATAAGCAAAGCTTTTCACTGCTTGAAAAAGCTTACATTACAAGCCATTCCAATTGTTTCCCAAAATGTTTACCTAAATTAGTTGAAAGATCACAATTTTATACAACAGGAAATTTTAATTAAGCCTTGTGCTTGAAGGGTTTTTTAAATTACTCCCTTTGGTTCCATTAGGATATAGCCCCAATTAAAAACCATTGTTAATATTACAAGATAACACTTGCTGGTACAAAATTGAAGATATGCCTCTATGTAATTTTAGATAATTCCTTGCTGTGAGTTTTTTTGCAATTATTTTTTGTCAATAATGGCTTTTTCTATTCTCTTGCCAATGAAATATTTTTAATCAGTTCACTCAAACACTGAGACTCTGAAAACAGGCAAGTTCCAAAAAATAAAATACCTTTTGTTCCCTAGAACTCAGTTAAAGCTTTTTGTTATTTTGTACTTAGCTATACTAAAATAATAAGTGAAAAAATTAATAGGGTCACAGAATTCTCTGTCTGTAGCAAACAACTATTGTAACTGTAAGGGAAAAAAAATCAGTATTTGATCTTTCCACTTTAATTTACATCATTAGTCCTTACTGAAGTGATAATGCCCATTGAGAGTATGTATTTTTCCCACTGAGATTCTCTGTCTATTGCTGAGTTATTAATAAGAAGTAAATTTACCAAATTAGAGTCTATTCACATGCATTTGTTTATCTGTATTTTTAATCTCTTTCACTTATTTAATAGTGCTATGCAGAACTATAATTATTCTGCATTCCTTACATTTGATAGTATGTAAAACTTGTTTTGATCCAAACCACAATGAAGTTAATGATCAAGCAGATTTCAGAACAAGCTCTTGACACAGGGGGAGCAAAAAAGGAACAGTTATATTCAATGGCAAAGAAAAAGAGCAATTCTAAATGCATAAGTCACACCATACAAGCAAGCTATCATTTGTTGGAGGAGGCTGTGGATTATTTTTGTAAGTAATAAAAGTAAGAATTTTGCCTTTTTTATTCACTATTGTTACAAGTACTTTCCTAAGAGCACATAAAAATTGTCCCACTCTATCCTTTTGCGTAGAGTAACAGAGACCTTTAGATTCCCCCAATTCCACTCTATTTTAAACAATGCTTCTAAAGAATGACCAATTCTTGGAATTGGGGTCTATGATTTACAAATATTTAGTATCAGATTTTTTAGTATTTATTAGATCAAAACTAAATCAGAAATAAGAATTTGTTAAGATTCACATTTAACTGTCCAAATCTTTAAAACATTGTCCCAAAGCCTACCACTACATTTGTATATTAATTCACACAATTCACTCCAGTATTTCTGTTAAATTCAGAGTGTCCAACTCTCTGTGAAATCCCCTGAAGAGTCTGAAGTACTCCTTTTTATCTGCGAGTACTCTCTGGGTTAGGGAGTGCACCTTGTGGTTATTAATGGCTCATCATGATGTGGTGAGAGTCTCACAGAGACAGGACCAAGTCAGTCTTTGAATAGAGTTTTAGCCCAGAGCCTGACCCCAGGAAGGAGGGTGATTTCCTCTGAAAGCTGAGCCAGGGAAAGGAGACAGCAGAGGATCTGTCTCACACAGCTGGAAGGGGTGGATATTCCCTCCCTTGCACTCCTCTTGTTAGTCCTTTGTGAGCAGTTGCCACACACCCCAATCTCCTCTTCTTGGCCTCTTTTTCTGACCTGAATGCAGAAGTCATAAAACAGTGTCCTGGCCACCTAGGTATTGCCTCTGATGTCCATATTCCAAAAGAGATGATGAAGCAAATGCTGCTGTGAAATGAGTAGGGGCAACAGTTAAATTTCAGCAGATTCACAGAATCTGGCTGAGTTTGGAAGGGACCTCTGGAGAATTTGGGGAAGTGTGAAGAAATACTTGAAACTTTCCTTGGAGTTAAGTGGGGAAAATGGGCAAGAGAAACATTTTGGGAGGCTATGACTTTTTAGTGCTTATATTTCAGTCGCTACACAAAATCACAGAAGGGTTGAGGTTTGAAGGCACCTCTGGAGATCCAACCCACTCCTTTACTTAAAGCAGAACAATCTACAGCCAGCTCACCAGGTCTATGTCCAGTCAATTTTTGAGTATCTTTGAAGATGGAGACTCCACAACCTCTGGACAACCTGTTTCCGTGTTTAATCTGTAAGTGTTTACAATCAAAAAAAATTTCTTATGTTTAAATTGAAATCAGACAAATCATTCTGCCTTGTTTTTCTCTCACGGAGAATAAATTCAGAAGAATATTAGTCTGTAAGCTCAATTCAGTGTCTCCTCACAGCTGTTAAATCTTCCTGAACTTTATTGCAATGCATATAATCCAAACTCACAGTATGGAGGTAGTCAATTAACAGGTACCACTGTGTCATGCAAAAAGATGTATAAGGAGAAAGAATATATTTTGCATGTGAGGATTTATTTGTGTCAAGATGGTGTGAGCAATTACATATGAACAAGATGGTAACACCTCCCATTAGATGAAATGCTTGTGTGGTGCACTCATGGAGTCCACAGTCAAAGACACCAATGTCTAAGGGATTAGCTACCCCTCAGAAAAATCTGAACCACATGTATTTTGCAACTGTTTGGCCTCAGAGGATAGACTGTATCTAATTAAAAGCAAAGCACATATGATGGACATGAGAGGAGCTCAGTACCATCTGCTCGACTACTGATTAAATCCTTTTACACCACACTGTTTGCCAATGAAAACATAGCCTTTTGGAAAAAAATAGTACTCTGTCTTCTGACAAATCTAAAGCCCTGTAAAAGATCCTGAGTTAATCATCCTGCTAGGGTTATACTTTATAATGGGCTACTACACGAACAACAAAAATTTTATTATCCAGATAGTACAGATTAATAATTGGTTCAAGTTGCGTATAAATTTCAATAAGATGTATATCAATTCCATTGATACCTTAGTAAAAAAAGACCTAAAAATAGTTATGATTTTTTAAGAACTTTCTATGCATAAAATTTTTATTTATATACATAGGTTAGTAGGTCCTAGACAATAAGCATAAGCTATGACTGTGATGCCATCTTTCTGACTGAGGAATAAAGTCCAAGAAAACTTTTTAAAAAGTGAGAAGGTAAAAGGATTTTAAACTGAACTATTCAGGTACAATTAATACCCAGGTGATTATATCCTTGCCTAAATTCTTCTGCAGCTGGATGGAATATACTACCTACTTTCCATACAGTGAGGAACAAACTGTGCTTCCTATTTTAAACCTGTGAATGTGTTAGCTAAAAACCATTCCCTGCTTAGAAGCACACTGAAAGGCCAGGGTAACATTTGGAGATTATTTTTACATCTGTCAGTGAAAGTATTCCATTATCAAAAACAGACAGGCTATGACTTTTTTGTATCCCAGCATGTCCCTGCTTTTATCCTTCATGACATCCTACAATTTGTTTTTGTGCCACAGAACATCCATGCCGTACATTTCCAGTGAGCTTGATCTACTATGATACATTGAAGGCTCCTCCGAGCCTTTGCTGTTTTTCTCCTTCCTTTTCAACATACAACCTGAATTACCTGAAAGCATCTCTCCTCCCTAATGAGTTAAAAACTGGCAAATTTCACCAAATTGTTCTTCTTAACATGACATAAAAAGTAGGGTGAAAGGAGTCTGTTCTCTTCAGACTTAGCTACTTCTGAACTATTGTTCCCAGTCTGAGATGTTAAGCGGTTTTCCCTCTCAGATCGTAGTATTTGCTTCCGCAGGGTCCTCTGCTGAACTTTCCCAGGCAGCAGTTGACAGCTCAGACACCCACAGTATCACACAACAAAAACCAGCTACAAAAACAGAACAGGAGAGCTTTGAAAAAAAAGTCTTGTTTCAAATATGGTGAAGTCAAGTCTCATACTATAGCTGTTTCTTTGTCTCTGCGTTTTATTAGTAGTATTTTCCCTCTGTCTCCCAGATTTTTAATTAGATATACCAGTTATGATTAAATAGCCAATGCTAAAATGCTTTAAAAATTCCTCATGTGTTTATCACATATCAAGGTGGTCTTTTGCTTTTTTTTTTAACAGCCTACTATATATAAATACACAATACTGAGAGTGATATTAAATGGAATCTATACAGTTATGTATGAAAGCAACTGCTGTCTAAACTAATGCCAAGGGGTAATTACAGCCTAATTGGCTTGGCTCGTTTGCCATGTCATAAATGTTTTTACAATGGTTCTTAGGAGATGAAGAGTCAGAAAACAAATTTCTGCAAGTTGTGGAGAAATTGCTATAAAATAGTGAAACACAGCTCGTTAAGGCCTTCCTAAAATTGGTTCCATATTCTACCATCTGTAGTGTTCAGAATCCATTTCTCTGAGCTGTAAATGCTATTTGACTGATGCAAAAACTTCTTTCTCTAATACTTAAATTATATTTCATCAAAACCCCCAGTATATAACAGTGGTTAAAAATACTGTTCTTCAAGGAGTTAACTTTTCCAACATGAATACTAAGCCCATCGGAGATAACATAGAATCCATTAATTTGTTTCTTAAAGATTTAGCATTAAACAAAGAAAGGACCAGTGTAGCCTCTATCAGATGTTTTTCTATGAAACAAAATTCTGTGTTACATAAACAAAGGACAGTCCCTCTAACTTGCTGATTATGTAGGCCAAATTCCACACATTTATCACTTACTTTTCTAGATATAACTTGTTCAAGAAAACTAAGGATTTCTTTTAATCTGTGAAACTGAAAAGAATGTAAAGGAAAACTATATTAACAGCAGTCACACCATTTGTTGAAGCAGAGCTATATGTAATTTTGTTGCCAAGGAACAAAGTGTGAATTGCACAGGACACGGGAAGAAAGTGGAAATATATGCTGCAAACTTCTTCACTAATGGATCTTTTCTGGTGACCTTAGACACTGGAGTTCCTTTTCATGAGGCACTAGCCCTGAAGGTACTTTCAGGAGACTTTAAGACAATGTTGTTGGATAACATATATTGCTATACACAACGGCAGAGAGGTTTTTCCATTAAAGACAAACAGTGTCCTACCACTCTGCATAACTTTTCCAGAAAAGGAAGACCTTTCTTTTCCTCCATTTTCAGCCATTTTCTATGTCCTAGGGGAGTTCTAACTAAACAGAAGGACAAAATAGCTGGAGAAAAGATTGGAAATGAGTGTGACAGCTAAATACTAATTGCATTCAACATAAATACAGAAGCTGTCCAAAGATAAAAACTTGGCACTCATGATTTTTGGCATAGAAATTCTTCTGTCCTGATGATTCCTTATACCAATTTAAGCATGCACTAAATAATAGCAGTATTTATCAGTTGATGAAACTGAAACCAATAGTTACAGTCTATTGATTTTAACTAATATTTTTGTTATATAGCATACTGTATGCCCAAACCTTACAGCTAGCAAGGACATTTAAAGGGCACCTAATTTAAAGAATCCAGGAAGAAGTCCTTTTGGGACAATACATTTATATGTCAGTAATATGTACATATTTGATGTAAAATAATTTTCTTTTCCTTAAAATCCAATAATTTCTACCTAATCAGTTGGTCTGCAAAATTATAATTTTCTTTGGTAATCTTCGGGGAATCTTTAATAAGTTCATTGCTTTACTTTTATGTTTAATGTTTATATTAGATCAAGAACAGTTCCTTTTTTTCATATCTATAACACTACAATTTTTATGAAGTGTTGCTAGTATTGTTACTTTGCCAAATTGATGGCAAAACAATAAAAAGGGATAGCTAGGTGTAAATTCCATTTCTGTTTAAGTTTACAGTTCTTCGGTTTCACTCTGGATATATCTATTTGACAATGTCAGATAGTCAAAGCTCATCAATTTGACTGAACATAGAAATTGTTTCTAATATTCTGATACTCTTAAGTACACCTAATATCTCAACAGACAAGAGAAAAAAAAGGCTTCTTGAAATTAATATTGTTTGTCATCTACTATGAAAATCCATAGTGTATCTCAAACTGTTAGATTACATGTTTCAGTTTTATGTTTAAATTAGAATTTAATTATTCAAAAGGGCTCACATTCTTCAACTCCATGGCTAATTTCCCAAGCAATTTCAAGGATTATTTAAATAAATTGAGCTCCTGAGCTTGAGACTTGCCCATGAGATAAAAAAGTTGCTATTTTCAATTTAAAACTGGTACATGACATACATGCCGTTCAGAAGGCAGTAAAATCTGCCACTACACAATAATTACAGACCTCTGGATAAAGACAAAGAAAGGAAAGGATTTCATTTGATTAGACTCCAACTTTATTCATTTAACTCATCTGGGAAATATCCAGCAATAATTCTTCCAATGAAGGTCATAATTCTTCTTTAATTGTTTCCACCTGGTACCGTACTGTCATCAATCCCCTGTTCTCCACCTCTTTGTACTTGGCTCTCAGCCCATCACTCATGCCTTCCTAGGCTATCTTTGCACTGGTGTTAAGGGGCAAGGGCAAAGAGGTTTTGGGTTCTTTTTTTTTTTGTTGTTGTGACAGACCACAGAACCTCCATCATTGCTTCCTCCATTGCTGGATGCCTTCCCTGTATTCAGTCTCTCTTTCTGTTTATACCTCCTGAGAATTGATTCCTGCCTTGTTTCTGCTACAGTCTGACATGCTGAGCTTTTCCTTATAACTATCCTCTCCACTCCCCCCCCACCCCAGATTCTGCAAGTTGAAAATTACCAACAACTCATGACTTCTCTAACTCCTTCTATTCTGCTCCTTTCATACCCGTGCCTATACATTGCCCCTTCCTTCCCCCAAAAAATCTCAAACATGTAATGAAAATCCTTTAGCTGACAAAAATCTTCATTAGCAAAAAGGACAAGCAAGAGAGTTAAGGCTCACTAACTCAAGTATTCAAAGACAGTCTACAAAGCCAAGATTTGTGTAGTTAGGTAAGATCAGTTGCTTAGCACACTACCCAAGTCATGCCTTGCCAGGTTCCCAGGTAGCCTGAGGAGAAAAAGGGAACTGTGAGACTCTAAAGAAATTAACCTGAGTAAAGGTGACCTCTTACTTCCCTTCCCAACACATTGCTTTTATGATTGAAGCAACTTCATTTTGGAGAGTCAGACTTTACACATAAAATCTGGAAACGTTCTGCTACTGGTCATTTTTCTCTGAGAAATTTTTACCATGTTGCCTCATTACAGTATGGATTATGAATGGAATTTAAATTTTGGAACATAAATGCAGTCTGCACACTAGTAAGCATACAAAATGTATAGTAAATATGTAGTGTTAAGACAGTAAGCGGTAATAATTTAATTTGTATTTTCAATTGGAATAGGTAAGAGTGATCACTAATGTATCTATTTATCCAAGAACACAGATTTGGCTAGACAGGAAATTTTGTATTAGTGGAATAGCATTTCACAATCTATTGATTTATGTTTAAACTAAATGAGAATATGTTCTATTGCTCTTGAGGTGGATGACATGAGATTGAAGTAGGTATTTTAATATCCTGTTTAATGTCAAGTTAGAAAATTAGGTTCTTCCTTAACCTTTGAGTTTTAGTCATAAAAAGACTGATGGTTCAGGACCTCCCACTGTTTGAAAATATACCATCTATTCAAATGGAATGGGCTGCCAGCCCAAGGCTGGCAAAATCCTTAGCTGTTTATAGAAAAAATATTTCCTGCCCATTGGGTTGTGAAGGTTGCTCAATAATTTTGAACGGATTCATGTAAAGCTATTTGTACATACTTTTTATAGGTAGGCTAAAGAAAGTGAAAGCCTGTGTAGCATCACTAATAAGATTTATCTGGTGAGATAGGTTATATAAAAAGAAAACACATAAGGAAAAAATAGGTCCTATCAGAAAGGAAAACATAAACAATTAAACTAGGAGCTTCTTGTTTTGGGACAAATACATTGCCCTTCCCTTTTATTTACACTATTGCTGAAAAGAAAACTGTTATCTATTCATACGAAAGGCCCTTTTTCTATACCTATAATATTGAAGTTAAAAAGGACCCGATCATATATTTACAAAACAAAGATGCCACACTTTCTATTGCTTACGCAAATATGACACACTACTGGTTCAAAAAAACAGATTATCTTGTTGTGTGTTTCTGAATACTTGCACAACACTACCTGTCAGCAAATTGGTTTAAGAGACTGAGTAATAATGATTCTATAATTATTCTTCAACATTCAATGCCTTCTGAAAACCATGCTGCAGATCATCCTCCTAAGAGAGCTTTGATGTCCATGAGTCTTAGTAAAGTGCTTCTATTAAAAGATTGCCTTTCAGTTCAGTTTGTTTATTTCAATTTGTAGTATATACCACATTTTCAGCTCAGAGCAAGAAGATGAATGGAAATAAACAATGACACATTTACAATAAGAATTTAGTGGCAAAGACCTTTGCTAAGATATTGTGGTTTCAATGCAACCACAACACAATGACAAACTTCCTTTGTAAATGACAGATCTAATTGTAAAGTTAAAATTATAGTTCATGGAAAAACCCCAAGTGTTGAAGACATAGTATCTACTGCATTTTGGGATGTGGCTATATTCCCAACAAAATCATCCCTATTATTCATGAGTTGATTTACCCTTTTTATCCCTCCATAACATGCAGCATTTATTTATCCTTACAGTTTGAGGCATTACAGTTTCTGCTGACATGGGTATTTTCCTAAAATAGAACATTACAGCAGTCCCCTGATAGACGTTTAAGCCATGTGTATGTTTATTTTTTAATTTCCTTCTTGAACTTTCTAACTGAACAGACTGGGAAAGCAGAGTAGTGATGAATGAGAGTTTGCTTTAAAAAAAAAAAAAAAAGGAGAAATGTAGCCATTTGATCTCACATTGAAAAATTCGCAGCCTCCTACCTTGAAAACAAACATTTCCCGACGAAGAATAGCCAGAGTGTTGAAGTTCCCATCACAGATGTTAGGTTTGGCTCCAGGATAGGAAGGCTTGTCACCAGTGGGTGGCCGAGGAGGTTTAGGTTGCCTGTCATTCTTTCGTGGGTCTGCTGGAGGGACTGAACGATGTGGGGGAACGGTTGGCAGAGGTCTTGTTGGGGGTGGAATCCTATCAGGTGGACCTTTAAAAATACAGCAGCAGGATGTAATATACATGCCCACTCAAAGGAAAACTACACAATAAAAAACAGCTGTAACCAGTGCAAACCCTGCAGTGAAAGGGGAATGAAAAAGTGACCTAATATAGCTTTCAGATGTTATTAAATCAAAGAATCATAGAATATGCTGAGTTGGAAGGAGCCAATTATGATCATTAAGTCCAAATCCTGGCCCTGCACAGGACACCCCAAGAATCACATCATGTGCCTGATAGCATTGTCCAAACACTTCTGGAACTCAGACAGGCTTGGTGCTGGGACTACTTCCCTGGGGAGCCTGTTCCAGTGGTCAGCCAAGCACTGGTTATAAAGGGTATAAAGGGTATGACTACCAGAACCAAGGAAAGTAATTACTTTTCACTATCCAGGATCTTCCTTACTGGAATAACATTCCAATAAAAGCTGCAATGGATGCTAACGCCATCGTTTCAGATGAGTTCAAAGCACATTATTTACCGAGTAAGAACTGTTATAACAGAATCATTGTGACTTTTACCCTTATTTTTAGCTTATACTCATCAATTCATACATATATATACGTAACTTACCTGACACTTACAACGGACCAAATTTTTAGACCAAGTAATGTCATGTTCATTAGTGGCAGGACATTCCCAGCTTTCCCCAATGCCCCTCGGTATATATACGAGCTCTTAAAATTGGACTTCAAATTCTAGGCATCTCTATAAATAAAACCTCCATAATTCACATATTTTCTTCAGTATTCTGAAATAACTTAGTCCTTTTTTTTTTTTCCCAATAAGTCTTAAAAAGCTAAATACCTGGTAATTAAATGAATTTAAAAGAACTGAAGTGGAAAACTAAAACTCTGTAGAGTAGTCTTGAAACATTTTTCTTCTTCCAAATACGTTGTCTGTCATGATATACAGAGTTTGATGAAAGGTAAAATAACTCCATAATAAATATTAATCCCACTCATAATTTCTCTACCTGAAAGTCAAAAGGCCATCCTGGATAGATGCTGATCATAACCCTAATGGTATACTGAATGACTCGCAATGGGTGTACTGAAAATATCTTTCTCTTTCTACATATATTAGTAATATTTAAATATATTTTTTACGTACAAAAAGATAAAAAGTTTCAGTTGGATCAGTAAGATTTCTGGAAACAAGATGAACACTTGAATTTTGCCTACATTCTATTCAAGTCTTTCTCCAAATCTTTTAAATACATAATACATTTTTACTTCAAAAAATAAAAACCATTTGCATGACCAGATTCAGAAATACTTTTTGATAGTAAGACAACTCTAAAACTGCATAAATAGCATTTGAATTTCTGAGAATTTTACAAAAAACACAAACTTTTAAAGAACAAGATGGATTGTGTATGGAAATCTTACACTCGCCAAATAGTTGTTATACAATTTAATAAGGCATTTATTTTATTCACAATTTTAAGACTTGTGACATTTATAATTTACAGTTAATAATGGTGTTTCAAGGAATACTGCAGACCAAAGTAATTACTTTAATAGGTGTGACACTTTTATTGAGGCATATGATTCCAGATTACCTCTTGATTTTAAAGGGAGCAAAGGAATCAGTTTTGCAGTAGCTCATGTTGGAAAGTTTTTAACCCCAAACCAAAGCTTTTTATGCCATTTGGTGGTGATGTCAGATATTACTTCCCAGGGGTAACACATTTCTCCTAATGTATAGCCCACAGCTGTTAGAGCTTAGCAGCTAGTTTTCAGCAAAGTATTCTTGTCTAGCCCTTAAGTCTAGACTACCAGTTTATGAGGTCATGAGAAACAACCTTCCTTCCAGCTAATCACAGAGGAAAAAAACCCCAAGCAAACAAAACTTGATCAGCCAATCATTTTGAAATTGCTATTTATGCTTTATGGAAATAAATATCTGCGCTTCTTGTATGATACTTTAAAAATCTTTTTAATATAAAACATCATGGATGCTGAAGAGTTCTAATTAGCAGTACAGTAATTCTACATGATCAGAGTTGTACTTTCTAGTAGCAAAACTAAACAAGGAATGGCCCTGAAAATATTCAAGATAAACATGACAAACCTTTAAGCAGAATAAATTGGGAGTACAAAATTGAATCCAATACAAATTTAATCGAGGAATATTAAACAAGGCAAATTCAAATGATATGTACTGGATACAGAGCATTAACATAGAGATATCATAGATTTTTCACTGCAGGAGAGAAAAACAAAATTTTTTTTTAAAGGAAAAACCAGAACATTTAACATATACCAACAGAATCAAAGTCCTTAAAACCAAAACCAAAACTATATATTTGGAAATTTAAGGGAGTAATATGGGAGTTAGTGTTACATTTAACCTATAATCATAACTTTGTTGTGTTACTGCTTTGCCTTTTTTTTTTTTAATTTTCAATTACCTTGCCTTGTAAGGTAATTGAATTCAATAAATGCAAAATTTATTTACATCATGTGTCTTTTACATCAGGCCACAAAAAACCCAAACAAATATATTTTAAAGAAGTAGGCTTTTTTTTCTCCTAGGTAGCTCAAAATCTTGCACTGGTGATAACATTATTTTGAGATTAATTTGTTATATTAATTACAAGAAAGGGTTTTTCTGGGACCTCAGACTTTGTACAGCCAGGGGACTGTTTTGTATTATAAATTATAAACTAAGAAGCAATCAATTCATCCAGTTATATGAGCTTGGATTCCTGTAGAAATAAGCCCATGATAGTTAAAGGCCTGTATGTCTTAATACTTTTATAGTTTGGAAGCCCTTTGCAAATATTTTCTGTATGGGTTTTCTAAACATTTAAAATTACTATTTCAGATGAGTGCAAATTTGAATGCGAGTTGTGAACAGTGAACAGAAACAAAGTAAGAGAGCTTCATCAAAATCTTTGGATTATCTACTCCCAAGGAGGACTCTGGCCTAACAACTGGTGAAGTCCATACTAACTCTTTTGGAGTGACATGGACAGGAGGACCTCAAAGGTATTCTAAAGTGAAACACTTTCATTGTCTAATTAAAGCATGACATACCATATATCTTCTGGATGCCCTGTAAATCATCATTAGGCAGTTTGAAGTTGTCAGTTTCCATATACTGGTAAAATGGAGCCATGATTGCAGTGGGATCATTAGAGTGCTCCAAGCCCAGAGCATGTCCCAGTTCATGCACTGCAACTAGGAAGAGATCATTTCCTGTGAAGAGAAGAAAAGGAAAAAATACCTTTGAAACCATAAACATACTAACAGAAATAACACACGTGGAGGACTCTGCACTTGCAAGACATTTTCACTGAATTTGAATTTCACAATGTAATGCTTAATAATTAATAGATCAGCAACAACACAAAGGATAATGTGGCAGCAAAGGCAGTTTTCTCTTTTTTTTTTTTCTTTTTTTTGAACAAGGAAAATATTATTTTTGTAATGTATGATGCTCTTACAGACACCATAAACTTTTTAAACTGTTGCAAATGGTAAGTGTAGGGTTCAAGTGTCATAGCTCACATCTAGGCTTGTGTGCAGTTTCTGACTTGAAGCAGTGAACCTGGCTAAAAATGCTTTCATCAAGACATAGTTCCAAAAGGAAAATATCCTTGCTTTGTGTGGTAAACTTCACAAACTGAGGACTACCTATTTAGGACAAACCCCACAGGGCACTTAGTCATCCAAACACTTGTAATCAGACCCCTGCTGATTATTTGTCGATGTTGTCTATTTCTGAATAACCACAACTGAAATCCTAATGAGGAAAATATGGGTGTTGTGCTATTCTTCTTAAAATAGGATGTCCTTATATATTTCATTGTGCAATTCCCTTATAAGTGTAGTTGCTTAAGTATTAGAACCTTTTTATTTTTGTAGGACTAAAAAAACAAAACAACAGTCCAATTTAATTTTTTTGTTACTCTCTTCTAAAAAGCATCTTTTAAATTTTTTATTATAGTGTATTTGACACAATTGGAAGATTTGGCAGTAGAATTATGGCACTCTGTGAAACAGATACAAATCAAAGCCAATAGGATTTTTTCTAAAAGAGTTTCAGAGCTGGACCTCTATGGTATTAATTTTACCTATTTTTACTCATCTAAGACTTAGTTCCACATATCGTTCTATGAGTCTTTCATATAGATTCTGTTGTAGTCAACCTGTCAAAAAATAAGACTTTGGAAAAATGTTTTACATCGGGAGAAAGATTCCAGTCAGCTGGAAAGGGTCACATGCAGAATATTGCTGATTTTCACCACCTATGGATGGGAGGAACCATCCTCCAAAAGTGTGATCCTGTCCCACTGACAAGAGAAGTACTCTAGATTAACAGCTTATGCTGACCATCTAACTTTTAGATGGCTGGACCCAAGGGAAATTGGTGTCACCCAGTAGGTAGTTTCTTGTTGAAAGAGAAATATAAATAAAGGCTTATACTGTGGCCTAGTAGTCGCATATTGGCAAAAGAGAATGGTCAGTGTTAACTCTTCTCCTGTATTCTGTAAATTCTTTGGGGATAGACAGCTATTTTCCACTGCTGGCACTTGATCTGGAAGTACTATAATATTAATAGTAACAATATTAAGAAGCTGAATTTAGCAAAAATGATTTATATATATATGTTAAAGAACTTTGAGGACATAGTTGATAGTATTTCAATTTTTCAAGTCTTTCCTCTTGTTTACACAAATAAATAAACATTCTCACAAGTACATATGAAAAAGGAAACTCTTGGCAGTAGATGTCTTCATGATATATGGAGCCATGCTAATGTTTGTAAAATAAATATTTGAATGAAAGCATGAAAACAGACACAAGTAAAACTATGTGCTTAGTTCACAGTCTTTTCATACCTTCTCATGCTTAAGATGGAAATATGAAAACTAAATGTTCTTGATCTTTTATTCAATGTAACTGTGCAGAAAAATCACATCTTTCAGAAATTATTGTGACATAATGTGCTTCTAGAAATGAGAAGTTTATCCTATCATTTATAATTATGTGGTTTCCAGATGAAGTGTTATATGACAATATTTTTTTAGATGCAGTTCTTTTTATAATATGGCAGATTCTCAAGGTGCTGCTGCATTAAATTTGCTAAGCTTGACTGTCCCAGTGACAAAGGGTCTCGATGTCTGTATCTGCCCTTTTATATGCAAACAAAGCTGATCTTGACATCATCTCGTATGAATCATCCACAGCATCTGTAGCTAACCTCAGCACTGGAAGTGATGCACAGAAAGAACTCTGTAAAGATTTTCATTCTGCAATAATAATGGAATAATTAATGTAATTTTCAAAAATCATAGGCTTAAGCTGAAAAGACATGAAAAAACATGTTACTGTATCATAACTATTGTACTATGACAACATGTCTCAGATTATTTTTCCATACTTTTCTGCCTTTTATGGAAGTTACAGTTCTAAATTAGGTTTATTAGAATGCAATATTTCTTCCCCTGATATTAACTCAAATATTTAAGAAGCAACCTTCTTTTGTTTTTCACATCTGCGAAGGGCAAATTTCCCTCCTTCCATGCTTCCTACATAATAATTAAGAATATTAGCTAGTCTAAGTCCTATATTAAAAATTGCACTGATAAGTTGGCCACAGTATTACCTGAAACATTCTCAAATAATTTTTAATTAATAGTATTTATTCTACCACTATAATTAGGCTCGTTAGTATCAGTAGACCAAAGAGTGTTTTACACATGGAATCCAAGCGCTACTATTTGAGGCAGGACATCTGAGAAGTTAACTTGTTATTCTTCCTAAAATTTCAAGAAACAATGGTTAATAAACAGTCTTGGAAGAGTCTACTGCTTCTATTTGTTCCAGTTGTGCAGTGCATGAAGAATTAATACATCCTTTGCTTCCCCATATAGATCTCCAGGAATTTCTGGTTTTGTCCATGCTGACTTTGAAAGGTGAACTAAATAGTATCAGGGAAATAAATTAAAAAGCACTTTCAGATACTGGTATATCTTCCTTCCAGGATCACAGATAACGAGCATAGGGTAGAGCGCTTTAAGAGTAGTCCTTCTAAATGACAGTGGGACCATGTCAGATAACAAATATTATGCAAGAGCTGGCTGTTTCTTAGCATGACTTTTTCCCTTTGCCTGTTGAATAGGGGAGATTATGTAAAAATGAAGGAAAAAAAAAAAAGACATTACATTCAGCATCTGACTGTCCCTCTGGATTTAGTATTTCCATCCCATGCAATGCAACTTTCAGCCATCAGGGGAGCTATTAAGTGTGGCAAAGGCAGAGTAGTCCTTGAGCAAATGAATAAGGGGGAAGGGAGAAGGTCACAGGAAAGAGCTGGGAGAATAATATTCTTGCCTGGGGTGACAATGATTTAACAGGCAACATATTTTGTACTTGTAGTCAAATAGCCCCATTATTCACAACAATTTCCATCAAGAGTCATGATTGTCTTCAGGGCATCCTGAATTTAAACTGACCCAAATAACTTAGTGTGTTGAAACTGAGATTTAAACTAGCTCAGGATGTGAGTCCGATGCAGGTAGGCCCTTATTACTTAGTTTCTATACTTCTTTCTGTGCATACAATTAGATTTCTATAATTAGGCAACAATTACTCAGACCAGCGTTGCTTTAGGGAGCAGACTTGCCCTGAGCATCTCAATGTTACTGTAATAAACTACTGAGAGAGCAGAAGGACAACCCTAGGTGCTCACTCTTTCTTTCAGGGCTTCATGGAAGTTTACTTGTGACTGCAAGGCTGATAGTAGGCCAACTTCAGTTCCTTGGCCAGTGCTCAGAGTAAGATGAAGGAGTGTAAAGGCAAGTAAACATTCATACCAGCTCAGGCTAGCTTTGTTATCCTATTGACATTGGGTACTTTTTATATTTTCAGTTCCCACCATTGAAGGAGAGAGTCCCAAGCGATTCTATATTTCAACATACATTATCCAAGTAGAAACACATATTTCAGTCCACTTGGCAAAATGAAGCACTACCACAAACTTTAACAAGTTGGGAGTAATAAAGTTAAAATGCACATGACTCTGATGATTTTTAAAGTAAAAGTTGCCACTGAAGGATATATAATGGTGAATATTCATCATGATAGCTTCAGTTACACCTTGCATTTATCTAAAGAGTAGTAGAAAAATATTGAAAAATATGTTTCTCAAGTGCAATATTTGTGCATCTCTGTTCTTGTGTTTCCCATTAGCATGGAGATTTGGAATAGAATGGCTATAAGCTCAAAAAGATTGTGATATTTTTCTTATTTTATGTCAAGTGTGATTTCACAAGGAAAAAAAAGATACTGTGTGTAAAGAACTAAGACAAAATTATTATTTTTATACTGACACTTTTCTCTGAGGCTATAAAATATTTTTGGCACTAAATCTGCCTGACTTTACAAGCACTGCCCAAACTCCAGAGTATAAATATGTATTACTATATCAAATATTCAGCAGCCAGCACTGTGGAGCATGTTGTATGGGGAAACTTTTTCTTGTAGGTAATATATACACTATTTTTCATGTCTACAGATAAACAAAGCTAATGTTTGTCCACAGTAAGCTACTAAGAAAACCTAGTTCTGAAGATATTAATTCCTATTCTATGGTATATGAGTTCAATTTATAAAAGTAATACCTTAATGTCTTAACATGTGACCTCAATTTTGAAGACTTTTCCATCCAGAGAAAAACAAAAAAATCTAGAAACTGAATTTCAAATTACAAACTGCAAAAATAGAAAGATATTTTATACATATACACTCTTTCTTCCAAAGTCTATTTTAATTCATTTTTTAAGTGATGTAGGTAGTTGTTTTCCAATTAAATCCATATCAATCTGAAATGTAAATCTGAACAAGAAAAACTTCTATCACATTCCCATTATCAACAAGGCAGTACCTCAAAGGCAAACTTACATTTAATCAGAAATATTACACACACACACACTACCTGCGAGTTTCTGTTAGATGTATTCAGACTTTGCATTTTTATTACTCTGTTCATTTGTACTCCCATTTGACTCATCAAACCAACGCTGATAATCCCTACCAGACAAAATGTCACCAACTCTAGAGTAAGATTCTTACTCTACAAAGCATACAGAAAGTGGGGGGAAAAAAAAAGTTTTGTATCTTTGTTATTCCTATCCTTTCCAGACAGCACAGAATTTGAACATGTTATTTCAACAGTCAGTCATAAAAGAAGATTCTTTCTCTGATCTTATTACAATACAGTGCAACTGAGTATATATATTACGTATGCACTTACATAAGCACTATATATGTATATATATGCTATACTGAGAGTATCCATGGACCTAAATTTAAATCAAAAGCATACTCTTACCCAAATAAAGGTGAAACATTTTCCAGTCTAAGAAATATATAGTTGCTTGACATTATCTCAGACTTCTGCCATTGGCACTAAAATTTGGTAGCTTGGTGGTTATTTTGGAAAGAAAGTTTTGCTAAAAGATGGATGCAGCAGCTTTGAAAAATGAAGAGCTAAACTAATTTTTTGTGGGTTTAAATGAAAATGTATCATATAGAGTATATCCATTTTCTATATGAACTTGGTGTGTCTACTTTTTACACACTGTATTTTAAACAATCATTTTTCAATAATATAGCTATATATTTAGGTTTTTTTCATTGCGACAAAAGACAATGACATAAAAATGTCTTCTTTCACTTTATTATTACATATACTACCATACACAATAAAATCTTTTCAAGAAGACATATGTATATATGCAGAAAAAGAGGGAGGTACAGACAAAATATGTACCAATTACTCTGTGTACAGTTGAGAATACCTACAACAATATGTGAATATTTTTGATACCCTATTCTATTCTAAAAAGATGAACAGATTAGCGTGAAATTTAAGTTTGCTTGCTTGAAATTTGAAAAGGGCATATTCCTACAGAGAAAGACTGTCTTCAGGTGACTCAGATCATTGATGAGATATGAAGAGGACGTGAGTTTAGAAGTGTGTATGTCCTTCCTGACAGTATTGAAATGTTTCTGCATATTGTGGGCACAATTTAGAAGTATTCAGAATACCACATTCTTTTGTAATAATGATCAGCCTGCACTTTAGAAGGCAAGGACATGCAAAAGGTAAGAATTTCTGCCTTACTACTTAGATCTGTTGCCAAGTACATTCTATAATTTTCTAGTAAATTGCTTGATATGGGTGGAATTAATTACTTTATGTATTTTTAATTTTCTTTCTATAAGAGGCATGGGTGTAAGGATATTTCTACTTTGTTTCTCACAGTTTCAATCACTAGTATTGAAAAACTTTGAAAACTATTCTGACCAGTGAATCAATATGAACTTCTCCAAAAGGAGAGATGTGAAGCAGTTGGAGACGCTCCCAGGGGATGTAAAAAGGACACGAGAGCTTGCATGAATATGATGGTATGTGTTCTGTCTGCAAATAAAATGCTTATGACTTTATTTCATGCTTTGAGGAAACCCTGCTGTGACAGGGAACCTAGCAAACTAAAGAAACCCCTACATTTATGTTGAATTTCTAGCTCCTGGGATCAACTTCTTCATCACTCAAGTCCACTACTGAATTTGTATATTATTCTCAAATGGCATTTTCATTCCATTAGTAATAAATTCATATGGAGTAACAGACTGAAAAGTTTCATTTTGGGTGTTTTCATTTTGGGTGTTTTCATCTTTAGATAATAACTATCTTAAATAAATTTGAATTATGATGGAATTTTGCATTTTGCTAGAAAAGACTTTCCCAAATTAATTTATCTCAGCAAGCTCACAATAGTAAAAATGTTTCAAAATACATTGGTCATTCCCCTTGTTGCTAAATAACATTTATGCTATTTTTTTTCCAGTAGTCCAACGCAATTACAAATGCTGCAAATACTGCAGCAGCCTTATCTATTTATACTCTTTTCAGTCTTCTCTTTTTTTCTGTTTTGATTTTTTAGTGGAAACAATAAGCTGGAGAAGTATTTAAAACTTCTTTCTGATGGCTGTGAGAATGAACACATGCTTGGATTGAAGATTTGGATATGTGCACAAAAAGAGTATGTATCATACAATTCTCAGCTATCCTCCATGGTCTTGTCCCTGTGGGTAAGTCAAATGAAGAGAATATACATCTTTCTACCACTCCTAAGTGGCAGTCTGGGTGAGAAGAAATGTCAAAGAACTTTAATTGTGCATGAGGCCATAGAAAATTTGGATCCTTGCTTTGACAAAAACAAATGTAGGGTTTGCCTCTAAGGCACTCACCTGAAGTGCTGGCTTTTTAACACCATGTCTTCTTTTGTTTTGAGTGGATGATTTTTTTCCTTTATTTGCCCAAATGTCCTGTGTATCCACCTCTGAAGAAATATTTGTAAATACTAGGAGGAAGTCAAAGTCACACTGCAAATATTCACAATAGACGTAACCTGCCATAAGGCAGAAATCATAGAATGGTTTGGGTTGGAAGAGATCTTAAAGACCATCTTATCTATATATATGTGTATATATATATAATGATTTTTTTATACTAATAGTTCTTCCTTCACTGTTATTTTGCTTGTTTAATTCATATTAAGAAAAAAAAATGTCAAGATGATTTGTCATTTTTTGAGTTTTGATTTTTTCCATTGGACTGCTGATAAAACGAAGTAGAAATTTTGAATCCTAATTGGCAAAGAGATTAGAAGAAAAAAAATCATTAAAATTTCTCTGATCTGAAAAACTGATATGTTTTCTAAGAAGTCTGCAGACTTCAAAGGGAGACCTTATCCAAGTGTGCACCGTGTTTTAAATTGAGATAATTTCAAACTGGGGATCATGTACATGGAAAAAGTGACAGAAAGACAAACCCTTTACTTTGGTTTTACTTTGTTAAAATTTACTCACATGAAATGTTCTGATCTATTGGATAATCTGCTGCTAAGATGCTATGATTCTATACCCATACAGCTGTATGTTCCTAAAGCTAGAGGAACCACTGTGAGCCTCTCTAGCTCTTGAAGAATAGGGTGGGCCTGACACCAGTGACTTTTGTTACTTGTTGGCACGGAGATGCCTGAGCACCTGCCAGGGAGGGGCAGCCTCCAAGATGAAAGATTGCAGAGGGCAGAGCCAAGGGTGCTGGAAAGGAGATGGTCAGGCTGCTAAGTCATACTCCTGGGCCTCCCAGCAGAGCAAAGCCCGTGGAAGAATTTGCTTAGAGAGGAAGATGAAGGCAGGAGTTTATTGCCCCGGGCAAAGTGCAGGAGAGACTGGACATGAGAATGTTAGCCAGGGCAGAAGTCCCTCCAAGCACACTTCCCTTCTGTGAGTTAGGAGCTCAGCAGCATCCCAGACTGAGGTGACAGCGGTTGGCTCTGGCAGGGAGAAGGGGCAATGCTTGAAGTTCCATGTTTGATGGTTTTCAGACCAGAGCTTCCCACTGGAGAGCAGAGTCACTGGGGGCACTATATTCCACAGCTACTCTGCCATATAGGCATGTCAGGACCATCATCTCTGCACCTCTACCAGCCGCTATGGACAGCCCTGGCAGTAGCACAAGTGATCATTAACAACTCAAACCAGCTAAGGGCTCACTGTTGATATATATCTGTATTTTAGTTGCTAACTCTTCCTGAAGCTCAGGCCTTACTACTTTTGCTGCTTCTGCTAGCCCTGCTAGCTGGAGTACAGCTAGCAACATTAATTCCATGTCACTATTGTATCTTCAGTGTGTCCTGAATACTCAGTGATAATCCCATTTCCTCATACTTACATTGTATCAGTTCCTAAACTGCATCATAAGAAAGGAGCTACGTATGATTCTTAGAAACAGGAAACTAAAAGTGCATTTGCACATTACCATACTACCAACTATGCATTCAAATATTCAGAGCTGCAACCTCTTTGTGAATTACCATATTTAGACCAATAAAAGAGTGTTTGTCCAGCCAAGAGGGATGGGGGATAGCCAACACCAGCAATTACCTTTTCTGAGTTCCCAAAACAGACATTTCTGTGGCTGAGATAGATTTCTTTTTACCCCAGTTGGCACTGCTATTTTGAAGCCCTTATCACTTTGGTTCTCCTCTGATCTGAAATGGCATGAATCAACATCACTGGTGGAAGTGATCTAGCTATACAACACTGTAAAAAAAATGCCTGTACCTGCACCCCTCACAGCAAGAGATGAGAAACAGGTATTTCAGAACATGATTCATCTAGTTTATTTTAGGCACCCACTTCAGTATGCAACAAACCCTACCCAGGAAGGCAACATATCTCTCCTCCTACTCTAAAGGGGACTCCCATGAGATTGTCAGATATAAACATCAACATATGGTCAGATTAATTCCACCCCCTCAAGTCTTCTGGCTTTTGACTTAGGTCTTTTCATTTAAGTCTGTGGCAAAACATTAATTATAGAAGTACAGGATATGGACTTGATTGATATATGTACAAAACCGGGAAGCATTCACATAGACCTGAAGTAGAAACTTAAACCTGTCCACTAGGGAAAAGAAAACCAACAACAAAAAAACAACAACATTAACAACAAACAAACACACCCAAAACCCCAAACAAAACCAACAAAACAAACAAACACCAACAGAAAACATTTTGCAAAAAAAATATTTCTCTTTTAATTTACCTGGTTTGATCTTTTTTTCCCCAACCTGATGTTTTAGCTGTAGATATTTCCAGCTATTAGAACCCAAATCAGTTAGGAAGGAGTCTAAATATAGATTAAAAACATTTCGGCCTCAATAACATATGGTTTCAGCATTTTGAAGTGAAGAATTGTCAGGAAAAACACAAATTAATCTCTAGACTTGAGAAAAGATATTGTAGAAAATCTTTCATTAGTTAATCTTATACTGTTCTTACAAGTCAAATATAATACTACCTTATATTTTAGAGTTATCCTAAAGTCTTCTACTTTTTCAACAACAATCCATTGAATTTCCGACTAATAGATAAATAAATATGTAATTACTGCAAAATTCTTGTCTCATTCTCTCAGGAAACCATGACAACATCCATATTAATTGGAAACATGATTTTTCAGATTCTGTTAGCTGCTAAAAAGGCAGTGGAAATGAGAGGGCAGTGTAGTAATAATATCCTATAGAACATTTTTGGTATGTCCTAAATCTGGTGTCTTGGTGAAAATGTCTCCATTAAGTTGTCCTAGCAACAAACAGAGACTTGAAGATCTCTGGATCACATGAGAGTTGAATTGCTAAGCCTGATGCCTGCTTTAAATAAATGAAATGCCACTTTCTGTTTAAAGGAAGAATTTGAGGTTCATAGATAATGCCTCTTTCCTAAATGATTACTACTAGCAGATCAGACTGAAAAGAAAAATAAATAATTTCAAGCTATTAATTAATGTTGTGAAATCTTTTCAATTTATTTGAAATAATAAAGGGAATGGTTTTGTTTGTTTGTTTGGTTGGTTTTTTTAAATAAAAACAAACATGTTTGAGATATGGCTTTTCACAAGCCCTACATTCCAAGTAATCTTTCAAGAACCTGAAATTCAGTGTCTGGTATGAAATCTCATAGCTCATAAGGCAGTTTCCTTATTATTAGCATTAGTTTTATTACTATTATTTTTGTATCATACATTTTAAAGAAATATTGCTTTTTGTAAGCTGATGGAGCACACATAAAAATGCACAGAGGATAAGACCAAAGAAACACTGGAACAGGTTAATTTTTTTCCTTTTTTTCCCCTCCTTCTCTATAATTTTCTGACGTGTAAAAATTATATGAAGCTCTCTTGGATTCAGGACTCAAAATCTGCTAATCTTCTTTCTAAGAGGAGGAAGGATTAAGGTAGAACCTAGATTTCTTTCTTTATTTATTTATTTACTTATTAGTTATGTGTATAGTGTTACTTTTTTTTCTTTGTCATTCCTCACATGTTGTGTTGTGAGGTTGTAAAAACAATCATGAAGGAGCTGGCTGCATTTTATGTATGGCATTATTCACAATAAATCTATTTGTTTAAGCAAAAATCCCTTCCCAGTGCTCTTCTCCAGCATAATGCAGGCAGAAAACGAAAAAGAAAAAAAGAGAAAGCAAACCCAAAAACTCCAACATTTTTAGTTTCAACTCACTTATCGTTTTAACAAACATTTTTTTTAGTTAAATTTCCTCATGTAAACTCAGTTCTCCTAATAGACTAACATGAGGGTCTGATTAAATTAATCCATTTTGGGAGATAAACTTAACTTCATTGTTGCATAAACAGTTGTTTGAGACAAAGACATGTCTAAAACAAAAAAAAAAAAGGCAGTTCTTTTTCAGTGAATGTAGGTGCAAATGCTGCCAAAACTGTTTGCAAGGACCCATGCTGCCTTTCAGCTAGATGTTTCCTTGGCAGCAAAGTTGATGCAACAGACAATGTGAACTTTCCTCATTTATTTCCATGCAAAGTCAGCCAGGTCTGCTGTAACACTTTTCATTAGCAGTTTAGGATTGGACAGCTGATTGCAAACTGAGGCAGATGGCAAACACAAGCAGTTTGTTCTGCTGGTCCTGGTACATGGAAAATAACCTACAGTTGCAGTTTCAACAAATAGCTGAGTTTGCAAGCTCCCTAAATACTCCAGAAAGGCTTGCAATGATCTTTGTTTACCTAAACTGTGACAGAAGCAATATGCAATTTTGTGGCTCAGGTTATGCTGCCTTTTTGTTTTGCAACCTGTATCATGACCATCTCACTGGCAAATGAGTGACAGTGTAAATATCACCTTGCTTCTATAGACACGAAAAGGACAACGTAAGATGCACGTTGTTGTCTACACTCCCATTGTTTTAATTAAGACTATTGCAAAGTCAATCCTTCTGACATATCCTCAGCCTCTCTTTCTGTTTGCATAATAGGGCATGTGATAATTTTAGGCCAAGAAGGAAACTGAGAGCATGATATACTGCCCTGATAGCCCCTGGGATGTATGAAAAGCATCTAGTTAAACACACATCTAGAACATGGGGCTGGATTCATCCACAAGACTGCTTTCACTGAGAGCCAATGTTTAACAGATTTATTTTCAATGACATGTAAATTAAGTGCTTTCCTCAAAGTCAAAAGGGTGCTCCATGAAAGCAAAAAAACTCTCCCAAATATATAAAAATTAGGTCATTACCTTGCCAACAGTTAACACTTTCCATCATCTGGCTTCCAGCCAGTAGATGTGGTCCAGCAGACAAATCCTCTTCTCCTACCTGCATAGTTCTATGTCCAATGACTGAGTCCTCACAAGCAGCCAGGGTCATTAATTTTTTTGTTTGTTTTTTAAATAATTTCCCATCTCTTCAATAACTGAAAGGGATTTTTCTATTCTCAGGTGCAGCTTTGCATACCATGATAATACTTTAAAGGATACATTTTATGCATCAGACACTGAATATTTATGATTTACCATTTGAGGTAAGATCTTGGAGTGACTGGATATGGGACAGGTGGGTACATGCACACCAAGCAAATATAATCCATGGAAGGTTTGGGAAGTTTGAGGACAGAATGACCCTGTTTAATTCTATCACCACAGCATGCACTTATTGACAGGAAAAGACTCCTTTGCTTTTTAAATAGTAAAAGCCTTGCATTTTAGTGACAGAAAGTATTATCTGTGTTAATTGACTACTGAATTAAATTGGACATCACAGAAAGTAGTGAAAATAGGAGAATCAATGATATTCCATTTGCCTGTGACTTGCACAGTTCTTCCAAAAATTATCCTGTAATGTTATAATATTGCACTTAAATAGTTTCAATTTAAAATAGAAGTTGTGCTTCCTCAACCTTACAACTACATATAAACAAAGCTGAAACTCAACAGGCTCGGTCTCATTATCCTGGAAACAAAATATGACACATAAAATATACTGGAATAGATAAAATTATTAGAAAATTATTTCCTCACAATATGAACATCCATCTGTCTAAAATGAATTTATCAATGCCAGGTTCAAAATTCAGAAAGAAGTAGTATTTCACATCTGCTTAAACTATAGGATATTTTGTCATAGGGTGTTGTGGATACCAAATGCTTGCACGAGTTCAAAAAGAGATTACACCAATTCATGAAAGGAAATCCCTCATAGGCTATTAAACACAAAAATACAGCCTGTGCCTCAGAAATTTCATGAAACACAGACTATTGAAAGCTAAGAGAGAATATGCTGGGGTTTTGTTGCCATATGTTTGGCCTGCTCTTATTCTCTTCCTTATGTATCTGTTAATAGTCATTAACTGGAGATAGGATATTTTGTGGAATAGCCTTTGATCTGAACCCATGTTTGCAACTCTTTGTTTACAAGTACATACAAAAGTAAAATGTAACAAAATTCAAATAAAATATTAATCTTTTACATATTTATCCTAGTACAGAACTAGGATAACACTGCTTGTTTACAGATCAAATTTGATATTGTTAAGTGTTTATTAAAAACATACATAGTCAATTAAGAGCATTATGCTTTATCAAATTAAAGTCATGTTAATATTGTAATACAGACCTTCCTTTGATCTGAAATGCTTGGCTTCCTTTATGCCTAACCATAGCATTTGACACGAGGACGGTTTGAGACACAGAGCTCCCTTAGGAGATGGTTTTCACAACTCCACTGGTTCACATTTCCAGCAGCATATATCTCCTGCACTGTGTCAACCACACTGGCAGCCAAAAGAAATTTACTACTAGTTGATCTATGCAGTTCAGAGATCAGGATTTTCATAAATTTTTCTTGGCTGCCAGCACAGTGCCCACAGCACAAGCTATGCACTAACTGGAGTCCAAGTACATTACACTAGATACTGTATTTGCATCAAGTCCAAGAAGCTTTTTCTTGGCAACCTACAAATGGCATGGTACAAAGTGACAGGTTTGCTTGTTTGTTTTCTTTTTATTGCCTGCAAACTTGAATAATTTTTGAGTGCTGGACAGTTAACAAAAACCCTCTGTGAATTCCTGAATTTCCTGCAGTTTTATGTATACACAAGTTACAAATATTCCACATGTATGCAAGCACTCTGCAGTAATACTCTCCTTACATTTAAATGTCACTGTACACTAAAACCATTTATTACTTCTTTAATGGAGTTTCACTCGTTATTTTCAACTGTATGTTCTTTGATGGAAGAACTGTTTTCTGAAGAATTTCAGTATGGTGCAGTAGATGCCTTGGTAAATTTGTTACAGAGGTAAAAAAAAATCAGGTATTTTACTTTGTCTTCTATTTCCCTTGAAGATATGATATGAAGATAAAAGTATCAAATTACCACTACTGATCCACTATGTTTATCTACAGAGAAGTGAAACTTAGTTTTTGCCAAATATTTTTTGCTGCTGGAAGACACAGTTCTGTGGTCACATTTTTTCCAGTAATTGGTACAGTACATATCATGTCTAAGGTGCTTGAAAACTAAGCTCCCAAGAATTCCTTGTTTTCTCCAAGCGCTACTTCTAAATTTTACCCTGTTTTAAAAAGCTGCACTTGAGGCAAGTAGGTCAATCTTAAATTAATCTAGTTAAAAGTAGTGCACTCTCAATTTAAACTGGTATAACACTCCCTTAAATAGGTTTAGATGCACTCAGTAATTTCCCAGAAAAAATATCTGCTTTAAAGAGGTTTAAACTAACTTAAGTGCATGTAGCCAGACAAATGTGAAATCAATTTTGATAAACCAATGCACTAAGGCTAATAAGAATGCCCCTTTCAGTTTTGATACAGAAAGACAGGGCTAAAGAAAGGATTTTTCTGCAAGCTACTAGAAAATTTACAGAGACAGCACCTATCCCAGCCACTCCCTGGCAGTGACTTTGAATTTCATCACAGTGATTTGAAATACTGCCATTGAAGAAAATACTTGAAAAATATTTTTGTTGACGGTTTTGATAATACAATATTGCCAAAGTACTGCCACTCTTAGGAAGAAGTAATTGTCCTTTTCTTGATTTAGTTACATCATTCATTGTCCATAAAATTTTAACTAAAAAAAATGATATATCAAAAATATATATCACCTAAATGGATTGGAGTCATGGGAACAAGGAAATCTCTCTCTCTAGCCTCAAGTCTGGTATATTAAGATTTCTTCCTTTTCCTTTTTTTCTTCACTTCTTTTTCTTTACAGTTGTGAAATTCAGAAGAAAATAAGGATTTAAAGTTTTTCTTAATTTGTCGATTTTTCAGGTAGTTATGTAACTTGATTTTAATTTCCTGTTTATTCCTTTCCATTTTTACATTTTTAAGTACACATTTTATGAAATATTTTCCCGTAATAATCTTAGCCATTCTGATATCCTATTCCTGAACATTGTTTCTTCTTCTACCATAGTTGCCAAGTGTTACCAGAATAACCTGAGTTTTAACTGAGACTGCCTAGGAGCACAAGATACTCCATATGAAGTAACCATCCCGTTCCAAAAAAATTACAAACCTAAGGCTCTCATCTCACACTGAAGTCTAGATAGGCAGATCACAAAGGAAATGGAGTCTACTGTACTACTCCCACAGATCAATCTGGAAAGCAGTTGTCCATAAAGAACAAGAGGAAGATGACAGCTGAGTGAAGGAAACCTACAGACCAACGCATGCACTTTGTACAAAGTATTTGAAGAACACAATTTCCCAACCATGCAAAAAAACCCCAGTCACATTTTATCCTCCAGTATCTCCCTCATTCCCTAGCAAAAGAAATTCTGTCCTGGTTTCCACTGCTTTCCTGTGATGAAAAGTCTCTTGTCCTTCCTTCTGGCCAATACTTGTAGCATCACCTGCACCTGCACTATGGATGGAAATTCAGAGAAAAGACCTCAACAGCTCAGCTGGAGTTGAAGTACCAGCTGTACTCTGCTTACAGGGTATTATGAAAGCAAAGAAATATATCATTCTAGAAAGCTTGCAAGTATAAAATTGTATGACAGGAGTTTTTTTCCTGAGCGGCGGCCCCATTAGTCTTTTACTCCTACAGAAGCCTTATTCATTCTTCAGAATGAGGGAGGAGCACAGATCTTTTCCCAGGACATGATTGATAAGATAACATGTCACCGAAGTGAGAACAAAGAAAAGCAGCAATGCACTGTGCTGCTGATGTATTTCTAATGCAACTGTCCTTTCAGTCTAGGATATTATTAAACACAAGGAAAACACATGAAAATCAACCACACATGATAAGAAATAAAACACCATATCAACAAAAACCCAAAGTATTCTGCAAGTCAGGATAAATTACTGTAGAAATTAACTATGCTCAGAATACTGACTTTGTATATGATTCCTTATTTGAAATGAAAATTATTTTAAAAAGGACAACAACAGTTTATGAAAGCATCTCAAGAAGTTGTCTGAGGTAGACTGCATGTAAATCATTTTCATTAGACTAGTACAAGGTGGAGAATGAGGCTAAAACTTTTTAAGAGGATCTTATTTTTGCATTCTTGCTGCTAAAAAAGTTGCTCTGTGTTTTAAAACCTCTGGAATACTAGAAGAGGAATCAGAGAAAATCAGCCCTTTGGGGTAAGAGTTAATTTAAAAACAAACAAAAAAAAATTCACCAAATCTTTTTCCCATTCTACTGGATTTCAAATAATACTAAATGAAGGTGACTATTGGACTAGTGGAACAATGAATCTTAAAATAAAATGACACTCACCTGGGAAAAATGACTCATAGCTAAGATCATAAATATATTTTTCAAACTTGTGCTTTTCAGTGCTCTGAGACTCAGCTCAAAATGATATGAAGCCTAAGAGAGCTGTAAGTCTTTCTTTCCTGTCAATCCCAAATGGCATGCTTGTCTTCTTTTTCCACCTGGAAATTTTCTCCAGGCACAAAAAAAAAAAAAAAAAAAAATTCTGGATGATCCTTCAGGTTTCCTAAACATGAGCCATCACAGGAAGATAAACCTGGCCTACCTGATGACTGGAAGTCACAAATCAGTTAAACAGGCACTCTGCATATACAGACCAAATGCACATATATTTCTATTTCTAGACTTACAATGACAAGAGACTTTTCTTTGGACAATAGCTATGACCTACAATCCACAGTTCATACCATTTCGACAATGAAACTAAGAGTTGCCAAAATTCTTTAGAGAACTTGCATTGCTAAAATGTTTAACTATCATGTATTTTGCATAAATCTTCCAATTTTGTTCTGAAATATTTCATTCTAACAGGAATATGTGTACCTCAAAAAAGTATATGAGCACACCAAAGTACATAAATTATTAAATTAGCAGAAAAAAATTCCCAATGATACCTATGAAACCTTCATGATAAACCTTCATAACAATTTTTATTATAAACGTTCAGTGTTCTAAGATACATAAAAGAACAGTTTTAGAGATAGTATCACTTTACTTTTACTTGATTTTTTTTTCAAAATATCTTAAAATTCATTAATACATGAAATATCTTTTGAAAACTTCTTTATAAAAGTCAAAAGGCATATAAAGACATGAGTGCCTTTTTGCACCATAAAAATTATTTAAGTTAAAAGAAGAATGAGACAGTCAGAAGTTCATTCACTTTCATACAAATTATCCATATGTGGAACTGCTCCAAAAGAGTTATCACAATTTAAATTGATATCTTGACTTCAGTGTACACACACTTGTAGATTTTCCTGAGTGCTTGAAGTAATAACTCCAAAACCACAAAACATTATGTGCAGTGTTGATCTCCAACTGAGGCACATAAAAGCACCTTAATTTACCCTCACAATGCTGTGACTGACTACATACCTGAACTGCACAAACAGAAGATTCCCACGGGCACTCCTTTGAGCTAAAAGTATGAAGAGGGTAAATACAACCTGTGCAATACCACAGGTTGTGCTCCAGTAAGAATCTAGGGCTTGGTTCACAAGAAAAAAGCTTCTTGAACCCATTCCACAACTAAGGGCTTTCACAGTGCCATACGTTGCTCTTGCTTCAGCTGACTCTGGCACAGCAGAAATATTGCACCATTGGAATAGTCACAATACCGTATTTATATTCCTGAAATATTAAACTGAAGTTTTGTTGTAAACTCCAGGCTATGAATCCTGCTGCATAAAAGGCTCTGAATTTTACTTGGAAGATCTCAAGTGAGAAAGGGAAAGGAATTAGTTAAATCCTCTTGTCATTCACAAATTGAGTGTAACACTGAAATACAAGTTGTCATTTCTATCATCTTTTGTATGACAGAAATATCCCATTTGTGCACCTTTGCGTCTTCTTTTTGTGCCATTGTTTGCTGACGAGACTCCCGCAAACTCTATGAAACAGGCTTAGAGAGATCTAATAGGACCACTGAAGCTGGATGAAACCAAAACCTGTCACAGCATCAAACACAGAGTATGTATACAGAAAAACTCTTCTTTGATACCGTTCTTCAGCGATGCAAAGGCTAGCTTTAAATTGAGATTCCTAGATAAAGGCATTAATTTAGTCACATCAGCTTGAAGCTCAGCAAGAGCCAGATTGTATGTCTGTGAAGAGTAAAGAGTATATTTAATCTTGATTTGGAAAATTTCAGGTATGTTAACTGTACTATGCTGTCAATTATTTGACTATGGGGAATGTACAGTTAAAGTAAATTGGACTTGTTGGAATCAACAATTCCAAAAGACATTCAAAAGCTGTTGGGAAACACAGATTCTACTCTTGGAATGGTATCTTTAAAACTTGACTTTTAATGCTGCCACTGCATCATCATAAATAATAACTGCAGAGGAGCTTTTATGTACATTGATATGCACTGTATTGGTGGGTAGCCGCAGTTGTTCTTAACCACTCTTATATCACTGCCAAAGAATATTCCACATTTTCCCTATACCTAAATAAGATCTATATGGCAATAAATGTCAAAATGAAAGCAGTTTATGTAAATGTTCAACACAATAATGTTTGAATGAACACAAATGTTCCTAATAAGAATTTGGTGTTTTTCAAGAAAAACACGTTTTTGTACTGCATTACATTTAGACACATACTCTTCTGCCTCAGATCCAAAGAGACCAATCAACTGAAGATATTATAAAGTAATGTGAACTTAGGAAAGAAGATTATGTGACTTTAGAGACAGGGTAGCATAGCAGTAGTTCTGTTAGCTAAAAAGTCATGCAATTTATTTATTTTGTTTAAACTTAAATCTTCTCTTACCATCATGATTGGGATTTCCCAAAGTCCATGGCTCATCTGAGTCAAAATGAGTGTCTCCCCCAATTCCTGGCCCAGGGAAATATGCATGAGCCAAAAATCCTCCCTCCCCATCAAAGGGAGAACTGTCTCCATGAAAACCTGATGCAAAAATGATAGTAATATCCACGTCTCTCTTGCCATTTTCTAATTCAATATAAGGAACTTCTTCAAATGTTAAGGGAGTTACATTCTGCCACACATCGAAGGCACGGCGAATGGCTTTACGAGTTTCAGCATCACCGACTTTTGGAGTGACGTTCTTTATGCTGAAAGAAACAGAGAAACATTACACAAACTAAATTTAACAGATTGGTGACACCGCTAATTATTATAAGCTCTGTCCTTTTAATAAAATGTGCTAGTCTGGCACTATATGCTTTAAGAAGAGTATTTTTGAACAAGTTGGTGCAAAATTATGGTGTCTATCTACATAGCCCTTTATGCTAGAACTTATTCTATCTTAGCTAGCTTACTCCCAGCAGCACAAAAATCTTATTTTTAGAAGATTAAAAATATTTTTAAATGAAAAATTCTTAACAGTGGTATAACCAGATTAATCAACCACTGACTGTTTACCTACTGGACCACAATTAGAATCCATCACAGCTAAAGAATGGCATGTCCTCTCTGATCAAAAGAAAAATGTTTTCAGTTAAATGAAATTTTCACTTCTTAGTGAGTTCACTAACAAAAGCAGAGCTCCATACTGTGATCACCAACCAGTATTCACAAAGCCTTGTTGCATTTGCTACTAGATAGATAATTTCTTATCAGAAACAAAGCCTTTTGACTTCAATACAGGCTAAGATGTCCTTTTATGATCTGATTACATCTATAAATCTTTTATAAAACTGTATAATACATCAGACAAATAATTTTATAGAAGAATTATGTGGTAATACAAAAATACGTATTTAAACAGAAATTTCAGTCTCCATTACTTCCTTAACTGACACACATAAGAAAAAGGCAAAAACCCATCAGAACTGAAGTTTACTGTCATAGTTATTTCTAAATTATAGTGGAATCAACTTTTTTAAAAATCTTTTTTATTTCCATTATGGAATTCAAGAAGAGAATGTCAATAATCAATTTCAGACCTACCCAATTTTCTCCATCATTTGCACTGAATTCATATGGCCAGCAAAAACTCTGTTAGGTTTGTGACTGTTTGAGGCAATCAGATGGTCTTTGTTCATTTGGCATGTGCTTGACTGAACAGCCAGCACAAATTGCAGAAATTACATAGTTTTAGAGTATATGTAAGATTTGTGTAAATTTACACAGAATGGCATGCTAAAGGAGAACATTTATACTTTCAAGAATAAACCTTAAATGATTGATTCGTTTGGTGCATTCCATGTGCTTAATTATATGGAATTTATATTTATATAACTGGGAACAAATATTTCAAGTCTAATTTTATAGATTTTACTTCACTTTGACTACATTTTGTTCATAGGTTCATGTAGAAAACATAAAGTTACCTATTTTGACTTTCATTCAAAAATACTATTGTATTGAGTCCAATAATGCTAGCCTAACTAAAGCATTATTTCTTTTTAGTTTGTGTTTATGTTCCAAAGAGATATCAACATGGCTTATAAAATACTACATTGCTTTCCTTGATCTTTTGTTCCAAGGATGATTTAACCAGTCATTACATACTTGTGCCTATTCTCTTTTTTGCCTGGCTTGTAACACTGATTCTTATTCTGCCTTTCTCTTTCACACACATGAGCTTTGAGAACATTTTCTCCCCCTATAAAAAGACATTTAAAAAACATTACTGCACTGCAAAATCATTACCTTTTTGTTGTCTCTTAGAAATTAAAAGTTTGAACTCTTTAAATCTCTTGTTATAAGACATTTTCTCCAGTCTATTAAATGTTTTCTGTGATTTTTATTGAACTCACTCTAATTTTTCAGTATTCTTTTAAAACTGACTCTGTCAGAACTACAAAGTACTGCTATACAGATCTCACTGTCAGAGAGAAAAAGTCCTGTAATCTGTAGGCATAATCTTACCCTATATGATGTAAATGCCACGTGATTTAAAGTGCTTTGTATGGTGCCTTTTCATAATTATTTACTCATCAGTAATTTTGTGATCAGTGTTGCATTGCTTTTCATGTGACTAAAAAAATATTGGACATCCTGAACCAACTATCAGTCCTTGCAGAATTCCACTCTGAAAGCTCCCTCCTTTGTGGATTACTTTTTTTGAGATGTTTTAATTAGCAAGTTCATAAACTTGCTAAGTTCAAAATGTGCCCCTTGAGAAAGTACAGCATTTTACAACCTGACTGTCATGTGACACTAAATCAAAACACACCACAATGGCACACTTATACTGCCACTACCAAAAACATAACAGTTCACCTGTTGCTATACTAAGAATATCACTTACAAGGCTGGCAAATGGGCTTTAGTCAATCCTGCCATGTGCTCTCTAAGGCACATGTATCGCCTTAAGCACAGTTAATTGAAGGATTAAAGCCACTGTTATTTGCTATGTATAATGAATACAGCAAATGAATCCACAGGCTCTCATAGAAAACAGAGTATGCCTAGCAAAACTGAAATATTGATGTAAGAAAAGTTCATTTGAAATATACAGCTTGCTTTTTGTTTTAATTTTTTTTTTTTTTTGAGGAGTCTTATTAATTGGCCAAAGTCACACTTTGGTCTTAAGTAAACAGAACAAAAGGATAGTCTTATGCTGTTATATGTGAAACGAGGAAATGTATAAAAACATATTAGAGTTTTGTATTGATGGTAAATTGATTAATTGGTCTAAAAGGGTTTGTCTCACACTTATCATTTTACATTTTCTTCCATTTTCACTGCATAGAATTGTTAGTCATTGATTACAAATGAAAAATTGAGCCATTGTGCCAGTTTCACACACACAGACTAGAGCTGACTACCTTCAATAGAAGAAATTTTCCATGGGATTAATCTGTTGAATTACTTTTGAAATAGCATCCTACATCTCAAGATTCATTGTAAAGCAATATTTTTCAAAGCATATTTTCTGTATTAAAAATAGAGAAATTTCTGGCTTCCAAACCAACATTCCAGACTGGGCAACATTACACTGAAAAATGTTGCTTCTAAGACAAATTAAATAAATCAGTAGTTATTCCAACATAATGGTATTTCCAGAAAATACCTGTCCATTTTAATGATGGTGTTGATCATACAACCTCCAAAGGTTGTAAAGTAAGATCAATCTATACAGACAGTCTATCAATCATTAGAGATACTAGGGCTCATATTTTAAAAGTCTTCAGTTCAGACCTATCACTGCAATAGTAATTTAAGTCTTATATGAGCCCTTTTCCTATTACATTTAGCTCTAAATCTTAAAGCCAGCAGTCACCTGAAATAGCTGTAACTGCATCCTAATCTCTTAAATTTAGTGATCACTTCACGGAAAAGAGATTCAAATGAGAGAAAGATCCAAAGCTGACCTTGACCAGACTGGCAATGCAACTTTATAAAGAGGTTGAAGAACATAAAATTCTTTTCAAAGGGAAAGTATTTTAGTAAACAAAAGGTGATCCATAAGATGAAACATTGATGTAATTTTTTTACAAACTAATAAATGGAGTGATACTTTGAATAAATGTTGAGAGTTGTTGTTCTCAAAGAATCACAGCCACGTATAAATTGATTACGCTTTTTTGTGGTTATTATTGTTATTTGTGCTTGGCTTCCAACCTGATAGTTGCTTTAGGCATCATAGTTTTACATCTTGCACAATGTCTTTACCACTGACATGCACTCTTCACACTGATATTCTATTTCTACAGATGCCTGAAGAATCTTGTTTTGCAGAGTGTTATTCTGAAATTTTGAGTCCTATTGATTTTAGGAAAGCTCTGGGTTTTCCTTCCCTTCCCCCACCTTCCCCAAAATATCCTAAAAAAAAAAAAATCATGTTTCAGTGACACATTTTTGGCTGCAACATAAGCCTTGAAAGACTGTCAGGATATACCTCACTTGACTGTGCAAAATCAACCATCTGAAATTTAAATACAGTACATTAAGTAGTACATAATTGCCATTAAACTTCACTATTTCCTTTTTTCCCTGCTGAGCTCTCATTAGGACAGCCTACTATATTTTTATGTAAATTGGTACAATTCTGTCTATAAAATCAAAGCTTCTGACCCAAGCTAGATCCAAGAAGCAAGGCTACACAAAGCTCAAAATGCATAAAGCTTATTATTACTGCTTACCTCAGCAGTAATGGCCTCCACAAGAATTGCAATAACTAAGTGACAGACTTCTTCATGGCCTATGGACTTTGATACTTCTGCTCTCCACTAAGTATAGTAAATACTGGTTTTAAATTGGTTCCGTGCTCCTTAGCCCATCAAATTCACAGTACAAGATTAGCCATATCTTGCTACCTTGTTCTGCTGATGAGACTTGATACTAATGAGTGCTTTTAGAATTATTAGGTAATATAATGATGCCAGATGATATTTTAATTTTTTTAGAACAAAATTATATAAATCAAATATTAATGAGGAAAACATTTCTACAGTGCCATTTCTCTCAAACATTCCAAGATTTTCTGGGAGAAAAAACACGTATTAGAAACCCCATTCTAAAGAAGCAGAGGGCACACAAGATGAAAACGCAGGAAATTCAACTGAGTAGGTAGGAGGATGCAGTTCAAAATCTGTTTGAAGTCAGTTATAGATGTGACTATATTATACTTGATATGAAACAGATAAAATGAATTGAAACACATAAATTTGAATAACTTTTTTTTAATCCCAGTGTTAGTTTTATTGAAATTAAGAGATTACCTCTGGTCAAAGACATATTTCACTTCATACCATCATTTCTCTAGAAATGCTTTCTATCAAATTGTTTCATTAATCTCTCACTGATGTGGGTTTTCATAGCTTCAACTTTTTCCCAGACTCACTTTGCTAATTGTTTGTAACTATAAACTAAGAATGTTATCTTGGTTCATATAGCTCCTGCTCACTTTGATTAAACCTAAATCAGAACAATTACTTTTGATTTTCTGTGACCCCAATGAAAGTCAACCTACTGCTGCCATGCTGGAAAGAATTTATAGTAATCCTGCCTCTTCATTTTCATGGATGATATTCTCCTCAACATTCATTACAAGGAAATGAGAAGTGACAAAGATGAGATTTCCAAGATACCAAACCAAGATTAGCAAAATACATGATGCTTTTATAGGAAAGATGTGTTAAGTAATCTCGTGTCATAATTTACTGCTAAGTAATCTAAAATCAATGAAATGCAACATAAGCATGGAATGTTTTCTAAATATTATTCTTTAGTAGTAAAGTCAAAAATCTTATTGCTTCTTTGAATCAACAGTTTTTCAAAGTTTTTTTTTTATCCAGTGTTTCCATACTTTTCAGTGTGGTTTTGAAATACCCGAGAAAAAAAAATCTCTTTCATATTCTACGCAATATAGATAATTTAGACCATAGAAATCACATAGTCTGTTACTAACAAAGCAGATTAGACTTTTCATTGCATACTAAAGCCCCCAGCTAGCATTAATTCATTTATCTGAACAGCATAAAGTTAGACCTTTCCAAATATTTCATGTTCATCAAAGATGAATTTCAGGATGCCTTTAACTTGTAAAAGGAAAAAGACATTAATCTGGGGCTTGATCCATTGTCCTTAGAAGAAAAATATTATTTACAAGGGGTTTGGGATGAAGCTATTGACTATCTACACCTAAATTTCCTGCACAAATTAAATTATTTCATATTGCTGATCAATTGAATTTGTTTTTTTGCTTCCTCAAGCCAGAAAAAATAAATCAGAATGACTTTTAAATTATTATTTTATTTTACAACATTATGGGTTCTAAGTAATGGTTAGAATTCAAGGCAAAGCTTGGATTTTTAGAAAGCATTCTCAAATTTTACTTTCAAAAGTGTTTTACAGATTGAATAATCTGAGCAGTTGATGAATTCTGGAGTTCAAATTATGAATAGTATGCCCAGAATTCTGATGAAGAGGGCTTCATATTCAAAAATTCTTTGTCTAAAAAGGGCATATAAACATTTGTATTCTATTTTTACAACAGTGGTTGCTTTATTGATTCACATTGTTGCTCATTCTTTAAAGTACTGGATTACTTACTTCCGTAGCAAAAGAGAAGGTGACTATATTTTTGAGAATCATGTACCTTTGTAAATACCCCCTTGAAGGAAATGTAAAAAAATAAACAATTTTAAAAAAATCCTTTAATAGCTATCATAAATTTCTTCTCTGATTTTATATAATGTTCAGAGATTGTTGCATAACCTGACAAAGCCTAAAACACTAAGGAAATATTAAGATTATATCATTAAGATCTCTAGCTTTTTCTGTAATGGAGTTATAATTTTCATGTACTCTAGACGTTCTCCTTCACTCCTGTACTCCTCTGGCTGGTAAAAAGTTTCAAATATTTACTTTCTGTTTCTCTCTTTATAAAAGTCATGTTATTATATGACACACCTACTAATAATGTTTACAAGGTATACTGCCATGCACTACACCAGACAGAAAAGATACACTGAGTTGTGAAACTTCATTAGAAACAGAAATTCTGACAAATACCCTATACACCAGTCCAAATAATTAGAAAGCTTCATTCTCTGAGGGAAAGAAAGTATAATTAATGCAGCACAATGTCCATTCCACACTGATATTCCCCATACTGGAAATCTGCATTTCGGTACTCACTGTGCACACATTGCTTTCTAAGAATAAATATCACCTGTGTCCAAAATTTAATATGTGGTTGAAAGGACATAATCAATTGGTATTAATTCAAAGTGTAATATGTGGCAAAAAGAAAAACAAACCAAAACACATAATTAGTGTAAATTATAAGTTGATTCTTTGAAGCTCAGTCTTGAAATGTTGTGAAAGTGTTTCAGCTTGAAAATTTACATGTTGAAACTATGGAAAAGTTCTAGGGTGGTGGGGGAGTGGTGAGCTTGCTTTTGATGATGTTTGTTGCAGGGTTTTGGTTTTCATTTCCAGAACATTGTAAGATGTAGCACACACTGAAATGAGGGAGAAGTCACCCCTTCTGTGAGGGAATTACTAAACTTGCTTAGCAGGCACACTTCAGACTACAAAGTTTGACTAGCCAGGAAGGCACAGATTGAAGGCTATAGAAAGACTGAGAAAAATGGAGCAGATAAGTGATACTAGAGATACAATTAACAGTTTAGGAAACAGAGCAAGTTAAAGTGTCATTCATTAAACAACTATTAAGCCTGAAGCAGGGAATTGGTGAGGAGAAGCATGTAAAGAATTTTAGATTTTTTTTTTTTGTCCTGATTTGAGTTACTTTCTAATTTAGAAAGATCAATTTTTTTTTTCTAATCAAATTTGGGGTTTCTACTTGAAATGTCTTTTGGACTGTAATTCACTTCAAAAAATACAGACTTATTCACTTCAAAGCTCTGGTTGACTGGAGGTCTTGTCAAAGTGAGAGAGTGAACATTTTAGAAGAGGGAAGGCAGGAGGTAAGGAACTGCTAAAAATTCTTCAAGGTGAGGAAGATTACTAGATAGTTGGTACTTAGTTTAATACTGGGCACCCTTCTTTGTTATTTTGATGAAGGCCCTAGGTGACAGTACAGAAGATATATAAATGACAGGATTTAGACTGTTGTAAAAAATTCTGTCATGAAATAGAGAGATAGAAAACCACACTGTCATGGGTTTGCCAGTCAGCCCCCCCGGGGGCTGAGGATGGTTTTGCCAGGTGGATTTCCGGAGCAAAAATCTCAGTCAAAAGTTTTGGTAACACCTCTGCCAATGACATTTTCAAGAAACCGGAAAAGAAGGCTGGGAGGCAGAGGAGATAAGAGCCACGAGGTGGCCAGAGAAGCAGCAGCCATGTAAAGGTAGGCAGCTGGCCCCAAGTGGGGGCCAGGCCCCCCTCCTCCCCCGGCCATGGGCCGGGGGCAGGTTGTGGCACTGAAAAGCCCCTCTTGGTCGAGACATATAACAGAAGTTTTAATGAGAAACTGCCTGGACTGCCTGCTGCAGAAGAAATTCCAAGCAGAGAGATAA
>JAWWLV010000088.1:126303051-126333565 GCA_035041135.1 Platyrinchus mystaceus
TAAATAATAAATCCTAATATTATTTCCCCCCCACATCTCTTTTGTCTGCATAAACTTTCTCTTGACTCGTAGCAATTTGGGGGGGGGGGAGTGAAAAAAATTTGGCCCACAGCCAAACCCATGACACATATTAGTAGATTGCATTGCATGCCTTCTCATAAGTGTACACACACTGCATTTAAATTCTAAAATGCAGATAAATATAAAATGCTGTAGATGGGCATTCTTATTCAAACCAACTATGCATTACATTTACATTAACAACAAAGGATTCCAGGCAATGCAAGATACCAATCTCAAAGCAGTCAGTTCTCTATTGTTTGATGTTATATCAGTGTGTAATGCCTTAAGTAGAATTCTCCAATTCAGTCATAAGCCATAGTATTGACAAGGAGTTACTAATGAAACTATCTTTTCACCATGGTATGATGAGCAGTCTATATGACCATTAGAGCTTATGAACTTAAAATTTAATACTTTTATGGGTTCATGAATAATGGCACCGATTAAAGAATTTGAAAACTATTTTATCCCTCAAAACTTACCCCTGTTAGGTATTACAGGAATCCATGATGAGGCTGTGTAAATTTTCCAACAGGCTGTATTGGAATCCTTGGTTTGCTGACAAATTATGGATTTTATATTATATACATGACACTTTCTTTGGTTGACAGAGCTCTAGCAAGTGTATCTTGAAAGTTTCCACCTGACTTTCATCTGCAAAGCTCAGTTTTGACAGTAGGTACACTGTGCAAACTACTATTCAAGAGTTATACAGAAGTACTGCCCCAGACACACCCCTATGCCCATCATCATGTAGGAAAGAAATGGTTGGGTCAGTGACTAATCAAATTATAATCAAATTAATTTGTACTTAGAACAGACCCGTAGGCACCTACATTTTGCAGAGAATGACTCCTTTCAATAACCTATTTTACATATCTAAATTAGAGCTCTGATGTTCATTACAGAGCTCCAAGCTTCAGAGCAATGTTTCCTGAGAAGTTGCCAAGAGTTCAAAGTTAAGGTTAAAGACATACTGGGTGTTAAATTGATGCTGTAATCTCCAGAGAATTTACCAGCTACTAAATACATGCAATTTTAATCCAAGAAAATAACTTGGTTCTTATGTAGCACATACATATTTGTAAGAGGTATCCAAATTAGAATTTTATAACATATATTAATAATAAACTTCTCAAAGTATTGAAAAATATTCAGGAATCTATATTTACTTTACATTTATAGTCATAACTATTAGTGGCATTTATATACCTATATGAATATCTTTAGTACCTGTAAGTGATATGCTTGTGTTGCCATTTCTGTCCTGTTAAAGCGTAGCGTTTCCGACGAATGTTAAATTTGGAGTTACCTCTTGTTTGGTCAGGCACACCACATCGAGGCTTCTTCATCCAGCTGCAAAAAACACATAAACATATAACATATAAACTGATAACTTTTTTTTTTAAATTCAAGATACTGAAGCCGCTAATTTTATGATACTATCAAGTTATTCAATCTTACTCTCTTTCCACAAAATGAGAAATATCTCATCACAAGTGTAAGTTGCTATTAATCTCCTAGTGGATGTATTTAACTCAAGAATGTTGCTTAACAATATTTAATGCTCAAAATATTTATTATTACTATTATGAGCATTCATATTAAATACTCAAAAATCAAAGTGAAGATGTCTAAATCACAAACAACAAAAATTACCATTACAACAGTACCAAACTTTCCAAGGAAGTGCTGTATTTTTACAGTGGCCTTCAATATTTCAATGTTTTCCAATATTTCAAAAAATTTAAATTTGCCAGCATTCAAAATATGTCATAATTACGATGATATCTAATTCCAAAGCTTAAATTGAACAGCAGTATCATTGAACTGTTTCTCTCTTGTACTCTTAGGCACTATATAATGTAAACAAAACTCAGCTGAAGTTATTATTTTATATGAGCTGATATCTGCAGAACAATTTACCATCAGGAAGAGAGTAAGACTGAATTAATTCACTGCATAAGTAAAAGACAAATCTCCTTTGTTACTTTTCCAGTTCATTGGACTATATTTTATCATGCCAAATAATTACTTATATAAAAGCTAGTTTTCTAATGGCATTTATCAGAAGTGTAGTCACGCTCTATATTCAGACTTGCATGAATGAATTTCTGACCATTAAACCAGCATTGTTTCATAAATAAATGTAAACACACAGCAGCTGTACGTATGTATGATTGGATGACAGAAAAGTAATTTGAAATGTCAGCTCAGAATGCAGATTCTTTTAAAACATGCACAGGTAACAAAAAAATAATAAAAAAAAAAGCAGTGAGTCAACCATCCTTAATCTTTTCTAGTAGTTACTCTTGGTTCAATATATACAAAATGAAGAAACTATCTTCTTTGAAAAAGAAAAATAGAATATTTACAGTACAAAGGAGATGAGAGAGAGTATAAAACTATACACAATGTAATGAATATAGAATCACAGAATAATATAATGGTTTGGGTTGGAAGGAACCTTAAAGATCATCTAGTCCAGGGGTCCCCAAACTATGGCCCGGGGGCCAGAACCGGCCCCCAAAGCTGCCGAACCCGGCCCGCACCCCCTCCCCCGCCGCAATGACTTAATCCGAGCCTCGTTCTCCACCTGCCTCCAGGGGGCGCCTCTCAACTACAAACCAGCCCCCACACAGTTTGCGGTCCAGGGAAACGGCCCCCTGTTTAGTAAGTTTGGTGGCCCCTGAATCTAGTACAACTGCAATGGGGAAGGACATCTTCCATCAGACCAGGTTGCTCAAAGCCCCATCCAACCTGGCCTTGAACACTTCCAGGGATGTGGTATTCACAACTCTGGACAACCCGTTCCAGTGCCTTACCATGCTCACAGTAAATATCTTTTTCCTTGTATATAATCTAAACCTACCCTCTTTAAGTTTAAAACTATTCCCCCTCATTCTATCGCTACATGCCCTTGTAAAATAAAATCATTGCATTGTAAGTTTTACATCTGGTAATACAAGACAAACCATTCTGAATGTATTTTTTAGAGATGAGCTAATCCAGTCAAAAGCAGCCTCACTTATTTTCATAAATGTGTGTAAGAGGTTTAAAAGTACAGTTAGACTTGTAACGCTTCATGTATACTGTAGGTATGGATATATACCAAACTATTTTTCAAATGCACAAGTAGGTGTTAAGCTCACCAGCCTGTGGGAAGGTCCAAAATTTCATTGATTGTACCAAGATGGCACTACTCTCCACTTGCTCTGATAAGGACTATAGAAGTGCCTGAAAAAATTCTGATGGGTGACAAATCCATATAAGTGTGGAAACCAGAACTCATGAATTTGACTGCCTGAACTGAAGACAGACAGTTCATAGTTACCTGTTTCCAATAAGAAACTTAGAATAATTTGCTCTAATTTCTGGTCAGAAAAGTTATGCATGGCGCATAAAACAGCTGATAATTATTCATATATTTGCAAGGAAGACAATCTTCTTTCCCTAATTCCTGCACAGACCATACTGCAAAAATCTATAAAACTTTACCCCATCAGTATTTGCTGAAACACCCTGCAACTTTATTTCAGGTTCCTCTGGTTTTTTAAACGAAGTTTAACAGTTCAGCAATGTAGACGTTAAGGATTTTTTTAATGAAATATTATTGAAAAATTTAATTTGCTCTAATAATGAAAGAAAAACTAAGGAAAGAAGTAGATCTCAGTTGCAGACCAAAGAGCTGTTATATTCTTCTTAGTAAAATGATATATTTACACTTCAGCAAATGAGATTAAAATTGGCTCAGACCTTCAAAAACGTTTAGACACATTGTCAGTAATACTTTTTCACAGTGCATGTTAGATCAGTATGCAGCATTCTAATGGCAGGGTATATACAAATTATGCTGTTGAAACTGCACATACACACACATTGCAAAAAAAGACATAAATGTAATAAAAGATCAGTGTTCTCACCTTAAGGTGATATCACTACATCAAGAGCAAGAGGCAAGGAATAAAGCAAAATCAAATAACTATTATATTTCATTAGAGACACTGTACAACAATGCTGTATATAATATATTGCTTATACAATGTATTGTATTGTTTCAAGGGCAATGACTTTAAAGCCATTAAAATAGGCCTCCCCTTCAAAAAAAGTTTACGTTATTTAGTTTAACTGATGACCTATTTTAACAACAGGGTTTGCTCACTGGCAAGCTAGGGGCAGATAAGAGTAAATATTCCAAGCTGTGAATTTAAAAATTAATCTTTAAAGCTGTTATTGAAATAATCTCTCAAGTTATGTCAAAAGATTCAATAATCTTACAGAAAATAATGTTAACATAAAATCTTTTACACTTAAGAATTGATAACAAAAGTCAAAGAACAAAGAACAATAGGTAACATGGATTCAAAAGTCAGCATTGTATTATCTTACCAGAACTAGTGACAATCCATTTTTAACAAAAAAAACCCATAGCCCAAAATAACGTGTTATGAAATTCAAACAGTCACAATTTGTTCTTGCATTTATTTTGAAGTAGTATGTACCTATTAAGAACATTATGCATGTATCTTTATTGGTTTGAACAGGTAGGGGATGTTCCAAGTTGTCATGCTGTCTGGCCCACTAATATTCTTACTATTTTTATACGAAATCTGGGACTGTGGTTCACACAATACAAATCCAAACATAAAACAAATGGAAATCCTTGCACAAGTTGTTTGCTTTCTTTCAGGAAATTATGTAAAATTTAAGGTAAGATGCAATTTGCAGCTCAAGAGTGGGACTACCACCAAATCTATCACGTAGATCTTAGCTGAGCTAAGTTTAGTAGTTAGAATTTTAAACAAACTATAGCATGACTAAATATTGGAGTTCAGTATTTTCTTCCACAGAAATGAGGCAAAATGTTAACAACTTCAGGCACATAAATTTTCCTTTTAATTTTTTAATATGTTAAAACATTTTTTTTAAACAGTAATTGTTGTCACAGTTGCTGGAAGGAAGATTTCTGTCAGTAGTAACCATTAATGCTCATGATGTTTGGCATACTTAGTGCATAATATGGTCTTCCATCCAGCGGGAGATTGACAAAAAAAACATTGATTTCTATTTTCTTCCAAATACAGCTCCTTTTAATATAATATGATTGAAGTCTTCCATGTTTTTGATTGCTTGTTGGAGTTTAATCAATTTTTTTAAATGTCTTTTCAAAATGTTTTTGAAGTGTTTTGAAATGCGTTTCCTTTTAAAAAAGGTGCATACAGGTCACGACTCTGCCTTGCTTTCATCTGTTTGTTTTTGAACTTGCAGAAATCTTTTATGCAGCAGCCCCTCAAAATTAATATTTTATCTGTACTCAATAAAGAGGCTTAATTGTGACTAATGTTCTCTATCTGTACACTGTGTCACATCAAACTCCTCTCTTAGCTCCATTACTTTGAATCGTGAGGAGCTATATATGTCAGGAAAATGTAAATGTTTTAGTCTCACAGACAATCTGGAAAGATTAAAAGAAAAATATGCAGCAAAACTGGATGCTCTTTCAGTAGAGTGAAAGATGAAACTGAACCTCTACCTCATAAGCCTTCAGGAAAAAATTTTGGTCTAACACAGAATCAAAACATTAAAAAGTCTACCTTTGGTTAAATGTTTCACCTCAGTTATCCCTAATCAAAATTGTTTCTTAGGTTGCACAATGGTTTTGTTGTTGGGTTTTGGGGGGTTTTTTGAGCCGAGTTATAGCAAAAAAAAAGAGGAAAATAAAATGGAGGGTTTAACTTGACTTATTGCAACTTAACTTAGTGGTTGGAAAAACTATAGACATTTATTTAAGAAAACTACTGAATTATATCCTTAAATTTCTAGTGAGGAGAGATAGGTATGTTTTCTAAACATCATTACTTTTCCCTAGTGTAGCCTGCTATTACAGGGCTTTACTGACACTTGCTAAGTAATAGTAAACAGTCAAAGAGGGATGCAAGATATTGTATTTCAGCCCTGTTACTGATGATGATTTCTCTTCAAGGCTTCTCAATGGATATTTCTTGATCTATACCTTTGTACAAAAACATTTATAAGGAAAATAAACTACTGATTAATTTTAACAGCTCAGAATTTACTCTGACTGGAAGTTAATATATAAACAGCAGAGAATGTACATAAATATCTAAAGTATGAATCTTGAAGTAAACTTGGTTTACTCTAAGCATTAAAATAAGCATATTTCCATTTATTTATAAAGGGTGACATTAGAATAAAATGAATTCTTTATTATTGCTCACATTTAGTCAGCATCCTATACACAACCATTCCATCTCTATACCAAGAAGTTTGCAATATACCCCTTTAAAATGCCAAATATGTTTTGGAAATAAACATGCACAGTAGCTTTAAGAAAAGACAAAAACTACTTTTTCTACTTAGCATGTTTGGTTTAGGGATGTGGACGAACAGGATGGCAACAGTGACTCCAGTTTCAGAAGTGTCCTTTTCCACGAATCATTGATTTTGTTTGGTAATATATAAACAAACCACAGAAAATACTGCAGAACTCCATGCAAACATCAGAGAGTATTTCCATTGGGTTTGCCATTGCCATGGTACTTGTGTTCAGAACATCTCCCATATTTTTATGCCAATAAAAATTGGTATTTCTTTCTATTACTCACTTTTCCTTATCCCCAGAAATAAGTATGCATCATGCTTTTCAAGACATTTAAGAAAAAAATTAAATATATAACAAAAACAAATGAATGCTGAGTAGTAGGGGGAAGATGAATACTGTCCATATTTATGCATACCAAAATACTCATTGAGGGATTGTCTTTTTTCAGAGCAGCAAAATCCCCCCAGGAGACTTTTGACATTGCTGCAGGACAATATTTCTTTGTTCATATCCCCAAAGTTGGTTCCTATCAAGTTACTACTATATTTTCTTGTCCTTCTGACAACAAAGAGGCACATCACAATCTCTTCTCAAGATATGTAAGATAAGGAGGTAAATCCTCATGCACAAGATGAGAACATATTTTTTTTTATGAGGTTTCTGCTGTACTCCTTATTTTGTAATGCCAGCATTGTTAGTGATTACAACATACTAATTCCAGAGAAACAAATGGTCAACTGTCACGTATTTCTGGCCAAAAGAGTACATATACTTCCTGTGCAGATGAAAGAGAAAGCTATTTCAAAGTTTTACAAAATAATGCTGTAAATGAACAATTGAAAAAAATGTTTACTTTTTGTTATACAGTCATACCTCCCAAGAATATTCAGTGATGTGAACTAATGGTATAAGTTTAGTTTAAAATGAATTTTTTGTTTTGTTTTTTTCCCAACACCAATGTGTGACAAGTCTTTAAAAATCAGTTCTGTTCCTAACTCGACTCAAGTTAATGCAATTCCAAATATGTAAGTAAATGCAGCATTCATCCAGCATGAGTAACATGTACCTAAGAACTGCAATGCATTAATATATCTTTCTGTGTAGAAGCAAATCATGCATCAAAAGGTCTGTAAGATTCCATATCTACCAGTTTATAAAATTAATGTTTTGGACTGCTTAATAGATGGATTTCTTCATCACTTATATAGCAAAAGAAGCGAAGACAACCTTATTTGTCAAAAAGTGTAATTAACAAACATAAACCACTTCCATTTGAAATTAAAGTTTTGGGTTGGTTTGGGTTTTTTCAGTTCTCTAGCTGATAGTCTAAACGAAGAGATGTCCTCTGTTTTTCCTTAGGCTACCGCTTCCTGTCTTCTCTGTACTGCTCTGAATGGACTATTTTACTTTTAGTGAAATATATTGTCTCTTACAAAGCTGCTATTAATGTGTCTTTAAAAGGGTACTAGTGATTGGTATAGCAGCACCCTCCTGACTCAAAGAGCAATCACTGAAACTGTGCAAAGAGCACAGTCTCTTCACCCTGCAGACTGGACCATAAACATACTTTTGAGCATGGCTCTCTCACAAGGTGTTTACTGCTAGTGCACTGCATGTTCTAAGGTCCTTTAAATTCCTGAACTGAGGGACGTGTGATTAACTCACCTCCCCTTAGGGCAGCCACAAAATCTGCTTTTCTTTATTGCTTTTCAATGCAATAGTGTGTGTGTCAGTGGAATAAAATGATTTTTCCAGACCTGCCAGCATTTTGTGTAGTCTCTTCCCTAAACTCTAAATGATAGAAAAATCATTAATGTCAGCTACTTTACCATAAAAAAATAACAAAAGATGACATATCAGGTTGGGAGTGGAATAGGAATCAAAGGAGGACTTTTTTTTCCCCCCAAATAAGCATTTTAGAGTAGTAGAAACATATTTCAATGAAGTAAATGTTGGATATGTAGTGACAGTACTATTGATTATTGCCTGGTTTTCAAGCAAAGCAACTTTTTCTAAAGTCACAAGATAATCTTTATAGCAATTTAACTGAAATGACTGCAGCAAGCACTTCAGACCATAGAATCAGAGAATCATAGAATAGTTTAGGCTGGAAAAGACCTCTAAGACCATTGATTCCAACCATTAGCAAGGCACTGCCAAACCCATCATGAAACTATGTCCCTAGGTACCACAACTACACTTTGCTGGACAGCCTGTTCTAACGCTTAACAAGCCTTTTGGGAAATACTTCCTAATATTCAGTCTAAGCCTCCTCTGATGCAACTTGAGGCCATTTCCTTTTGTGCTGTCACGTGTTACCTGAGAGAAGTGACCGACCCCGCCTCACTACAACCTCCCTCCAGGTAGTTGTAGAGGGTGATAAGGTCCCCCACGAGCCTCTGTTTTTCCAGATTAAATAACCCCAATTCCCACAGCCACTCCTCATAACACTTGGGCTCCAGATCCTTCCCCAACTTTGTTGTCCTTCTCTGGACACACTCCAGCACCTCAATATCTTTATTCCAATTAAGGATCCAAGACTGAACACAGGAATAGAGGTGCGGCCTCGGGTGCAAAGTACAGAGGGATGATCATTGCTCTGATCCTGCCGTCTTAATCCCAGATACATTTGCTTAATTGTGTAATAACGTTTTGGTTTTTTTTAAACTTTTCTGGCACAGTTTTAAAATTTGGCCTGGTATAGAGTGTTTGAAAGTGTCCTTCAATAGCTCTGTTTCGCAAAGTTTCTGTGTGTCCGTTCGGTCACTAAAATTAGACACTGCCAGGCAGACACAACTACAGAACTTCAAAGGGCATGCAAAACTAATTCAATTTTACTCCATGTTAAAATGACTACACCTGGTTTTTTATTACTGGAAATCACTAAACAAATGGGCCAGTGGAGTCCATCAACTTTTTTTTTTCAATGAGAATAAAGAAAATTACACTAAAGATCTTCAAGTAAGAAAAGATGACTTCAACTGTGAAACATTTCATGAATTCTTGCCTGTTTCAAATAGGTTTCTCCACTTTCACATTGATAACCTTTTGGCCCTTTCTTTAGGCAACCTGTAACATCTTGTTTACAGTCATGTGCCCAAAGTCAGACAGCAGTTGGGCAGTTTTATGCTACCATAAAATACAGAAGACGAAGAAAATAAAAAGACAAGGACAGAGAGAAACAATTTAACTCCCCATCTGAAGCTGCAACACTATTTGGATACCCCGGTTACACTGCTGCACGTGTTAAAAAGGTTTCCCAATTCTATTTTACCCTGCTTGAAACAGAAAAGTCAAGAGCAGTTCAGTACTGGTTACTTACTCAATTGTGTTCCTGTCCACTTTTCCTGTCATATTAATGCCATAGAACTGCTGCATGGCAGCTATAGCTGATTGCATGGTTTCTGCAGAGCGCAACACCGACATTCGGGGGTCAGTTGGTGGAAGGTAGCCATACTTTTGTAACCATACCTGCAATGACAAGTGCAGTGGCTATTAAATAGAAATTAAAGGTAAATAAAATGCTCCCTAGTAATTAGTCTTATATCATATATAATGAAGCTTCTAATTCATGAAGTATAAGTCGTGTTACTTTGGGTGTTTGGGGTTTTTTATTTGCAGATAAGAAATTATTTGCTTTTGTTTTTGGGTTTTTTTAATATTCTTTATTAAAGATTCTATTGTTTTAAGTCTTACAGTGTTTTCTACCCAGGAGCCAGCTCTCTTTATTATCTGAAACTGCCTGCTTCAATTATTTATTTAATATATTTATTTATTTGAAGTTACAAATTAAGCACCTAACCCTGGCTCTAGGCACTTCACGAAATGTTTTAAGCAGACAAAATATAAATCTACAATATATGCCACATAAAATTGACTGCCCACAGGGCACACAACAATATTCACCATCTACAATAATAAATTCAAAATGGCTCTCACACAGTTACACTCTATTGTTATTGTCTCTCAAAGAATATGAAAGAGAGGGTAGGGAGGCATTCAGCTTTCTGAGAAGAATATCAAAATCACATACTTATAGGCAAAGTAGGTGTCCAGGAGATAGTGAAATAGCAGACTCTGCCCCCACTTAGAGGAAACTTCCTGATAAGAGGAACTGCCTTTTTAAATCAAGATGAATTTAATGACAACTGTTTATGACCTTAATTGTGTAGAAGTATGAGCAGGGTCCAAATAACTGAAAGCTTTATGGATTAAAGCCACTGTCTTAAGAATACTTAGACAAACCCCCTGAAACATGCTGTCTTCTTGAGGTAATGTTTCATAAACAAGTAGCTGCATTATAATGTTGCTAAGCATTCTCAAAATCTAGCCTATATAAAGCACAGTGTAAGATTTCTGATGTAATGAGAACACTGACATATCCTTAAAATGTCTTATTTTCTCATCTAAGGGCTGGAACTACTCACAAGAATGGTACAGATATTGCCAATCTACAAGACTCCATTAAAATGTATTGCTGCAATTTCACACTCTCCAGGAACAAACTACTTGTGGCCCCATAAATCTGATCTGTTCTTTTAAAATAAAAAGAAAAAAAAAAAAGAAAAAAAAAGGAAACGATTCAGCCACCTCTTTCAAACATATCACATAATAGTTCACAGATTCTGAGTACGTACATTAATGAATGCTATACCCTTACAGTGTGTTGTAGGCTCTCTGTGACTCATACAACACTTTGGAGGTTTTTATCTGTTTGTATATACACTGTTCATACACAGCCTAACACCAAACTGTGTAGCTATTTTCAGCTTTAAGTTTTTCTTGCAAAGTCTAACCAATTCAGTTCTGTAGCAGGTTTACTATGGTGGTGGTGCACTCCCTTTCACAAACACAGTGAAGATGATCAAGATGAATCAACTCATTATTAAGGTTCACTTTACTAACACTAAATGTGTATTATAGGTGAGCATTGTCTCAGTGTAAACAAAAGATCAAACTGGCATTAGAGATTGGGGAAACCATCAGGTTATGAGTTCAGATATTTCTAATTTAAACAGGTTTACCTTCCCATAGTGTGGTTGACACACAACCTCAACAATGTTTGTGAGCTCCACAAAACAGGGAGATACACCAGGACAGAGAGATAGAGACAGGATTAAGACCTAGCTTAAACTCTTTCACCTTCACACTAACTCTATATACAGGAACGATTCAGAATGAGAACAAAATTGTGTTTAATAGATAGGAAAATGCTCTTCTTTCCAATATAAATGAATTGCTACAATCATTACCTACATCCAACTTATATATTCCTACCTTCTTGCATTTTTCAGCTTCAAGGGAGAACTAGTGTACACTGTGTGCAAGATTTGGGTCATCACAGAACTAATTTAGTTTATGTGTCACTTTGTACAGGAAGTCTTTTCTTTCTTCTATTATTTCAAGATAGGTCTGAAATGCCAGATAGAGCTTGAACGTGGGCAAGAGAATGTAATATGTGGAAACAGGACCATGGAAGTAAGAAATAAATAAGTTTGACACGGAGTGGGTTGATTTCAGTGTACTGTGTAAAGTCCCTTTTAATTAATATTTGCAATGAGTACATTTAAGAATGGGGTTATTTTTATATTCATCTTCTCAAGTCAGTGATATTAAAACAAATGATCAGTAAGGGAAGAAAAAAAATTCTGAATATCATGTCACTATTATCTAAAGCAAGGGCCGTCAAACTTTTTAGACAAGCGGCCGGTTCCCTGGCCCGCGAACTGGTCGCGGGCCGGTTTGTAGCCGAGAGGCGCCCCCTGGAGGCAGGTGGAGAACGAAGCACGGATTAAGTCATTGAGGTGGGGAGGGGGGCGCGGGCCGGGTTCGGCAGCTTCGGGGGCCGGTTCCGGCCCCCGGGCCGTAGTTTGACGACCCCTGATCTAAAGTTATGCTACCTTCTTGTCACCATCTCAAAAAGAATTTGGTATGCAGACACAGAGCAGGGCTTTTTATGAATCTCTCAGGTGCTAAGGGTAGACAAAATTGCTTGGTAGGTTTGTGAGGTCACCTATCACCACTCAAAACCATCCTCCCTATGGCATAACTGAAGGCATCAGAGACATGGAGTTACGAGTAAGCAAATTTGCCAGCAGCTAAACCTTCAGATATCTGAATTAGTAAAGCTACAAAGAGAGAGAGAGAAAAAATATCTTGGGGAGTATCGCTAATCGGAGAAGTGGAGCAGGGCGAAAAAACTGGAATCTAGCAGACTGCCACTGCAGAGACACTCTGCAGAAAAGGAAAAGAGAAACAGCAGGAGAGGACAGTATAGCCTTTCTCTGTCTAAAAAGACTTACACACAAGTTAAATACAGGATGCCTGATAGCCACCCCCTATCATTGAACAGAGGAAGTGGACCACCTGGGTCTTCCCTCAGCCTTCGAAATAGCAACTCAAAGATACAGCCAACACACAGGAAAGTCAGATGACACTCTCAAAGCAAGTTCCTTTTTTCTAAAATTCAGACAAATTGACCTCTAAACTGGTGGATGTTTGAGAGCTAGTAGCATTTAGTATTACAAAATTCTGTGTTTTGTCCTTATGAAAAAGGATCATGAAACAAGATAAAAGAGAGCAAATCTTGTTTTGCAGTTTTCTATTAACATATTTCAAAGGACCTTGACTCAGACTGCCGGATATCTGAAATATGCACCTCAGATTCTATTGTGCACAGTCCAAATGCTGGAAACTACAGAGGAGAAGCTTAACTTTAAGTCCAAAATATATGGGTAAAACAACAAAGAGAAGAATAAACAGAATGAGGCAGACACAGCACAAGAATGAAAGAAAAGACTTTCCTAGCCACCTTGTATTTCTGAGGCAAGTTATCAGAGAAATTATATTCACAAGAATTTCCCCCTCTCCTCTACTGGAATTAGACGAGTGTCTACCTTAATGTACTTCAGCAATGAAAACGCAGTCCTGGAAAACCTCATTCTGAGGAAATCATTGATCTTGGAACAAAGATATAGTGAAGTAGATCCATCTAACATGTCGTGTTTGGGATGTCAACAGAGACCCTTTGCACAGACTCCAAAATCAGTGATTTGTTTAATTTTTTAATACAATTTAAGAAGATAAAATTAATGTTACTTCAAGTGAAGTTTTTGGGCAGGACTTTCTTGTCCTGCAGCAAAATGAAATGGTACCTAAACCACAGAAAAATAGCTGGAAGACAACAGGTCCCACAACATCCCTCTCTAATAGAGTGCTTTAGTATCCTACTGCTAAAATTTTGCTTTAGGGCTTAATGTCTCTTACTAAAATTTAAGACTGTAACTTTTCATTTTACCTGTTATGTGTGGTAGTCTAAAAAATAAACTATCATGATCCCAGTATGGGGTAAACTGGAATGCTTCATTGGACAGAAAACACATTTTTAAGGGCCTCAGGGGCTGGACATGTTAATGAGAAGACGGGTTATGATAATTAGGAAATTACACAAGTTTTTACTACAGTTTCCAAATAGGTTAATTTTTCTTCAAGCAGGACCAAAGGAATTAAGGGGTTTTATACATAGTTAAATAACATAAACTCAAGAAGTCCTTTCTTGATTCTGCTGGAGCCATCTTAATCCATAAGGTTGTACTTTGATAGATCTTGTGACAGGGGTCCAGCTTCTTAGATCACGGGATGTTTGTCAGCCTCTGTTTTCAAAGGTTTGCCACTCAAACCCTGCAAGCTTCTTTCTGCTGACAGCTTGGTTTGGACTGCTACAGTTAGGGGTAAGGAGAACCAATTATTCCTTTCTCCTCTGCAGCAGCCTTTTATGTACTTGAACTTCCTGATGTGAGTCACTCTTTTTAATATTTGTAAAATAAACTCCTTTTGTTTAATCATATTTTGTTATCTGCATTAACCTCCAGAAAACTTGAAGCTAAAAGCTTTCTTTACTAAAATCTTTCTTTACCAGACATCTGCTTGCACTTGATTTCTATGTTAATTCCCACTGTTGGCCGACTAACAAACACTGGAGTTTAGCTGAAGTGTTAGGAGTAATTCAGAAGAACATGGACACTCAAACACTTCATTTTGGAAAGAAAAACAAAAAACAAAACAAAACAAAACAAACAAAAACCAAAACAAACCCACAAAAACAAACAAACAAAAAACCAAACCAAAACCAAACCAACCAACCAATAAAAAGAAAAAAAAAACCCAAACAACAAAAAACAACCAAAAACCCCAGAAATAAAATTAGCTTAAAAATATTTTTACTCATTTAACTTAACTTCAAGGCTTATGTCCCACTTATCTATATATTTTCAAATTTTAAAACCATGTTTTCCCCAGTAGAAAATTTTCTTCACCATAATTCCTCACCTTGTGTTTTCATAATTGTAAAGAAAATGATTAACAGAATCCACTAGTGATGAAATATGTAGAAATGATAGGAGTTTGTTGAGGACCTGCCACTTCTGCAGGACTCCATGGAACCTGTAAGTGCTCAGCACATGAGCTGTATCATCTTCCAGATTCTGGATGTCATTGACTTGATATGTAGCATTTGGGCTTTTTTTCTGCCATGGTCATTTTAGTTTTTAACTGCTACTTATGGAATGCTGTATGGATCATTGGGCTATGGAATAGATAGCATTTTGCCAAGACTGCATTTTTTTCTCCTCTAAAGGTTAAAGAATGGTATAAATTAAAGTGTATTAAACACAGCAATTGATTTAAATCATTCAGATCTTCACGAGTTTAAAAAGAAGGAGTGGTCTTAAAACCAGTATGTTGACACCATATTGTTAATAGAACAAAGAAAACCCATATATCTTCATTAAAGATTAAACAAGAAAATTACAATGATAATCAGAGTTTCAGAGAGATTAGTGATTTCTAAGATAGAAGAAAACTTAGCAACAAATTATTGATGTTCCTGAATGACAGTACATAGTATAAGCTACAGTACAATTATGGTCTATGAACATGAAGGCTCACTAAATCAGTCTAATGAAGCATGGATTAAAACAATCTCATAAACACCTTCCATAGTGCAGCTGCATATCATTATTATTCATGTATTCCTGTTCTTTCTTTCTATTTTATCTGCAAACAAAATTCTTATCTGCACTGAGTGGAACTGTGAGATTTCATAATTTCAAAATATTTTGACTTCTGTTCTTTAATATGCTTCCACTAAAGACTATAAAGGGAATGATTTAAAATGTCTGAGTAATTCATAAGATTTATACTTACAAAAAGCATACATTGAAGAATCTAACCTACAGTGATCAACACAGGATTTTGCAGTTCAACTGCAGATGTAATTTAGAAAAGCGATTGAAGGTTTTAACTATGGTAAGGATAAATAAGTTAGCTCTAGAATTAGTATTCATATGAACAAGTCATTTCCTCATTTAGGTCAAATAATCATGGCTAATGGTGTGTTTTAATTACAGACCTAACTATTGCAGCTCATACCGACTTTTCAGTGACAACTTGATAGCCAGATAGCCAGAAGTAAACAGAAGTGTTTACACAGAGAATTGTAGGAATCCTCTGATGTTTTTCCTCCCTCATGTCTTTAATGCCAACTGTTCATCACCAGTGATGCTCTATCTCTTTAACAGAAGACACTGATGTGAATTTACAGAATGGTGTAAATTCTGGTATACGGTGTGTTTTATCTATCTAATAAGAAAAATACTTCCAAAAAAATAGAACATAAAAGGAACACATAGTCCAGGAGAATCTAACCTGTCTATCAGTAATGTCTACAGAGTGAAAATAAAAATTATGATACATAAAGTAAAAGCTTAACAGTTATGACTGGTTTGGTACCTCTGGTTAGAAGTTGATATAACCAGTCCTTAACAGCCAAAAATCAGCCTGCCTGTTCAGAGTACATTGAAGCTCACAAACAAATCAATTTATTGGAAATTATATAGCAGGGTGTAAAAGATCTTAAATAGAAGGAAGCATCTTCAGACCAAGCAATTCTTTTTTATCACTATGAATATGCCAAAAAGTCAAAATACCAACTTGAAAAATTTAGCTCTCCAATGGCCTAAACTAAAAAGTGGCCAACCTCTTTTCTTATGAATTTTTGTGGCAACCCCTCATAAAACAATTTACATGTGGCAGCAGCATAGCCTTAGACACATTAATGGTGGTCGTTTCTACTGTACGTTACAGAATTTGTAACAGCGACTTAATAATTCAGAAAAGTCTGTGGGATTGCACTTGAGGTTACAGGATGCACTATGGTTAATACTCAGATGCAGCACTAGAAGTAGCAGAATTGACACCACAGTGGGCCAAAGAAGAGGATAAATTAGACTTCATTGAATTCAGTGTTGCTGAAGCTAGTTAGCTCAAAAATAATTCAGGCATCTCCACTATTCTATTACATATATTCTTACAAAGGTTTTTCTGTGTTCTAGCTAGAAAAATGGATCTGAAACTAAACAATAGTATTATATTTGCCTCCAAGAGTACAAAACCAGATTTACCAACATGTGATCTTGCATGTCAGCAGAGAGGTGGCAGTCTTGAATTTTTCCACTTGTGTGTATGGTGACAGATAATTTTAAAAGGGAGCTCCTGTTTCCAGTGAGAGGTAACTCAAGAATGAAGACTGCAGCCCAAGGCCAGAAGCTCTGACTTTTTACTGACTCGAACCAAACTCAGAGTCTAAAGAGTGGCAAAAGTAAAAAGACAAAATGTATTCAAAACTGTGTGCGAATTCCTCTCATTTGTAATTCAAGTTTAGTTTAAATATTCTAAATAATTTCCTTTGCTGCCACACTTATGCATAGAAAAAACAATGTAGCTTGAGAGCAGCAGAAATGGGAGGTGTAAAAGAGACTCTGGGAGCACCAGGCCAGAGCCTTTTGCAGATTCCAGGCAGGTGGGAATCTACCAGTAAGCAGCAGATGTGGGATCTGCATATAGCACAGTCCTTGAGAGACTGAAATATGCTTAGAACAGGGGTTATATACTACCCATCTCTAAATGCATTGTTCATTCACTACTTTTGTTGTTTGTACCAAGGGTGGGTTAGTGTCATAACATCTATGACACAAATCCTTGGCCTGGAAAGAAACTCTTTGTACCTTGATCATTCCCTGTAACAGTGTGCACATTTATAACTGACTGCAAAATGTGGGCCTTATTTATTAGTTGCTCAGCAAAATTTTCTTCAGTCCCTAATAGAAATATCTGGTGAAGCCTGGCATAGACCCAAACCAGTGGAAATACTTCCACAAATAAAACTAACAGTTCTCATAGATGCAAACACTCAAGCATACAGCTGTCTCTGTAGGGACACTGTCTCTACATCTTTCTAGAATGCCCAGCATCAGCTTCTAAAAAAATATTAAGTGGTCTGCAGGGATAAGAATGCTGTATTGAATAGTCTAGCTAGATATGTTATGAGAGTTGAAAGAGCTGGAACTGCTCAGCCTACAGAAGGGAAGGCTCCAGAGGGATCTTATCTATGTGTGCAAATATCTGCAGGGAGGCAGTGGAGAAGATGGACTGCCAACATCCAAAAGGTTCTTTTCAGCAGTGCCCAGTACCATGACCCAGGTATGGGTACAAACTGAAATACAGGAGGTTCTTTCTCAGCCTAAGGAAACACTTTTTCTCTGTGAGGTTGGTCAAACATTGGCAGAGGTTTTCCAGAGATGCCTCCATTTTTGGAGATACTCAAAAGCCATTTGGGAAGGGGACAAAGCTCTCTTTCTACAATACCTCTTCAAAAACACATTTGGTTCACGAATTTCAAATTATGGAAGAACATGTATGTGGTTTTGCAACTCGTTGCCTGATAGCTAAGCACTCTGGCTTCTGGTATACATTTTGAAGGAATTGTAGTCTACTTCTTTGATAACTGTCATATTGTGGGGTATGGTGACTGCCCACAAGATTCCATAACCTCTACTCCCTGTAAGACTAAAATGTTTTGCTTTTGGTGCCTCTTTCTGTTCCTCTCTATGGATCATCTAAGGGGTTACTTATGTGGTCCTACATGAAAAATACTTGATCTTTCCTGGGTTTAGATTTTTATGGTTTTCTTTGGCTCATTATATGTAGCTGTGGAGTTCATTCAGATGCCTGGATCCCAGAAGATCACTGGCCAGATCAAGGTGATGCACATATAACAAAAACAATGATGAAACTGGAGTCAGAACAACTCTGTTTGAGCCAAAGACCTATGACGTGTTCCTTGGAAAATCATCTGGCTTTTTTGGAGGCAAAAATAAGAATGAGTGATGCTTCCCAGTGTTCCTCATCACAGCACTGCAAGAATGCAGACAAGGCTTTGAACCTATGAATCACTATATAAATGCAACTGTTGCTTGGTGATGTATCAGAGAAGTCAAGAGTTCAATGCGGCTCTTTCACCACACTCCAGAAGATTACGCCACCTCATCATTGCCTTGGTATTAGAATCTTTAACCCTATAGCTTTGTAATACCTCACCAGCAAGCTGATTATTTTGGTCTAATCCAACTATATATTGATGGGATAATTTTGGAAATGTTTACCATCACATTATTTTAGGGCAGAGTTGTTTATTCTTACTATTTCCAAAAGCAAGCAGGGAACTGAACGTCAACTTGGGAGATAGAGTTTGCTGCTTAGATCCTACAGCTTAGGGCTTCCTTGAACTTTTGTTTCTTCTGGTTTAGATTTCTCTCGAGAAAGGCTTATCTCCCCTCACACATATATTCTAAACAACCAAAGCAATGAATTTCATCATGAATTCATAAGAAATGCCTTACTACTTCAATCATCATTCTATAAGCAACAAAGTCTCCAAGTGGTTGGCACTAGCTGGAAATGACCACATATGTTTTTAGGCTCTGAGAATATCATTTCAGGCAATCATAGACTTCAAAAGGGAGGCACTCATATCACTAAAACTTAACAGTAATACAGGATTTTTCCTCTTAGACTATAAAATCGTTAGCAGCAGCAACAACAACATCAGGTAAATAAAAACTGTATACTACTGTAATGCTAAAGTAAAAAATCTCAGTTATTCGGTATGTCTGTCTTCTATGGCACAATTATAAATTACATGCTGTTATATAAAGAAAAACAAATATAAAACCAGCAGTGTATTGACCAAAAATACAGTAATGATAACTGTTGGTTTTTATATGTCCCAATAGGTTGTTTTGAATAATTTTAATAAAAGTATTAAAACTTTGTTCTAAGATATTTACATAGGAAATACATAAATACCTAATGTACCAACGGTGCTGTGCTACTTTAAAAAGGCTTTTGGGAAGGTAGTCCATTGTAATAAGATGAAAAGGTCAAGCTAAAAAGTTCCTTTGGGTAAACGACTATTCAAACTATATTTGACACTTGGCATTTGAATCCATCAGATAAAATAACTTCACTATTGTAATTTATGTAGTTTTAAGTTTACAACAGTGAAATAGATGAAATGCAAGTTCTCATCTAACGGAAATGTGACTTGGACAAACTTTTTTTTTCCTCCATGTCACTTATATTTAATTTTCTTAATTATAATAGGTTTTTTCTCATTATATAAACATAAGAAACATCATATTCTGAATCATAAAAACATCAATGAAATATCTATGTAAATATTTCCTATAACAATATCATGAATACTCTTATGAGTTAAAGTAAAATCACATTAAAGCAAAAGAATAGAAATGCAAAAAACACAATGTATCTTTTTTGTTGACTTTTTGTTGACACCTTTGCAGATAAGATTGCATATAAATTCATACTGTACCATACATAACAGTCATATGCTACAGTCAAGAGTAAAGTTGCCTTCAGTTGAAACAGGAGGTATTTAACTGAACCAGTTAGTTCCTTTATTTGGATGAATGTCACTTTTATTCCTTTCTGTGTTTTTTTCAGCAATCAATGATGTCATGACTACTTGCAACATAAGCTTTTTCTTTTATGTCACAGTATGTTTGCTTACCACAGTCAAGAGTTTTTAAATATAAATATGTAAATATATACTGAACTTTAAAATTAAAAATATCTTTTTTTCCTGTCCTCTGCTTTTCAAAGTCAGATATGTAAAATGTAAAATGTAAAATTTCAGATCCTTGCTGAATATCATTCCATATGTTAGGAATCCTTTTTTTTACTGGTATAAGATTTGTCATATTTACAGTACAATAATAGCTCTACAAAAAATCTGATTTGTTTTCCTGCAGAAATCTGCAGATAGAAGATGAACATGGATTTTATAAATACATCAAATTGATGTATAATATCAGTTTGTCACTTCCCAGGGAGAGACAAGAAAAGAATGCAATGAAAATTACTGTATTTGGTCCATATAGTAGAATGAAAAAAAAAACCAAACCAAAAAAAAAAAAAAAAAAAACAACAAAAAACCTAACCAAACAAAAAACAAAAACAAAAGTAAACACTATAATACAACATTTGAAAGAAAAAACTTGTAACTTCTTCAAGGAGGTTAATAAAGAAAGGAAGTAAAATCCCTGAAATGTATGATTTCTTCATGAGGAAGAAGGACAATATTTTAGTTCAGCTATTCTCTTACTGTTTTGCAATGAAGACAATCTGTTCAGCTGCATAGTGAGTCTACCTGATCAGAAGCTTTAACAATGAAAGAAAAAGACAGTACAAAAAATAGCTTGTCCTCTATCCCATACTATTTTAGTTTCTGACTTATTCCCTAGTTTTGAAAATGCTGGTCCAGTAGAAGAGTTTTCATGGGATATTAATCTATAATTAATGTTTCCCACTTTGATTTCCAATCCTTCAGAAAATGCCCATGGGAGATGACTCTGCCACAAGGAGGGCAAGGATCAGTCAGAACCTAGTGCCTCCATTTATACAAGCTTGCTTCTAGTGAATCTCTTCAATAATTTATGCAAATTACACCTGCCTTTATTTTTCTCTTGCATTGTGGTTCAAATGAAGCCAGACATTGCCCTATAACTAAAGAGGTAGCAGCAATACTAGTAAAACATTTTTACTTATTTTTTTATTCATCTTAAACAATGACCACATAGCTTTCATTAATTCTGTTTTAGCGTGGATCAAAATAGATGAATACACAAGCTTTTCTGTATAGAGTTCAAATATTAACTAGCAAGAAAAGGTGAATTCAGTACCAAAATTAATGACAGTTGATTCCTGACATAGATGTTACGATGAAGAAAAACAAGACAGAAAGTATAGAGAAAGCTATTTTTCTTGATATAAGACATATAAATTCCAAAGTAAAATATTCCCTTTCCTTGAAACAAGGTCTGTGTAGATTAGTGGTAGAATATGACCAACTCAGGCTAGCTTTATTAGCCTCCTACTTTCACAGAGATAAAAACATTCTCATACTTCATTTGATAAGTCTATTTTGCTTGCAGTACACTAACTCACCAGCTGTTTGTAAACTGCCTCAAAGTAGCAGAAAGACTGCATAAATTTCCGTACGTCTGCAACTTTCCTTTTTATACCATCCTCTAAATTCTAATTTTGTCAAAGGGCAGAATTACAAAAATAGAAGGGGGGAAGGGGAAGTGGTGGATTGATTCATGTGAGGGATGTGACAAGGTGATTCCTGCAGGAAGAAAAAGACACAGAGTAATTGCTTCAAAGCAAGCCACAGGATTATCTTTTATTAGCTACACTACGGGCTCTGGTCATGTGTTTTGCAATTTTAAAATGTAACAGAACAATTTCAGCTTTGCTAATTAGGACTTGACGCTGTGAATTTCTGAGTGCTCTCAATAGCCATAGGTTCAGATGGATGCTTAGAGCCCTCAGTGCCCAGAACTCAGGCAAGCATTTCTATCAACCAATAGGAAGAATATGATTTATCTATACTTTTATATACATTAGAAAAATAAGTTGCTTAAAGAAAATAAATTCCTTTACACTCATCACCTGTAACATTTATAGAGTTCAGACATTTTAGAGGTTTGGTTTTTTGGGGATTTCTTTTGTATAAATACATTCATTCTCTAGCTCAAACATGGAGATAAAATCAAAATAGCAGGAGCCACTATCTGAACAGAGACCGATGCAAAGGTGACTTCCTGAATCTAGAGAAGAGTATTTAGTTTGCTCATTCTGCTTTTTGATGATCTTATAAGGGGAACAAGACTTTAATGAGAAGTTCCTAGAGAGTGAAAGCTGTGAGGAATCACATTGCTGAGAAGACAACTGCAACCAACACAGGGATGTAAATGGAGGCCCCCTAAAAAAGTAGCAGCCTTTCTCTTTTTTTCCTTCCTAGCAGAATATCTGAAGAAGCAGTGATGGAGATCAACTTTATGCAAATTTGAAGAAAGTTCTATCTTACAACTACTGAAGGATAGAGCTTCAGGGTTACCAAGGACCTAATTGGAGCAGATTTGAAGACCACAACACACTACCTTAACAGAGACTGTAAACAACTTTCCTTTAGTTCTAAAGGGTCTTCATCACTGAAGCATCTCATTTGTCTTTTTCATGAAGTTCAGCATTGTAACTCTAAGGGACCTAAAGTTTCCAGATAGAAAACTGAAGTTTCCCTCCTCCTTCAGTTTTATAGCTAAAAAGAGGTCATACAGCCATACATCAAAAAAAAAGTGAGGCATGCCTAATGAAATTAGGGTCTTTAGGAAGTGGCATTTTTAGATTCTTCAAATTTAATTGACCTCCAGTTCCTTTTCCATTCCTCTCCTCTTCCTACAGCAGAAATGCAGTCTTGCTTCAGCATTAGCAAATTTTGCAGATGATCCGAAAGTAAAGCTGAAGGATCTGAGAATATCAAAAACTCTTAACTGAATGTATGTACTCATGTCAGGATCATTATTCCTATATATGGAATCATGAAAAGTGACTGGAAACTAAGTATGGGACTAAACATTTCACAATGGATTCTCTCAATGGTGCTTCTTCTACCACCTTATTGAAAACTTTCTATTGTACAATTATGGAATAGGCTGGCTATTGGGGTACATTCCTATTCATTCCATCACTTAAAGGTTGTTTTTCTAAAAAGCAATTTTCACTTTTAAGTCTACTGTCCACTTCAACTGAGCCACATTAATTTTTGAAAATATAAATAGGAGAACTCAGTTTATCTTTTCTTATCCCCAAGGCTGATCCTGTTTAGTTTCCTGAAATGAAACAATATTAATACAGACTCTTACAAAAGGCATTCCCATACTCAAATTTCTCCTCACCCTTTTCCAGGATTATGTCTTTTCTTGATGAATCACTTTCTGAGATAAAGTTGTCAGAACCTAACAAACACTATGTAATAAAAGAGTAATGGATTAACTTAATGATATTAAAATATTTCAGAATTTTTAGAATTGTTTTTTAGTGTCCTAGCATTTTCCTTTTGTAGCACAGTGAACAGCTGTTTCTGCTGAGCTGTCTAAAACATTGCCCCAGTCTCTTTCCTCGGTTACTACAATTAATTTAGAAATCTGCAACGTGTGTGAATTCAAATTATCTCCTACAGTAGGCATTACACTATCAGCACTGAATTTCACGTGCCACCCTCACTCCAATCCACACATCCAGAGAACTGTACTATAGAACTAAGCAAATATTGTCTCTCTCTCAATAAATTCAAAATCTCATCATAAACTCACCTCTCAATAAAATCTGTGGGAAAAAGTCTCACAAGGTTAAGAAGTTAGTGGAATAAGTTTCAAAGTTTTCAGAATTTTTTTTTCCACTGGCAAGTTGAAAATCAGGATGGATTGTCTTTTTCCTAAAGGATGTGTATTATTTCAAAGCAGATTTGATTCAGGGAAGTCCTATGACCTTTACTTTGGAAACAGGATGATCAACAGTCTTCTGTGAGAAAAGGTTTCACCTTACTTTCCTCCTAGAGTTAGCAATCTTCACAGAGATAATAATTTTTCATGAAGAGAAGATATGACGGGATATCCAAACAATCACCATGGCAGTAGCTGTTAGACTCGCATTTTTGAATATCATGATCTAGAAATCACCAGTTTGTCTTCTGTGCCTGTTCACTTTATCTCAGCCCAACAAAACACATGAGGTTGTGACAGCAAAGAGGTAAAATTTTCTGTAAGTGAAAGCTGTATATTTAAGCGATAGCATCACCAGACTTTGGGATGTCTGGCAGTTGATGCCTCCAGGGGACATTGCAGAAGCCTTAATGAAGAAAAGCAGGTCTGTAGAGGGACTAATATAGGCCACTGTGGGGTTGGAAGGATCTGGAAAAGATTCATATGGTTTTAGTGAGCACTGAGCTGCGTTGCAGTGAAAGGAGTCTGAGAAAAATGGATCAAAATTCTGCTACTGATGCCAGGGATGATGTATTTGCTGCTTACATAAATCGCTTTGTTTGTGCACATAAGGTCTAGACAGGTGGAATATACATACACATTCCTTCAAACTTAACCAAAGTCAATTTTCTCACATATGATTAAAAAAATATTAATTTAAATTTGCTTGCAGACTCCAAATGAGCTATTTGTTTATTTCTGTAGGGCACCTAGGGCAGCTGACACACCAAGTTCTGTAGATGTCACTTTTTATAGTGGAATACTTGAACCAAATATTGTAAAATCCTTACAGCTAATTAGTGTGAGAAGAATATATAGAAAGTCTGTTCCCAATCTTGTGAAGGTCATGAAACATTTCAGATAGTGCCAAGTAGTGCACAATTCAGCATTATAACAGAAATGCTTGGCAAGACTTCTTCTGATTCTACTTTTTTCTTCTCTTATTAATTTTAAAATATTGAAAACTTGTAATACCAGGAATGTATCTGAAATCTCTCAGAAACACTGTTTTGATTCTCATATGTATTGAAAATTCTGCTGAAAACTCTGCTTAAAAGTGCCTCTTCCATGTAATATGGATCTGGTACCCTCAGGGACTATTCTGCCACTCTGAAAGGCTTCTAGAGTACCTGCTCTTTTCTAGAAAGGCAGAGAATCTAATTTTGAAATACTCAGACTTTAAATTTAATTTCCACAAAAGACTGGAAAAGGCTTATTAAGGAGAGGTTAATTCAGTACACCATGGACATGTACACATTAAAATCTATCATAGAGCTTACATTGTCTTAAAAAAATTAGTTTGTCTGAATATTTTGCAGCTTACAAGATTTCTTCTTGTAGCAGATCAGATAGGAAAACAATGGTAATCTCCAGAGGAACTGTCCTCTTAAGCCTTTGACATGAGAGGAGAGGGGAGGGGAGAGGAAAGGAGGGGATAAGTTGTATTTAACTGTTAGCTAATTCATAATTTGTCTTTTATTTAAATGCATACTTTAAAAAAATAAACCCCTATAATGGTTAAATACTGGAGCTTTAAAAATCTGCACCTGTGACTCTTGTATTACTCACTAGTTTTACAGATGTGTCCCTGCACTATACTTTGGATCATATATCGATTTCTTAAAATACCTGCAAATTTTTCATACTCTTAAGCAAATAAATAATTTTTATTGTATTATTATTACAAAACATACAGTATCAATTAGCAAGCTGTTATTTCTATGAATAATTAAAACCTATGGAAATAAATAAATAAATATTTATATATGAGATAAATAAATTAAAATATGCATGTAAAAATGCTTTACTGTTTGTTTGCCTTTAACTCACAAAGTTCAATTACATTCAGTTCTCTCCCAGTAAAATTCTGCTCTTACCAATGAAATACTAAGTAAAACCTTGAGAAGTTAGAGAGCTTTCAAATGGACCTGTTCTTAAAAATGGATCTTTCCCTATTGTAGTGTTATGCAACTAAGAATTTCGGTTATTTTTCCAGCTTTTTTGCATGCATTCATAGAAAAAAGCCCATCAAAAATTTATACTGGCATATACAGAAATTTCCCTCAAAAAATTTCAATTTATCCAGAATTTCACAATATTTAATAAATACCATTAAGTATTTTCCATTTTCAGTGAATTTACAGAAGTGTGAACAACAGTTTCATGGAATACTTTCCATCTTTACTTCTATAAGATATTTTCAGTTTGAGAAGCTCTTATCTGAACTTAGGTATCTCAGGATTTCTTTAAACCCCTTATCATAGAATACTGTAGATTTGGTAACTGTTCTTAGTGCAGTACCTATAGCACAACTCTTATGTCTGGAGACAAACACATTTTCCTTGGATAGCATAAGCATTACCCCAGATTCCTCAGCTTGCTTTGAATTCAGATTTTTGCTGTTCAGAAAGATCTTTATAACACACAGGCATGCACGAAAATTTCCTTCACAGAATGAGCAATTAGCAGTCTTTGGTCCCATTCTCCTTTTTCCTTTTCTTAACACTGGAAAACAAATCCATACTGTTACTTGTGCTCTCCCCTGTGAAGGCATTCCCACTACTTCAGGTAGCATTCCTCCTACACAGTAGTATTTCCTCAGAGAAGCTTCAAACTTGCCTCTAGTCTAACAGTCTATTGCAAGGGACTGGCTCAAAGAGCCAAGAATATGAGCAAATGCTTTATTTAAAAAAACATAATGGAAAATTTGATGGCTCCTTAGCATCAGTTAAGTGCTTTTCAAAGACCATGCTACTCAAAGAGCTTATTTAACTTGACAAAACCTAAAGAGAGTAGCAGTCACAAACAAACTCTTTTCCATATTTCTGAGTGGAAGCTGAAAGTATTGTATAACCTGTGCTGATAAATACCCTGTTCTATCTTCATACATGGTTGCACACGTTAGCATATACTACAGTGAATTTCAATATGAACTGCTTAAAATGCATAGGATCAAAGAAGTTAGGAAAAAGAACATAACAATGAAAACAAGATCAGGTCGAAGAGCAGGCAATGAAGGGAGGCATTCACTCTCGTGTTCCAAACTGGCTAATCTTTTAACTGTCTTCCTTACCCTTGTATGTAAAATTTTCAGTGCATCCAAGGTTTTGTAAAACTCATAGATATTAAAAAAGAAGAATAACATGGATAATTAGAACAAATCCTTAGAAGTCCTTGAGTGATAGCTTAAGCTTAAGTTCACAGCAGCTTCTCAGAGGCAGACTGAGAAATCTAATAGTGAACTTGAACACTTATTCAGTGTCAGTTGAAAGCAACAAATTATAATCTGGAAATGCATCCATTAAAATCAAAAGCCTGGAAAATTAAATCCAAGCCTCTTCAGGAAGAGCTGAGTAGATCAGGTGAAATTATACACAAGCTACATATTGTGAAGATTTCTTCATCTTATACATCTAACGAGTCAGGATGGTTATAGCATAAAGTTTATTTCCCAGACAGAGCCATTTTTTCATACTGTATTCTATTCATTACTGAACTGAAGATTTATAAAATATATAAAATGCATAGCTTCACAGATAGTTGCACGTGCCTGAATTTTACATTGATCGTGACTACAGACTGCTAAAAACATCTCAAATTAGGAATTAAAACAAGGAATGAAAACAATACTAGGGCCCATATTCATAAATCATACAATGCATCTAATGTACAAAAATATAGTGACCTATTGAAACCACATCTAATTTCTAGTTTTTATGTTAATAAAGTAACAAAACCAAAAAGCATGGATTTTTCCAACTGAAATTGCAGACTAGTTCAATTAAACCAAAATACCTTATATGCATTTACTGTGTTTGCAGCCAGATAGAAAGGAGTTATGAATTTCACAGTGCATTCTGTTTCTGTTACTGTTACATTAACTGTCTTGTAGTTTCAAAATACCTTAATGATTATCACTCGACCCTGCTTACTGTCTTTCACAGTTAACTTTACCCCTGTTATATTATTTAAAATGCCTTAAATTAATTTCAAAGGAAACTGAAACGCAGCATGTTTAGTTTTATTATGGTATATATTCAGTAGTTTTTTACTACAGAAAATAACGACACAAATTGGCAGCTAGACAGAAGCTTTCAATTTAGATGGGGAGGCTCCAAAAGCACAGCTCTTACCAGGCATTTTTCATGTCCTTTAGCAACAATAAGGCTTGTAGATCCATAAGACACCTTAAATACTATCATTTTACTGTAACTGATCCCAGTTACAATGGCTTGGCTTTCAATATCTTCCATCTTTACAACAAAATCTGTACATACTTAGAAGTCTGTGTTTCACCATACTTCAACATAACAAAGTAATGCTTTTAATGTTGCTTGTAACACCCTAGCTCTTGTTAATAACTGGGTTTCAATTAATAAAATGAACTGCAAAAACAAAGTCTTAAGTTTACGTTACTTTTTCAACACTTGGTTGTGGAAACACGGAATTAAATCCAGACCCAGATGTCCTCCCCTGTGTGTTACAGATTCATGCAAGCTTGCACATGAGGAAAGGCTTAGTTTAAAGCACATGAAAGTCAGAAGTTCATTATCTAAATGGGATATTATTAAAATTGGGATTAAAGTGGCCTCACCAGATGTTTGATCTTGTGAAATGCTTAAAAGCAGCACCAAGTCAGACTTGGCATCAACTGCTGACTATCATTTTGATCAAGAACTGATAAATATTACTTTTTTAATATTTACAGAATTTAAGTAAACTATAATCAGTGTTTTGGAAAGACAGATCTCATTTCACCTGATTTTGCTGCCACACATTCTATTGACTTTCTGATACGTAAATAGTATGATAGATGAATTTAAGAGATGCATTTTCAGATGATATCCAAATAACTCTCAAGGTTTTTATTAGCCTATTTTTTACTGACCCAAAATTCAAACAATCTCAGTGACAAGGGATCTGACAAAGAACCTCTAAGCAATGCCATCTGTGATGAGAATCTGACATGTTCAGCTTTAGAAAGGTCAATGCTGAAGGACAACTTTCGTTGCCACATCCATCACAACAAAATTCAGCAGTTTGGATGAAGAAAATATGGTCTTTTAGTCTGATCAATCATGCAATATCAGGGCAATGTCTTGAAATACTATGAATAAGCACTAACATGTTTGCAAATATCGATTTTTCTTTGATGCTGTCACCTTCAAATCTGCATAATACTCCAGTTTGGGAGACTGCTTCAAACCATTTGACATCGTGGAAAGAACTAACTAGAAAAGTTATCAGAAAAAATACTTAAGGAAATAGTGTTTTCTTTAAATCAGAGCTTTTATAATGTAAAAATACATATAAGTTTAAATTCTGGTTAACTAGTTATAAAGTTGTTCAGTAAAACAACCTGCAGACCATGAAACTACTTTAATTGTTTTATTCCTTCATGAGTTACTCGATCCCATCTATGCAGACAATGCCCTTCAGCAACTTTTCAGAGCTTCTGATCTGTGGGAACACTTTGACCTTCTGTACGCCTCTTCAAAATATGACAGCAAGGTAGAATTACTCACACTCTGCTTTGCTCAGAGTTCAACTTTTTCCATGGACATGTCAGAAAAATAGCTACAGTAACAAGCAACATTTGAGCCTTGAAGGAAGCTCAGCGTTACTTTTTACTTTCATAGATAACTATGAAAAATGCTAGTAGAAACAGTACATGGAAGTAAGGATGGTTGCAATGAACCTCGTGCTGACTTAAGACAAGTTGTTTAGAAAAAAAAAGCAGTAGAAGTAACACTACGGGAAGCTACAGTGATAGTTTGGGGTATGCTGCCACTGAAATCAGTATCAAGCACTGCTTGATCTCTGTGGTACACTAGCTCTAACTGATCAGCCAAAACTCTACAAAAGAGTATAAATGTGGCCCAAAATTCTTTCATTGCTTTCCACTGGTGAGATACCATATAAAATAATGATTTACATATAACGATAATTTTTTCCTTTGGAAGGACGGAGTACTTGATAAAGTTAAATAATTTCTTTAGTTCTTTAAATAGTTCATGATGTCTTTTAACCACCAATGTAACTTACAACTGATCTGACCAAGAAGTAGACAACAGGTTAGCAAAGGCATACAGAGCCTTTGGTAAACTCCATGAAAGAGTTTGGCGAAACAAACACCTGAAGAAAAGTACCAAGATCAGTGTTTACAAAACCACTGTACTGTTCTACTCTTTTATATGGATCCGAATCATGGGTCATTTACCTCCACCACTTGCGTCTCTTAGTACGCTTCCATCGACGCTGCCTCCATACAATCCTAAACATCCACTGGAAGGATTATGTGACCAATATGTCTGTCCTTGAACAGGCAGCAGTCACGAGCATTGAGGCCATGCTGCTGAGAACACAG
>JAWWLV010000088.1:126333665-126410498 GCA_035041135.1 Platyrinchus mystaceus
GCTGCTGCTTCTTTTGAGAACACACACAGGATCACTCTCGAGGAGAAAAGACAACACAGACAGAATAGCGTCTTGTCGATCTCTCCCAGGGAGTCTTTCTGCTGTGCCCTCTGCAACCAGACCTGTCTATCTCACATTGGTCTTTTTAGCCATCAGCGTGCGTGTAGCAAGAGTGGGTAGAGCCCTTCTCAAATCTTTGTTCACGAAGCCTAGCTATGATGATGATGAACTTACAATTTTACAACAGATCCATGCATAGTTGTTTCTCCTTTTTATTTTTTTAGCACTGAAAGAACAATTTGGTAATAGCCATGTTTAGCATGCTGACTAGATGGTCTCCTGCAACTATCTAGTGTAACAGCCTACACGTAGAATCACAAACATGAAATAGAACTGGAGTATGAAGAAGATACTCAGACCTATGATAGTCACTGACCTCAAAAATTCATTTGCAGTGGTTAGATGAGTCAAACACGACAAGAATGATTTAAAGCTTATCACATCTTTTAGCAGCTGTAGTGCCATCTAATGAGCATAAACTGCTAAAGTAACCTCAAAATCTACTACTTGTTTTAATTTCATGAATGCTTCAAAATGAGTGCTCCAAACAATATGTAGAGTGTAACATAATATGGACAGGGTGCTGCCATTCGTCATGTAAGTTTAGTATGTCTAAGTCTCATTGGAATGATAGGGAGCAGGGAATCACCTAAGGCTGATATTAAGTTAAACTGTAAATTTGTTTTACATCATCATCTGTGCCATAGGCTTCTTTAAACAAAACCTAGAACATGAAAGCAAGGCAAGTATTGGTAAAATATGTGGAAATGCCTCTTAGCTCTCTGGCTATCCCCCCTTTCTTGTGATATTCTCTAATATGTTATTTTTTCCACAGGGGTTCCCTTGCATAATGAGCAGCCACTCTTGCAGAGTCAGTGCAGAATCACACACTTAGGAAGACTCCTGTCCCACCCCTTCCACATGGCAATGGTAGTAGCTGGCACATCTCTGTGCTGCACATAGATACAGGAGGGGGCATTTAGTGGCCATCAGCTGTCATTCATCTCCTCGGTGAATAAAGGAGCAAGATGTCATACTATTATCCTTCATGCTACTTTGAAATAGATGGTATATGAAATTGTAAAAACAAAAAAGGTATGCCACAGTTTGGTAATCCTTGTTTTGGACTAGAGCAACAGCAGACTGTTCTGCTATACCCAAGATCAATTCAGATTTGATTACAGCCCATTGCTGGAAGTGATGCAGCTCCATATTTGCCATGAAAAAGTCCAGCTATGACATCTGCATTACAGTAACGTCCCCTTTCCTCTCCCTCCACCCATCTATGGTGCAATGTAATTACTGCAAGCAGTGCACACTCCTATTTTACCTAAGTGATTTCCAGACAGCTGGGATGAACAGTGACTCTCACACATTTTTAGAGCACAAAATGTATTCAGCTTTCCAATCCTGACAGCTTACACCAAACTCTCCCTTGGCCCAGCTAAGGGCAGGAAAGCCTGGCAGGAAAGACAGGCAAAGGAAAGCAAAACTACTGCTGTCCTAGAAACCCTCTAGGGTCACAGGCAACCAGTGCAAGTCAAAGAACACCATTTAGAGTCTTCACCTGTGCTCAAAGACTGGCTTTCTGGGAAACCAGCCTTGCTTGAAGTGATGTTTGCATCATCCACCACTTAAGATGTGCCAAGCACTACTTGGGCACAGTTATGACTCTAAATAAAAATCTTTACTACTTGGAAAAAAGCACATACATCCTTCAAGTAAAAAAGGTAACAGCTTCCAGATGATACAACTGTCAAGGCAGATCAGTTTCTGAGCTAGTTCCAGTTACATTGACAGTATTGTCTTTAGTACAGATGCAGACAAAAAAAAGTCCAGAAACCCAACAGGACAGATGAGATTTGAATTTCAATAGTAAGGTTCTCTCTTTTAATCTTGTGATAAAAGTCACTTTAAAATAATGCAATGCTCTGCTCTTGCTTTTGAAGTATATTATGGAGCTATACGTTGCACATAGAATTAAAATGCCCAACTCTGAAAACAGCCCAATTATTCCAGACTATGCAATACAGCCCAGGCAATACACACTTTGCTTTTGTTTAAAGCAAAAGCAAAGCAGAAACGATATAGCTGAAGTGTCTAGAAAAACTGACAACTCATAAGACCGTGTAGATCAGAGAAACTACACATCCCACACAGGCAAATATTGCTGGTACTGTGAAGGAATATTTAAAAATAATAATAATTAAAGCCAAAAAGAGCTAGTATCAATTAAGAATTACATGCTATTCTAACCAATTAGAATGATATCAAATTTCTTAACAAATTTGATTTGTAATTTTCTCCCCTGTTCCATATGTTACACCATTACTTAATCCTTTCAAGTATCATTCTCAGAATGTTTTATCACCTAACATTCACAGTTCACGCAGCTACTGTCATGAAACTTCTCAGATCCCTGCGATAAACAGGCTTGTAGCTGGTGCTTTCCATGGTCAAAACATACTGTACAAAAGATTTAAGCAAAGAGAGCCACCACACGTCCTAAGGGAGATTTTTAATTGCCAGAACTCCTCTGACGTTCTCCTCCAGGAAATTCAGAAATGTGTGCACAGGAAGGAAAAGAGGAAGAGAGAAAAGAGGAATATAACAGAAAACACAAAAGACAAGAATAGCATAATAGTATGTATTCAAATTTGTAAAAAATCTTCGTAAACAAAAGTATTTCTAAGCCAAAAATTTTAATGACTCTAAATAGGTACCAATACATGCCTACAGGAAAAATTTTGCAGTATACCTATGATGTGTGCAAATAATTTTGATGCTTTTTCCTCACCTCCACTGTGCAGGACATATAAGTCATATACAGTTTAAGGTGCCTGCCTTACTGCTAGTTATTTTTTCTATAAATTACTCATATTTGTAAATAATTCCCAGATCATTTTGTAAAATATTTTTCTCAACTTGAGGGAAAACATAAACCAAAACCAAACTCCCAAATGAAACCAAAGCACTTAAGGTTTTTTCGGATGCAAAGAAAGTAATAATTTAAAAAACACTACCAGCTGATGGATTGGTATCTGAAGGCTGATTACTGCTCTGGAATTTATGGAACACATATGCACTTGTATGTTTTCATACAGAATCAATCTACCTATTTCTTACTCTAACTCAGTGAGAAACTCAACTACATTTTATAGTCAGATCTCTCTCAGACCAGAAAATTACACTTATGCTACTGTTGTTGGTTACTATGTAACCTGGTACATTTATCTAAATGTGTGTAAAGAGCACCCACAGCACATCACAATCTCAAATCCCCATCACCTTCAGAACATAAAACACGTATTTGACTTCCACTATGAAAGAAACAGATCCTCACAAATGACAGTGATGCAGTACAACATTTTTTTTAAAGACTGTTAAGACAACTTATTTGGAAACACAAGTTTTGTATCTTGCAGAAGAGAAACACTGCTGTCAAGGGGAAAACTTGTGGGCATAGTGTGATGAGAGATTCTTCTGCTTGGTTTCTTATGCCTGCACGTGGTAGTGCCATTTATAGCTGTTTGCCATCATAAGCACACTGACCTAAAATGGAAATAGGAACCATTACAGAATGACATGCGTAAGCTTTCTCAAATAAAAACATGCAGGCAGCCATCAGCAGAACTAAATTCATATGATCAACCTGAAGTATGCTCTAAAGCAGCTGTGTGATGATTATACTGTAAAGGGAGAAACTGCAGCTGTAAAAATCTTCAACAATTTCATGTCTTTGCCCTTTGATTATAAAGACGTATGAATATAGAGAGAGTAGATAGCAACTTCACGGTGCTTCACCACAGTTTCTTTATGAATTAAATAAATTGCAATACATTTTGAGTTTAGAAGATGCAGACATTACTTTATGAACCAGCTATTTAGACATATTGCTTGTTAAAAAGCATATATTTTATATTCTTTCATGTGATTATATATGTTGCTCCCATTTATTTGCCCACTTGTCTCTGAAAACCTGATTGACACACTTCCTAAAGCTCTCCCTGCTGCCATCCATCTGCCTTCTCTACATTCTTACACTTACATTCAAAGCTCTGCCTCTGCCTTGTTCAACTTTCACACAGTTCTGGATTATTCTTACTTACATCCCATTTGACCTCTCTACAAACTCCAAGAAAATTTTACCTTTCCTCCTCTTTCACTGCTCACCTTGGGATTTGAAATCATGAAGTCTGAGTGCCATACTTGCTCAGTCACTTCACTCAGGCTTTACCCCAGCCTTGTTCCCTGCCTTTTCTAAGCCAACAGCTTCCACAGAAGATTATAGCCTTTCTGACAATGGCCCACATGAGTCTACAGAGTGCAGTACAGGAGATAATGAGTTCATTCGGCCACCCTATGAGCTAGCCAAGATGAACCTGCTTTACACAGAGCTAATCCTGAATTAAAAAAGCCCTCCTGAGATATAAAATACACCAGACCAAACCCAACATTATGTCAGTACAGACACAAATACTCTTGACTCAGCTCAACTCCCATTGCACTTTCTCAGAGCCCTCATGAGAGACCCTAAATACACCCACAGAATATCTTAAGAGACGTTTCCTCATTTCACATATAAGTGTGTGGAAATCATTCCTGGTTGAAGCAAAAAAGACAAGTCTGTACTCCCGAGCACTCCTTTTTCTTTACCCTTGGTACTTTCTGTGTAGTTTTGGGGGGGTTGGGGGTTTAAAAAAAAAATCCTCTTCCCACAAAACTTCTGTTGTAGGCATAAAAACACCTGAGCCAGCTCTGAGTAGGACCATGTGGATATAGAGGATCACTAGCCCAGGCTGTTCCTCACTCAGGCGCAGCTGACCTGTTTCTGATGCTGCACCTTTTTTTTTTCCACACCTTGAATACACTTTCTATCATGTCATGGGTTACAGTGTCCAGTTCTGGACTTCCCATTACAAAGCAGGCATAGACATGTGGAAGCAAGTTTAGTAAAGGGTCTTGAAGATTATTAAGGGACTGGAGCACCTGCCATATAAGAAGAAGCTGAGAGAGCAGGAACTGTACAGCCTGGAGAAAGGAAGGTTCAGGAAGGATCTCATCAGTGTGTATAAATATCTGATGAGTAGGAGTAAGAAGACAAAAGCAGATTCTTGTCAGTGGTTCTCAGGGACAGGAAAAGAGGCAATGGGTACAAATTGACATAAAGAAAATTTCTTTTTATACAGAAGAAAAATCTTTCTGTCTGTGAGGGTTGCAAGCAACAGAAGAGGTTGTCCAGAGAGGTCTTGGAGTCTCCATCCTTGAAGACATTAAAAATTCAGTTGGATATGGCCCTGGATAATCTGCTTTAACTGATCATTCTTTTAGCAAGGGAGTTATACTTGATCATCTCCAAGGATGCTTTCCAGCCTTCAGCAATTCTGTGATATCTAAGAACTTTTACCTTTGGTCCATTTCTTGCTTTTGAAACTGTTCATGACTCCCTCTTCTTTCTCCTTCTCCCATTCCTTGCCCTTTCTGTCTCTCTTTCTTGGAAGGCTCATTAATGACACCCAATCACAGAGTCAGCTCAAATCAGAAAGCAGCTCACCATCCCCACATATGTTTTGGACTTCTGACCAACACCACATGCAAGAAAGCCAGAGTAGAACTAATTGTGCTGACTGCACCCCCAGCATGATGTGCATACCGACCAGATAGCTGATAATAGAAAGTTGATTTCATTTCTGTTCTCTCAATTCCTGCTGCCCTTTGTCACCTTGGTCTAAAATACCGCTGTTTTTTTTGTACCAGGCAAGAAGTCATGCTCATTCTGACTAAACTCAAACCACTTCTACAACTTATTTACTATAATAGCCACAACCTGCCTTTCAACCAGAAATATCAAAGTAAAGAAGGCCTTAAAATCTGAGATTTTAATGGAATATTTATCAAATTTTAATTTAATTATTTTTTCAGTTACTTTACTCATTGTAAAATCAGCCTATTCAGAATACAGGCCTCCTCTCCTCCACCCCTACAGACCTTGGGTAAACAATTGATCTCATCATCCTTTCATTAATCCTGATAACTTTGATATAATTATTCCTTGTTTTTGTAGATGCAGTGGAGGGAAGAAGCTGGTATTCCATGCTGCAAGACTTATATCAAAGTACTGGAGAAAAAATCATTAAGATTTCTACTGATATTTTTTAAAAATATTGCATTTAATTACTGTTATAAGATGGTCAATCACAAGCTTCAAACCTGGTTATATAGGCCCATACATATAAGCTGACATAAAGGGAAAACTTCAAAGAGCCCTCTTTGTCCAATTGAGATGGGCTAGATTCAATTAAAGATAAGAAAAAAAGCAAAGTAATAAATTATTTAATTGACTGCATGTCTGCTTTACTAGACATTGCAGTACAATTTAGCCTTCTCTACTAAGATTTTACTATATCCAAATTCAAACAAATAAATTGAAACATCATCCTGCTTCATGAAAAATACAAACCACCAATGCTATCAAAGAATATTTTTTCTGCATTCTGTTATATAAGCTGATACTGCCAAAAGTTACATAGTGCTTAAAATATGTAATTATACTGAATAACAGGGACAAAGCCCTGAGGAGTTTTGAAGTCACAGATAAAAGCCAACACAGTAGATGCAGCTCTGCAGCAAGGAGACTGGCATTAATGCTACTTGATTTTACTACTAGAAGCAGACTGACAAGACAAAATCCAGCTATGATAGAAGCAGACACAAGTCAAAATGATTGAAGAGCTATCTGGAATAGAAAGCAGGGAGGGCCTGCTAGATAAGTTGCTCCTATTTTAATTTGGTGCTTGCAGGGCCTATTAATGCCATGAGAGCGGCTTTCCACACTCTTCCATCAACAGAAACATCTCAATGGTGGTTATATTAGGACAAGCTAGCAAGCTCACATAGATTTTCCATTAGACAGGTACTTCTTCTGGTATACCTGGCCTAGAAGTCAGTTTTCTAGGTTTTTCTGCCTTTCCTCTTTAGAGAAAAGGAAAGGAAATGAAAGCAGAATAATTTACTCTTGCTGAGGATTGAAAAAAAAAGGCAAATACTAGATATCACATCCCATGTAAAAGGACAAAGTCTGAAAATAAGACCCATGAAAATACATTTAAAGCCAAAAAAGCACCTTGGCTTTCTGTGCCAAGTACCTTGTCAAAATCATTCAGGTTTTGCTATAAAACAAGTGTAAGACCGATCTGCAAATTCCTACCACTTACCTACTGGACATGAGCCATATAAAAAAAAAAAATCCATTGATCAAGAGAAGTAAAATGCAAATACAAAACTAATCAATTAATGAAGGTAAATAAAAAATGAAAATTATACTTGTCATTTGTTGGTCCCAAAACAAAAAAAATTTCAACGGATGAAGAAATATGGTTGCTACAGTTTAAATGGACGGAAGTTCTGTGTAAGGTTGCTTTCATTATCCACATAAAGCAAATACTTAAAAGCTTTCAAGGAACGTTTACAGCTTTAGTAAACTTACATGGAAAAACAATACAACATGGTGGTCTACTATATACTTTTCAGAATAAATAAACTGTATATACTAAAGTATCATGTATTCAAGGGAAAATGTGACTGTTTTTTCCAGAAATAATAAAAAATCTCCACAAACCCAAAACAAACAACTTTTCTTACATAATCACTTCAACAATGAAAAACAGAAAAATCCTGCTTAAAAAACAGAATACCTCTAAGTACCACCCATCAGCTGTGAAGGAGCAAAATAAACAAAACATTACGTTATTACATTACTGCTGCTCCTGAGGTCCATGTCTTTCCTTACTCCAGCCAAGAATCCTTTTTTTTTTTTTTTCCTTTTTTGAAGCAACAAAGATGAGGATATCTGTGGAAACTAGTATCATCATCAACGAAAATAAAACCTGTGCTTTCATATGAATATCTTAGTTTTTTAAATGAAAGGAGGAAATATTTTGGAAACAAAAAAATCCTCCAATTATGAACTGAGGTCCTGTTTTGTTGCTGAGTCACACTGTTTGACATGTTTTGCTTAAGGTTCTCTTGCTTACACAGGCACAAATCAGGAATAACTCAGTGAAAGCTTATATGATCGATTTGGTACAAAAGTCATGCAAGCAACTGGAATATCCAGCGCAAGTTGCTCTAAGGCGGTGGTGAAATACCTGTTAGCCTGTCTGAACTACATCTTCCAGGAAGCCCTGCAGCCTCACCTAAATGAAACCAATGTGACAGACGAGATCTAATCTAGTAAGGGAGACAGAAAACAAATCTTAAAATCCTGGAATTGCCTAGGGAGAAAATTTGTGACTCCAGCTAGTTCTAATGTGATGTGTTCAGATATGGTGACTGCCATTTCCATCAAATAGCCCCAAATAAACAAGATCATAGCCTGGAGAGGCTGCTGTGTTCCAGATGCACATCTGGAGCATCCACAAGACTGAAAAGCATTCGTGCAAAACTGTAGAGAGAGTATCTGTGGAGTAACAAATAGCAGCAGACTGGCAAGTGACACCCTGAGCAGATTCAGAAGCTCTGTTCTCTGCCTCTGTATGTGTAAACCTATTTGTAATAACTGATTAACAAGGAAGGCATCATATCTGAGATAACCTGTCAGGTTCCCCAGATAAAGAGACCAAATTTAAAAGTCACATTAAACTAAATCAAAGTTTAAAAATAACAGAGATCAGGAAAAATCAGAATTTTGACATAGCATTTTGCAACAAACTGTAAAAAAAGGAGGGTTGCCGGAGTGTACAGGAGTAATGAAGCCACTTGCTTATCCCAAAAGCAAAGTGTAGTTAGTCAATATAGGCCAATTTTTTTTTTCCATAAAAATCCCATGAAAGAGAACTCTCACTGTTTCCCATTAGTCAGCATTCCTGCATTTCCTTCATAAAGTGAAAGTTTTTCCATATACCTAATCTAAAGCACTGGTCTTTAATTGGTTGCTCCCTCTAGTTTGTTTTTTGGGGGTTTTCTTGGATAAGCTACTTTTTACCTGTTTATATACATAGGTGTCTTTTGTCTATAACAGTCTTTTGCATACTGAAAATCTATTATCTGGAGTTTCAGCATTTAGATGAAATCAATTAAATATGTCTTCATGGCTCAAAAGGGAATTTTCCATACCTCTTGTAATTTTGCGACTCTCCTCTGGGCTTGTAATAATTTTCAGCTGTTTTCTAAAGTGTGGAGGCAAAGATGGACACATTACTTCATAGTCAAGTCTTCAACAGGTCCAGAGTAAAAGTATTAACTTACAAATACTGCATATGGCAATCTGGTTAATACAACCTGAATAACATCTAATGTTTATTTTTCGAAACCATCATCTTTTTAGCTGACAAAGGCTGTGGTCCACTCTGGTATTCAGATGCTGATCTTTAGAATAAATACCTCTTTCTTTATTCTCATTTTGTATTTGTGCATTTTACTCTTCCCACTAAGCATTTTACAGTTATTTATTAACAAATTTCAGCACAGTGATATAAAACATCTAAAATTTTCTATGACAATCATCCTTCTTTCCTATTGTCAAAAAGCTACCAAACTCTCACATTCCATCCATAAAATATATTAAACATATACATATATATATCTAGTCTGCTACAAAGTAATTTACAAGAATGTTGAAAAAACAGGTCCAGCACTGTTGAACCTCCTTGACAGTCAGATATTGATAACAGATTTAAGTGTCGTTTCCAACTAGTTAAGCACCTTATCTTAATTTCATCTAGATCATATTGTCCTAATTTATTTATGGACTTCTTTATGGGACAGTGTCAGAAACCTTGCCTGAAGTCAAATATAATCCTATCTGTCCCCAGATCCGATTAACCCAGAAATCCCATCAAAGAAAGTAATTAGAGTACATTGATGTGATTGTTTTTGACAAAACCATTCTAGCTGTTTTTATTACTTTATCTTCTCTGTACATACACATAGAATACTAATAACTCATTCCAGTAACTTTCCAGATGTTGAAATTACACTGATTCATCTGTAATTCTACAATAGTCTATTTTTCCTCTTTTTAAAGTTAGGTACCATTTGCTAATGGTTCAGGGATTAAGCTGGCTAGGTTTTCTAAGTACTTAAGGGCAAATTTAATTGGATTCTGTCAACACGAATACATCATGTTACATTAATATTCTTTAAATTGTTCCTTCCCAATTCTGTTTGCACCTACTTGGCAATGGTTTTTTTTGGTTAAAGACATGCCTACAGAAGGGAATTTCTTTTTCTTGTTATTCTTTCTTGCTAAGCAATGGACCAGCGCTATCCTTTTGTCTTTCTAATGCATTATTCTAACACGTTCAGAATTTTTTCCCCAAAGCTTTCATATTTATTTGTGTACCATGATGCATCCATATTTCTGAGTACATTTCCTGTCTTCCCTCCCCACTGTGATAGTTTTCAGCTCTGCTTTTTAACACGGTCTCTTTCAGTAACTGCTAGCTCTCCTTCACTCATTTATCCTTTAGATTATCTTCCCAGGAGACCATTTCTACTTGGTCCCCAGGTTCATTAAATTATGCTTTTTTGAATTCAGTTGCTCATGTTCTATTACTACAGTTGCACCTTCCTAAACCCATAAATGTTGCCATTTCACAGTCATTTTCACCCTAACTGGCTTCCAAATGGAGATTCTCATCTCTTAGTCATGTCCAAATCTAAGAAATGCTCATCATAATAATAACTTCCTTTTTTTTTTTTTTTTTTTTAAATAGAGTTTTTCTTATGTCAGACCTTCTCTATCCTTACATACCAATTTTGGAATTGAATATCTGATGCTCTCCAATTCAACCACACCAAATCATTTGCATGTTTCCAGCCATTCTACTCTTCTGACCAAGCTGCCTACAACAGATTCCAAGAATGACTATGTCCCTTTTCTTTTGCCTTCATAACTGGTGAAGGTTTGTCTTCAAGAATTCTACTTCTCACTTTCCTGCCTTAACATCAGAAAACTATAAATACATTTTTCAAATGAAATGGAACTCTATCAGTTTTCCTTAGCTTGTGTTTTCTAAACAGGTCCTACTCTTCTAACCCACTAGTCCATATTTGTGGCATCTCTGTAATCCTCACTAAGTAACAGTTCTAAATGTCCTTCAGATATTTCTGTAGACAATTATCATCAGTTGGCAGTTTTAACCTTTGGTCTTTCCTACTATCCTTCTACAGTTTCCAACTTCCTGCCTCAGTTTTCAGATTTGTGAATAATTCAGCCTATCACTGATATCTTAACTCACAAATAGGTCCTTGTCATTAGCACATTTCAAAATTAAGTGAGAAGGGCTTCTCCTATGAGGAAAGGCTAAAAGAGTTGGGGTTGTTCAGCCTGGACAAGAGAACACCCCAGAGAGACCTTATTGCAACCTTTCAATACTTACAGGGAGCATTTATGAAAGCTGGAGAGAGACTTTTTGCCAAAGCTGGTAGTGGCAGGATGAGGCAACCGTTTTACAGTGGAAGAGAGCAGATTTAGACTGGATAACAGGAAGAAGTTTTCTGCTGTGAGGTCAGTGAGGCACTGGAAGAGGTTTCCCACAGAAGCTGTGGATGCCTCATCCCTGGAAGTGTTCAAAATCAGCTTAGGTGGGGTTTTGAACAACATGGCCTAGAGAAAGATGTTCCTGCATATAGATGGGTTGTACTAGATGATCTTTAAATGATCCCTTCCAATTCAAACCTTTCTATAGTTCTCTGAAATTGGACTGTTCTCTCTTCATGGTTGGGCTACCTGAAAAGGGAGTGTATTATCTTCCTGAAATTCATCAAAAGAGTTTTATTAATTGTGTGCCTATATATACACATATGGGAATAGAAGCAAAATCAAAAAGAAGGGAAAACAAAGCTGTTTACAAAACCTATAAGCCCCCAAATAAATGTCGTTAACCATATTAATCAAGACTTTTAATATTAGTACTTAAAACAACATAAAAACTATTCTGTTGCAGATATGTTTTTTAGGACTTGAACATTTTTGTCATTGCTTTAGGCAGAAGTAATGCAATCCTAAGTGCCTTTTAAAGTACTAGGTATGATGTGAATACCTGTCAGTCATATGCCTTGATCTCATTATGACCAGAATTTTCATTGAATTATTTTCAGAACTGTCAGCAAATTCTGAATTACAAAGACTATAATGAAAAAAGTGTTACTATACTAAGATAAATTAATTAGCTTACATTAAAATAAGCACTTAAAGTGTGTATTCACAACTCTGATGGTACCTGTTGCAACTAGTAGCATGGAGGTAACAGCAAAAGGGTTATATCTGCAATAGGAAGTTCCACCACTGACAATGTAACACTCAGTTGCAATTTTGAGGCAACCTGCATAGCACCTTCATCGTGCAAGAGAATTTATGTGAATAAAGGTCTCTTTTTTTAATATTAGCAGACAAGTGAAGGCAGATTGCTTCCTCAGTGAGCCTGCTTTGGAGAGAACAGGGATGCATACATAAATTCCTCCATCCTCATAATTAGAAAAATCCAAAGGGCCACCATAACAGCTTGATTCCTACCATCATAAGCTTGTCTTTGAAAGGAGGTGAGCATTTCACAATCTATACTTCACACCCTTTCTCAAGACAAACATATACATTGAGACACTGAACCTGTAAAGACTTTTAAAATAAAAAATACAATCATCATATCTATAATTTTATAAGCATAGCTAGCGATGAAAACACATCCACACATGTGAATATTTACAGTTATATATAATTTTAAATGAAGACAAATTGTATTATTGAAATGGATATAAGAAAACTTTTGAAGTCTCTACATATTTTGTATTATATATGTATTAGAAAAATGCAATAAAAATCTAGAAGAATCCATTTGAATTCTACAATCATTGCTCATATAAAGCTGATTTATTATGTCAGACTAATATAAACTTAAAGATTGGGCATTTGAGTTAAAAAATGAGAACTCCTTTATCCTAAAACCAAATTAAATTAAAAAGAATTCCAATAAATAATAAATTCCAAGAAGATCAAATATTTTCATAATATTCCATTTTATGTTTCACGTTTCACATACACTGCTGCAAAACAAACTGAAACACTTTTTAACTGTCAACTGGTACAGTGATATTTGCATTTTAACTGTTTACAGTTAATAATACTACTGTTGCATTCACATGAGAATTTCTCAGTTTTATACATAATTGTTTTATGCAGAATTCTGATACAGTAAAACTTTTTCAGTCTTCTGCAGAATAACATAGTATTTAAGAGAGGGTTTCTTTTACATTTCACGAGTGATTGCTTGGCAATTTAACAATCCCTTTACAGTACAAACATTTATGAAAATGTCAATCATTGTGGCTTACACGTGATTAAAAATATTTAAAGTTTCCCCAGAAGGCAGTAAGCTCAGTTCCTTGTCCTGTTCTTGATACAATAATAGGCTGTTATCATTGAAAGTTCTTCCAGATTTTTCTATTCCTTTTAGCTGGACCTAAGTATGGTGAGAAGGCAGCTTTCTTTAATATCTTTTTAAAGGCTCCACTAAAATGACCTTATCTCCAGCACATTTGAGTTTGTTCTTGCATTCTCTTCAAGAAGATGAAGGAGATGGCTTCTGGGGTCTTTAAGGTTATGTAAACCTAATTATTAAAACCACCATAAGATGTGAAGTAGTTTCCACTACAAGATAGCTAGAATTATAAAAATACGTTACCAGAGAAAACAAAAAAGCATTTAATTTACTCCATTATTTCCAAAGGTGCCTTAATCTGGTGTTGTTTCAGAGATGTTGTAAAGCGTCTTCCTCACACTGTGCTAACAGAGCAAAATGTAGAAACACTTTTTTCATAGTTTATCTTATTTCAGTGAATCAGATAATGGCAGCTTATAATGTAGTGTGCACCCATACAGAAAGGAAACAGAAATTAAAGAAGAGGAAGAGAAGCTGTAAAGATCTAAATACTGAGAGATGACATCTCTTCACTAGCAGGCAACTTAAGGAAGCTATAGTACAATGACCTTTGGAATTGTGCAAACATTCCTAACAAAGCCAATAGGCCCAATTCAAATTTTATAGCTTTCTAAAAGTAAGGAGAACACTAAAATCAGTAAAAGACCCACTAGCTTCAACAAGACCCAGATTTCTTCAGGACACTGTAACACCATCACTCCACTTTACTAAAAAGAGTCAAAGCTGAAATAAAATTGTAGTGGTGAAAATAATGAAAAGTTTTTAAAAGTGTAATGTGGTCTATGAAAAAGTGTCAAGAAGTTTCAAGGGAAATTTGAGACCAGCGATTTCAAGATTAAAAAATAGAGGGGTCAGATGTTAGATTGAATCCACCTTACACTTTGTAACAAAGAAATTTTAACAAACATCCTTGATGTGAAAATAATAAGTTAGCTCTGATCTGCTTCTGCGGTAGCCTACACTGCCTGAGCCAACAAAGTAAGATATTTTTGTAGTTTCCACTAGAAAGAAACAAAGTTTTTTCTTTTTTTCTTATTAGCAGACAAAATGTTAAAGAAATTCAGTAACATGTTCCCAAAGTTCACCTTACATATTGAAGAAAACCTTATAAACTGGATTTCACTGAAGAAACTTTAAAGAAGATCATTAAAACAATGGTTGAATGTGCTCCAGTTTATATGAACTTTGTCAAAAACTCTAAGAGACATTCTAGCTAAGAAACAGGTCTGTGAGACAGAAAATCACTGAATCAGAGGTCAACAGGCTGGAGAAATGTGAAAAGAAATTCTTACTGTGACAGACTGTAGGCACTTAGACAAGTTATATATTTTTAAATTTAATATAATTTACTGGAATCAGATCCTGTCTACCACATTCTCCAACCAACAACAAATTTATCAGTAACTAAATGTCATTGCGCTGTATGTAGATTTTTACTAAAATCTGCTATCCAGCAGTGGGCTCCAAGAATTACAGCTACAATAACAGACAAAGGTTTGAACTCTACTAAGAACACCTGACCAAAGCAGAATTCTGAAAAGACTCCAGTGAAATCTAGAGTCCTATAAAACAAAACAGAATTAATTATACCCATTACAGGCTTTTAAGATGAAAGGAGTGTTTTGCAAATGAATATGGGTCAAGACACAATTCTTTTATCTAGAGTGAAGAATCCAAACTTTCTAGACCGACCACTCTAAACACTATCTTTCATTTCTCACACACATGTTTTTATTACTTAAAGGTTTTAAGTTTAAAAAAAAATAAATCTGCCTTTCATCATTATCACAGAGTCCTCCTTTTGGAGTCCATACTAGGATACATGCAAGAATCTGTAGGTTGTAGAATGAAGATTGCAGAGGAAGGAAAGCACATAATGTTTCTAGAAACCAGTAATCCAGTAATTTATCCCCTGCAATCATTTTTGTACTAGGAGACTTGATTCTTACACAGGAAGTATGTGATCATAAACTCTGAAAGATTTCTGCACCACTCACTCCTTTCTGAAAAGTGCAGTTGAAATTGGCAGTGTTAAATTTTATCATGTACTAACATGACAAAATAGCAGAGCTTAACTTTTTAATTCATTAAGAACCTGCAATAGTTCACAGAACCAATACCAAGGGATTTACATGCACATAGTAGGTTCATGGTAGGATTTTGCTCATGGAACTTCACCTTGGATTGACTGGGCTTGAGGCACAAGTTTAATGAAGGAGACAGATGCAGCTACCAATCCTGTCATTTCTTTGCTTCTTCTAGAATCCTTAAGATTTGCATTCACTTAATTCTCAGACTAATTTGCACCTTTCTATTTCTGACAAGGCAAAGATGTTATAATTGGTAATTCTAAATAGCTTTTGTCATACTGTCAACTAAATGAACAAAAAGATGCCTTCAGACTATTAAGGGGAAAACATCTGCCCCTACTATAGAATTCACCACATTTCAACAGAAAATGTTACAGAAAAATGAACAGGGGTGGGGGTTTTGACATTGTTTTGTGGATTATTGTGTATTTTTTATCCTGTTTTACTTGATTTTGAAAAACTTAGCCTAAAATATGAAGTCTTTATGTGTAAGGCTAATTACTAAATCTTAGATGCAAATGAACAGGAGTCATCATCAAGCAACATATCGATATCTCCTAGCAAGTATCTAGAAGTTAATTACACTAATTTCACACAATAATGGTTTTGGACTGCACCTAAAAGACCCTACAGCTGCTTTATGAAAGAATGGGTGAATCTGAACAACAACACCCAGTTCCTGTTTGCCACTCTTGCTACTATGAAATTATATTTAAATTCTTACTCAGTAAGTAGCTAGTGATAGGTTTTGCCTTATTTGTAAACTCAGTTGTATAAATCTTTGTTCTGGGTTTAGCTCAAAGAGATGAGCATTGGATCAACTGAAGAGACAATCAATTTTCATTCCCTGAATGAAAAACGCCCATTGTAGGCTGCTTCAAAAAAGGCAGTTCAATTATAGATCCAGATGCAACATATCAAAACCATATTAAAAAAGACCTACAACTAGACCTGAAACTGACTTTTTTCCTGACATATTTAGATATCAGCTTGTATTATTTGTTGTTACAACTGTGCTAATTCACTTTCAGATTGAAAAATATGCTATCATTCAAACACTGCTACCCTGCAGGGGTTCCATGGTGCTTTCATTGAAGTCAAGGGGTTCTCTGCCTCTAACTTCAATACTGCTGTGTATTGCAGCCCTTTAAGGCCATCTGTACCCTTCCAATCTACATTTCACTCACAATGTACAGACCTGAAAACCATCTTTTATTTTATCTGTGGTGAATTATATGGGGTGCAATATGAATTCTGAATAAAAATTAGATTCAGCTGTGGATATGTAATAGTCATAGCAGACACTAAATTCTCCCTATTTTCTTATATCCACAGTGCAAACAAGTTCACTTGACTATTTACTTGACTGCTATGATAATTGCCAAGCCAGTTCTCAGTCTCCCAGGTCACTGCTAGCTCCCACTGGGTCATTTCCAGAGTAAAGCAGAGGCCACATAGGAACTGGAACAATGAACCAGCATAAGTGAATGAACAGTCACTCATGCAAATGTTCATACACCTCTGCCTCTGGATATTTAATGAAATGTAATATTACCATTCTTCTGGAACTGCTGAATTGGGAAAAATGATTTCCCATTCAACCTGTAGATATCCATTAGATTATAAAGGATTTTTAGTTCCCTTAAGTCTGTCTTTTTAAAGAAGACTGAGACCTGAGAATTTACCACAAAACTATATTATTTCTATTTACTAGTTTAAGAAAAATAATATTCTCTCAAAAAAATTGTCACTTCTGTAATCTATGCATACATTCATCAATTTTCAATCAGTATTCTGAAAAGCCAAAAGTTAATTATTATGCTAGACTCCTAAGAGATTGCAAAAGAGGAGTCTTCAACTGCTTTATAATAGGAAAAAAAAACCCACAGAAATTTTATTTATGGCAATTTTGCCTATGCAGTATGTCTTCCTTTTTTTCAGTGATGGATTAGGGCCAAAGTCAAGCACTTCTCTTCTGGCTCCAGTGCTCTGCTGTGCCACCTTAGCACTAAATTCCCTCTCTTTACTTCAGAACAAGTAGTGAAATACAGTGCCTACCGAACTAATTACATTAAAAGCATAATTTAAGCACAAGACTTTATCTTCTTAGTCGAAAAAGCAAATGTCCATCTTTCAGCTCTCATTAAGTCCACTCTGTTACAGCAACATCATGTTTTGAATTCTGACTTTGCTTAATTACAACTGCAGGTAAATCTCCATTGCCTGTGTTTAGCATAACACATTGAAATGTATGATCTACAGAAATTCAAAGTCTTAAACCTTATAAAATCCATTCTCACCTCATTTAATAGAACTGCAACACACTCTACTTGTTGCCTTAAGTACTTCCAAGATTATAAATAGTAAATTCCTGTTACAGAAGAAAAAAAATAACATACCCATATTAACCTGCACAACATGGATCTGTGGAGACTGACTTAGAAATAGCCTTAGTTTCCAAATACAGTGTAAAAGCAGTTGCATGTACACCACAGTCCCACAATTCCCACATCAGTTTGTCTTCCTACAACACTGTTTCTTAGTGTCAACAGTTTTTCTCTCTTCTTTTGTAGTGTAAAGCACCTACAGTAAAAGTGAGAATTGATTTATTAGCAATCCTTTTAAGTAGATCTAATGCACAAAGATGCATCTGGAGCATCTCTCTACTCCTGTGAAAGACCAAAGTAACTCTGCAGCCTATCTGTCTTTTTCCAAACTTAAACCCACTTGCATGAGCAATGATGTTAGAGATACTGCTCCTATCTGGGGCAGATGCTACACCCAAGAAACAGCTACTGAATACAGACAACATCTTTTCTGCGAAGGAGACAGACCACTCCAATTTGCTTCAAACATTACTGATGCATGGCAGAATGAGAAGCACTAGTTCACTGATGTAGCACCACTAATTTCTTTACATATAACTGGGTAGGAACACTTGACAGTAGTAAGCATCTAATTGCATGCACTGGAAAAGGATCTTATGTGACAGGAGAAAGGCAAAAGTAGGGCACAAAAGCAAATGAGAAAATGACATGTCTGGCTGAAGTCCACACCCTTACTTTTCCCATTAGTACAATGTTTCTTTCCATTACAGATTTACTATTGCAAATCAGTAGAGGCCACAATTCTATCAAAAACAAAGCATCACAAATATATTTTTTCTCATTTTCTTCTTTTGAGAGGTCTAAACTTCACTTCCAGACTCTACTTGATTCATACTTAATTGAATTCTATATGCAAACTATATGCAAAATAATGCTCCAGTACCCAGCATTTTACATTCTGCTGAGAAGAAACAGATACCTTTATCCAAGCATCCACTTTTCCATTATGAAAATTCTAAATTCTTTAATATCTACTCAGACATTAAGAAATGTGATAGTCTATTGCCAAATAATAATAAATAAATTCCTGCAAGTAATATCAGTATCCAAATATTATTATTTTTCTTATTTAAGAGCAGTCAAAAAGTTTAGATTTCCTGTGAGTTCAGTGGATTTCTTAGAATCACAGAAACACAGAATCATAGAATGCTTAGGGTTGGAAGGGACCTAAAAGATCATCTAGTTCCAACCACTCTGCTATGGGCAGAATACCTTCCACTAGACCAGGTTGCTCAAAGTCCTATTCAACTTGCTTTTGAACACTTCCAAAGATGGGGAACCCACAGCTTCTCTGGCAAAATGTTCCTGCGCTTCATCACCTTCCAAGTAAAGAATTTCTTCCTAACATCTAATCCTAATCCTGCCCTCTTTCATTTTAAAACCATTACTCCTTGTCCTATCACTATCTGCCCATATTAGAAGTCCCTCTCCTTCCTTTTTGTTATACCCCTTAAGGTACCTGAAGACCACAATGAGGTCCCCCCAAAGCCTTCTCTTCTCCACACTGAACAACCCCGTTTCTCTCAGCCTCTCTTCGTAGGGGAGGTGTTCCATCCCTTTTGATCATCATTGTGGTCCTAAGCCCTGTTATCTTCTGTTTCCTCAACTATGCAAACAGTAAAATGAAAAGTCTATAATCTATTCCCTATTCAACTTAAAAGTCCATGATATAATTTTTTCTCTTTCAGTATTTATCCAATAAGCACATATTTTAAATTGTTCATTCTTGATAAAAATGTCAAAAGAAGGCTCTGTATCACAGTTTGGTTGAGCTCTGCTCTTCTCAGTGAAAGTTAGTCCATTTGATAGAATTATATATAATTTATATGCTATAAAGTTCCCTCTGTTTAAGCTGTCTCAATGCAAATTCTAATATGACACTATTCCAGGTGAGCAGAATCCTCAGCTGCCTCAACACTGGAATAGCCCTTCAAGCCTGCTAAATAACATAGTTAATTGAATAAATTTCTCCTACAAAACACATGGCTGTAACAGAGATGCTGGCTTATTGTTAAGTTTTAAAGAACAAAATGTAAGAGACAGAAAAAACTCAGCTTCAGCAATGGAATTCCTAAAACAAACAAAAATGTTGTTCTTCTGAAAATGAGTGAAAAATGGGAAAGAAAAAAGAAAAAAAGTGAGGTAGGCAGTCAAAGTAAACGCATCAAGGAAACAACAGCTTCTTGAGTGCAATTCTACTTGTGAAACTTCTAATGAACTTAATGTTTATCCAGAAGCTAGTTCATTTTCTCCATTCATATTCGATTTCTGGGCAAAAGCAGCCCTCTGTCCACAGAGCATGCTCCTTTTAAAATGTTCTTACTTCTGATGTTTCAGTGGCAGTTCAGAGTAAATGGCTCTGCCTAGAGAACATCCACGCTGTTCCAAAAGGGAATCAATGTCAATTGCACTGCTTTTCTCTCTCATATCTTCCCACACAGGGTAATAGTTTCCTTGTAGGAAAGTTAACTTTTACAGTGTTAGCAATAATCATATTCAAAATGAGACTGAAAGACAGACAGACACACACAGAAATAAGCATCCCAAAACACCAAGGACTCCAAGCCCAGGTAGAGCTTTAGCCTTCAGCTGGTCATAGAACGTAGCCCAGCAAAACATGCTTCTTGAAGCAGTGAGCATAGTCAATTTTAAGGGATGAATCAATCCCAAAAAGTGTTTTTGTGAAAACAGCACCTCAAAGTTCATCATTTACTGTATTTCAATGGTGTTTACCAATCTACAAGTAACAAGATTATAACAAAGTGTGCCACTCCACCCTCTTGTCCCTTTCCAGCTGCCATCATGGGATCCAGAAAGCTTCTTTCTGTCTCATATTTTCCCCAGTAATCTTGATCCAGTTTGCACATAGCCAAGGGAAACTATGGCAAGAATAATTTGTTTGGACTACTGCCCTCATCAGTAAAAACATTAATAAATATTTTTATTTAAAATAATTATTTGATTGATAATATTTGTAAATCCTATAAACATATTAAAACATAACAGATACAAACATAGCAGATACAAATTCCATGTGCATGTTTGAAAAAAATGTCTTTACACACTTCTTGAAGGCCAGTAACATCAGATAGGCAGCACAAGTAGCTGCTGTCAGAGGTGACTATTTGAGAATGCTCCTATAACCACTGTGAAGCACTAAGTTCTGGAGAGACTTGCCATTTTCAATTTCTAAAAACTCATCTTGAATAAAGAGCAGTTGTATTTTAATTAAGAATGACATAGCTTAAGCAACATTAAAAAACAGATGCATATTTTTGGGCATAAAATTGAATAACAATTTGTCTCCTGCTATTGATACAAATAGAGCATCACCAGTAAGAGCTGGGATCACATCGCCAAACTACGGACAGTAGAGCATCCAGGACAATGCTACCAGGATGGATGCTGCCACAGTCAGTCTGTGGCAGAGGTTGGCAGAAGGGAGACAAGCAGAAAACATGGAGATGCAATGCAGTCAAACAGCTGCACCACACTTAGACTGTGTTTCCCAAGTAAAGAGGAAGGCTACAACCACCTTCACGTCCTGAGTAAATCCAGGCTATATGAGGATACAAATGACGACAACCCAACTTGGTTTTTTTCATGTCTGCTTATATTAGTGGTTTAATTACTTTTCCATAGTTTTAAACACTATACCAGCACAAAAGAGACCTTACCTCTTCATCACAAATCAACATCTCATTTATAATATTTACAGGTAAACTATCATCTGTGTTAGCAAAGAATTAAGTTTTGGCAGCTAATTATTCTGACTGCACAAAAAGAACCTCTACCTTCCATAATATTTTAGGTAGTCAGAGGTTAAATTCTTGATTACCTAATCAAACACCTGCATTTTGCAGCACTTGGCTGTGTAATTAAAGGTGCAGCACTAAGCCGGAGTGCTCAAGGTCAACAACTAAAACATCAATTATGTAAGTAATAAGCCCTGGCTGACTCTCCTAAAACCATTCTTCAGTTGCAAAGTGTTTTTAAATAGATCAAGAAGATGGCTAGGTTATGAAATAGCTGTATTTCTCAGTGTCAGACCTTTTCAGAAGTTTTAATTAGAATATAAGCTTCAGACACCTCAGGATAGCATGCCTATTAAGACTCAAATAGGTATAATCACGAGTGGTGCTCAGTTATGAGCATGTCATAAAATGATTTTGCCTTGGTATTCCTCCCAAGCTAAACAGTTCTCCTAATACTCTAAATATTGTCTTCATTAACTGTATCTTAATAATATCCAGAATTGTGTACTGTAGATGTAGTTTATCATGTTTCATTAGGCTGTAATTCAAGCATATATTTAACTACTAAGAATGTAATTGATGTTATCTAACTCAATGGGTCCATTTAAGAAGCTGAGAATTTCTTGCAGAAAGCTTGAAGGTTAGTACCAGCACAGGGACTGCAGAAGCAGCTGTGCTCTAAGGCTGGTACAGGTCACTGGAAAGATTAAAGATTTGGTTGTGGAAGGACCTTGTGGTACCTGGAGGGAAAGAAACAGTTTCACACCCGCATCTCATTGAGGGGTAGATACAACTAGTCCTTCTTAAGCAAGGCTTCAGTCCCACTCATGTAGGATGCATTTTACCTGAGTAACTGAGCTAGAATGGAGCATTGAACTTGATGACCTTTAAAGGTCTCTTTCAACCCAAACTATTCTATTATTCTATGACTCAATAATTTGGTCCAAAACTGCCTTTCTGAGTTTTGCAGTTCAGCACAATACAGAAAAGCAATCCAAAAGTTTCCAAATGTTTGGCTATGCTCTCTCTCTAGTCAAATATCCAAAATGACCTCAGAGGAGTTACACTTCTCATTTTACCTGTTTAAAAATGGAGAGAATAACAACAGCCATATGCACTGGTAATAGAAATATTGAAAATATAATTATCTTCTTTTTTTCATAACTCTCAAGAACTCAGGTACATAAGTTAGAAGGAAAGGTCATCTATGATAGTTTAGTTCAAAAATGTCCTCAATATTTTTGCATGGCAATGCCATGAAGGAATAATTAAACTCATTTATGTTTAAAGAGCATTTTGAGACATTTGAATTCTGTTTTAGCCACTTTTAAGGAACATAAAATTCTCTTCCAGACTCCAGTATTCCAGGAAGCAAATACTTTTATCCTTTTTATTCCATTTCTGAACGATTCTTTTTATTTGGCTTTGCAAAATGTAAAAAAAAAAAAAAAAAAGAAAAAAAAAAAAAAAAAGAGAAAAAAACCCACAAAAACCTAGAGCATAATAAAAGCGAGAATTACTCAAAAGCATCTGCAATGGTTCACTGTTTCACAGAGTGCTGGGTGAAAAGTAAATGGTAGAAAGAAAGAAGAGTGGATAAAGTGTTTCAAAGAGAAAGAAATTAAGACTTTGTCATACATTTGTGCAACGTGAACCTGTTCTACAGTTATGGTTGCTCTGAAGAGGAAAAAAAGAATTTTTTTTTAAGGATTAAGAAAAAATTTTATCTAATTAGTATAAATACCAGCCCCTCCAAGAGAGAAAAAATACAAATAAACAAAGCATTTGCAACAGAGTGGCTTTTTCACAAGCTATCATATGCATAATATCTTTAAATGGAAATCTGCTGAGTCTGCACTCTCCTTCCATTATAGCTTCCCAATGGAACTGTGTAAATGCTTCTGTAAAAAAAGGTGCCATGTTTTGTAAAGTATCTTTATGCAAACTACAAAACTAAAGGGTTAAGCTTATGAAAGAACCACAACTTGTGATTATGTTAATTCTTTGTCATATCAACATTTGGTCATCATCTGTAGAGGTCATATATATCTGCCTATAGATCTGTTTAATGAATCCCATGCAAAAGTACACAGCCTTTTAGTTTCCAAGAAATGAGGAAAAGTTGGTGTTTGCATTACAAGAGAGACCAAGAACTGTCTTAATTCCTCATACAGTAGCACATATATCAGTTGTGCTGCAAGTGATACCATCCTGAATTTGCAAATCATTTCAGATCTAAGAGCCCTATATGAGTCTTTTTAATCCGCAATATTTATTTTAGGGTATCATTCTCCTTTGCAAATGGTGTTTCAAACAACTGCTCACAGTATAGCAAAATTTCTCAGAAAATGATACCTACTCTATTTTATTGTCATGGTTCTAGTATCTGAGCACACATCATACAGAGCACTTTCAAAGATTAGACTAGAGGTCATTCAGACAGACTAAACCCATTACCTGTCAAACATGACTTGCTTCCCTTTATTGTCTAATTTCAGTCAAATTCATAAACCATATGCATTTTGAATTCCATATTCTCAGAAACCTATACGCTCAGAAACGGAGTAAAGACTTTTAAATATCAGCAAAGAATTTAAAGGAAAAATATTTTCTATTTAGCAGTACTTTTGTATCCTTTTTAGATAAGAAAAAGATCAATAGATGTTCATATTTTCTAGTGCACTGACTGCAACAACTCATTTGAAACTGTAACAGCAAGAGAATACAGAGATACACTTTTGCATATTTGCACTGATATATATTTGGAAAATACTGATTTTTCTCCTTGTGCCCTGAACAGAAGTGAAATTTGCATGTCTGCATTTGTTTAACAAGAGTAACTTCAACTTTCACAGTGTCTCGACATTCCCATATATCTCTGTCTGAGTACTACCGCCATTTGACTGATAGTTGCATACCCCTAGAAATAGTGATTGCTTTTCAACTGTATCAGCATAACAAGCAAAGAACCAAAAACAATGTGTACTCTAAAAAACTTGTAATTTTAAAAATCTTTGCATCATAATACTATAAGAGCTACCTATCCTAAATCAGGGGGTTTTGAAGACTACGACCCAGCAGAAGATAACACTCAACGGCTGAGCCTGATTTGATGTCTGACATACTATTGCATAAAAATAAATCATGCCAGACTAATATCTGTCTGTCTTCTGGCTACACCACAGTCAAAGTAGTCTGATCACATTACATTTGAGGACCTGAATAAAAAAGCTGGAGTTTGTTTGTTGTACTGCTAATAAACAAATGAACACTGCTGTGCCCATGCCCTGAAGAGTGTGACTTCTAGTAAGACAGAGAGAAAGAAAAAGAGTAAGAAATAATTAAAAAAAAAATAACTAGGCCAGTAATACTGTACGCATAATATGTTGTAAATGGATGATATATGGAGCCAGTTACAAGTTTCCCCATAAATACCTAGTTCTACTTACTTGCAGATACAGATCTTCAAAGGCATTTGGAAAAGGAGGACAGACTGACCTTGAGAACAGTCCCTGAGTTCTGTTATCATTGTACTAACTGAGAAAAGAGAATCCTGTCTTTACAGAGGTGATATTTCACAAAAAAATTCTTGTGTGTATGCCCCTGTGTGACAATATTTTTTTTTTAAAGACTTTGTCTAAAGAGCCTAGCATACTAAAAATTGTAATAAAATTTTCAGTGTAATTTATTTGTTTCAGTAGAAAACTGGAGCTGGTCCAGGATATTTCGCTTTGGAACAGGGAAGCAGCAAGTCACATTTATGAAACTGCAGTCCACCTCTGAATTACATGTATTTGACTCAGCAGTCACTTAGAGACAGAAAAGTAAAGTTTTTCCAATAGTAAATCTTTGAAGTAATAGCTTTAGCTAGCTGGTACTGTGGGATTAAACTTCTTCAGTAGCTCATCAGCCACAGTTTAGCCCAGTCAAGATAAATTAAGGTCAGAGGTTTGGGTACAGCCGCCTTTAGCTGATGAGTTCTGGGATAAGCAGTGAAGGTTTTCTGTTGCTGTCACAGACCAAGAAAATGTGCAGAACCACGTTTCCCTTCAGTTTTTACAGATGAGCTTAACACAAAGGCTTTTTCTTCACATCTTCCCCAGAAGTACGACTATTCTAAAGTTTTAAGTATATAATGGTATTCTAATGAATTACTGAAATAGCTTTTGCCAGACCTACCTGTAGAGTGCTTACTTTTCTTAAACATTTCTCTGCTACGCTTTGGTATCTGCTTCACCTGCTGTGCCTGCAGTCATGCAGGGTATGTTCTGTGGTTGCTTCATCCCACATTCTCATTTGAGATGTTATCAAAACTTCATCAGCCGGGACATGATTTTGCAAATGGAGAACAGAATAAGGTAGCTAATGGGACAGTATCCAGGGAGGGACATGGACAATGAGAAATGGAAATGCAATGGGAGGAGTAATAAAGATTCAGAGGTAAAGTTGAGGAAGGTAAGGGAAAGAAAAGGCAGAAGGTCTGGGGACACAGGAGAGTTATAAAAGCATTCTGGGAGTAGAATTTTGGGTAAAGTTATGTGGAAAAGGGAGTAAGGTAAACAGATTATGGCAGAAAGTGGAGAACAGAAAAGGGGAAGAAGGAAAAGAAAACAAACAAACAAAAAAACAAACAGGAAGCCATAGTGAGCTTTTTTAATATTTTAGAACACGTTCACCTTAGTCAGTAATTTCTAGATATAGCAGTGAAAAAATAGCTATGCCTATTTAAATAATAAAGGATTTTTAAAACTCAGGATGAGAAAGCAGAATCACTTTTCTTTGAACTTTTAACTCTGCCTTCATCTTCTTACAGAAAAATACATTAGCTAACTTCATTTGATGCAGTCCATTTCACCAAAGGAAGGTAGGGTCATGGGAAATCTCCCTCAAATCTCTTCTTAGATCCAAAAATTTTCCTAATTCACAAGAAATAATATTCAAGACACTTCTCAAAACTCACCATTCATATAGAACTTATGTGATACTAACTGGAAATTCAAACAATAGATAAAAACAAAACTGTAATGGAACTTCAGAATTACTTGCAGCAGCTTTTTACTTTGAAATCTCAGTGTGTTTCTGCTGAAAATAATAAAATCAAGCAAAATTTTAAAAACTGGTTCCTAATAGCATGTTTCATTAGGTAGACATTTATTCCTTTTTCAGTCATAGTCATGGAAAGCAGTTATTGAGTTATTTAACTATTTAACACTGTGTAAAATATTAGAACCAGACAACTGAATAGCATACAACTCCTTGATATATCTTTCTGGTAAGGTATTCAAGTTAGTTTAAAAAAAAAAAAAAAAAAAAAAAGGCAAATATAGCAAACCCAAGAATATGGCAAAATGGCCTATTTTTGGCTAGCTAATTATAAAAAAGCTGACTACTAATCATATTCTGAACAATCTAAAATAAACATGCATAGATAATTCTGGAAGATTCAAAAAGTCGGAGAAGTGCAATCCTACAGGATTAAATAAAATTCTGCAGCTGCCATCACTTATATTGAGCTAGTACAAGCATTTCAAGATTCAGGCATAGAAATGAAATGTGCAGCAACACTTTGAACATAAAAGCTCAATACACAAACAGAATGTGGAGTGAAAACATACCATTTGTAAAAAGACAATTCTATAATCCTAATAGGATTCATATGCATTTTAAATTTTAGTGGACACACAAGGAAAGCAAAATAACTGAATATCTTAGAGAGCTTGCCAGAATCAACACTCAAACAGCCATCCAGAAGATAAATTTTAAATAAATAATTACTCAGGTTTTACAAATCAGCATTTACATTCACTTACAGAAAAATATAGTGTGCATCAGCATCAGCCAAGAGTTTAGCTTACCACAGACCATATGGGAGGATGTCCCCATAGACTGTGTATCTTGTACTTGCATGGCATCTGCAGTACATAGCAACACTTTTTCTGATGTAATAACACCTTCTGCTCTTAGCCTTTCTAAGTTATAAAACAAATGATTAAGTGATTTCACCATAAACAGCCTCGTGGAACACTGACAAGGTGGGATGAATACAGGGAGTTATGGTTCCACATGCCAGGCACCTTGTAAGTCCATATATTAAGAGCTACAGCCTAAGTTTTTGCACCTTCAAAAAATAATAAGACAGCGTGAATGAATGAATGACTGAACAAATGAATGAATGAATGAATGAATGACAGCAATTTGTGCCATGAGCTGCAGTCTTTTAGAACAAAGAACCTTCCAGTGGCATAGGTGCTTCCTGTAGGCACCATCTCCCATTGCATCGTTGGATTAATTAATAGAAATGCTGTTGATATACACTGGAAGCAAAGGAGGGAATACATGAAGAGGAAGATGCTTTCCAACAATGTCCCTGTCTCAATCAGGCTCCAAAGAGGCATGGAATAATTAAAATTTATTTCAATAAACCAAATACCAGCCTTCTTTTTTCCATATAAGCCTTGTCATTAAATATGACTTTTAATATTCTCTAGTATTAGAATATGTATCTAAATGGAGAGAGAATATTAATATCATAAAATTAAGGAAGAATGACATGTATTTATCTCTTTAATCTTCATTAGAAGGAAACTACCTATCACCAGTGTGATTTACCCAAAGAAACAGAGACACAAAAAATAAACTCAGTCACTACTTCATGGGAATCTTCATCACAGAAGAGAACAAGTGTAGAAGAAAACATACTCTAGAATTTTTTCTGTTTTAGCAGATAAGTGTTTTCTAACACATGCTCTTCCCTAAAAAAAAGAGTCCATCCGGCCCTTACCTTGTTCTGTCCTATGCTAAAAGCACTGAGCAGGAAATGCTCTCAGTGAAGTCATAAAATTAATATAATAAAAATGTCTTCATAGTACTACATCTTCTAAGAGATCCCTTATACTGTCTGCATCCAAAATGATAGCTCTACTGACAGAGCTAGAGCAAGACAGGACCACATTACAGATTAGTTTTAGAAATTTCTGCAGTGACGTCATGTTCTCACACAACAGGGTTTAATCACTGACATTAGTGTCTTGTGTAATTACAATCTCAAATTTAGTATACTATGTCTGCTTTTAACATTCTTCACTGATGTGTGAAAACCATTTGACCAAACTGTGTTCATCAAATACTTAAAATTATTTTTCAGAATGATAAGAGATGGATTATTCAGAAAATCACTGCTTTTCATTAAATATTTTTATCCTTAGAGGCCTTGACTTTCTAATCATATCTCTTAACACATAAAATGCATCTCCAGGTAATCTAATCCTGTTTAAGCATGGGAAATCCTTTCAGAATTTTCTCAACATCTGTAAAAGTTGTGTCTTCTTTTGGCCTCAGATAAAGATAGCCTTAGAACATAGTAGACTTTTTCATCCCCAAGATTGCCTTTGATTAACATTCTGAAAATCAGAATTATTTTCTCTCTAATAAATATCTATCTAATAGATTATTTCTAGTCGTCTGTTTAGAGCAAAAGAAACACCACTACACTGGTTATAAAAGAGATCCTCTAAGTTTATGCATCTGAATTTCCTCAAACCTGCATACTAAATTGACTGCTGAGGAGATTATGAAGTTTAAGGACTCACCATTTGAGAAGCTCCAATAATCTCAACTGGGTTATAGGTCTTGAGCATCCTGAACAAAAATGATATAATCTCCAAACCTTTGTAGGTAAGACGTCAGCCCTCAGCAGTGCTTTTGAAGAACTCACTTTCAATTCAGGTGCTAACATTCCACCTGAATTTCCATTCACATCCCAGAATGCTTTTTTGATATTTTCTTAAAAGGGATAATGGAGAAGAAGATGTTTTCATGTTTGAAAACACAGTATGCTACATACATACTGAAGATTTTCTAGTATCACCAAAGCATGTGATGGGTCAGAGTTTTTTTCCTGCATGAAAACTGCTACTCATGTCCCAGTCGGCTTCATGTAGTACAGTCATTCCATAACTAATCATCAGTAACGAAAAAGTAACACATATTCCTTCCGTAGCACAACTTCTAAGTTGATATGTAAAAGAAACAAAAAAAAAAAAATAAATAACATGCCTTAGTTTAATTGTCTCTCAAGCCATGCCAAATGAAACATACCCACAACTGTGTTCAAACCTCCCTGACTTGTGTGGGAATGAAGGGGGAATTTTCTATGCACAGCTGTGGGATTGACTACACACATAGAGACATATTGACTGCAAACAACTCTATGATAATTCTAAACTAAGAGAAAAATCATAGAATAATAGAACGTTAAGTGTTGGAAGGGTCCTTAAAAATCATCTGTCCCTGTCAAGGGCAGAGACACTTCCCATTTGACCAGGCTGCTCAAGGCCTTATCCAACCTGGCCTTGAACACTGCCAGAGTTGGGGCTTCCACAACCACTCTTGGCAACCTGTTCCAGATTCTCATTATCCTCACAGTAAAGAATTTCTTTCTAATATATAGCCTAAATTTCTCCTCTTTCAATTTTTACCCATTACTCCTTGTCCTATCACTACAGATATATCAACATATAACCAGTGGAAGAGTTGCCACACTTGGTTCGGTACTGTTGGAAGCTGGGATTAACCAATCCATTCCATTTCACTCAGTATTAATCAAGGCCTCAGCTGTTCTGTTGTGAAACAATGGGGAGGTACAGCATGGTGAGCACAGGAAAGCATGTCAGCAGAAAGCAGTGAGACACATCAACACAGGAAATGATTTTAATGAAAATAGTCTCCAACTCTTCTGCTTGTATTTCTACCTGGTCACTGGAATTTCTATGCAGTCTGGCTCTGAGCTTGTACTGCATAGGCAGTAAGCTGAATTCCAACCTATGCCAGCAAGATATAATGCTGCCAGTGGAGTTGCACAAGCTAGCTCAAATATTGGAGGCAGTATAGCTGCACTATAGAAGTGCCACAGCTAATTATACCAACAACTGCATCATGTTGTGGGAACATTCCCTAGGAGAATTCCTGAGATTTGACATTAGATTTCTCTTAGATTTTAATTTCCAAGATGGTGTATCTTTTGTTGAACCTAGACTGCTTCATGGCCTTTGAAACACTTTGAATGCTGGGCTTTCCCATCTGAACTGACTCAGAACATCCAAACCAATCAATTTCGTTTTGTTGGGGCCCTGGCTACTATCACAGCCTCTCGGTTTCTTACTGAGTAAGTTTCAGGCTATTTTGTGAAGCAGTTCATTGTTATCAGCAAACACAATTGTCAGCTTCTGCTGCAGGAAGATGCCCAAATTAAAAAAAAACTTTGTAATTCAAGCTTTCTTCACTTGCAGTTATTTCCCACATCTTCCTACACTGTGTTTTACCAAGAAATTTATTAAACTCTTTACTGTTTGAAACCCTCAGCAGTTTTATAACAGTCACAGAAACAGTACCTGCTATTCCTGTACCAGAACAGCCAGTTATTACTCATACCCTTGACCTGAAGGCTTCCTCTACATTCTCCTCTAAATATTTCACCTTCAAAAACTATGCTTTCACACTCTGATTTACAAGTGGTACTCTGGTACTCTGAGGAGCACTTTACACTGCGGGGTGGATGGATTTACCAGTTCATACTCCACTAATGTCTAGCCTGACATTAGGAACTTCTTTGGTAAGTTTTCAATAGATCTGAAAACAGATTCGAATCTTAAGTCCCCTGAATTATATAAAGAGTTAGGCCTCTCTCACCATGCATACTTTCATCCTGTACATTCAATTTTTGTTCTTCGTCTAGATACTGTCCTCAAATATCAAATAATTGGTTAAGACATCAGCATTACCACATTTATGCCCATTCCTGATTTAAGTTTATAATTAGTCAGAACAGTTCAGGTTTTTTTCTGACCACTTAGCTACTGCAGGCTTGCCTTTCTCACTTAACCTGCGCTGTGACTGTGCAATATTATTTCAGCAATATTACTTAACAAAAGAGACAGAGGCTCCTGCAAAACTTTCCATATTCTAAAAGGAATGGAAAACTATTCATTTCCACATAGCCTTAGTTACTACAGAAGAAATGCTTACCTCACTGACTTACTGTCTGCTTTTTAAATAACACTCTTCTCTTTGGATTTAGTTTCTGAATGACAGGCTACAGTTTATCACAAACTGCTTGCCAGACAGTCCTTCCAAGATTTCAACATGCATTAGGATACAGTAGTAGGATAACTGACCTGGAAAGCCTGTGTTGATGAAGTTATGCTGAAACTTCCACACCTCTCTTTATTTTTACATTCTCTTTACTTTTTCATACACTGCCACCAACCCAAGTAACAATTCCCAGTATGGTGCTCTGCCAAAGCTTTTCCATACACAGTCTGAGCACTGTCTTTTCCATTTGATGTCTGAGCACTGTCTTTGCTTCAGACACATAGCAATGCTTATATGTCACACGTAACAATCAGAAATGAAAACCAGATATTAAATTTATTATTTCCTTACTTTGAATTGTGAACATGAACAGTAATCTGAATGAATGTTCAGCTTTAATCTACTATACAGTGGCTGATGCAATAAGTCTTTTAAAAAATCAGAGAAACAATGCATATAAAAATATTTCCAGAAACTGAAAAATGTTAAATAGCAATAAACTGATAAGTAACTTGCAACTTCAGCAGGCAGTTATATCAAAATATCTTTTGATAGTATTAAATAGGGCCATGATTCAAAGTTTTTAAACACATGCTGTACTTATTTCTATGGAAACTGAAAGGTTGTTTTCATTTAGAGTGGTACACTAAGCAAGCCCTACAAAATCCATATAACCTATTTCAGAAGGAAAAGTGCCCAATTTTCAAACAGTCACTTATCACATCATACCAGAAGTGCTTTCATACGTCCAACCTACACATCCCACCAGCTAAACTCCACAGTGAATGAAATGAAAAGAAATAGCTTGCAGCATTTTCTTGGACACTAAACAGCCTGTCTCCCAGGGGATGAATAAGGACTCTGGATTCATAAGACTGACCCCTGAAAAAGTACACAATCACCAATGCTCTGAGATGTATGTTGCACACATACACACAATTACAGAAAAACCAGCACAATCAAGAACACACAAGACTGAATGGTTTGTTCTCAGGCACCATGATCACTGCTCTTAAGTCTCTCTTCTGAGAAAAAAAATAACTGATCATCATCAGTTAAAGGTATGCAACACTCTCATTATGCCTTAATTAGATAAGTTAAGTACTTCTGCTTGACTGTATTTTGAAGGAACGTTTAGAAGTGACCCCCTCAATGAAATATCTTTTCTTCTTCTCTAAAATTCAGTAGGATCATTTTCAGATGAAATCACAAAACTATCTGCATGTGCATGGGAATGAAAACAATTTTAAAAACATGCACAGCCAAAAATAGAAAAAAAAATACTTCATAAACAAAAATGAGTATTTTTATACTCATTTTTATCTGCTGCAAGTTCTTTGTTGCAATTGCCAGTTTTTGCATATATACCTAATGCAATTCTATACATAGATTATAGAATAAAAAATTTTGTTGGTGAGTTCTTTTAGTGTAATAGTTATATCCATGCAACTGCAGCTTCTCATTTAGCTATGGCTGTACCTTCTTCACATTTGATTCTACATAATGTAATAACTTCTTAAGTTCCCGCTTCCACGTCTTGAAATAGATAAACTAGTATAGAGCACCTTTATGCTCAGGTCAATCCTATCAAGTAATACTGGAGAAGAGTTTGCTTCTTTACATGTCTCGTTTACTGCTAGGAAATAAATGTGTAGTGGGAACAAACTGTGATGGGCAGTTCATGGTTTTCATTCCTGATTGCAGTTAGGAAAACTTGTTTGGGAGGAACCTGTTCAAATGGGGATATTGGTCTTCCTTGAGGAAGATGTTGAGCCTTCTCAGAGTGAAAAAGGTCAAGCAAGGGAACTGGCATAACAGTACAGAGCTGGGAACTTGCAACTCATTTGAAAAGGTACATACAACTCATTTGAAAAGGTGAATAAAAGATTGCAAGGAGCAGATATTTTTTCCTATGGGCCCACAGGATGGTGCTGAATCAGGAGGTCAGTGTCTTTTCTGGAAACAAGGATCAATTTTGGGAAGGTATTTGTTTATAACTCCTTCTTATTTCTATTTCCTTTACTAAGCTCTTTGAATTTTCTTAGGAAGCTAAATAATCTAGTTTTATGCTAATAAAACCTAAAGGTAATTTACTTATTTATTTAAAAGCCTTTTGGTTTCTTTTGAAGACTTCTTTGTAGGGGAAATTTTACAGAAATCTGCCTTACAGCTGTGGCTGACTTGGGGTAACATGACACTAAAAAGTAAGTTTTCAGATCAGGAAAGCTTCAGAAGTTTTTGGCAAAAAGAAACAAGAAAACCACAAGAAAACTAACCAATAACAGAATCAAGCTGTACCTAGCCTACTGGTCTTGCAAGTTCATGGATTTGGTCATCAGTTCAAGAGCTCAACCCCTCCTAAGTTTTACCTCTGATTGCTGTTAGATAATCATCTACCAGAAGGCATAAAAAGTGCCTCATGAATAACAAAGTCAGATTCAACCCAGCTACTCAAACAAGGACAGCCACCACAGCACCAATCATCTCTCCGGAGCTCCATTAGTCTCTACGCTGTCAGTGTGGCCTCAAACTGTGACATTTCCCAGACAAGTTGCGGATGCCCCATCTCTGGAGTGTTCAAGGCCAGGTTGGATGGGGCTTTGAGCAGCCTGATCTAGTGGAAGGTGTACCTGCCCACGGCAAGGGGGTTGGAACAAGATGATCTTTAAGGTCCCTTCCAAGCCAAACCATTCTATGAATACTCCTCAAGTATTTTTTAGCCTTACTAATCCTTTACTTAAATCTAACTTTTATGAATGTTTATTTGAAGCTTTTGCTTTTCAAGCTAGTCTGCAGTTGATCCTTTCTAATTTTAACAACAGCACACTGAATAATGTAGACTTATTTCAGGGCAAGGTTCATGCTCATTGCAATCACAGCAGTATACCCATACCAGCAGCAATTTCTGAAGCAACACACACAAGAAGGTGGGCAGATGCAGATGGCCAGGGTGTGGGGGAACTGTCCAGCAGTGCAGGGAATACTGGGATACTAATACGGGAATACTAAATTTTGCTTGTCGACACACAACTTCTTTTATAGCTGTGACAATCACCAAACCCATACTATGTAAAGTCTTTTCCCTGAGGGCCATCCCTCTCTGCAGTCTTGACAGAAGCTTAGACATGCCATGAGAATCCTCTCATGCTTCTTTTTCTGATTTATTCATGCCAATATTCAACAGATGGAAAATACCAAAAGCTGATTAAGGTAAGCAGTTGTTAAAGGCTATTCAGTCCACTGCACTAACCAGCAAGAATTAAAGGGTCATTTTTTGAGTAATAATGTACAATAGAAACTTCTCATTCCACATCTCAATTGTGCTGTCTTTTTGAAAGACAGACCAGCTAATATAAAAAGTATTTCTTAAATTATGTTGGATTTAATTGCATAAAGTGCATTTCACACTCTTAAATTATGGATTACAGTCTTCTACTTCAGCTGAGCTATGAGATCATACAGTGCATTAAATGTTAATTAGGATATTTTCTTTCAGTTTCTCCTGAAATTTAGGGACATGGGAATGAATTCTGTGGAACAACTTGGGGCAAAACTCTCTTGCCTTTTATCTAGGATGTAAATGACAGGTGTAACAGCAGTGTACTTGAACTGCATTTTTCTCAGAAAAAACTGTATAAAAATGAAACTGTCTTACCAAAAAGTTCTCTGATTCAGAAAACATGCCAAGAGAACATTAGAAATTATATACTAAACTGGATAACAGACTTTTAATTGTTCTGGAGAACTTTGCTTGCCATTATTACAGTATTTTCAAAAATGATTTTTTTTTCACAAAGCACAAAATGAATTTCTTGTGGCATAGTTGAAGTCACATTATCTTAAAGGAACTCTTCACTAAACACAGCTGCAAACTAAAGATTTAAAAGCCTCATAATGTTTCTCTAAAATACCATTCCTCCTTGCTCCGGACACTTCTGTTTTAAATAACAGAAGACAACATAAGAAAAAACATGAAGAATATTACAATTTAATACCACATTATACACCTAGACCGTTGACAAATCTGTTTAACTATTGTATGATAAACTTTTAAGCCTACTGATTGGAGGTTCTAAACCCCACTTTTAAACATAGCTGAGCCATTCAACAATAAACCTAACACAGTGATTCAAGTATTTTGACTATGACTTTCAAATCTTTAAAAGAACAGCGAAGATACAGAGGTTGAAATCCTTTCTTCACTAGGTTCACTTGGAAATGGAGGTATTTTAACAGGACAAAATGGCACACGGGGATGTTATTAAAATAGTCAGTTTTAATAAAAGCAATGCTGAAATGTCACAGCCAAACCCACAGACTACATTGCTGGTAGAATTTATTTTTACATGTCTACCAGGTATCACCAGGTTATCTTGAAAGCCAGAGCTGGAAAAATAGGAAATATCTCATAAATCACTGTAACTGTAAATTTGTAATCAAAGGTGGTGAATGGTCCTAAATTATTTCAGGCAATGGTAATAGCAAGATGACCATCACCTTGGATCAATAATGCAAAGGACCAACACTGATTAATTGATACAATTAAAAAAGAAATAAAAAATATGCAAAATAAATTACTTACATGCTATTACTTGAAAACCAAAAAGAGTCCATTTCAAATATTCAGCACCTTCTTCAGAATTACAAATTATCTAACTAATGTTAATGAGATCAGTCTAATGAGATTTTATAATGGATATTTATCTGTACTGTTGCAATGGTATTTCAGGGAATTTATTTAATACCCAGTCAATTGGTTTTTGATGGTTTTTACAAAAATGCTTTAAATTTTGAAGTAATGATTTTAGTAAGATTTTTAAAGTGAAACAAAGTATAAGCTTACATTTTTGATTGTTTGGGAACAAATATAATCCATGTAATAACAACACCATTCTACCTGTCAAAAATAATACAATTAAAAAGAAAGGACTACATAAACTCCAGATTTCAGCTATAATTAACCACCTAGCAGCCTTATGTAGAGCACCACCCCATGATTCAGAATCAGTTCCCCCAAGAATAATGAATATTCCTATAAATGAAGAAAAATAAAGGTCATAAAGTAAGCCTCAATGAAAAAAGCAAAAAAAGAAAAAAGAAGAGTACTTGCTGATTATTCACAGAAAATGTGGACTTTATAATTTCCTATAGCAGAAATCTTTCCTGCTGAATCCACCAATGCTTTTTCACTGTAGTGTTTTATTAGTCTGGTATGTTTGCCTGATAAAAAATAATTTCTTTTTTTTTTTTATCATTAGCTGTCTGCTTTTGAATTATATTATGTATCTTTACAGTGACTTTGTAAGGTCTTCACATCCTTGTATTCTCTTGACTATAACTGAGTTCTGTATTTACTAATTCATCTTTATTTGCAGCTGGCAGATGCAAAGATGTTAGCTACACTCAGGAGACTTTGACATGTGACTTTGTGAAATGTAGAGGAGATACAATTTTCCCTTTAGCAAATTATTCCATGCTGCATTTTCAAGAAATGTGAGTCCCAAGGCAAAATGAGATTATCAGACTAACTTTCTTGCTTTCAAAATAAGAACTTAATAATTAACATGCAGCTTTTTATTTATAATAACCTTAGTTTAGTTGATGTAACTGCCAGTTAAAAACCAATGCAGAGTGCAAGGGAACAGAGTAACCTCAGACACCTCATTCTGAGTCCTGCCTTGGACTTATAAGCTGGCAGAGATGTGAAGAGGATCTTTCTCCTTGGATGAAGTTGCAAAGAGGAATGGAGTGAAGGTTTGGCTCCTTTGCAAGCCACTGATGATAAGAGGTAGCACTGGTAGCATTTCACTGAGTTAGTTCAAGACTCACACGGACTAATCATGCAGTATGTCAAGCAGGGAATGTTCCCTCTGCAGGTTCAGATTTCATGCAGAAGGCCAATCACATGTTGCCGTGTCAAAACTGAGAGGAGGTGGTCAGTCAACCAACAAATATAGCTGAACTTCAACCCCTGACACAGACATGCTCCCCACTGAACCCGTCAAACAGCTCATTTGTAATCCTTACTCAGTGCTGTTATACAAGGATGGGTCATAGGATGAGCTATGGCCTTGCTCAAAAGCATGCAAAAATACACTAGGTCCAGGGTAAAAACTATTTTAAATATTTCACTTTATTGACATGAACAAGATATTAAGTCGATGGCAATATGAAATAATCTCTCTTCCTTAGAAAGAAAATTAGGAATTCTTCTGAAATAGAGGGCTTTTGAGTCATGCACATGCATGTAAAAGTACTCTTCCCTAAGTACATGCACAGGAATAATTCTTTATAGACTGAACTTTTAAAAATCAGGCTAACTAATAAAATTTGTCTCCAAAGTCTGAGATGCCAAACCAAACAGTGCACACTTGATACATTACCTCTTCCCCCAATATTCCAAATTTTCTTTATACTCACAGCAGACAATACGGCTAGAAATAACAATAACTTCTATCTATTCTGATTAAACTCCTTACCCACAGTTTTGGCCTCAAAAGCCAAAACTGCATATATGCATTTTGGGTTGAATATGTGCAACCAAGTGCAGTAACAGTGCATAAAAAGAATAAAGGTCAGTTAATACTGTCAGAAAGAATTGAGAACTACCAAATACTCTTTAACAAACAGACATAATCATATAAATACACCGAAACACATAGCAATTTTAGGCAAAATTATTTCTGGGCTTAATAATTCAGTGTATGATATTCTCAAGCTCTTGTCTAAATTTCTACGGAAGTGTATTGTTAAAAATGGAAGAACAAAACTGAACATAAATAAAAATCAACAGAGGAAACACAGACTGTCAATTCACAGAAATATTATTATTATATTTTCCATCCACAATAATTGACAAAATGCAGGTATTCAATATGGAGAATGATAAATAGCAGAGCCTTAAGAAGAGCAAGTGCAAAAAAAAATCCATCTGCTAGCTGTTGAGAACCCTCAAGCACATTGGTATAAGCCGACTGATGTCACCTTACCACTCTCCTCAGTTACTCACTAGGAGCCTGTTGACATATTTTTTTTCTTCAGCATAGCTAAATAATTCATCAGGGCACAGCTCTCTGTGAGCAGGCCAGACTGCAGGCATCAGGCCAAGACCAAGGTCGCCATGGAGACCCACATGCAGCTTCATCCTCCACTGCCTCCTTTGCAGAGAGAGCCTATGAGGAACGGCATCAGCTGAGCAGCCGTGCTCATTTCAGGAGTGAACAATAGGTACAATAAAAAAAAAATTAAAAAAAAGGCAAAATAAGGATATAAAAGCATCTGCTGCAACTGCATTGAAAGACTTAGATGACAAATGAGTCATTAAGCAGTTCCTATTTGGACTGCTACAACTATTATTTCACATGAAAGAAGTATTAATCTCCCCATTATTAGTAAGAGCTATTGATGCTCTTCAAACAACTAGGCTATCCTATACATTGAAGATGGCAAATTATTAAAGACACATTCTCTTTAGAACTCATTTTTGTTACTAAAATGGAATTATGGGGGTAAAATGAAATCCTAACACAAAAATAAGATTTATTGCTCAAATTTCATTTGCCCTTTTATGTACAATTGCTATAGAATACTGATTTTCAGAGTTCTCTCATCATTCTTTAAAAAGACAGGCATATTTATTATCTAACACAAAAAATAGCAGTTCAAAAATGTAAAAAAATACATCAAAGAGGAAAAATGCTTCTGAACTGTGTTTATTGAAGGTTTGTTGTATTTCTTGCTAAATGTTTTTCACTAACGGGAAAACAGCATTTTTTTATGCTTTATGATTGAAAAAATGAAAATCTATTTTGACATATTTATAGTATATCAGCTTAACTTCATAACTAGTATTCTTTCCTTTTTTTCCTGCTGTGTGTTGCTGTTCCTTGGCTATCTTGTTCTCCAGGCACTGGCTATTAAACATCACCATATTTTATTACCCAAAACCACTTGTAAATCAAGGGCCTGGTCATGTTTTTATTAGATATATAAAGCATAAACCTTAAAACAAACTATATTTTGCAACTAAAGTTCTTGATTTTTTTTCCTCATTTCTAAGCACATTTATTCCAGAAATCATATAAAACCACTCCCTCTAGCACATTCCCACATCCTCAAGCTTACACATTTATTGGAAAAAGTGATTCTGTGGAATGCTGACATCACACTAGTACAACATAGTACTATATATATACATACATATATATAGCCTTTGCAAGCCACAGTGAGCTTTCTATAGGTGATAATGGGAAAATTTACGGTATGAGACCACAAGTACATAAGTGAGAGAACCACATGATTTCTGTGTGGTAACCCTGAAAACAGAAGAAGAGTATCTCTGACTGCTTGCTCTGGAAGATCTTATAAAGCCTCTCATTGCCTCCAATAGACACTCCTCTCAGGGTTCCAGAAGCCTGTATCTAGTATGGACCAATTCCTTTAATTTTTTTCACTATAACTGCCAACCCCACCTTCTGCTTAGGCTCAGTGATTTCTAGCAATATGCTTCTCTATCACTTCTGAAAGATTTTTGGTTTACTAAAAGCTCCTCAAAGTATAGGAGGGCTGAGTGGACATAATAGACGTTTTCTGATTTTTGATACTCCCACAGAGATCCTCCATGTTCAAATTAAAATTCATAAACAGAAGATCCACAATCTTTTGCATCAGCATCCCCTCTGGCAATTGCATGTATGCAAACCTTACAGAATTTGAGACCAAATTCTACCAAGGTAAAGCTGATAGATAAAAATTGGAACTTAGTGTAGTTCTTAAAAAAAATCTGATGAGATAAAAGTCAGGCAACCTCTGATGTCAGAATCACAGGTCTAGTTTAAATCTCAGTCCCCCCAACAAAACCCACTTTATCAACACATTTCTTTTGTCTTTGCTGTCTAATTATTAAGGAGGCAAAAGAGTTAAAAAATAGCTTTTTATGTTATAGAGAAGATTTTTTTTTCTAATAATATTTTGGCATGAAACAGTTCAGAAATGCAGGTACTATCATGTGACTGACTCTTACCATCACATATTTTCTTGACAAGAATGCATGTGGGACATCTTTCCACTATTTTATTACACTGAAAACAAGAGTTCCCATGTCTAGAAAGAGACTATTAAATCACAAAAAAATCTCTGCTGATGTTCTGATACACTTCAGACAGAAAATTAGAACAAATAGAGTCCCTTTGCTCAATTATGAAATGGTGAAAAAAACGAAGGTTAAAGCCTTGCAGCTCAGGTAGGAATAGCATGATGTGTTGCTTGGAAGACCAAAGGTCATGACAGGAGGAAGGCAAACCTCTGAGGGGAGTTTTTATTCTTGATGATCTAACTGCAGCCTTCTAAGCCAGCTGGCCATTACATTTATTTTCCATTGGATTTGACAGGTCTGGTCTGATTCCAAGGCTACACACAGAACAGCCTGAGTATCGTGGATCTGAAGACCTCATTATGAATGTGTAAAAAATCCAGATATGGAAACGCAAACACCAGCGAGTGTTGGACAGCTGAAGAAAAGTGCTGATGATTTTGATGCTCACACTGATTTCAAAAGACTAGAAGAGAGTTAATTTTGACCCAACCTCCATGTAATGCCAGAGCCAGGCCTTTTATCCTCTCCTGAAAATACATAGCTTGGAAAAGAAGTTGTTATTCATCTGCCTTAAATTTATCTATTGTTTCATGAATATTGCACTTACACTCCTGTAAATTCTTGCAGTTGCTGATGTTAATAAATCCCTTTTTTTTACAAACTGTTACTTGTAAAAAGAAAAACAAACTATATATCGCTTAATTTTCTTTATTTCTAAAATGTGCAAATAAAAGGCATAAATGAGAGTCTGTTAACACATTTTTCCTGTAGAACACAGCATAAGTGGACATGGGGAAAAATATAAAAAAGAACCATTACCATGAAAACTTGATAGAAAATACTGTTACTGATGGATTCAGTGGCTGCTGAGGGTATACGTTGTAGAAACAAAGGGAATAAAGAAAAATCACATTTCCTGACATACAGCTTCCTTTTCTATTATTATTATGATCATGTGGGAGATAAAAGACAGAGGCAATGGGTTCTTTTGGAGTTGGCTTTCAGCTACTGGCCTGCTCTTTAAATCTTCTCTGCACAGGAGTCCTGTAGTGGACATAAATGTCATTTACAGAACTTCAGATTCTTTCGACACACAAAAGGGTAAAGAAATAGTTATTCACATGAGACGCAGTAAATTTCACCTTTTCCCAAAGCAATTGCCTCTTTCTTCTTTATACTTTTAGGGGAAAAGAAAGATGGGGTAGAATGTACAAGACTTGTCCTCTGTCATAGGAGAGGAAGGCCATTTTCTCCTTTCTTTGTTATGGTTGCTTGGCTCTCTTTCTACCGCCAGGTTCCTTTAGGATATCTTAAGCACTCTGATGTCAGTTATTTGACCTGCATATTCTGTAGATACTCCCTTGTAGAGAGTGTGGCTTACATGCCAGCATACATGGGATTTTAGAGCTCATTAATAGGAGAATGTGTGACACATTGGTCTGACACTGCTTTTCCAAAAATATTAATCATGATGTCTGATTCTGTCTCTTGCAGCAAAGTTTGGGGAGATTAACTGACGCCATTTTCCTCATCTATGTACCTATGACAGACTAACAAAAGAATCAAAGAAAAATCCCATTTGACAAAGAGTACATACTTTTCCTCAAATGTCTGCTGAAGTTTCCAAGGCTAGGATGGTACAAATGTACTAGTATCAAGCATGGTGTATTGTAGCTTGCTTTTTATCACACAGGTCACATTACCAAACATCCCGCCCCTACCTGAATTGCTATATACGAGGAGGCCTTCCAGGGAAAGAACTTTTGGAGCCATACCATGATTCCTTAATGGCTTTACCACCAAACCATAGGTAACTGCTATGGCATGTGATAGATCCATAGAAACCATTGGGATGGTGGGTGTTTACTGAGTGGGATATTTAAACAAAAGTAAGCATGCCTAGAACATAAAAGCAGTACAGACTGGAGACTCAAAAAGAACTATAGGACTGTGGCAGAGTGGTTGAAAAGTCTGTCTGGAGTGATGACTAATATTTTTCAGCATACACAAAGTTTCAATAAATGCCCTATAAAATGCTACAGAAAGTGCAGAGATAATACTTTTACCAGCATTATTACTGCTATGAGAATTTGTTTGACGATGTTTGACAATCATTTTGAACAATGACACATTTATATACAGTAAAAAAAAGATAGCCATATCTAGCTGCTGGCAACTATGAAAGAATGTAAGGCTCTCCCTCCAGACTACCACCATAACTTTCCTTCTTCTTGGCACCCTGCATTTCTTCCTATACACTTGGGAATTGTGGACACAGAAATGTTTTAGTTCCATTATTTTAATTGCTGGTCTGGTTTTGGTTGGAATAGTGTTAATTTTTTGCATAGTAGCTTGTATCATGCTATGTTACGGATTTGTGATGACAACAGCACTGATAACACAGTGCTTACACAGCATCAAGGCCTTTTCTGCTTCTTGCACTGCTCCACCAGGAAGCAGGATGGCACAAAAAGTGGGGAAGGGACACAGATAGGACAGCTGACACCAACTGACCAAAGGGATATTCCATACCATATAGTGTCATACACAGCAAATAAAGCTGGCAGAAGAAGGCATGGGGGGACATTCAGAATTATGGCATTTGTCTTCCAAATCACTGTTATGCAAGATGAAGCCCAGCTTTCCTGGGGATGGCTGAACCACGGGAAGTGGTGAACTAATTCCTTTTTAGCTGTCCTCATGTGCACAGCTTTTGCTTTACCTATTAAACTGTCTTTACCCCAATCCTTGATTTTTCTCACATTTGCCCTTCTAATTCTCTCTCCTATCACACTGCAGGGAAAGTGAGTCACTGGCTGTGTGGGGCTCAGCTGCTTACATGGGTTAAGCCATGACAACTGCTTAACAAAATGCTAGGCTGACTAGCAAAATGAAATAAAGTAAAATAGACTTTAAAATGAGGAAGGGATCTCCCCTAGGTCTCTGTCCAAAAGGAGTAAAGTGATGTAGGTCTGGATCTACTCATGCACATACTAATTTTCTGTCTTTTGATATGGGGATTTTAGGGTCAGGCATAGCAAGGCATGATTGCTATTGGGAGCCCAATCAAATATCTGTACCCAGCAGGCAACAGCAGTTAGAATCAATAGCAGGTTCAGGATGTCTGTGTTTCAGATACTGTAGGATAGATATGCCTTGCATATCACAAACATCATCACAGATCTATATGTTGCTATAGTGACAAGAGCACCTCATACACTTTAAAAGAAACACTTTATTTGCTCCTTGGCTAAAGAAAGTGGGAGTAACACCGCTAATGCCAATGGAGTGGCAGTGGTGCCATCTATGTCACACTCTCCTCCTCCACATGGAAAGGAACTGTAAATAATTTGTCCCAGAAGCACTTCAAGCAAAGAGGGTGGATAAAAGTAACAACATTTACAACTTGTTCTCCTTGTGGATCATTCAGACTAAATTTAAGAGAGAATAATTTTAGTTCATGCAGAAACTATGTTCTTATTTTATATCATGATAAAATGTAAGAAAAATATTCCTAGTGATCTGGTATATATTTACCTGGTGGATATAGGTAAGTTAAACATATTGATTATCATTTGCCACATCTTTCTGTAAGTGGCTTAAACTGAGGCACTACCTTGAAAATTGTCAACACCTTATTCAAAGGATTCTGACCTAGGTTTCACCCAGTTAAAACAGCTGTGTTGTCTTACTTGATATTTTGTTTAACTTTAAAATTTTCTAAATAAAGTTAAATAAGTCTTAATGACTTGAAACTACTTTGCCAAGTACACACGAAACATTTCTGGAAAATTATAAGCCATATATTATCCTTCAAGAAATACTTCCCTGAATTACATTTATCTGATAGTCTACTGCGTTCAACCTACAGCACTGACGTTAGTAAGAACTAATCCCATGAGCAAAGAGCACATAGCAAAAGCAACATGAAACACTCTAGCTAGTGACAGGGGATTCACAGCTTCAGACATAACCCCTCAGACTTGAACTGAAAGCTTTGTGAGAGAAGTGTTCCAGGTGAAAGCACAGGCACACACAGGTCAGAGTAAAACTCCTGTAAATTTCAGTCAGGACACAATTTCACGGTAAGAATTTTATTATCACCAGCCTTGCTGTATTTTCAATATCCTTTCTTCTACTTAGAATAAAGAAATAAAGAATAAAGAAATGAAGTTAAAAAGCAGAGAGGAAGCACTATATGGTAATAACTATATTTACATATAGAACATGGGAGGATCTGAAGAACTGCAGTCCACTAACTCTGATTTCACTTTCAGAACAGAAATTGAAGATGCTTTCTATGGCCTCATTTACAAAACTTTAAAACTGTATGCAGCATAGACCATGTTTATGGTCTATGTTTTAAAGTTTTTCATGCAGCATGAAAACCCAAAAAAACCCCAGCAATACTGTATGTATTGCTGTTATGACAGCTGATAAATGTGGCACAAAGAACATTTTATTTATTTCAATTTCAAATCACACAGCAGTTTCACCTACAAGGTCGGACATCAGAGAGGTTGCTCATAGAGATTAAGAACCGGCATACAAGACAAGAATGGAGGGTGTCAAATCGAGATAAAACATTTGACTTGCATAGGATTAGTAAGCACAGTAGGTATCAATAGCTTGATTTTGCTTACACAGTTTATACTGAAGACAGTATTTCACAGGCTACTAGAGCAGGCTAATAATATCAATGATAAAAGCCACTGGGCTTTCTCCTTTTAAAGATGCTGCCTGGCCCAGCCTCCCTAAACACAGTTCTCAATTGCATGCTTTCCCAGATCAAGGCTAAAGTCCTCTGCTGTGTACCAGGCTGAGGTTTATAAAGAGAAATGTAAAGGAATAAGGCAGAGGAAGACTCATTTTTCCATCTCTAAGCACTATTCTGAATGTGGTCTTAAAGGCTAATAATGTTACATCATTGCTACTATAGGAGTTTGGAGGGCTGCTAGCACATAAAACAAGTTGATCATCCAAGCTCCATTCCCAAAAATATAGTACAGATCGATCCTCAGTGGCATTCTTCTTTGACAATCTCAGGAAGTACCAAACAGTGAGGAGCCTTGGAAAGCTCTCTTGACTTACCTCACCTTCAGCACAGGAGACTCCAAGCACTGATTTCTTCTTTTCCCCAAATCATATACCAGAAATTAATCATATCACCAGCATACAATTCTCCACATTCCTCAAAGGGGCCTTTGGTTTTCTCACCAAACTGGGACACATTTTGCGGCAAAATTTTATCCACTGTGACATGAACACACTGTGAGATGAATCCAGACATATGGACTAGACTGTGAGGCAATGGCATAACATTTGCATCACCCACAATCTACAACCTTTCTGGAAGTTGTAATGTGGTCCTGCAAACATACAAACTGCAGGGCAATGTTTCACAAGAGCCAACTGTGCAGGTCACGATCAGAGGTAACAACGTTTCTGCTTCAGCTGACTCTATTCTTCACCTGGAGGCTTGGGTGCTCCTTCTGTCCTTAAAGAGACCCTTGTGGGGCTACACCTTAAAAGCTGAATCTAACCTTATTAATACAAACAACGAGCAATGACTGAAGGGATTACCTCCTCTGTTCTTTCAAAACCAAGAGCCACACTATCCACTGCATTTCTGACATAATACAGCATGTTTCTCTTTATCTCTTACTTTCAAATTCATGACTTGTTATCTCCTTTCTACCCCAGAAATGTTTTCTGAATTGTAGGACAGAAAATTGTAGGACATAAGCTGATCTAAAGTGCCCCCCATTATAAATATATATGAGTAAATAATGTTGATTGCCCTATTTGCATTCTTGAACAAATAGAATCTCTATTGCCAGGTTGTAAGGCCATCCTCTGTTTCTAACTCCTGATTCATGCATGAAATTCAATCAATATAGTAATTCTGGTTTAAGTATATATTGCTGGCAGTCAACTGTCTATAGTGTCACCCCCCCTTCAGCCAATATTCATTGAATGTATATCAATCACTGGCATTTTTCACATGAAAATATTATCTAAGCAGCCAGCTACTAAGCAGTCCTATCTTGTTAAATTTCACATATCTCAATCAAAGTGAAACAAAACAAAAAAAAAAAAAAAAGAAGAAAATGCACCTGATTACCTAGGAGAAGGGAGGATTTATGGTATCTGAATACTCATCTAAAAATTCATTTACATTATTTAAATACTATTATCTAAATTAAACTCCTTAGTTCACAAATTAATGTTAGTTTATGGCTAAAAGTACATGTCACTACTAATATTGGTATTTTTAAATACTGGTTTTGAAGGTCATATCCTGAACCTCTATGACACTGGTCCTACCTCACTACAACTCCATTTGTCTCTCATAGATGCTACAAAATATCAAGTCAAGAGTACAAAATCACAACTTAGTTAAAAAGCAGTAAAATCTGTGTTTTGTTTCTCCTACTGGAGAAATTGCAGCACATATAAAAATAGAAGCTAAATTTCAGAACTACCCAGTCCTTGATGCTACAAACAATTAGCATCTAAGTCTCAGAATCAAGCAGGCTTCTCCTGCCACAGTAATGTACAAGGTCAGCCAGTTATGCACTGTTAAACAGTTTAATGGTGTTATGCAAATTGTGTAATGCTAGTAGTCATCATATAATGAAAAACAGTGTTTGTCAGCAGTTAGCAGTACTTTGACCTTTTGAAGTGGCAAGCTTTAACAGCAGCAAAAATAGCAGCAAATACAAGTTTGAAGACAATCAAAACTGAAAAGAGGTATGAACTGTGCACTGTAGCTGGTGTTAGACAGCTTTCATGTTAAACTGCTGGAAAGTTTCCTGAAGACTTGACTTACTATATATAATGAAAATATTCAGTTTCATCTTTAACTGTGAATTTCGCACTCATTTCAGAAAGAAAAAGAAAGAGAATAAAAATGTGAACCCAAGAGCTCAAAAAGAAGACAATAAAAATATTTTTAAAGCCTTTTTTATGATTTTCAAATCAGTCTGATTGATACCACATGCTTTATTCGCAATTTTCAGCATTGAATTTAATGTTGTTAGAAAAAGAGACTTTGACACATGGTGACTGAAAAGTGTAAATGAGAAAAAGCAATGAAGCAGAGAACTGTACTGATGCAATATAGCCCACATTTTCAGTCTAATACAATAGCTATAGACTTCTTAAGGTAGACAGACTAGTGCAGAAGAGTAAACATTACAGTCAATGGCTGTCAGTAGAGCCATCAGCCTTCATCATCAGCTTTCCCTCATCAACTGAATGAGGGAAATTACTGTTAGACTGAGAGTATGGAACAAGGAAGGAATCCAGTCCATTACTGTTGATAAGAGAAGTTATACTATGTAAGCCCCTTCATTAAATAGTTAGATCCCATCTCAAAATAACTGATTTTTTTCTCCACTACATGACCCCACTACTATTCTTTTTGGAAAGGGGCTCAAGAATATCACCCCTCTAATGATTTTAAGCTTTCTTCTAGATACAAGTGTCAGCTTATACATAGATAGTGTACCTCCGCTTCTTTTTGTACTGATTTTATCCCTTATGTGTAGGTTAAGCTTATGGATTTCCACACCAATATCTAACTTATGTATTTAATAAATATAATAAATATATAATATATTTATATAAATTCCCAGACTAGAGAAGAGAAGGCTCCATGGACCTTCTAGCAGTCTTCCAATACCTAAAGGGGCCTACAAGAAATCTGGAGAGGGACTTTTGACAAAATCATGTCGTGATAGGACTGAGACTTTAAATAGAAAGAGGGGAGGTTTAGATCAGATATTAGGAAGAAATTTTTCACTGTGTCAGCGGTGAGACACTGGCACAGGCTGCCAAGGGAAGACATGAATGTCCCATTCCTGGAACTTTCCAAAGCTGGGTTGAATGGCTTTGAGCAACCTGGTCTAGTGGAAGGTGTCCCTGCTCGTGGCAGAGGGGTTGGAACGAGACGATTTTTAAAGTCCATTCCAGCTCAAACCATTCTGTTATTCTGTGATATACATACTCTCCATTTCCTCAGTTAAAATATTTAGCAATTCGGTGCTTTTCAAACAGCTTGGAGTAAAGTCTTTGATGCAATGAAATTAAGGGTACAATCTGACCAATTTCATGAAGTTAGAATCTTCAATGAAGACCATTAGACACAGAGATTTCATTGTGCTAATAAGTAAATAAGAAAACAAATAACAGGTACATAAAAGAAAATAGATTAAATATGGGTGGACTCCTTTTCTTCTTACTGTCTCTAATTTATTCTTATCACTGAAACATAGGTAGTGTATGAGCTCCAAACAAAGAAAGCATGGAGCAAAAGCATACTTCTAATCTCCGTTTATTTATAATTCAGAAGGCTGTTAACTTCTTTCAAAAACCCTGTGAATTCTTTGTTCCAAATGAAAAAAATTAATCCATTTTTTTTCATTAGATACTTCAACAAACACCATTAAATAATTTTCAACTACGCATTTAGTTATTTCTAAAAACAATCTAATACCCATAAAGCCCTTGGATTGTAGGACACTTAAAGTCAAAATTCCCTGTCTCATTGTCTAGCTTTCAGGATAACCTAATAGGCATGATGAAATTCTCTTCTGTATTACTAAAGTTGGGACACAAGAAAAGCTATAGTTTCTTTAGGCTCCCTCGTCCTTCGTCACTCGTAACTTTTAAAAAACATCACAGAATGTGATGTTCAAACATTTTAAAAGCTTAGTTTTGCCTTAAGAATCATTTCCTCTGCTGCTGAAAATTTATATAAGGGAATATTCATAAAGACATTAAAAAAAACCAAACTTAATAAAATGAAATCTTTATTTGTAGAAAAGTTAGAGAAAGAACATATTTCTATAGAATACAAATTAAATTGACATCACCTTCTCTAATATCTCAGTGGAAAAGGCATCTAAGCAATTAATCTATGAAGAACAATGACTCTATCTGACTGCTGGGACAAAAAGTGAATTCTCTTGGCAGTCAGAAAAAATGATAGAATTATTCAGAAAGAATCTAAAATACTGGTTTTTCTCTAAATGAGCCTGTCAGTGCAAAACAATGGAGTAGAGCTATACACTACAAAGGAAGCTCTTCTGGATTAAAAGATTGCAGATACAGCACTCTTTCTTCCTAAAAATCAAGAGCAGATCTAGTCTGTCTGTAATCACATGATAAGAGAAAACTCATTTAAATAGTACATCAGGTAGCATACTCAAGTATTTCAAATTTTGAACTCATAATTTAAGTAAATAAGCAAACAGATGAATACAAGCTGGCCAATTACACTATTAATTTGACACATTTAGTATCACAGTTTTGAAAACCTAAAGGAAGCAGTATAAACAAATCAGTGAAATTACATACCTGCCTATGATGAGATTTAAATTCTCATATTAACACAGAAATGTAAATTTCTGTTGGATTAATCCACATTTTGTTTTACATAACAAAAGTACTTGAAAACACAGATAATTATTTTTGAGGGCCTAGGGCTCTTATCCAAAGAAATTATTAAAATGTCATTTTCATTTTTATCTTCTTGGGGATTGTCTACCAGACAAAAGACACTTAGCAAGCTTATTCTTCTAAAATATATTTTCTAATTACTTACTTTTTAAAAAAATGCTTAATGTTTTGTTCTTTCCCCTCAAGGGTGACAAATAGCTATTTAGAGGTTTGTAAGTTTAGGAAGGAAAGACAGCCTTTAAAATTGTTTCTGGTAAGGGGCCATATAACAGTTAGAATCACTGAGTTTATAAAACCTGACATAAGTGTTCACCCCATGTTAGGTAACATGTTTTACACAGATTTAAATAGGCCTCGTTATGGTTGAAGGCAAAACTACCTTGTTACCAGTAGAGAAATGTTGTGTTCTTTAAATCTCTTACTAAATACTTAGAATACGTGAGATCTAACGATGTAAGATAGTGTTAGCCTCTTGCATTAAGGGATAAATATATTTAATATAAATATTTAATGATGTGCAGGGCACCAGAGTGACAGGGTAAAAATTGTAGTGCCTGTTAGACATCAGATCAGCTACTGCTGGGTCAGAATCACCTTGTGGGGCTTTATGTGTGAGGGGGAGGAAGGGCTAGGCTTGACACATGATCTTCAGGCCCATGGCAGGAAGGCACATGAAAGGCCTGGAGCCAATGAAGAGCACATGTCAGGGAAAGCCATGTGGCTGGACTGCCAGTCAATAAGGTCTGCCTGGTTGCCCTGCCCACAACGTGCCCCCTGGAGCCTCTAATTGGCTGTGGCACCCCTCAATTTGGCTAAGGGGACAGTGAGTGGCAGTGAGCCCCACTTAGGGGGGGTGGTCGCAATAGAGTCTATATACAGACACTCACAAGGTCTCCGTCTTGCCTTTGGCCTCTGCCCTTCTGACCCATCAAGATGTGACCTTCATAGTGCTAATTATATGTCTCTCTCTTTTCTCTTTCCCTCTTTATTCTTTCTTCTCTTTATCCCTCTTTCCTGGGAGCAACTTAAACACCTATTTTCTGTATTTCACTTAAGTTATGGGTATTTCATCTAAGTTTCATGGAGTTTGTGTTTGCTGAGTGCAACAATGGTTCCCTTGCTATAGCAATGCTTGCTAGTTTCAGTAATCTGTTGTAATGCTTTTCCTTGGTTTGCATGTATCTCTGTAAAACTCTCTTTGCCAAAATTTCTATTTTCTCACCAAATTAAAAGAAATGTCTTAAAGAAAAGTGTGTAGACTTGGACGTGAACTCAAGGTATCAAAGAATCAAAGGCTTTGCAAGGGTTTGTGTGAGTAAAATCTCTTGAAGCCTGAAATTATAGTGTACAACCAGTACAGCTTCTGGACTTGATTGTAACAGTGCCATAAGAAAAGAGTTCTGCTCCTACTTTTGTCAGGAGTACAGGTGTCTGGTGTGATCTGAGACAATCTACATTATCCAGGGGATGGGAGAGATATCATCGGACCTTTAGGAGGCCCATGGTTTTCTGGAACAATATCTAGAGACCGAGCAAGTCAGCCACAGGGCCTAAACAGCACCAGGTTACTACAAAAGGGTAACGAATCCTACAATTCCAGAGGGAAGGGATTCAGCTCCAAATTACGACATCTGAATGCCAGTGTCTATGTGGGGGAGCCCCATAGACATAGGTCTCAATACTCCCCACCACCACTTAAAATTAGGAACAGGGTTTAGTTACCTAAACAGAAATGTCTACTGTCATTTGAGATGACTTGGCATACACAGACTGTCTTCCTGTTGCTAGCCTAAAAAGATGAAGCTTTCTTTGGTCCCGTGTTATTTCTGCCAGACTTGTGCACATCTCTGCCAAGGGCACCTTAAAAGGTCCTCGATATCTATCTACATGTAAGCAACTGAATCACACTACTAGTCAATACCATCAGTAGAGTTCAGAAAAAATGGTTCCAGTCATTTTGATACATATATTAACTGGTTATTTGGTTGAATTGGTACTTACTAACAGGTTGGTTGGCTCTCTGTTTCACTGACTTCAAGGATCCAACTGATATTAATATATTAGAAACACGTAAAGAACATCTAATACTTAAATTTAAGTACTGTTCTAACTGAATCCCTTTTCCCATCTAACCCTGCATCTTGCACACTTGCTGGAAAATATACCTCGTGCAACCAATCCTGCACATATCTCATCAGCAAACAAATTCAGCCTTTCCACATAAAATATCTGCAGATCCTTCTTTTGCAAGTATTACATCTTTTGCAAAGCATGGACATTGTGATTGCTCATATTTGCCAGCGTCATAGGCATCTTAAAGTCTGTGTTTATGACCACACTAATGTTGTAATGTGTGAAATACCAAAGTAGCATTTTTAACAAAGTGTAATGTCTAGATATCTATTACACTTCTACTAGTATCCAATTTTATCGGTATCACTGGTAGCGATACTTAAACACAAAAAGGAATAGTACTTCAAGAAAATCATCTTAAACTAGCCAAGTCCTCCTGAGACAGTGTCATCAATCTACACGCATCTAAAAATATTTCAAAATCAGGCAGTGTTAGTCCATTTCAACTGCACTAAGGATTTCAAATGCAGTGACAATTTAAATCAATCCTTCATTTCTCTCTGCCTTTTCTGTATTTTTCATTCTGTAAAGCCAAAGAAATACATTGAATTATAAATCAGTGCCTGCCATCTATGCTCATACACAGATCATGTCATCTTGGATTATAGGACAGACATATCTTACAATCAGAAATAGCCTAACCTGAGCCAACTTCTAACTGCTGCCAGTAGCCAAAGGAAAGATCTATCAAAGAGAATTCTTCTGTTGTAGTATTCCCTACTGTACTTTTATCATGTTTTGGTTCTCGGGGTTTTTTTAATTCCAAATTTGGAAGTCCCACTACTGTGGATTTTAAAACCTGACTTTACAAAACTCCAGCTATATTTGCTATATCGCTTTACTTAGCAATCCTGCACTGGCAGAGAAATAGGTTCTTGATAAGTCTTTCCCATCTCTAATCTTTCCGATTCTGTGGTTCAATAATGACTGATGATGTTCCTTGGCTAAGGTAATTCTCTGTAGGAAGACAAACTGAGGCACAAAAAAAGAAAGGACAAAAAAAGAAAACAAGACAAAAAAGAAGATAAAAGAAAAAAGCAAGGAAAAGAGAAGAGGAAAGGGGAAAGAAGGAAGGTAATATGGTGAACACATGGCACAGAAACCTTGAAGAACAAGATTCAGTTTCCACTTCTATCATGTTTAACACGTCAGCACAGCAAATCATATTGGCCTAATCCTCCCATTATTAAGTTTTTAAAATCCAGGGGCATGTGAGCAGCATGTCTGCATGTTAATGGTGTCTAATAAAAATGTTAAATACTTGGAGCAGTGAATCTTTTATTGTATTACACAAAATTCCACAAATATTCAAATAAAAAAAGGAGAAGCTTAGGTATTGTGATAACAAGGAAACATGAATGTTTGTGGAACAATTTACTTATTTAAGAGTACATTTATTCAAAAATAGAACACTTTTTAATTTTGCAATTGTGTAATATTTACAATCTGATCCAAAATCTATGTATTTGTAAAGACTTTTATATTTATTTAATAACATTTTGAGGCAGACTGTTTGAATATTTGAGTAACAAAAACTATCTTATTCAACTTTCATTCTGAGAGAGAGAATGTGATACTCTCTGTCTTCAGTCATCTGATGACATCCTTCACCTAATCCTACCAATGTTGTCTACCAAGTTTTAGGACCTAAATTTTAAAAGACCAAAACAAAACTAAAAAAAAATAAAAATAATAATAAAAAAAAATAATTAAAAAAAAAAAAACTAGGGGTCAAAGTGTTATAGACATGTTTTTCACCTTTTCTGCCCTGGTACTTGTCTCTTAAACATATTCACTCCTGGAATGATTACACAGAGGACTAAATTGAAATGCTGTATTTATATTTTATGATATTCCTCTACTACATTTTATGAAAAAATGTGAAATAGTCCCAAGATAAGTGAATAATGAAGATATATTTCTGGCTCCTTTACATCACTTCTACTGTTCTTGACATGTATTGGAAAAGGCCAAAAATACTCTTCAACTAGTTCAATGCACATTTGTGCAAGCTAGGTTACAAAGATGGATAGGCTACATGATTGAAATGAAGACTCATGATGGAACTGGACACACAACCTGGATCTCCAGACTGCAGCACAATGCCTCAGTAACCTACATCACATTCATTTTACTACATATTTAAAAACATATGCAAGAGAGAAAAATATAACAAAGATCTTTCCAAAGCTCACATTTCATGTCCTAGTAAAGAAGGTCAGAAATATCAGTTCATAATCAATAAGGAAAACCAAAAAATGGAACACTGTCCTGGGTTGGTTTGTGTTTTTTTTAATTATTTTTCTAAATACATAGAAGAAATGAGAGAAAAAAAAAAAAAGCCTTACTTGCCAAGACCAAAATCGTGCTGTACAGTTAACAATATAACCCTATTACTTCTAGTAACACTAATAATTTTATTGTGTGAAAGACCATTTGTTTCACTTCAAACATAAACCATGATGTAGATAAATACAATCTGTCAATTCCTCTGCAAAGACGGGGTCAAAACAATTTCCTAGAAAAGCATCACACAACCAATGTCTGAGGTAAGAAAGAAAAATGTGACAGGATCATCACCTTCAGTTTCAGATGCTGTACAAAAAGAAAGCAATTTCCTCTTTTGTACACTTTGTAAATATCTACCAATACATTTAAAAGAAGTGTCTTTCTCCTCATTGAAAGGGAGGCTTGTTTTTCTATTTTACCATCTATGTTTTAAAGATATTGATAATTTTCTGTCTGCCTTTTAGCTCGTAATTTTCTGAAAAGATAAGTCTTTCCCTTGCCAACCTGTATTTCACATCTGTAAGTGGATTTGTGATTACATACCAGCAAAAATGAACTGCGCCAATGAAATAAAACAACTTTTTCTCCACAAGAAAATGAGAAAAAAATATTAAAGACCAGATTTTCTGAGGTTAGCATTTCTTTTCAAATTACCTATTCAACTTTGAAAATAGTTTAACTGTCTCATAAAAGGGAAAAACACATAACACAGCATCTTCATATTACCAACATGTTACATGAGTGGGAAAATCTGTAAAAACTGACACAGAATTGTCTTACAGCAGTTACTTTGTTCCTCATAACGGTGGCATGGTATGAAGAGTACTGGTGAGTGAATACAATCAGAAGCTCAAAGAAGAGGACATCAGTCCCAGAGGGACATTCTTTTACAGAATCATAGAACTGATTGGAAGGGACTACAGTGGGTCATCTCGTACAACCTCCCTGCTTAGGCAGGGTCATCCTACAGCACATTGCACAGGATTGCATCCAGATGGTTTTTTATCTCCAGTGAGGGAGACTCCACAACCTCTCTGGGCGCTCTGTTCCAGTCGCAGTTACCTGCACAGAAAAGTTTTTCCTCATATTCAGGTGGAACTTCCTGTGCCTCAGTTTCTGTTCACTGCATCTTGTCCCATTGCTTGGTACCACCAAGAAGAGCCTGGCTCAAGTATCTTGACACCCTCCCTTCAGATATTTATAGATATTGATTGATAAGGTCCCCTCTCAGTCATCTCTTCTCAAGGCCAAACAAGCCCAGCTCTATCAGCCTTTCCTCCTAAGAGAGATGCTCTAGTACCTTAATCATCCTTTTTGCACTCCACTAGACTGGCTCCAGTAGCTCCATGTCTCTCTTGTACTGAAGGGCCCAGAACTGGACACAGCAGTCCACTTATTAGGGCTGAGTAGAGCAACAGGATCACCTCCCCCAACTTCCTGCCAATGCTCTTCCTAATGCACCACAGGATACCATTGGTCTTCTTGGCCACAAGAGCACTGCTGGCTCATGGATAGTCTGTTGTCCACAGGTCCTCCGCCACAGAGCTGCTTTCCAGCAGGTAAGCCCCCAGACTGTACTGGTGCTTGGGGTTGTTCTTCCCCAGGTGCAGGAGGACCCTGCACTTGCCTTTGCTGAATTTCAGACAGTTCCACTCTGTGCATCTCTCCAACCTGTCAAGTCGTTTTGAAGGGCTCTTGGGTAGCCCTCTGGGGTATTGGCCACTCCTCCCAGCTTTGTGTTATCATCAGACTTCCTGAGCGGGCATCTGCCCCTTCATCCAAGTACTGATGAATAAGTTACACAATACTAGGCCCAGTATTGAACCTTGGGGGACACCACTATAGACAGGCCTCCAACTAGACCCTGTGCAACTGATTTCAACTCTCTGGAATTTGGTCAATCGTCCAGTCTGTACTTCTGAGTTTGCCTGTGAAGATGTTTTGAGAGATAGTGTTGAAAGCCTTGCTGAAGTCAAGGTAGACAATATCCACTGCTCTCCCCTCATCTTTCCAGGTAGTTGTTTCATTGTAGAAGGCAATCAGGTTGGTCAAGCATGATTTACCTTTAGAGAATCCATGCTGACTACTCCTGATCACCTTCTTGTCATTCTTGAGGATAGAGGCGGCCTCTTTTCCAAAGCTCTGAACCAACCAATCAAGAGGCAAAGCTACCAAAAGGTAGCAGCAGAGACACAAATCTACTTCCACCCTGGCCATACAGTGCAGATGTTCTTTTAAGATGCATCCATAAGGATTTTTCTCCAGTCTTCCTTACAAAGACATCTTCTGCAAATACTCCCAACCATCCAAACGAATAGCCCAACCATCCCATTCCACAAGGCTATTCTACATAAGGGTCAATTGTGATACAATTCATAATGAATTAATACAGAAAGCAAAATATTTTTTCATCCACGGTCACAAAACAATTGTTGAATCATATGCTTTATAAATGTTTTTTCACAGTGTAATAAAAACTGCTATTGTTCTACAGAGAGAAAGCATCAAGTGACTTTAATGTTCTTCAGAGCAATTGCAGCTTATTGCTTCAGCTGCACATCCCCTAGCACAGCAGTTTTAACTCCAGATTGTTAAACCCCTTTCCCAATAACTATTCAAGCCTCAGCATTTGAGATTGGATTGCCTAATGTTAAGCACTGAAATCAACGAGGCATAAGTTTCCTCATACCCTGAAGCCTTGATCTTGAAATTAACAGGGGATTTTAAACATGGCAAAACCACCTGAACAAGCCCCTAAATCAACTATGTGCTGTAATACCTCAAAAGGTATGCTAGAAACATTATGATCACATCTAAGTGGAGATAACTCCTCAGCTGGTACAAACTAGATGTTAATAAGCAGAGAAACATTGTACCAACAGTTTTGGTTAATAAGTAAAAGTACAGAAATATTTTTTTCTTTATATGTAATTTATGTCAATTTTAATTCATCACAGAAATAAATTGTTACCACTTAATTGCTCTTACTGTACAGCAAAGATGCTTATAATAAATGATGATAAGCAGGAACATGAATGAACAGTTGCCAGGCAACCCATAAATAAAGGTTCCAAATAGCATGACCTCTCTTTAAAGGATAAAGCTCTAATCATAATTATTTTTCAAATCCATTTCAGTGCCAACTAAAATCATGTTTGTAGCACTAATCCTGGTCTTCCTCGTACAAAATGAAACCAAATCTGTCATTTGGCATATCGCAAATAACAAACAGACTCAACCTGCTCCTTCAGATTACGGTTAACAGTGTAGTTTGAGGATGGCAAACAGGTTAGACAATACACTGGAATCTGAAATAGAGAGCTGAGAAGATTTAAGCAATTTAAATAGGGTATTTTTTTAAGTTACATTGTTTCTTTAAGGATCTTCAAGTATCAACACAAAGTCCTCCAGTTTTTAACACCACAAAATGATCATTCAGTAAAGTAGAAGGCTGAGACAGACTTTAAAATACCAAAACCAGATGCAGTTTGAAATGCTCTAAAATCTATATAATACCACATTCTATCTTTATAAACTCTTACAACACAGTCTTGCTGAGTGCATAAGCAGAGCTGAGGTGCCTAGAGCAAGCACTGACCTTTTAGATGGATTCAAATAAAACTGACAAAGAGCAGCATAAATCTTAAACCAGTTAAAGAACACAGTATATCCACTCTGAAGAAACAATGAATGGTAATGAAGGAGTTTTACATTACACCTTCCAAATAATGGAATGGGGAGAGTTTGGGCTTGTTTAAGATTTACTGGTGGGCTAATAAATTGTGCATTTATTTTAGTAAGCTCTCATGTAAGAAAACATTATGAATACCTGCTTTTGTGGGTTTATTTTGCACTACATAAGGTGATTACATAAATCTCTTCAACCATTTTATTTCTCTTCCTCAGTAGACTTGAGATTCACTAATAGCTGTGATGCTTAAACACTAAACTATCAAAAATTTGAAACAGGAAAACAAGATGAACTACAATTATAAACTAATATGTCTTGCACCTAAGGTCTAACACAGTATGTCAACTGTGAACCCATAAGAAAGGGAACCATCTTTTCAACCTGTCTTTGAACAAAATACAGGCAGCAGAATCCATGAACTTCTCTGCAACATTAGTCGCACAATATAATCTCATACTTTGCAGTAGAAAATGCACTCGACCAACTAGTAGGCTAAACATGTATTCCTTGATATCAAATGAGATCCAGTTCATTATATAGTAGGTATTCACCTAATTCATTAATATTTCACTCATTAACCACCTTCACCACCTGATTCAGTAACTCCTTTCCATCCTTCTAATAATTTCAGTTTGAGCTTCTTGTTCTAACAAAAGTCCAGTTCATTTAGTTGATAACTCATGCAAGAGTGAGATTCAGAATTTAAATAATTAAGAATCATGCATACTGACTGCAACTAAAAACAAAGCAGAAGATCCTGTAAATTCCTTTTGGGACACATGGCACTAGTGATACCAAAACCACCTTAATTGCTTCTCCATAGTTTTCAGCTTGCATTTTAACAAATTCTAAAAAATCTGTGCTGTGCTTACAAAACTCACAATGAAGCCCATTATTTGAAAAGTGTGTAAAGCTGATATTGGAGGATTTTTCCCCTCCCAAATGTTTATTCCTTTTAAATTGCCAGCTAGAGAATGAAACCAGTCTGGTTTTATGCTTAAAAGACTAAAAGCTTATGGAATAAAAGGTCATGTATTACTATTCAGCAAGAGCTGGAGGCTAATTGTAAAATTTATTAACAATGAAAACAATGGGGTTCTCAGCCACTTATTACCATGGAGGACACTGATGGTATTTTTCTGAAGTTCGGATTCCACTGTATTTGGTTTCACAATATGCAATTTAACTATACCACTTCTAAAAATGGGAGATGACTGCATTGCTTTAAAGAGCTGCTTACACTAAAATAAGTGTCATTTTAAGATCCCCCTAGGTATTCAAGTCTATACATTTAGAAGGAGGAAAATAGAGCATAACTGCCAGCTTGAGGAGAGCGATGATGAAGCACGCTTTCTCTCTAGTGTTTCCCACATCACAGATTCAGTCACTTAAACTAGGATACAATTCTAAAAACTCTTCTTTTCTTGACAAGGCAGATACTCAGCTGAGTAAGAGTAAGCAGTATCAGGTTCTGGGGATTAACTGTATTCTAGATTCATGCTGACTCTGTCTTCTGACCAAGGTATTCTTGCTTCAACAACCATTTTTCCCTTAACAAAATGGTGACATTGGTTTTCATTTTTGTATATTGAATATTTAGTGGTTAATTAAATATACACATACTTATTATTGAAACATATTGAATAACATTAGATGATAAATTTATAGAATACCAGCTGAAACAGTTTTATATATATATATCTATATACAGACTAGATGGATTACACTTGTGAAGGACCATCTACAGATACTCCCAGTAACATGCAAAGGAGTTATCTTTGAGCAACACAAAATATTATTACTATAGTGAGGAGCCCAGTAGGGAGAAGATAGTTGGTTGATCTATCAGTTTTAAATAATAAATTATCTTCTATGTGTTTGATTCAGTTGTACATTTAAAATGTTCTTTTAATAACTGTTATTCCATTCACTATTTCACTGATAGACATCTTGCCCTGCTATTGTACAGAAACAGTTGAAAGTAGCAGAAAAACTCTATATTGATGACATAGTCTTCCATTGATACACTTACTCAAGGAAGTTATTGTTTTGGACTGAAAAGAGCATTGAGAAGAGGGAGCTAACAGTGTAGTCCCTAGTTTTTCTCATCATGTCAGAAACAAAGTCTCACAGAAATGTCACTGCTAATCAATGAACTTTGAAAATTAATGCTAAAATCTTCCCACACATAAGACTGTGTGATTCCTAAACTTCGTCATGATTTCTTAACCTATCAGTTACAGTCATATCTTTTGCAGCTTTACCACAAAGCCCTCACTCATACAAAGTGCAGGTTTGCCCCTCCTGTATCCTGTACTCCATGATCTGAATCCTACTCAGCTGGGTCTATTACATGAAATATCACACACACAAATACATTTCAGGATTGACAACTCAATTATCATTGGAAGCCTGAGGAATTCATTTATACAGTTGTTTGGCTAAAAGAAATTTTACAAAGGGACAACCAAATTACAAGGAACAGCAATGTACACACAAGCTTGTAAAGTTTAGCTTTGTGTTTTACTTTTAAAAGGTAACAATTATTATTTAATATCTCTGAGCTGCAGTAGTATCTCCTGAGAATTGCCTGGCTAACAGCACTGAAACAAATAAACCAAAAAATTCAACATGACTACACAGATTTTGCTTATCAATCAGGAATGTGGATTAAACAAGACAGAACAACAAGAGGAAATAAATGATCCCCACATTTTATAATGTACAACAGGTATTATCTGTACTTTATTTAAAGACAAGAACAAATGAAAAAAACCTGCTTTACACCCATTCTAAGCATTTATTCAGTGACACTTCATTCAACTGTATGTACCCCACTTCTTTCCTGAAGCCTACTTTGCATACTTATTGTAATAAGAATCTTTTTTATAATTTCACACTTTACTATGAAGTACAACTGCTTTATGCACTTGTGCTGACACACAGAATTGTACAGCATAATACATACTTGCTGTTTCCAAGTCCTTTGCCTCAAATTTCCCATGCTTTTAGCCTTTGCTATTCCCAGCAACGAAGAAAAATGAATTTTCAACACTATCCAAACAATGTGAACATGGCAATGGCTGTTCTGGGACAAATCTCAAGTTCATTTAGCCCAGGACCATGTCACTGACAGTGGTCAAAAGGAGTGGCCTAAGAAGAAGCCCCGTATTAGGACAACTCTCAAATACTAGAGTAATTCCCTGGAACACTATTCTGGCTCCCAGCAATGTGTGGCTCAAAGACTTAAATATGAAGAGACTGAAAGCGTTGGCATGTGACAACACAGTCTGTCTCAGAAGGGCTAGGAAAAAGAACAGGAGATGGCATATTTCAAAAAGGAGAAATATGTGCCCTCATCACACATACATCCTACTTCGTTCCATCCAACAGTGTTTCTTGCTCCTGATATTGCCTTTGCCCTCAAAATGTGCTGTTCTCCATATGGAAAAGGTGGCAAAAATGAAAGTGTTTCCCTTCTTTCCTCATAAAACCTCCTTCTGACTGGAGCTGGCCTCCTGTTCATATTCCACTTGACTAAACCAACCTTTTTCTCCTCCCACACTAGCTCCATCTGCCGCCCGTCTCTCCAGCAGAGCCAGATGCCAGCAAAGCAGACTGCTGTGGGAGGAGAAAGTTCTGTCGCTGGAATTTCATCCCTATACTCTGCAGGGGGCCAGCCTGTGAAGCCTGGAGAGAATACAGAGAGCAACTTCCTCTCTTCCACGCTGCCTTCCCCTGCTCATCAGTAAAGAAGGCAGCTGAGGACATGAGCAAAAGAAAGATAAAACTCCAATGTGTGCTCTAAAATTTGCGGGTTAAATATTTATATAGCAAAAAGATCATAATTCTGCTCCAGACTTGAGGATGGTACACACGACATAAACATCTGAGAAGATGTGAGTCCTGCCCTAGAAAGCTTATAATCAAACAGAAGCAGAGATGCACTTTTGTGATAAGGAAAAAAGAAGTGACTAGAGTGCAGATGACAGAGAAAAAAACACTCAGATTTATAATCAGGAGAGATCTCAGTGATAGAGCAAAAAGACAACATTTCTGGAGAAATGGAAGTCAAAGAGAGAAGCTGTGTGTGAGTGTTAAGCTGAGAGAACTGCATGAGGCAAAGGAAACTGGCTGTAGACAAGGAAAGACTAGGATGAAAGCAGATATGAAGAAAGAAAAAGTGACTTTTTTATAAGTGTGAGGTGATCTTGCATGAGGCAGAGGGAAAAGACATACAGTTAAGAACGTGAGACAAAAAGGGAGACAGTCTAGGAATGGAGGAGCATCTGCACAAGCAATCTTGCCAGAGACAGGAGCAAGAACGAGTGTCACTGAGTGAGAACAAGAGCTCATATAAAACAAGCAAGTGTGCATATGTGTGAGACAGAGAAAGAGACATAGACTTCATTTCTCTGAAAGAAAGAATTATGGGAACCCAGAAGACGAAAGAGACTAGAAACAAAAAAGTCTGGTGTATGAGTGCAACAGAAAGTTTTGAGTGGGGTGGCAGAACAGAAGAAAGTGAAGGAACACAGTGTTTTAACAGAAAACCAGAATTATATACTAGAAGTTGAAAGAGCACATATAAATTACAGAGACATAACAAGAAATATTAAGAAGTTGAAGAGATAGGGAAAAGAAGAAAGAAATAGACATATTGCATTGAAATAGAATAACAGCAGAACAAATGGAGTGACAGGACAGAGAAAAAATATATGCAAAGATTATAAAAGTCAGTGAAGGACTATTAGTTAATAGAAAGCATTATGTAAAAAATCCCAACAGGAAGACTGAGAGCATAGACAAAGATTACTGGAAATGGATGTTAACTGAATTGTCATTGTAAACTCCTAGGGTTTGCCCCATCTAGCTATCCTCACATTTAAATCTTCATTTTCACTTGGAAAAATACTGTTTCCTTATCCTCCATGCCTTCTAACTTCTCTGCTGTAGTTGCACCTTCATGCCATTTGTTTCACTATTTCTAGTGGCAACTCTTTTTGTTACGTTTAAATGGGGAAAAGATCTTATTTTTTTCAAATACTCTACCACAAAGAAACCTGCCAGAAATCTCAAGTTTCCTTCCTTCTGTCCCTGTAATGCTCTTTCATTCATTCTTCTTTGGGAAAAAAAAAAAAAAAAAAAAAAAAAAAAAAACAAAAAAAAAAAAGGAGGAAAAAAAAGGCTAGGTAAACTCAGAAATACAGAGATATCTTAAGTCCAAGACATTCACAGAGCTTTCCCTGAGCTATACTGCGCCTCAGGTTTCCTCCGTGCCCGGGTGAGGGTTTCCCGTCCCCCGTGGGCGAGGTCAGCGGGAGGCACGGGCTGCGCTCCAGCGCCCGGCATCGCGCTGCCGGGATAACGGGATCTCCGGCTGAAACGCATCCATCAGGCGGGGGAACTCGGGGAGGGGAGCTAGCTACCGACTGCTGTAAGGAAAGCCTACACAGACGTACGCCCTGGCTGCTGGAAGACATGGCTGGCTGGCTATTTGATTTGCTTTTATTTAAGGGATATAAAAAAAGGGAAGGGAGGAAGGGGAGAAGGGAAAGCACACGCGCTCGCACACGCATCCGGCTGATCTTACCTCCACATTGAAATATTGCTCCGCTTTGCACACTGTAGCACATAAAATCCAAATGAAGGTTTGCAAGAAAAACACCCTGGACTGAGACACGAAATCCAACCGGCTTCCAATTCTGGATGCGAGTACGATCATAGTGGACTGTGCTTCAGCGGGTGGAAGATCTCTCTCTTTCTCTCTCTTTGCCTTAAATACACAAACAAACCAACCCCCCCTCCGTGTCGGTGAAGAGCCCGTAGCGCAGGTTCACCCACAGCCGGGGAGGAGGAGGAGGAGGAGCAGACACTTCACAGCTCAGGCGGCGGCGGCAGGGTCAGCTCTCGCTCATCCTCACCGCCAGCCCCGTAAGGAGGGAATGTGGCGTCCGAGTGCAGCCGCAGCTCCTGCACGACTCCTCTCTGCCCAGCAGCAGCAACCACCTCCCCGTGTCCTCCCCTCCGCGCCCGCCTCCTCCTTCTCCTCCTCCTCCTCTCTTGCCTCCTCCCCCTCAGCCTCCGCCTCCTCCCGGGGAAGGCTGGCCCGACTCTCCTCCGCTGGGCTCGGCTCCCTGCCCTGCCTCTCCTCGCCCCCCGCCGCTCCTCTCCACTCCAGAATGTTCAGCTGAAACCTACAGGGCTCCGCCCTGTAGGCGGCTCAAAGGCGACGGCCCCACCAGGCGGCCCCGCCGAGCCGCCGCAGGGCGGCCTCGCTGGCCGGGCCTCGGTGCGGTTCCTGCGGGAGCGGCTGCTGGAGAGCGGCCGCCCGGGAGCAGCGCGCGGCCTTTCCCCGCAGGCACGTCCCCCGGCAGCCGCACGACGTGTCGGAGCCTCCCCGCCCTCCTCACGGGGAGGTGCCCGGGCGAAGCGAACGCCCCGAGCCGCCCGCGGCTCCCCGCGGGTGCGAGCGCGGTGCGTGTGGCAGGGGGTGCCGCGCTGACCTGCCCGCTCCGTGGGCCGGTCGGAAATCTGTGTAACGCTTCCAAATATGTGGTCATACACGTGAGGGAAAACAACGTGTGAAATACTATAGCACAGGCAAACTTCAGGCTGGATATTGTCACATTCAAAATGCCTTGTGGTTACGGCAGACAAACTACTCTTGCAGTGATGTTATGGTGAATAGGACGTTTTTTGCAGCCCTTTGATATGTCATCCAGTGAAAGGAAGGTGAGGTGACCCATAACATCAGTGGAACAAGATACTGAAGTAATGTATTTTGGAGAGGGAAAAATTGAAAAACAAACCCCAAGCTTATGGATTAAAAAAAAAAAAAAAAAAAAAAAAAGGCAATTAAAAAATTTTATTTTATTTTTTTATTTGTTTGGTTATCAAAAACGATGCAAAGATGCTTGATCATGATATGGCACAACCTGGAAGGAAAAAGGCATACCTGACAGATGAAATTTCCTTGCTCTGATAGTTGAAGTCAATGGCCGGAACCAAAAGACATGCAGACTAAATGTATGCAATTCTGACAACACCTAGTAGCAGGATGTAGGTATGTGTTGTGTTCTCCATCATTCGATATCTTAAGACTGAGGCAGTTAGTTATATGAAGAAGTCATGATCTGCCTAACCACAAGTAACAATGTTTAAGTAAAATTCTTACGTAATATATGTTTTTTTCATGTTAGCTGCTTGATCTAAAGGCATTTTCTGTTCTTCAGATTGTTCGTGATGTGAGTTATGAAATTATGAAATATAGAGCTGTCAGCAAGCTAAAAGGACCTGTTTGCACTTTGGTGGCCAATATCAGAAGTCAAATTAAAGAAATTAATAATTAAGCACAAATTAAGAAATGTCTTGGAACCATCAGAAGGAAACTTAATATTGACAAACGCAATTACATTTGGAAAGAAAAATCAAAATTAAAATCAAAAGGATACCAGTAAAACAACAGCACTTCAGAAAAGAATCTGGGGGCTGTAATGAACTATAAAGTAAATATGAGTCAGCAACGTTCTACTGTTAAAAAAAAAAAGACAGCCTCATTTGTGGGGTGTATTAATAGGTGTGCAGTACATCTGACAGGACTAATTATTTTTCTGCTAGGGATTGACAAAGCCAGCTGTGTTTGGACCTTTCAAACTGAGGACAGTCCAGAGGAAAATAACAAAATATTAAAATATAAAGTAAGAGGTATGTCTAAAAGTTGAAAGAACTCCATTTAGTCTCAGAAGATAGAAGGTAAATGGTCTCTTTATATGGTAAGTGTTGCTGTGAAACGGACAGAAATATTTTATTCTTTCTGGGAAAAAAAAAGGAAAAAATGAATCATCTAAATTATTCATAAAATTCAGATTCAATGTTAGACAAAACTTTCTAAAACATTAAGGTTTATGTATTGGAATATGTATATTTATATATACTGAAAAAATAATGTTCCAAATTTAGCATTTGGAAAAAGATACCTAGTGGAAGTGTGGAATCTCTTCCATACATAGGTTTGATAGGCAAGATCATTGTAGTTAACCTTTGTCTATTCTTAGGGCAGTTGACTGTATTATGAAATCTAGTAATTTTTTTTTTTCTAGCAAAAGTAATTGAGTAATTTTTTCCCTTTTATTACTCTATGAATTAATCACTGTAACTGGTATAAAAGAAACACTAACTTGTTAATTTTATATTATCCCTTTTGCTTTTCCTCTTTTCTAAAGGGAGCTTCTTCTTGTTTGTGCCCTTAGTGAGCATTAGGTCTATTTTTGCTGGTCTATTTGCTAGAGTCTGCCATCAGTGTAATATCCAGAAAACGAAATGGAAATGGAAATAGATAAGTTACTGTAACTGGAATTTCATTTGTCTGCCCTGTCAGGACTGCTGTGGCTGTTTATTATGAAAAGCACAGGGACATAAATACAGCTACCTCCTTCGTTTAGACTGTATCCATTTGTAGAAGAAAGAAGAAAAGCAGTGGTATGAATAGAATAGTGGACAACGAAGGCACCTGAATATTTCTAAAATGTGTTTGAGGAAGAGAGAAAGAGATCACAGAGGTAAAGAAAGACACTGGTAAGGAAAGAGAGTAGCAATGCGTGAATATGAGTGCCAAGGGAAGAGACAAGGATTATGAAGGACAGAGAAGATCTTTGAAGTGAAAAATATCATTCAGGAATGCTTGTGTGAGTAAAAAAATGCCAACAATGATGGGAAAGGGCTTTGAATATTTATGAGTAAGCTGTGGACAGAAACGTACAGGAGTAGGGGCAGAGTCTCATGGGACATATAGGAAGGTAAAAGAAAATAGAAAAGAATTTAAATCTCAATACATAGCACTGTTTGTACTTAAATGTGTATGGGATTATGATAGAGATTAAAGAAAAAAACAAAAACAAAGGTGAAGGGGTAAGTAAACAAGTAAAGAAGGAAGGAAGCAGAAAAATGAAATTGGAAAAAAATTGGAACTGTTTGTTGAAGTACTTAAATGATTCAAGTAATATACTTAATAAGGCTCTTGCAGATTTTTATCTTTATCAAATACCAATATGATTTTTATATTCTTGCCTTCCACAGTTGCCATCAGTATTTAACAAGCAGTGAGCAGGTTTGTAGGGAAGAAAAACTGAAATTGGAAGTCTCAGTTGTAAAACTTCTAGCCTTTTAAAAAAGGCAGGAAGAATCTCTCTCCTGTACACCCAAGCATGTTTACCATCTAAGTTTCTTAGACTCTAGAATGTATCTTTTATGGATGACTATAGTCACAGGTTTGCAACGGATGAATACCAGAATCAAACATAGACATGATACATTCCCATGTCCAGCTTTGAAAATGAGGCAAACATCTTCCAGTGTTCTGTATATCAATTATGAATAGAAATTCATATGATAAAAAAATCAAAATATTACATGTTGTCCTTTCTGCATTTTGTGTTGCTTAGCTGCTGATAGTACCAGCTAGAATTTTGAAGAAGAAAGCTTCATTACAAGATATAACAAACTGCAGAGGTTGAAGGTAGATATCAAATATGTCTGTTATATTCAGTTTTGGGTTGAAAAACACCTTGCCTTTTACTCATGGAATGAGACTTTTATGGATGTGTCCATATGAATTCTTTTTGACTGTTTGAAAGGTCCTATAAGATAGAAGGCAAAGAACAAGTTTAACAGTGTAGGAGGGATTATTACATTAAATATATGCTGCTGTCAGGATCACACTCGTATTGCCTGTGTTCAGGTATCTATTTACCCCAAGTTCACTGTAGGTATAAGATTATCCTGTCAGGAAACAGAACTGACTTATACTGTCAGTGCACTTTACTGTGTTGTCTTACAGCTGCATGAATGGCTTTATGAGGAACGTAAGTAAAGATAACGAGAAATGACAGTGTACAACCTCACACATAGTGGTTGAAGCATCACAAGGAAAATGCCTAGAGTCATAGAAATCACTAATATTTAAGAATATTTTGGGTCATGTTTGGCTGCCATTTTTGATGGAGAGCCAGTGAAGTCAGAGAGGAGGAAAGTGTAATTTTTTTTTTTTAAAGGAAGTTTTTAAATTGAATTTCTAATTCATAGAGCCATAATATCATAGAATAATTTAGGTTCAATGAGACTTCTTTAAGTCATCACGTTCAACTCTCTGCACAAAGAAGAGACAACTCAGGTTAGGTTACTCTATTGCTTGTTCAGGGAGTTACAAATCAAGTTAGTCTAACTCAAGCATCATTTCCTAGTCTGCAAGATAATTTCTCTCTCTCAGGGAGTTATTTTGAGGGTAAAAATCTCTTCCATGAGGCATTTGTCAGGCTTTTGGTTATTTTTGTCTCTGTCGTGACAACAACCATTTCATCAAGTACAGCAGGTATCCCCTACTCTCACGGAGGCAGGAGGAGTGGTCAAGAGAAATAGGTACAGAACAAATAATTCTGTAGCTGAAGACTGAGATAAATACATTATAAAATGAAAGACCATAGAGTGAGAAAGAGAAATGGCCCCTGGAAGAAAAACATCAAGAAGTAAACAATAATAATTAAAAAAAATATTTTTTTGCTTGATAATAACATTTTTAGGAATATGAGTTATTATTGGGTAAGTGAAGAAGAGATTAAAAAAATGCAGTGAAGCAGTCAAGTTGTTACCTATTTAATCTGTGTAACTGTTCGAAACTGTACAGAACTGTTTTTTCTCTACTTTATGACAATTTCCATGCTGCTTTTTTCTCTGCCACACTTGATGCATTCTTCCCATGTTTTCTCTGATTTCTGGCTTTCTTGCAGGGCAAGAAAGGCCCATTTAAGTATCAAGTCCATCGGCAGTTTCCCAACATATATATCTCAAACTAGAGGATTCTTTACAGCCAAAGGTTTATGAGGAGTCCAGCTGTCCTTTGGACTGTGCTGGTGATCATTCACTAAGATTACAGCAGTGTCAGAATGGCAGTCCAGTCATTGTTGTAAGAGCTTAACCATTTGTGTTAAATATTATCTCCTTTATTTTTACAAGGTGCCCTATGTTTAAGATTGATATTGTTAGCAGCTAGGAGAAAACACAATACATGAAACAGAAAAAATAACACAGAGCAGTGTCAGGTGATTCTGACAGATTTGAGGAGGAAGACATGAGGAGTTCTGAGAGATTACACCAGCTCAAAAAGCAAGCAAGTGCTCTTAAAATTGTTGAAGGGTTTGGTCAAGAAAGACACAAACAGGTGTCTGTCATAAATACTAGCTTATGAAGGTTTGTAAAGATGAAGTTACTAGGTGGTTTCTATAATGAAAATGCAAAGAACTTTATAGCTGTATATCAATTAGAATCTTAAATGGAAGGTAATTATCCCCAGCTTTCTATTTCTCAAATCTGGCTGGAAATTCCACATTAAGATGGTTAAAATAGGACTTTTTAAAATTTCTCTATTAATTAACCTCTCCAAATTAACGGTACTTAGAACCTGTATCACTTTTCATTATTCCCAAAAATTAATTTTATATTGTCTATTTTCAGCTTTCAACACACTATCTAAGTACATTTTCTTCCCATATGTTTACAGCACAAATGAACATTGAAAGTGTTACCTGGGGAAAGATGAGTCTTGGCAATTGGAGTTTGGGAGGAATACCATTGCGTTGGGTAAGAGTAAAACCAAGACTGGAATTTCATAGATGATTGGATGCATCTAGGAAAATGAGTAGCATTAAAATAGCTAGGAATGTTAACATGTAAATATTATTGGTGAGTTTCAGAGTTAATTACCAGTGTCACTAAGGAAATCACTGCATCTCTTAAAGTTGTTTTTCTGCAGTCTCAGGAAAGAAAACAATTATTATATTTGACATATACATTCAAGGATATCTTTACTATGACAGCATAATTTCTTTACTTTTTTACTTTTGCATGAATTAAAATTTAGGCTCTAAAAAACAGTTCTGCTCCTTTGGTAGCCCAAGAACTGGAGTTACTCCTCTCAAAACCATTGGACACCTATGACTCCTTAAGATCATCTTACTTTATACAATACATATATGAGATTTTTGATTAAGAAGGGCTGAGAGAAGGGTTTAGAGAAGAAAAAAATGCACACTGCTTGTAAACAGAGAGCAGTGTTAACAACAGAAAATGTGTTTTAAAAGGGCATAGTTGAAAACAGATCTGAAGAGGGTAGCCTGCAAGAAAGAAGAGGTTTCTTAAGGTTAAGCTTTTATATTATTCCACTGTGCAATACAAATGCACCCAAAGTGGCAGATACCTATCTGAAACAGTTATTCAATTGAGAGAGGGAAAATCCTACACAGAGGTGTTTCAGTTTCTCTGTGTCTGTATTCCTCCAACTACAACCTCTTTGTTTTCCTCTTTTATTGACAACCTTCCATGTTAGGATTATCTTAGCATCCTTTTGCTATATTTGGTTATTTTTTTGTCATTTGGGAAGTAGTGGTAAGGTCAAAGAGGACTATAAAACAATGCACATTCTCATGAAACTAGGATTAAGGTTCCATTAGCAATTTCAACTTTTTATCTTGAATGCCGATGGCCTAACAAGCAACATTTAATAGTTTTAGAAATGCAGCTTTTATATGCAAGAATATTAAGAGTGCGGGTGAGTTTTTATGGTCCCACTTATCCCAAGGTGAAAAAAGCTGGAAAGGTGAAGGGAAGAAAATATTCAAAAAATTAATGCAGAAAAGGGCTACGCTATCTGAAAATGCATTGCACACTCACAGAATCTAGTTGCACCAGGTAGATGATTTTACATATCTTTGAGAAATGTCACTTTGGACCTGATTCAGTTTTCCCCTGCTCAGGTTCCTCTGACTAAAGACTGATTAGAGCAATGTGAAGACTCTCTTCTTACTCTTACTGAGGGTTTTTAATTTATATTGTTCTGGAAGGAGAGGATAGGGAATGATTTTAAAGTAATTGAGCTTAAAACAAATTTTACCCTGTTAACGCTTTTCATCAGTCAAATTTCATGGCCACCCTGGCTATTCTTTGCTATTCCAGTGTAGTCATGACCTTAGCAACAGAAATTTAAATAATTAGCATAAAATATGTGGCAAAAGATGAAAGTGCTGGTGTAGCTGTGATTGTTGGGAAGATTGCTGTTATCGTCTGGTGGTCTACCACAATACTAAAGCAGTTCCGGGGGGATGACCTCATGCGAAGAGGTGCATTTCAAACTTCTCTGTTAGGTATTGTATAAATGATGGTATTGTAGCTGTGTGTAGAGCTACCAAAATAGATTTAAATTCACTGTATTTCTAGTGCACACAGGTAAAGGACAAATATGGGAAGATCAGGAAGGCTGGAACTAGATGATCTTTAAGGTCCCTTCCAACCGAGGACATTCTATGGTCCTATAAAATGGTGAGGCACAACTGAAGGTTATTAACTTCAAAAAGTCTCTTTATACATGGCTGCTGGACAGTGATACTGGTGAGAAAGTTCAAAAAGCAGCCCAGTTCTATATCTGTATTCTGGGAGGAGCATATATAAAGTAGTTAGATTGTGGTGTAGAGTTTTATGAAGTCTTACTGGTTTAGTTTGATGTGACCTGTACAGCTCAGGCACAGAAAAGTCACACAGAAACTACTGCAGATTTTTGCAACACACCTCATCTGCTCACACCCCCTTTCACACCAATTCTGCTCTGTACAGTGTGTGAGCACAAACACGGCCCTGGTCTTTGTAATGTTTTTATTATCTTTCTCTAAGACAGCTACTATTTATACATATATATATAAAATCTTCCTTAATCTAAGACACGCAGGTTTTTATATCTTTCCTCTGTCTGGAATTTTCTGGTCTTCACAATTTTTTTTTCTTCTAACTTCTGCATTGAGAGACACTTCATAAAACCAAAAGAACTGTCTATACAGTATTTCTGTATCATTAGGAGTCTTCCAGTAAAAATCCTATGCATATGTTCTTTCTCATGCATAACTGAAGAAGAATTATGCTTAGACCTTTAGCTTGAGAGAGGCTTCCAAATAGTACTCATACTTTCAGGTTTAAATTTCAAGGGAACCTAAGAGATTTGAACACCTAGTTCTCATTAATTTTTTATGGGAACTGAACAAACCTATCCCACAGGTGTTGGAAAGCATGAAATAAAATAAAAATAGGATAATTAGAAAGAGACTTACTTATATATGTAATTGTTTTTAATTACAAATATCCAGAGCTACCAGAAAGTAGAGAAAGAGGTGGAGTTCTGAGACAGAAACTTCTTGTTTTTCCCAAACTCATAGAGGTACTCTTCAAACATATGATCTTCATCCATGGTTAGTGTTGAACAAAATGAGTATGAAACGTATGCATGGTAAGCTAGTGAGAATATATATATGTATATATATATATATACACACATATGGACTAACTTAGACAATGGAGGTTAGATTTAAGTAAAAGAAATGTTCTGATTAATTCTTTGAAGCAAGTTCCATTTTACCATCTCTGCCTTGTCTAGAACATTAAATCTGTAAGTTTACCATTTTTTATTAATCAAATAAGCGAGCTGGTCTAGTCTTTAATTATCATTACAATTTTGGAGCTCATAAAGGACTTTAGTTGGAATTTTTCTAATTTTATGCTGTTTGTGCTTCATTTTTTTTTTTATCTAAGTGATGTTAACCTACATAGAGTTGTGTAGTACAGTTGTACATACAGTTGTACAGTTGTAGATAGTGTGTAACTATCTATAAGATAGATGGAGAGAGACTTTCTTACAAGGGCATGTAGTGATAGAACAAGGCAGGGTGGTTTTAAATTGAAAAAGAGTAGGTTTAGATTAGATATTAAGAAGAAATTAGTTTCTGTGAGGGTGGTGAGGCACTGGAGCAGGCTGCCCAGAGAAACTGTGGATGCCTCCTCCCTGGAAGTGTTCAAGGCCACGCTGGATAGTGCTTTGAACAACCTGGTCTAGTGGAAAGTTTCCTGTGCGTGGCATGGGGGTGGAACTAGAGGATCTTTAAGGCCCCTTCCAACCCAAATCATTCTATACTTCTATGAACTCTAAGCTTTGTAGTTGTTTTTCTTCCTTATATAATGTGGTTCTGAGAAAAGATTATCATTGGAACGTTCAAAACTAAAATTTATGGGGTAAAAATATAAATATTCACAAACCGCATAAATGAATTATAGTCTAAAGAAAATAGATGAGGAATTCAAATACATCTGCACGTATATGATAATATAGCATATATTGAGGGACCATAAATAATTATCAGACAACTTATGAAGTTATGCAGACTCATAAAACTTGGAAAGTTCCAATAAGTGTTCTGCAAATAACTGATGAATTAAAAATCATTTGCTTAAAAATTCAGCTCAAAAAAATGTGTAAAGCAGATAGAATAATCTCCATCATTCAGGTGAGAATTCAGCTCAATGTGCTGTGAAGTGATACTTTAATTGTTTTCAATGGGACTAACTTTTACTACCAAAGGACGTGTTTCATAAAATCTGCATTTAACCTAAATAATTTCCTGTAGCATGGTGCAACCAAATACTTTGATAGTGCATCAGAGACCTGATTAATGTCTATGTGATAAGAGAAGCACTAATAACCTTGAAAACTAAATATTGTTTTATTTTTTATACTATGAATTTCATGTAAGTGCAAAGTCTACGGAACTTAGGTCTTCAGTCTAACAAGATTACTTCAGTATTCAAAAGTGCTTGTGCTATACAGTTCCTTGGATATTTACTAACTTTTTTTTCCTTTTACATCATAATGATATAGTTAATATGTTTTGCCAACACATGCCACATATGCTTAACGTTTTTCTTTAAAATGTTGTCACTGGACACTTACTTTTCCAACCCACAGGAATTTCAAGTTACTTGACAGTACTTCATACAATGACATTTGCCATCATGTTATCAAACTGACACCTAGGGATCTCCATTTTCCTGCCAATCCATAGGATCAAAACAGTTCACAATTTGTGTTTTCAAGATCTGATGGTTCAGTTCCAAATTTTACAGAACATCACATTGTAGGTTTTATCTGAATGCTTTGTTCCCCACCAAAGCATTTTGCTGCCATGACAAAACAAATATTTCTATTTGACTTGGTACATTCACCAATTGGTTTAATATTTTTTTTTTCATGTAGGGCAGCAGGGATTTAAGTCTGAAAATGTGGCAGAAGGCATAACTAGGTGATTAAAAAAAATATGTTTTCTTAATGTAAAATTTTTAGTCATCCAGCTCCCTAACAGTATACTATCATGTTAATTTTACACAGTTTAGATTAAATTACCAGAAGTTGAAAAAAAAGATGACAAATTCAATAGTTTTGTGTCAGACTGAAAAGATGGTGCATGTGTGTCCCAGCTGACCCATTCAGGCCTGAAGGTCTATTTCATATTTTCATTAATAATTTAAATGAAATAAAGGGCGTAGGCATGCAGTTGACAAATTACACAGTATTTGTAGAGTTTGCAAGTATTCCGAAGATCCTCATAGGTCAGAGAAAAGTTCCCAAATCTGATTAAATTTAATGATGACATATACAAATATCATGTTTGGCGAAGATGTTATATTGGCAGTTACAAAAGGAGGAAGAGCAATGCAAGAAAGACTACAGAAAAGTACAGATGTGCCATAATCTGAATTAAGGTTTATAAGATGTTGCCAAAAAATGTAAATGTCATTCTGGGAATGGTTCATGGAAAATTGACAGCTCTGAGTGATATTTTTACTTCTTTCCTCAGTCTTGGCAAGGCTTCAGCTAGAAATTAGGTTTGGGCACCATTCTCTCGGAGAAAGCAAACAGAAAAGAGCAACAAAGTGATCAAAGATTTAAAGACACATGAGAAAAGTTTTTGTCTTGAACTGAAAATTTGATTTGTGTACTCTAGAAAGGATGGTGCAAAGGACAGGGTAATGATCTCTATGAAAATGTGCAGGTATTGTAAAAAGAATACATTTATCCACCATCAGTGTGGGATAAATTTGACTTAATTTAAAACCAAGACAGTTATGTTAGACATATTTTTTTCTTTGCTGTAATGATATGTAAACATTGGAAGAGGCTACTCTAGAAAGGCCATGAAAGTTAAAAAGTAAGAATGATTCAAGTTACTCCTGCCTAAAAGCAGAGTAGATTGACCAAATGACTGACATTGAATTACCTTTTTAATTACAAGTAAACAGTGCAATCAACCTTAGAAAAATAACAAATTGATATTTGGTCCAGGTTTAAATATGCATAGAAGTTTTGTTGTGGTTGATTGTTTTGGGGTTTTTTTTTCTGTAGGAAGAATTTTTACTGGTTCTAGCCCTTCAGAGTGAAAATAGGACAGAGAAATACTTGCATTTCTGCAGTACATAGATGTTAAGTTTTGTGGGGGTTTGTGAAGTGCATTAGTGTGCTGACTAATGGGACTACTCCTTGAAACACCAGTATTCTCTCCTTTCATTTTTGCTGACAGATGATACATTTTTCTGTAGCTCTTGGAACTAAAAGCTTTTCATTTAATGATTAAAAATGTACTTGCTTGGATTAGTATGAGCTTGTCATTCTGAGAACATGATGACAATAATACGATTGTGATGTAATTACAGTATGTACAGCTTTGGGAAGTGATCTCATTTTCTGAAAACCAAAGGTCCGTGTAACAGTTACCAGTACAGTCTCTAAACTTGCCTTTACAGATGGGAAAAGGGAAAAGTTTGTTAGGCTATGCAGATGCCAGTAATCAGACTGTAGTGATCTTTTAGGGCATCCTGCTGCCCTTTTCAAAACATGAACTTGAGGGTCTTGAATTGTTAAAAATACTGACCACAGGAGCTTATTTTCTACATAATTTTCTCTGTATTCATAGATGAATAAAATAAGTAGGCAAGATGTTTCTGGTGCATGAACATAGGTAACCTCTTCAAGCATTTTTGTTTTGGTTAGGTTTTTTATTCCCCAGGAATATATACCACTTGCAATTTGGAGAGGGAAAAATGCAAGAGCAGAAGCACTTCTGAACCTTGGTCCACATTATTGAAGACCACTGTTTTGAAAGCAACTTTAAAGGGATCATTTAAAGTCAAACAGTGATACTGCTCACCATGTTGTTCTTCTGCTTGCTCTTTGCTGTATTAAACTGTGGGTCTTAGTCAGCTTAAATATCTACAGCCAGGAAGACTATTGGCTTGGTTTTGATAATAAAGACAAGGAAGAAGAAACAGCCCCTCTGGCATGTAGGGCCTTCTAAATAGTCTATATATCTAGAAACCTTTCATATAAGTAGAGCAATAGATAAAATGTGGCCAGTCTTCGCGAATGAAGATTTGGGAAAGGTCTTTTGACCTTTCAAGCCTGCGCAATGGATTTTTTAGGT